>OY294067.1:38420632-39090069 GCA_958510875.1 Endomychus coccineus | reverse complement strand
AATGGTAAGGATAGAGCTGCTGCCCGTGGAGTATTAGCCATACAATTATATGGTTGTTATTCCCTAATTCGTTTGTTAGACACCTTGTACTTTTTCAGGATTTTGGTCTACCGCTCTCAAAACATTTCCCTCATTTTCCACTGTTTGAACAGTTCTTGGCCTCCAACAATCATTGAAATTACCTGTTAGTTTTCCTGTTTCCCTCAAACGTCTATGAACGTTCACAAAGATGTTTTCCCAAGGTAAATGACGGTTATGGAATGCATCTCCTAATCTGGCTTTAAGAAAGCGACACTAATTTTTGCAAAATTCAGTGGCATCCAGTTTTTTTTGCTAAACATAAATGCTTGCCGGCACGAATGCTACTGATATAAATGCTTTAGAAAACAATATCATACATGTACAAGTGACCTTTGATGATACATTCGCGTGTACCAAACCTCATTCCAAGATCTGAACGGGTTTTCGATATATGTAAGATGAACCATTAAAGACGGAAAACCTTAAACCGAGCATTTCCGGACTCATGAAGCTTTTTTCATATTTTCAGATGTAGAATCTGCTCTTAAATTTTCCTCACAACATTCTGTAACACCCTGTATAATGCATTCTCAAACCTATACCTATCTCGCAACGTTCTACTATATTTGAATCTCATTAAATAAAGGATAATTGAATGATAATATTTTCCTATTCGAGGGTGAGACAATGCCTCTCGTGTCTATCTGGAGACCGGCGCTGGATTTCTAAATTTGTCATAAAATAGAGAGTCAGATACTAAACGTTCCTCATTGCGTTTGTGACAGGAAAAGGTTCAAAGTTTATCATTTAGAAACAGCTTCCAGATAACTAGTAATTTGAGTTAAATGCTGATCTCGACAGTAGCATCTTATACCAAGAACTTAGCATGCTTAGCAAAGTTTAACAATTAAACAGGACACTTTAAACAATCCGGTATTAGAAAAGATAAGGGAAGTTTCAAAACTGAGACATTTCGAATCCGGCAAGTCATCCGGCTGTTTACGATCGGATGGGAAGGGCTTCAAGCCCAGACAATCGGGGAAATTAACAACAGCCCTACAAAGGCTTCTCTTCTAGAAAATTAGTAGTAGAAATACCCGAATGCATTTCCTGTCTATATGTTTAATTTCACTAGTTCTAAACCGGTAATAGTCCCATGCGTTTGAAAGCTGATTCTCTTTGATATAGCGATCCTGTTAAAACGGATCACTTCTATACAAATATTGTTTGTTCTAGATTCAAATCTACCATTTTCGCATCTTCCGAGTGCAAAGTGTCGGATATACCAATCGCTCACAGAAGGAAATGTATATTGATGCACGAGGCATAAGTTGTATGAAAATAATTTTTCTCTAGTTCCCTTAGATGATATGAGCCTCACTTACTTGAGCTGAGGTGAATGAGTACATCAATATAATACTGTGTGTATTGCCTTTCGAGAAATCAAATATATACAGAAAACTACGAAGCTTATTGAAAAATTACGAGAATAAAAAAAGTTTTTAAATAAAATTTCTCTCGAAATAAAGCGATATTTTTCCGAAATTGCGACTGGGTTAACAAATTCTGTTAAATTTTAAGTGTGCACCATCCCTTATTAACCCTTTAAAATGATCCAACTGAACTCTATTCACTGTCGATTAATATTCTTGGAACGCATACAACGTGTACCAGATTTGGTTTTTCTAAGTTGAAGTATAATTGAGATATTAATTTTTTTCAAAATTTAAAGTTCTACTTGGAGGGCATATAACTTCTCAGCGATGCAACTTGGTATAGAAGTAAGTTGGGTTAAATCATCATATTTTGGGGTCCCCTACATGCTCCTGCTCTGTGTCGGTTCTTATGCGGGACATAATATATACAATATACAAATAATGAAAATAATCAAGGACAAACATTTTATTATTGAGGCGCCAAATATTATGGGTAAGTTTATATTGAGATATCAGAATATCTGAAGGAACACCCATTGTACGATAAAAATGATGGAAACAATAGAGAAAATCGATCTCGCCAAAACTACCACCCCTCAACATTTTCTGAGGCTGGACTTCAAAATTTTAAATGGGGACTCATTTTTCCTTTATCAGATTAGGATTCTTCATGAAAATACACGTTAAATAAAAATTTAACTCAATCACCCCTTATCGCCCCTAATTCGATCGCCCCTTATCCCCGCCCATGGAATGGGGTTGAAGTAACGTAGGAACATTAGGAAGATCTATTTTATTCTAGTAACGCAAAATATTTACTCAATAAATTAACTTACTTTCAGCAATATTTGGGACGTTTCTGTTCTCTTCGGGGTGACCTTTTTCGATAAGTCCTTTCATCTCTCTCACTTCATGTCGAGAAAAATTAGGCATCAGTAGCTCGAGACGGTGCTCTCCCCTTTTGATGTCTTGTTGATCCGCACTTGGAATGATTTCACTCAACAGTTAAAAATTTGGATGAAACTTATGTTTTTCTTATTATGTATTGGGAAGTGATAATTTTGAAGGAGCTCACTTTTAAAATTTCAAAGTTTTCCGTCTCTCACATTCAAAGAAGGGGCATACAGTGAGTGACGCGGGCGAGGCGAAAGTTTTTGTTACGGACAGAGGAAATTTGTAACACAAAACGTTCAAGGAGTGATTCCCATTGAGAAGTTAATGCCACAAGTTCCAATTACATTTTTCCAGAAACCCATAAATAATATACAGGGTGTCCTCGAACTGCGTGGCTAAAATAGAACCGAAGATTCTTTGATTCGAAAAAAATTTGATGAGCCTTTTTACTTTTGCCTCAAGTGACTTGTTTAGCCGGTAGAGGGCTTCAAAGTTGCAAAAACAATTTTGTTTTTTCGGTATAACTTGAGAACGTGATGTAGGACTTTTACAATATTTGGCAGGTGAGTTACTGTCAATAATAGCCGTTTTTGAGAGTGGAGCATAGAGCCTTAGAGACCATAGAATTGGCTCAAACTTGAGGATGTAACGGGAAAAGTGTCCAGAACTTTTTTGTGGTCAATGTAATTCACTCAATATTTTTTATGTAGATTTGAAAACTTTTTCTACTCTCAGAAAATTTTGATAAAATCAACGGATTAGCTTGAAAAAAATAATTTTCGAGTCTCTGCAATTTTGGCTTACTAATTTTCCTTGATTAAAATACTTTAGTTGCCTTTGCTTTTCTAATGTCATTTTGGCATTTGGAGAATTTATTCTCAAAAATGTCAGTTTTTACTTTGCTTTCCGTAAAAATTTTATAAAATTATGGCTCAAAATTTCACACTGAAATGGTTAATATCTCGGTAAAACACAAATAATAAAAACAATAGAAATGGGGAAACGATGTGATTATTTAGGAAAACAAATGCTAAATTGAAAGAAGCAACAAAACTTTTTGGGAAATCGCTAAGGCATCAATTGTTCGAAATGTTGCCCATTTTCCTGAATACACAAATTAATTCGTTTCAAGAAATTAGATTGAACTCTGGCTAGTACTTCAGGATCATTCTTCAATAAATCCGCTTCATGATTAATTCGTTGCAACAATTCCTCTCGTGTGTTCACTGGAGCTGCATAAACTTTCGACTTCAAAGCGCCCCATAGAAAGAAGTCGCAGGGCGTCAAATCAGGGGAGCGGGCCGGCCAGTTCACTGGTGCATCGTGTCCTCTACCTATCCAGCGATCTGGATATTCCGCATTCAAATGTCGCCTCACAGCTAATGTGAAATGAGGAGGTGCACCATCATGGATAAACCAGGCCACGACGAATGTGTAAGGGCAAGTCTTCCAACAGTTCAAGTAGCCTTTGTTCCAAAAAGTTCAAGTAGTTCTCCCCGTTCAATCGATCGGGTATAACGGTAGGGCCAATAATAAAGTTATCCACAATTCCAACCCAAACATTGATTTTAGTTTGATTCTGAAAATATGTAACTTCCGTTTCATGAGGATTTTCATCAGCATAGAAATGTTCATTATGGAGGTTAAAAAACCACATCTCGTGAAAGTATCTTCGTCCGTGAACAGAATTCTTCTACAAAAATTGGGGTTTGCGTTTCGTCTTTGGACAATAAGCCGACATAAATCTAGCCGATGACCTGGATCCATGGGCAATAAGTCTTGAACTGTTTTAATATGATAGGGATACAACAGTTCTTCTTTCAGTACATTAAGAACTAATGATTTTGAGGCTCCAATACGAAGTCCCAAACGTAGTGTGCTTATCCCAGGTTCAGTTTCAACCGCTTCCAGTATCGCTTCTTCGAGCTCTACCGTCCTTCTTGTCCGTCTGCGTCCAGTTTCTCTGCGATTTGCTTCAAATTTGCCCGTTTCGCGAAGGTTTGCCGATTTGGAATTCTGCGATGCGAATATCTTTCCCTTCTCCGGTCATTGCAACGACAAAGTCCATAAATCAATAACATATCAACCATTTCAGTGTTAGTGAAATTTTGAGCAATAATTTTATGAAATTTTTACGGAAAGCAAAGTAAAAACTGACAGTTTTGAGAATAAATTCTTCAAATGCCAAAATGACATTAGAAAAGCAAAGGCAACTAAGGTATTTTAATCAAGTAAAATTAGTAAGCCAAAATTGCAGAGACTCGAAAATTAATTTTTCAAGCTAATCCGTTAATTTTATCAAAATTTTCTAAGAGTAAAAAAGTTTTCAAATTAAATAAGCTATCTACATAAAAATATCGAGTGAATTACATTGACCACAAAAAAGTTCTGGACACTTTTCCCATTACATCCTCAAGTTTGAGCCATTTCTATGGTCTCTAAGGCTCTGTGCTCCACTCTCAAAAATGGCCATTATTGACAGTAACTCACCTGCTGAATAATGTAAAAGTTCTTCATCACGTTCTCAAGTTATACCAAAAAAACAAAATTATTTTTGCAATTTTGAAGCCCTCTACCGGGTAAACAAGACACTTGAGGCAAAAGTAAAAAGGCTCATCAACTTTTTTTCGAATCAAAGAATCTTCGGCTTCATTTTTGCCACGCAGTTCGAGGACACCCTGTATATACTTTTTATACTATGTTTGATAGTGTACTGTCTTTGCCTTTCAATGAATGACCCATACATTTTCGATTTTTTTTTGAGAACTTCAAGAGATCTTCAAAAGAGATCTACTTTTTCTATCACGATGAAATGAGCTGTTTTTAATGAAGTATAGAAAATATGGGCATGCATATTGTTTCTGTACATGACACCACTGACTGACTGATTCATCACGAAATTTCCTTATACGGCATAGACACTCGCTAAGAACTGATTTATCCACTCAATCCCAAACGGGGTGAGAGGGATTCGATATATTTCGACGTTTTTTACAGCTAATAAGCTAACAGTTAACTTAAGGTACATTAAAGGGAAAACTATTTTGACAATTTCTTTAGGAGAATTTATTAATTATAATTTCTTTATTGCGAGCTACTCTTGTGTGATAGGTATGGTCAATGCACTTAGTTTCCACTTTTAGATGCATCAAGATTGAACATTGATATATGTGAAGTGTTCTTACTTTTAGCACATTCATTTGTTATTCAATCTGAATTTATAAATGCAGTAAAGTTTTGTTTAGAAAGTACTTATTTTTTATACGGTGAGCAATATTTTGGGCAAATATTCGACACAATGGGAGCTTCTATTCCAACTTCTATTGATACCTTAGTTATGTAGTGCCTAGAGGAATTTGTATTAAATTTATTGAATTTTCAACCCGTATTCTTCAAACGGTATGTAGATGATAGCCTAATGTATGTTCCCAACGATAAAATTCAGTACTAAATTGATAAATTGAAAAAATTCCACTGTGAACTTCAATTTATTGGTGAAATAGGAGTGAACAATATCACAAATTTCCTAGATATGATTCAGATCAGAAACATCGTTTACTAAAGTAGTTTGGACTCAACGATATCTTTAGTTTAATTCAGTTGCACCTACAAGCTGTTAAAAAAGTGTCATAGACAGCCTTGCATATCGCGCTGTTAAATTCTCCCACCCTGAGAACCGTCCCAAAAATTTGAAAATTGTTGACAATGCATTGGAAATGAATGGCTACCCAAAAACATTTTCAGCCCCATCATTGAAGGAAGAATAAACAAAATCTATAATTGCCCATATTTGATTTTATCTTGTCTTATCGAATGTACTACTAGCAAAATCATTGAATATAATGATATAGTGATATATTATACAGTGAAAATTGAATTTGTGCTATATTCACATTTCACTATTCGATAACGTTATTCTTCCAACCCGAATGTTATTCCCTGCATCGGTAGGAAAATGGCTAATTACTTTGTTAAAACTGCTCTCAATCTTTCAAAAAATGTCGTTGGTGTAAAAAGGGTTCAGTCCTAAAGCATAAATTCACCAAAGATAACGCAAATGGTATGCAAATTTTATCCATATACATGTGAATTTATTTTTACTGATACAAATCACAAATTATTCGAAAAATTTGACTATAGATTTGATGGTTAGATGAGATAAAAATTCATTTATTCTTCGATTCGCATAATTTCTCACATTCATGGCAACAGAGGGTAGTTTATATAGAATGTTTGGCTGTAGAAAAAACATCTGAGAGCGAAAGGGTAGTGATAAGGGAAAGTGTGGCTAATGCAATAAAACAGTAACGCTTCTGAGCCCTCTGAATTCTTTTATCATCCCGTCCGGCGCCATTATGCTTAAGCGCAAAAGCACAAAGTCGTGAGACAAATGGAAATTGATTTTGAAGATGTACGGATTTTCATTTCATCTCTACTACAATTGAAATTTACAAGAGTCCAGCAATCGTTCAAGAAATCAAATTGGATATGTCAACTGCAAGTGTCTTATCTAAAAATTTCATCTATACAAATATACCATCAAGCCCCTATCGTGGGGATTATGACAGTGAAACAGAAATTTGAAAGAGTTCGAGACTTAATCCTACGCTGGTAGCATTTTTTTCGTCATCGAAGAAATTACCTATCGTTAATTTATTTCAAGGAATGAATGTTTCTAAATCCTTCAAATTATTGTATAATCTCACCGAATATTTGAGCAGCTCTCTCAATGAGTTTCATCACCCCAGAAGAATATGAAGTTGATGTAGGTGCAAGTTTCTGTTAAAACGATTTAACCTTTTGAAGGAATTCATGTTGTTTTTTTGTTGAATAGATTTGGAAGTACTCAAGCCATTGGTTTGTTGATGAAGAACGCCATAGATTTCTTCCCCAACCTACGTTATAATGGCTACACGTTTCGGGAAGTTTATCCTGTTTGCCTTTCAACCCAACAAACAGCATACACATTATGTCAGAACGATTGGTATGGTAAAGCATTGACAGCGGAATGCAAACCCGGAAGAGTTTTCATGCAATTTTGAGCTGGGTGCATAAATGCATTCAAGGAAACTTTCGCGAATTCAGAGTTGCTGTGTCATACATTTGGTGGAAAAGATGAAATTGGGCGTTCTGGAAATATTATCTGCTTTTTATGCTTTGACTACACGAGAGGGCAACCTATAACCTATAATTTTTCCAATAACATCGTTTGAGCCAGCTGTGGAATGTTGGGAGAGGAGATAGGCTTCCGAATTTTTCTATTTTTCTTGAAGATTTGGAGGTTATAGACATAGGGAAAGAGCTCACTAGGTAAAGAGTTCCACAACTTCGGTGTTCGACAGACATAATGAGTCTGGTAGGAAGAATTTCGGCAGGTGTCGAGCTTAACAATGAAGGGGTGACTAGCTTGAGCTCGTCTAGTCTGCCCATCTGGAATCTCTCGTTTTGAAACAACAGACGAGATTTCTGATGAACACCGACCATGGGAATATCTATAGAAAATGGAGAGATCGAGAATTTTTCTGAGATGATGTAGAGAAGTCAATGAATTCGTGAGTGTGACATCATCAATCAGACGAATCGTCCTCTTCTGGATATAATCTAAGAACTTCAAGGTATGTTTGGGCGCCAAGTGAACAATACTACAGGACAGGTGGTATCTGTGCTATATAGATTATGAGGAGCAGCTGTGATGTAAAGTAGCTCTTGCACGGAATAGAGAACAAAGTTTTTGTGAAGCGGTTTTCGCAAAGAACCTCACATTATCATCCCTTGAGAAGATGCTGCTGGTGGTGATTTCAAGCATGGATGTTATGAATTAACAATGAAGATTTAGATAAATAAACAGTAAAAATACAATAGTTTGCGGTATTATTCAATACATATCTAATAAATAACAATAAAATGAATAACAGTGAAGTGAAATATTTTTACGTCAAAACGGCCAGCGTCGTGATGTCTATGGGGCCAGATGGAATTCCACCTGTGGTTCACAAAGAATGTGAGCCTGAATTGATAGTATTTTTCTGCAGGTTGTTCACCCTTTTATACACACTTGGTCTGTTTCATTTCTGCTGGAAGACAGCTAGAGTCCAACCAATTCTAAGAAAAGAAGCGAAGACCCTTTCTAATAATTATAGCCAATTGGACTATTATCTGTGATCTCTGAAGTGATCGAGAAAGCAATCAATATCGAGTTCATCCAATACCTAGATAGCTTCAAAATCGGCAATACTGCTTTCGTCAGAACAGATTAACAGAAGATCTGCTTGCCCACGTAACACATGGAGTATCCTCCGCAACAATGGCTTTCAACGCTGGTGTTCCACAGTTATTAGCACCAACTTTGTTTCTGCTCCATATATCAACGATCTGCTGAAAGTGACCACCGGTCCCGTCCACAGTTTTGCAGGTGATGATACACTCCATACCGTTTTCTTATCTAGAGCCCATACAACAAGCAATGAAACCAGAGGAGTGCGATAGGTTGATGCAATTAATAGAGATCTGGCAATGATTTTGAAATGAGGAGCTGATAATCTGCTAGAGTTTGATGCAAACAAAACTCAAACTGATGTCTTCTCAAGGAAGGCGAATCCCACAATCTCTAGAATAATGATGTCAGTTACAACTATTCCTAGTCGTCAATATCCATGCTCGGGATCACCACTAACTGCACCTTCTCATGGGATAATCATGTAGGTCTATTCCGAAAATTTCTTCATAAAAACTTGGTTTTTTATTCCGTGTCAAGAGCTACTTTACATCCCAACAGCTCCTCAGGTTCGACCTGTCCTGGAGTACTGTTCACATGTTTGGAATTCGGCTCCCAAACATACGTTGAAGCTCTTGGATTCTATCCAGAAAAGAGCTATTCATCTGATTGATGATGTCACACACACTATTCCATATAGATATTTCCGAGTTCATCAGAAACCTCGTTTGTTGTTCCACCACGAGACATTCCAGATAGGCGGACTAGACGAGCTCGAGCTAGTCACTCCTTCATTGTCAAGCTCGAAACCTCCCCTACTTCTTCCTACCAGACTTCATTTCACGATAGAAAAGCGAAGCTGTGGAACTATTTGCCTAGTGAGGTTTTTCTCTACGACTGTTAGCTCCAAACCTTCGAGAAAAATCCGAATATCTACCTATTTCCTCTCATAACATTCCACAGCTGGCTCACACGATATTCTTCGAACATTATAGGTCTCCCTCTCATGTAGTCAAAGTATAGAAGAAAAAAGCGTCTAAACGTCCTCCCGTCGAAACGGCCGCACTTTTGGCTTCCTCCTCAGCAAGTTCTTGTGAATACAGGAATATATTCGATTCTGCCAGAATAGGTTCCATCGTCATTCATTTCTCTCTCACAATAGATACCTTCTCCTCCTCGCCAGGCCAACTCTACTGATGATATTCAAGAAAAATTCTTCTGAAGGCCGTCTAGGATATTCTCATCATAGCTATCTATAATAGCATTCAATTCATCTAAAGTAAGTGCTTCTGACCTTTCCTTCCTCTTGTGAGAACAACTTTGCAGGTTTCGCCTTTTTGCAATACGCGTATGCCTGGCACTTTGAAATTCGATATCTTCAAATTGATTCACCTTTCGTTTATGTTTAGTGAAGTATAATTCCTGGAAAGTTTTCGCTGTTGACTTCCACAGCAATTTGATTGTATACTCTTTATATTCCTCCCCATTCTCTTTACGCATATTTCTTGCCTAATATTTCAGTATTTCGGCTATCACGAGAGTTGGGGTAGTCGAACAAAATTCATAACTCTTCTGCCGGCAAAAAGACATAAATTGTTTCCAGACAGACTCTTTACTCTTTAAGGTATTTTCTGGGATGGATTTGCTTATATGTTCACTAATTTTCGTAGTGGAACATAAACTAAAACGAGACATTTTTAATTTTGAGTGAATGTTACGTCAAATTTTGACAATTACCACAGCACTACAATCGAACAAAATACCCGCTCATATTCCTTTATTCACCTTAATAGTCGATCATATTGCATAGCATTTGACCAAATTCATGACTTTTTATAGGTGTAGCTATGTGTGAATGAAATAATCAAACCTGTCTCAAATATCTGGAATCATTTGCACATATTAGCGCATATTTGGTTAACAACTATTGAACATGTTTATTAGTAAAATAAATTTATATGCGAACGCTGCTTTTATACTGAACTCTGAGCGAATTTTCGAATTATTCGATTCATTTAGTCTACAAGTAGAGCACATTTATGAAATATTGTGAGCTGGAATTGGAATGAACGTCAATCCATCACATTCAAGAATGGTTGTGCGACAGCACGAAAAAGTAGAATCTGGCGACATTGTCACCAGGGAAATAATAAGAAGAGAAAAATGGTGGAAGGAACTGTCGTGATTGATTCCGGATGCCTAAAAACACAGTCGTTTGTTTGGAGACTTCTTCTTTTAGTTTTATTATATTTTTACATCATCGACAGATTTGCTTTCAGAAAGTTTTATAGCTTTGATATTTTATTCCTCGAGATCGAGTTCATGGAAGCGTGCCATTAAAGATTGGATTAAGCAAGCTTAAAAGAAACACAATAAGGGACAACAACATATCATATTTATCTACATTTCCATTCTGAAATAACGAACGTTAATAAAATGTTGATGTTCGCGACTTCGTATTGCTTTCATTTTGTTATGAACTTTTGATGATCATATTTGATATCATTTTTTTCATGAATTAATAATCCTCAATAGTATTTACTCAAGTGTGAGTTCACAATTTAAAAAATTTTTAGTTTATTCTAACAATCCATATTTTTGGATATCACCTACTCAATCTTTTTTTAATGAAGTTTTTGTTCCGGATTTACTATCACACCTCATTATCAAGTATTAGAGTGGATACAAAAAAATTTTGTTTCAAAAATTGATATTTTATTGAAAATATGTAACAATATTTTTTCACAATAAAAAATGATTTTGATATAATAAAATTTATCAAATTGAGTATCATGTTTTATTTGATAGGATATCAATGATTGAAAATATTTTTAAATGAGAATACTAAATATAAAACAAAATTCAATTCTTGACCTACCAATATATGTTTGTCTGTTTAAAAATTCTTAATAATTAATATTTTATCGGATAAAACATGACACTTGATTCAATAAATTTTATTATATCAAAGTAGATCCTTATAGTAAAAAACTGTGATACATTATTCAATAAATCAATTTTTTGAACATTATTTTCCTTGTTGCCACTTATAAAACATAATAATGGGTTGTGATAATACACCCGTTGGGTGTGGCTAATATCTTGGATAATGGATTGTGAGTATCGACCCACTATAACACTATAAGTAATAAATAATCACCGTTATCTACTGAAAATACTGTTCAATAGCTGAGTATATTTCGACTACCAATTAGCCATCATTAGAGTGAGCTAAATAAGAAAACAAAATATGCCTATTTAAATACTATTTGGGGATAATAATGCAAACAGGGGCTGGAGTAGCTGGAGATCAATCAGAATTTAATAAATTGCTTTTTGTTTATGCTTTTCCATATTACATATTAACTGTACTGTGTTTTAAAAGTGATAAACTTTCTTGAGAAATAATATGGCCTTTATATATAATATGTTCGGGTAACTCTGATTTTTCTATATACGTGCAAAATGTATACAGAGTTGAAATGTTCCTTCTAGTTTGACCCATGCAGAATTTCCAACACGACTCACTATAGATTTTGTAAATCTCGGATTTGTCGAAGTCGGAAACTTTATCAAAGGCTTAGGCACAAAGTTTAGCAGAATTTCATCTTCATTTTTAACCAAACGCAACTAAGACCATACTTAATGACTTTTGTTGATGATCTCATCACCGGTGGGAGAAACATTTCAGAAGTAATATCAAATTGTAACAACATTATCAAAATTTGGTGGTTTTGAAATTCAAAATTGGATCTCGAAGGAACCCAATATTCTGAGAGTGTTATAAATTTCTGTAAACGATTCGTCAAAATTTGTAGAAGTAGAAATCCTTGAAAAATTGTTTACTTCGCTTCCCTATCAAGATTGCTGAGGCACTGTGCCATTTGATATTTATAGGGATGAATTGAATATTCTTAGAACAAGTGGTTGTCAATCAACAGGCACATTAGAACTTCTGATTATGAAGCGCTCAAAACTGCTACTAAGCTTCAACAACTGATCCTATGAAGATTTTCCATAATCATTCCCTGGATTTTCATCTATTCCGTGTCTGCATATTAACAACGCCATACAATTGAAATTTACATCATGAGTTGAAAATAAATTGTTTATTGTTTCTCGATGAATATTTATAAATCCTTGAAAAACAGTTTACTTCACTCCCTTACTTCCTTATCAAGATTGCTGACGTACTGTGCCATTTGATATTTATAGGGACGAATTGCATATTCTTAGAGGAAATGATTGTCAATCAGCAGCCATGTGAGAACTTCTTGAAGAAGTAGGCCTTGTCAATACTTGCAGGCTTACGAACCGTTCTTCTAATTCCAGGTTTTCTAATTCTCGGTTTTACGCGTACGCACCTCTATTATTATTATCAAACTGCTTCTACTAAACCAGTTCTGTGTAATTCACAGTTTCGAGATAGGCGCCAATTCAGTACATGTAATTCCAAAGACAACAGAAAAAACAATCACTTGCTATGTTTAGATTAAAATCAAGTGTGCAATTATACAGGGTGAGTCAGTTTTTTGTAGCCAAACTGCAACAGGAGATAGGACAAGTGTTTTTAAGAAGAAAAGTTCATAAAACATATGTCGTAGAAGGCTTCGTTTTCGAGATACAGGGTGTTGAAATTGAAAAAAAAAGCTCGTTTTTTGCGAATATCTCCGGAACCGTTTATCGTACAAAAAACAGCTTTTGTAAGCATTTTCTACTCATAGTAAGCTATGTTCTGTGTGATAATTTTTTTTTTTATTCATAATTGGTGAAGATTTTGAAGGGGTAGTGGGTGTTTTTCTCCCCAACTTCTACGCCACTGGAAAAAAAATGGTTTTGAGACAATCATTAGAACCGCCAATGTTTTCTACACAAAAAAAGTAATCCTGGTCATAAGCTCTAAAGTTGACCGTTTTCGAGAAAAATCAACTCTTATGTTGAAAAATATGGTCAATTCTTACTAATTAGACGAAATTTATTTAAACAAGTTTTTTTTCCAGTGGCGTAGAAGTTGGGGAGAAAAACACCCACTACCCCTTCAAATTGTTCACCAATTATGAGTAAAAGAAAAATTTTTATCACACAGAACATAGCTTACTATGAGTAGAAAATGCTTACAAAAGCTGTTTTCTGTACGATAAACGGTTCCGGAGATATTCGCAAAAAACGAAATTTTTTTTCAATTTCAACACCCTGTATCTCGAAAACGAGGCCTTCTACGACATATGTTTACTGAACTTTTCTTCTTGAAAACACTTGTTCTATCTCCTGTTGCAGTTTGGCTACAAAAAACTGACTCACCCTGTATATGGGAAACCCTTTAGAATAACATTATATAGGGAGATAACATTTCCAAATGCGGCATGGTATAATGAAAACTCGTATTTCACCACTACTACTATTTCGATCTCTATTTCCTTCTTCTGAATAAAAGACACGCATGTAATGTAAATACTTTCTAACAACATAACGGTCCGTCCTTTCTGGGATTTACTTTTAGATATTATGGCATCCTGCAGTGTTTTTTATTCACTTAATCAAGCAAAAACCTAGGAAACGACAATGTGATCCTGTTTTACTTGGGAACCATTTTTCCTTGTTTAGAATTTTTCGATCCATTTGTTTTGGTTTAAAATCAACACGGCCTAGTAGCAGACAAGCGAAATGTATGCTAAGACGTTTTATTGGAATTTATAGCAAATGAAACAAGAACGTCATCCTGGAGCGAAGGGGAGTCTATAGCTGAAAACCAGAGGCAATGCACAATAGTCTACCGAAATGAGAACTTCTTTCAGCAAAATCTACTGGATATGGAATGGGATATACTACAATTGAATGACGATTTTATAACAACGAAGCAAACAAGCAAATAAACTCTACATTACGCATAATGTTTATTTGCTTTGGAAAAACTATACAAAAGATTATACAAAAATAATTTCAAATATCCCAAAGTGGAAAAGCTTTATAAGTGTATGAAATATCGTGCATTTCGTTGGGAATCCTCAATAATAGTTATGAAATGTTACTCATCTATGAAGTGTGAAATATGCGGATACAATTATAAGTCTTGTTGAACAGTAAAAGAAAAAATTCGGAACTCTGCAAAGAACTACCAAACATTCAATAATATGAGGTTTGATTAACTCAATAATTCAATAAATTTCTTGATGAGCACTAATTTAAAACTAATTATGTTGGATCACTACTCTGTTGAAATCAACAACTTTTAACATTGAATTCATTCTTTAAATAGTATATAAGCAACGGTAAAGTTCTAACTTTAGCTATCTCATAATAAATGAAAATTATTGTGAAGTACGTAAGGGATAAATGTTGTGATTGTTATATTTTTATTGCCTAATATTGGAATATTTTCTATTTATTATTATTATTGTATCAAACTAATATATTTTCTAAATAATTTACAATTTTCAGTATTACTAAAATGTTGAACCGTTTGTATTTACATCCAACCATTCAAATATATTCTTTTGTGAAATGAATTCTATTCTCTTTAACATATTAGTATTTATATATTGCTTGTATCATTCAATTCTATAAATTCATGAATGAACCTATTTGATATTATTATTATACTTTTCGCAAACGAAGTCCGAAGAGTGTAATGCATTTGAGCTCCAAGCTATTTCTAAAATCGTTAAAAAAGGCCTTGAGAAAAAATCATTCGCCATAGTGATTTTCATCGAATTTGAAGCATATTTGGAAAAATCTGTTAGTCTGTCTGTCTGTATGTCCGTCACGAATTGCTTGTCTACATGATAACTCAAAAATGAAATCCTAGAAACAGAATTGTTTCTTTAATCACATTTTCTTGAAACATTATTAATTTGGATATTATTTCGTTAATAGATTAGATAATTTATCTCATTATCTTTGCACAAATGCGAAAAGTATCTTATAGAATCAGTAGGTAACCAAATCAAATGATTTGCAAAAAGTAATTTTGACACGCACACTACTAATCTTTTCTCTAAGCGGCAACACTAGCTATTATTATCTTATTATTATACTTCAATATTTTTGAGGTTATATAAAACTTAAGACAGACAGACTATTTCCTCTGTTTAACATTATGACTTGGACTGTTTTAAAATGTAATCATGGAGACGAAGAATTATTGTTCGGATTGACTCATCAACAATTTGAATCCGTTTCAACACACAGAGGTCGACAATCATTCTGCAAAATGACATATTTCCTCAGGACATGAAAAAATCTGTTTCCCTGTCTGTCTGTATGTCCGTTACAAATTGCTTTTCTACACGATATTTTAAGAACGAGAACGAAAAGTCCTAGAGTATACATTGAATATACGGTTATATAAAACTGAACGATGGAGAGCCAGATTCTTTTCTGTGTTGTACATTGTGATTTAGACTGTTTTGTAATGTGAGCATGAAAAAGAAGATTTAGTGTTCTAATATTCATCAGATTAAACTCTATAAACAAAAAAAAACTCCATATATTTAGATATTCTGAAAGCACCTAACAATACAGAATTAATTAAACAATACAAAAATTATAAAAAAAAATTAAATGTTATCATAAAAAGAGCTGAATCGATGTATTACCAAACCAAAATCCAAGAGAACCTCAATAACCCAAAAAAAATCTGGCAAATCACAAATGAAATAAAAGGTAACACTAAGACAAATCGTAATAGTATAGGCAATATTATTCATGAAACTGAAACGATAGTTTCAGACAAGAAAAAAGCGCAAGTGTTTAATAATTTTTTTGCAAATATAGGTTCTAAAATAACTTCTAATATCAAAGCTAATAAGAATTTCACTCCAAAAAGTTCAAAGATCGTAAAAGAAACGCCCCATCACTGAAAATGAGGTCACAAATGAAATTAACAACTTGAAAAATTATAAAGCTGTAGGATTAGACAATATAAATGCATTAACTCTCAAAAATATAAATAATTTTATAGTAGAGCCTTTAACTAATCTAATAAATTGTTCGTTAGAAAAGGGTATATTCCCAAACTGTCTAAAAATAGCATTAGTAAAGCCATTATTTAAAAATGGAGAAAGCACAGATATGAACAATTACCGACCCATATCGTTAATCTCTAATATTGCAAAATTTTTTGAAAAAATAATATCATCCAAAATAACAAATTTTTTAAACAATAAAAACATAGTCAATGAAAACCAGTTCGGTTTCCGCCAAAATAAGTGCTCAAGACGCAATTGTTTCTATGACCGAACAAGTCTATGATAATATTGATAAGTCTATTCCAACACTAGCAATTTTCTTAGATTCCACTAAGGCTTTTGATACCATCAGGCATTCTCTATTATTGGAAAAGATGGGGTGTCCCCCGAAGTACAGTACTCGGTCCCACTCTTTTCATTATTTACGTAAATGATCTTTTCTGTCAGATTGATGGTATCAAAGTTATAGCATATGCTGACGATACTGTTTCAATCATACAAGCAAATACATGGTTAATGGCTAAAGTGGAAGCAGAGAAATACTTAAAAATAATTACTGAATGGTTAGATGCAAATTTATTAAAACTTAATGTACATACATCGAAATTCATATGTTTTGGATCTTACATTACCTCTCTTCCAAAAATGCAGAAACTTTTAATCCACCATTTCGAATGCAACAATTACTGTTCAGAATGTTTATGTTCAAATGATGATATTGATAGAGCTGACACTATTAAGTATTTAGGAGTCACTATAGACAGTAAAATGAAATGGGATCAACACATACATCAACTTAGCGGACGTCTCAGAAAATTAACTTATCTATTTAGAAAATTAAAATCTCTATTTGACGAACAATTAATGAAAAATGCTTATTACGCTCTTATACAATCTTCGATCACTTACGGAATTTTAGCATGGGGAGGTACATATAAAACCAGCTTAAAGAGAGTATTTACTGTTCAAAAAATTTTAATAAAAACCATTATGAATAAAAAAAAATACATATCCATCTAAAGAAGTTTTTGAAAGTTTCGAAGTTCTTAGAGTAAAGGACCTATATGTGTTGGAAATTTCGAAATATCATTATAAACGTAAATATCTACCCTTTTTCTCTGAGCACCAATATTTCTGCAGGTCCAAAGTTGCTGGACAACATTTTACTAAATACTAGGCGCACAGATCCGCAGTCGCATTGGCAAAATTGCATGTATTCTCTAAAATTTATAACAAGTTACCGATCGAAATAAAACAATTTTATCAGGAAAACAAACTAAGTATTTCAGTTTTCATTAAAAAATTGAAAAAATGGATTATGACGTCAAAAGATTTGATAGATGATGTTATAGCAGGTCAATGACTAATGTAATAAATTAAATTAATTAAATTTACAAATTTCATACAAATTTCATATACTGTATTATATACTGCATTGATATGTACGTTATAAAACTATTTCTTTGTTGTCACAGACATGTACATTATTATACATCGTGACTTTGTTAAAATTCACAAACATGCAAAATATCAAATGAATAAATTTTTTATTATTTTTTATTATTATTATTATCAGATTTCATCGAGCAATTTGAAACCTTTTGAATATACAGAGATCGATAAATATTCTGCAGGACTTGAAAATTGTGAAACGTGAATCCTCAATTTCGATTGTCTTGAGCGATTACAATAATTGTTCCACATTATATTTGTAGGGACACGTAAATAAAAATGTTGAATGTTGAAGTTACTAACGCAGAATGGAAAATCCTACTTGAAATACAGTGAAGTTGTTATGGAACTTTAATCTCGGTATAAACTTGTAAATATGTTTGTCCTCGGCAACCTAATGAATTATTCATAGCGAATGCAATTCAAATCAAATACCACTGTCATCAACCACTGTAATCACAAACCTCGCAACTGTAACAGTTTAAGAAATGTGGTCGATACGAGCGTAAGTTGCATCGTGAATTCAAATTATTCGTAAAGTTCCCTAAATCATAATATTCTACTAGACGGGAAATTTACCCTCTCGTCGGTAATGTGCTGGAATGTTGGAAAACGCGAATTGTTATATAGGGCGCGGTTGATAACAACGGATCAAAAATATGATATTCAAGAATAGAGTTACACGTGAGGATTGTGTCAATTAATTTTCAATCAGTTGTAAATGTTACAACAAGTGGTAGCATGAGTAAAAATCGAGAGTGAAAATAAGTGTTAATATTATTGACCAATATTCGATCAAATCCACTTCAAATTTGAATATGTGATGAGAAAAACTTTTCTACATTTTCTCAACCGAAGCACGCTTTTCTCGTCATCCGGAAGATTCCCAAATCTCCAAATCAAACAACCAATCAGTTTCCGAAAGTTTCATCTTCTCAGGAGCAGGACTGAGTAACACACATACCTCTTGTTATTTTTTGTTGGGTGGTTGAAACCCTGGGCACTTTATGGTCCTGTAACATCCCATGAGGTAGTGCGGGAGTCCCTGAGTCCTGAATTTATTCACCTCAGATATACCCACTGAACACTTCACCTCGTGTGGTAGGCTCGATCCTGCAACCAGGACAGTTTCGATGACACGTTTGACGTCCCATTGTATCTTGCCCCACCACTTTCTCAGGCCATCGAAAAAATTCCGCTGTCACTGGATTCGAACCCGCGACCGGTAGCCACAGTGATTAGAAGATCGATGCTTCTATCACTAAGGTACCTGGCCCCCTACGCACATAAATTACAGAATATTTGTTTTTTCACTAACACATTGGTTTAGAAGCGTGAACCATGGCCAATACTTCCAAAAAAACTCCTTTGTTGTGAGACTTCAGGTAATACAAAGATACATGATTTTTCACTTTTTAGAAATAAACAAACTTTTTGGAAAATAGAGAGTTTCAATTCCAAGGATTTCCAAGTTGATAATTCCTTTTTAACCTTAATGGATCCTACTTATTGTTCTGTCACTAATTTTCTCAGGAATTAAATAACATTCGTTATAACTTGAAAGGATTCTCTGAAAAAATGCTACTCGTTTTCAGATTTTAAAATTAGAAACAACTTTTTTGAGCTCGAAAAAATTAGATGGATCAGTTTTTCAAACTTTCATTACTATGAGAAAAATACAAATCAAATCAAATTATCTAAAATTTCATAGAAGTATGTTCATTGTGGGGTTGAGGAGAGAAATTTTCCCCAACATTGGTGATTTTCTAACCAAAATTAAATTACTTTTGGCCTTATTGTAGGATATAGAAGCCTTGTGGATCTGGTCTATAATAACCAGAAGTTGAGCTTCTGAAAATTGTAAAATATAAAGATTAAAAGATTTTTTCTGATCTCAAGAAGCCTACAACATAGACGTAAGAATTTGTTGAGTAAATCCATTCAGAAAAACATAGAAAATACAAAGAAAACATTAGATACGTGTTCTGTTCAAAATTTCAAAGTATTTGCTACTCTTTAATAGATGTGGCGAGAATATTTTAAAGAGAGACATCATAGCCCCTTACCTAATGTGTAACCAAATTCCCATTCTATGTTCAGTAGTTCTCCGTGGACGTCTAATTGACCAGCCACCATGATTTAGATTGAGTGCGCACTACTGGTATCGACGTAGGTACGACGTCCTTCAAGCAAACTGATAGGATTTTTCCCGCTCATCACAAAGCTTCTGAGTAACGATAAGGAGTTCTGGAAAATCTTCTCAAGTACAATTAGCTGCTTCAAAACAAAAATATTTTTATTTTATTTGTTATTGTTGTTGTTTGATGATTAAGTACTGGATTTCTATAAATTTAGTTCTCCAAATCCTTCCAACTCCATTAAAATTATTGCCATTAGTAGGAAGCCTCCTGAGTTAGTTTCGAATAAATTTAGGTTCTTGATAATTACCAATTTTGTTCTAAATTGCAATATTTTCATAAAATAATATACTAAAAAAGCTGATTTTTAAAATGCGATTTTCAATTGTTTTTCCGATTTCACCATTGCAATCAGCAGAATGCGTAACTACAAGAATGAAGAAGTTACCAATGTTGTTGGCGGAACTACTCTCGTTTAGTGTATTGAATTGGTGAAAATCAAGCTTCTATTAGTTATTCTATTCAATTTTATAATGGCTGAATCTACTCAAATTTATGAAATAATTGATAATGGTTGTATCATAAATAGTATACACTGTGAGGAAAGTGGAAATTTATGTTTCGTTCAGAGTGATGAACTATTTACTTTATGGAAATCTATTTTAATAAAATGAAATAAAACAATTTCTGTCTAATTTCCACAAGAAATTTTATTTTTCAATAAACACGACAGGTAGATTTATTTATACATGAAGTTCACAGGTTCAGTAATGGGAAGGGCCAATAAGTGTATTGAATTCGGGGCTTCTATATTTATTAATTTCCTAACTTTCCAACAACATCATTGACTTCCCCTTATTGCAAGTATGAAGGATTTTGAGATTATCTATTGTTATTTTATGATTTGAAATATTAATATGTTCAAAGATTGCTGATTTACTATCAGCTAAAATATGTTCTTTGAAACGTGATCCGAAATTTCGACCCTGTTTAATAATTCTCCAATATAACTAAAACATCCATATTTCATAACAGAAACACCAGAAATGGAATATGCATGTTCAAGTTATGTTGGCGAATTATCAAACACTATGAGTAACTATTTTTCAAAATTTATTATAACAACTTCTTTTTCTAGCCGCTTAAATCTGAGCAACTTATTATTTAATGCCAAACAAACAGCAATAACTTTAGGTAAGTATAGAAATGTATAATAGTATGGTTATTTGTTTTAGTGTGTACCTATTATTGTTAGTTTTTAAGCCCTATAATTTTTGCCAGGAGTTAAACATTTTTCATTCCCAGCTAGATTGGGGTTACGCATTTTTCATACTCAAAACTAGCTTTGATTTTAAATTCCATAACATAATAAGTTTTTTCGGGTTTGTTGAGATGAATCACACAGAACTAAACCTATCTTTAATTTAAAAATAATTTGAGCGGGAATTGCATATATTTAACTTCATAGAGCTGAAGTAATTATTTAATTTAAAAGCAAATCCTAAGTAGACTAGATCATATATTTTAGATTTTCTAACAGTTTTTGGGATTTTCACCAGTTTTGGGAAAACTTAATTTTAATTATTTCTTAATTGAATGAAACTTGCGCAGAAATATGTATAAATTCACCTTTAATTGTTACTGCTTTGATAGAGAAGTTAATTTTGATTATAGAATAGAATCGTGAAAATAGGATTTTTTTTAGAATGAATCACAGGTCAGAGTTTCAAAATGTTAAGCAAAGTCCTTACAGGAAGTGAAGACAATAATTCCAGTACCCATCAACAGCCTCAAAACTACCTAGATTTTAATAATGTAAAACAGCCAGATAATAATGAATTATCACTTGCAATGAACAATTTACAACAGGAATGTTTTCAAGGTCGTGGAACTCTAGGAGAAAATATTGATCGAGACATATTATGCATTTTTAATCCAATTTAGTTCTGCTGTAGTTCCTGACGATACATACGTCAATTGAATGGACAAGTTCTAAGTATATCTTCATAATAATATATAACCCAAGAAATTGTCTGAAGTAAGGTTGCTATCTCTTGTTATGATATATCATCCTGAGCTGCAAATTTCTGTCCGTTTGGCCATTGACGTTTAGGAACATTATGAAGACATTTCTCACTTCCCAGGATGAGAAGGGAGCAACGAACGCACAAGGGGATTAATTTACGATCTTGCGTTGAGAATTAGAGTGCATCGAAGCTTGTAAATGTATTATTGCCATCTGTATAACATAGCAAATTGTTCGTTCTTAACTACTCCAGTATTTGTTTGATTTGCATATATTGTGTACATTTTCCGGGGGAACGGAAAACTTAGTTTCGGTAATTAAATGATAGCTGGAAGTACGTAAACACTAGAACGATTAAATTTGCATAACGCTACTTTACTCTTGGGTGGAATGCTAAGTTCACAAAAGTGACACGTAATAACTCTACATTCCACCATCATAGAATTAACTAAATGGAATACCGCACAAGTTCCTCTTCTAATCAGATTGAATAAACCACACCAACAATAATAAATATTTATTATTTTGTATGAATCCTTTGTGAAATTCATTCTCAAATAAAATACATACAGGGTACATCTTCATAAGTTAACGCGATCTAAATAATGGAAAACTAAAAGTTGTGTAATAAGGGTTTAGCACAGATTATTTCCAATATTAAAATACAATATCATCTTCAGAAAATTAAAATTTCGTGTAGAATCAAAATATCTCAAAGCAAAGTAGTATCAATAAAAATGTTAGCGTGAGAAATAGTTAATGAATTTCTAAAATAAACACAAATTAGTTCACACCCTCTTCAAGGAGGGTGATGTGATATCATAGCTGTTTTGTTTCCAGGGCCAGTGTTGATCTGAATATGGAAGATTTACACGTCTTTCTTTCATAAGTTACATAACTAATCAAAATGTATCACACGTAAATCGAGACGTAACATCTAATCCCTATGAGTTGAAAGACCTCAGGCCAATAAATATATTACCAACACTATCCAAAATAATAGAAAAAAATGTTGATCAGCAGCTAAGGCACTATTATCTTACTATAAACAAGACAATACCCACTTTTCAGTCAGGTTTCAGGTCAGGTCACATTTGTACTACCACTCTCCTTCATGTAGTAGATGCAATTATAACAGCTAATGATCGGAGACTTTATACAATTTTAATTTTAATAGATTTTAGATAAAGCTTTTGATACATTAAACTTCAAGTTACTACTGGCTATATTGCATTTTAAAGGTCTTTCTGAGAAGGCAGTTGATTTTTTTTCAAATTATGTAAACATGTTAGTTTGAATAACAATGAATCAGACTTTTTATCTTCGAAATCTGGAGTACCACAGGGATCAATTTTCGGTCCATTACTGTTCACTATTTATACCAGTCGAATAATGAAGTGCCTGAAACATTGCAAATATCATCAATATGCAGATGACTCTCAAGTTTATAAGTCTTTCTTAGCAAAGCATGGTAGCTCAAGATTACGGCTCAATTTTCAATCCTACAAAGTCAAATATAGTTTTATTTGGACCAAAAAAATATCGCTCTTTTGTTAATAGTCAAATTCATATTGTTGTTGATAATACTGTACTAGTGAATAAAAATGAAGCAAGAAATTTGGGCGTTGTACTGGAAACGGTTTGAGATTTAGAACACAAATAAATAACTTATTTAAAAAGGCATATGGAACTATAAGACTAATATATTATAGCTGTCGACATTATTTATCTATTCAAACAAAAACTATGTTGTGTGAAAGTTTGGTATTATCATTATTTCATTTCTCAGATTCTTTATACGGCCCATGTTTAGACTCAACTCACAAATTTAAGATTCAAAAGGTTCAAAATTCATGCCCTCGACTCATATACGGTATTAGGAAGTTTGATAGAATATCACACAAATTAGTTGATGTTCATTGGTTAAATATAGAGAATCGTAGGTTATTTCATGCTTGTTGTCTATTTCACAAAGTAATTTTAGAAAAAATTCCGATTCACCTCTACAGTAAAGTTCAATTCAGGATAGATGTGCATAATTTAAATGATCGATCAAAAGGCTTACTTACTCCTCCTCGCCATCGCTCAGAAATGTTTGAACGATCCTTTACTTTATTATCAAATCAGCAAAGTCTATAACGATATAGATAAAACTTACAAGCAAGATTAAGACCAAAATGAAATCGTTCATCTTTGAATGTCAATTTTCTAACTCTAACAATATTTAATTTTTGATTTTTCTTCTCATTTTTGTATAATGTATAATAAAAATTATTTTCTTCTATCGATATCTGTATTTGTATTTATATACATTCCTTTTTTTTGCAATATCTAATGAGCTTAACTCACTGTGTACTATACTGTAATAGTCAGCAAGGTTAAGTGTAAGAGCAGTACGTTGCGTATCAGTTTGACATGCAATACGCTGAACTTTACTTTGTGTTTGTTCTTTACTGTAATACCTGAATATAAACTGTGATATATTATATCGTTATTAGTATCAGATCGTATTATCGTAGGGAACAATGAAGACATTTATTATTATTATTATTATTAACGTAGTATCTAATTATCAAAATTGTAATTAAATATAGTCTTGGTTATAGTTGAAATAATACGTACATTCAAATAAGTTAGTAATACTTAGAAAAGGAAAATATAACCTTCAGTTATATTTTCCAGCTTGAATTGTTCTCTTGAGAAATCACGTGACACTTAGTGAATTTCAATTAATTAAACTAAATAGTTTCTTCGGAGTGTTTTGGTTTCACTAAATCATAGCTGTTTCAGATTTTCTATCAAAGTTTGTTGTTCTCAATTTTTATCCAAGTTCAAGAATACATTCAAATCAGTTCATTTAGTTTCAATTCTCTAGGTTCATCCTGGTTAGGGAATCAATTTAATAAACTTGGTTTTATTACTGTCTTTTAGTTAATTTAGATTATCTGGGTTTGTTTCATTTGAGTTTAGATTTTGATCTAATTTTTTATTCTTAAAAGTAATAAGCTCAATTATAGTATCGTTCCATCATCAATTATCATAATCATTGTTTTATCATAATTTATTCAACTGATATTTTAATCATTAAATTTTATAGTTGTTGTTGAGTACGAGTTTGTTTTATTGAGTTTCATAAAGAGAATGCCATGTTACAGTAGCATGATTCTGAAAATTAGTAGAGACCGTAACGGAAACATGGAGATTTCAAGCAAAACTTTTTCGTTATTTTGACAATTCCAGTTTCTACGGAAGTTACGCCACCTTTGTTATTTTCAATGAGACCCATATGTTCCACTGATCTTTTGGATTCCTCCCATGATTTTCATTCCGATTCGTTTCACGTACTTTATACCCAAAATGGTCAGTTTTATAGTTAATCGATTTTTCTTGAAATAGTGACAAACGCAACCCACCGAACATTTGCCATTTCCATGTGAATTACCATTTTCCGTGATATGCAGTGACTCGATCATGAATATTGTCTTTATCACATTAACTGAATAATTTACATGGTGCACAAAGATGAGGGTCCAGAAAGTGAATGAGAAACATAGAAAATCAAATGAAAACCTTTTTTCTCATCATAATTCAATCCTATCATGAAACGAGTCCTGATTCTAATTCGCTTCTCTACAACCTAAAGCCATAATTTTAGAGATATTCGATAATATTACTTAATTCTGCGTATCATCTGCCTGAAATTTTGATTCATCCAATAAGCTGTTCTTATCTGCCGACACCATGTATAGTGATTTATCAGTTATTTATGGCGAAGAAGAACATGTCATAATTTCGGTACAAGGTATCCAGGAAAACCAAAACAATATCCAGTCATCGTTAGCATAATTACATTACGAACTTCTAGAGATGTTTCAGAACAATACACAATCACTGTAATTTCATTTTCTTCGTAGTCAACCACTGCTTAAGTTCCAAAATAATCTTCTTTTTGAACGATCCATCTTTTCTAAGGTCAAGAATATCTATGTTCTAATGGTGTCTGAAGAAGGTTTTGGTTTTCCTGGATACCGTATAGTGAAAGAATCACATCTTCTTGTGAAAATCTAATCACATGATGTCATCTTTCATGACTGTCGGAAGAACCTCAAGACTCACACCACAGATGGTGCACTAGGTGTACAATTGTACATCACCATAGTGAGATCCATTGCAACTACGCTGCAATCGTGTGGTGGCCAAAAACAAAAACGAAAGTATCCCAGCATTCTCTGAACAGAGTGCAGAGGCTGGCGTGCTTAGGAATAATAGGTGCAATATCGACAACCCCAACGGCGGCGATGGAAAGGCTGTTGGGGTTGGAGCCACTGCACATCACCGTTCAGGCAGAAACCATAAGAAAAGCGTATCGCTTCGCTTCGTGCACGGACCCCGAGGCGTCTATGCAAGATTTCCCCTTCTCTACGCACAAAAAAAAAGATCATAACACTTGTGGATGATGTTTGTCTGTTTGGACAAGCATCGGTATCTGAATATTTGAAAGTAACATTGATACCAAATGCTATGAATGGGTTTAAAGCTTGCCTGAGTAAAACCTTCCGATTCAAATATTTTTTCTGAACTGGATTCTATAGCAGCCAAAATAGACAAACATGTACCTCAAGTGAATATCTGGAATCCCACAATAAACAGCACTTGATAGCTCCCTCTAATGGGGAGAGGGCAGGACTCCCTTCCTTTTCTGTTGCTGAATTTAAATGAACCAGTTTATGAAAATCGAAAAGCTAGAATAAAAGAAATAATAAAGGATAAGAAGTCTTTAAAAAAACTGATTCAGTCAACGGATTTGAACAAAGTCAACTCTGAAAATTAATAAATATTATATGGAAAGATACGGAAATGCAACATTTTTATCAATAACAGAAATATCAAGAATGATCCAATTTTTTTATGGATTCACACTGATATGATTTGTGTCTTCCATTTGTCACTCTAATCAATGAAGCGGCAAGAACAGATGAATTGTTATTATTCATCGTATGAATGCCTTTTCAGTCGAATAACAGGAATTGCTGAAGACAGATTATCCACTTAAAATTTAATTCCAGTTTGATAAAGCTATGAACAGGCCCAATTCATAAATCTGTAAACAATGAAACCCTCTACACTATTTCACACCCTAAATTTCAGTGATTCCTCGTCTCTCCGTGTTCTATTCCACAATCCGACCCCAACTAAAATAAAGAATTATGTCGGAAAACAGTACCAAATCCAGCTATTGTGTGTTAAATCAAAATCCATTACGTAAGGGGGCTTTGCGCCTGAAAGAGGCGCCAACTGAAGAATTCTGTTCTAAGCTGATGCTCAAATAGAGGGCATTGTTGTTAGTGTGCACAGTAAAGGCATGTTAGTGAATACCGATACAGGATAATCCTTCACCCTCAGGGGGGGACTGCATCCGCCACTGCATCTTCCAAACTTTCATACTAAATCATCTTAGATTGTTCACTTGTTACTTATAAGTTTTCAAGATTCACGCTTCTTTACAATTCGCTGTCTCCTTGAAAATCCTGCTTTTTGCTTCCACAAGTTTATAATATCGCAACGAACATTCGTTTTTGCAACTCAATTTAAAAGTTACAGACAAACTTGATGAATAGGCGAAAATTAAATCGAGCTATTCTGTATTGAAATCCTGATTCGTAACTCCTGAAAACTTATTAGATGCATTATTAATTAGGGCGTATAATTAATCATCCCTAGATAATTCATGCAACATATTTCATCTAGAGAACTCTTAAATTACAATAATGTGAGCTTAGGTAGCAACTACCTTCAGCCCAGTCAAAAGTTTGGATGGCTTATACATCGTTAGTAAGAAAACAAGGGAGGTCGTAGTTATTACTGTTAATAAACGATGAAAAATCATTTTCAATTAACAAATGGGATGTCTTTTATAACAAATGGAATATCTCGGGCTCTTTTAATCCAAAGCTTCTGTAATTGGGTATCATGGATGTTTTTGATCCGCTGAACCCGAATCTGTAGTACGAAAATGGAAAATTTCACCCGTTTGTTGTGAACCCCGGAAAATTTTACCAAATTTTAGCAACCAAAGAAAATTCGAAAGGAATGTGTTATTCAAAAAATAAGAGGTCGTGATGTGTCTCGACACAATTTCCACAAGGAAAATGATGAAAAATTGCGTCGTTTTCCTTCATATTTCTGTCTCAGTTCTCCTCGGGTTTGTGGTAAATTCAAGATACAAGATTTTTTCTGAAAAAAACTGATTTTGATAATATGAAAGAAGAGACTATTTTATATATAAAAGAGTAATATCACCATTATTATGAAGATTTTTCACTACCATTTTCTGAAAAAATTATTAATATCAAAGTTCAATGAAAGTGTCACTTTCAGGACTTTTCCGAAACTATGAGTGCTTTTGACTTTATAACCATGGAATAATACTCAGCGACCACAAAAACCTATGATTTGACATGTTGGACTAAGACCGAGACAGGAATATGAAGGAAATCGACGCAGTTTTCCACCAATTTTCCAAAATTTTCTTTCTCTTAGTGGAATTTGTAACGAGGTGCATCACGGTACTTCATTATTCCAATAACATTGCTGTGTTATAATTCCGATTTCATGTTTCTGTTCGTTTCGGCGACGTTGGAATTTAAACGGAATTTGTGCGATAAGGACGCTTTCTGTTAATACAATTATTTCTAAGTAATTAGGTTATTGGAGTAATAAGTCTTCTAATGATGGTCGTGGGACCGAAACGTACGTAAAGACAAAAATTTTAAAACAGAGTGTTATTGTGACCTATTTCCCAAGAATTTTTTTATATAATAACATTGCCTAAAATTTTTCTAAAAACAAAATAATTAAAGTTTGTCGTGTAGGAATGATAAATTTTTTTTCTGGACAACTATCATCGGTTTTGATTTTGTGATCATAAAATAAAACTCAGCCACCACGATAACATATAATTAGACACTATGGACAAGGAACGAAATGAGAATATGAAGGAAAAACGACGCAATTTTCCACCGATTTTCTAGAATTTTCCTTCCTTGATTGAAAATTGTACCAAGACGTATCACGGCATCTTATCATTCTAATACCACAGTCCGAGAAAGACTGTGTTGCTAAGTTTTGGTAATATTTTCCAGCTTTTCAACAAACGAGCCGTATGTTCCATTCTGTCACTTCAGATTCGGGTTCAGCGAACCAAAACACCGCTGACACCTAATTTCAGAAACTTTGGATTAAAAGAGCCTGAGATATTCCATTTGTCATGGAAGACATTCCATTTGTGAATTGAAAATGGTTTTTCATTGTTTATTTATAGTAATTATCACGGGCCCCCCTTCTGACTAACGATGTGTGAACTATCCTGAACACGTTGCAAAAATTTTTTTGCATTTTCGTGCGGTCTATAAAGTTTTAGACACTTTTGACTGGACTAATTGGATCAGTTACTTGTACCAGTAGGCGAGTAAATGAAGCACAAAAAAGGTAGGAGTAAAAAAAAATCGGATAATCCTGACCACCAGGTGACTATTGAGTGTCATGGTCATGACCCGTATGCTCAAGAGAACCTCCTCAACAGGTTCCATTCCTTTGGAGAAGGTAATTCTGCGAATTCCCTGGAGACGACGATAGTACCAGGATGTATTGAACCCCAAGTGCACCGTAATTCAAATCCGGCACCGGAATCGCATTCAGCGACCCCAAAAATCCCAGAAAGACGAATTTGGTTGCTTTTCAGAGCATATTGAAAAACAATCCATGGAGATGACCTAGGACATCAGGGTATCCTCAGCACCAGGTGACTATTGAAGGTCTTGGTCATGGCACGTATACTCAGGAGAGCCTCCCTAGCAAGTTTCATCCCATACCAAAAGATATTTTCACGAATTCCCTGGAGACGACAATAGTACCAGAATGTCCTGATCCCCAGTTGCGCAGTAGTTCAAATCCGGCACCGTAAACATGATCAGCGACCCCAAAAACCCCCGAGAGACGAATTTGGTTGCATGACCTAGATAATCAGGGTACCATGAGCACCAGGTGACTATTGAAAGTCTTGGTCACAACCGGCAATCACAAGAGAACCTCCTCACTAAGTTTCACTCCATTGCAAAAGAGATGTTTTCGAATTCCCTGGAGACGACGATATTACCCGGATGTACTGAGCCCCAGGTGCGTTGTAGTTTCAATTTGGCACGGGAATCGTGATCAGCAACCCCAAAAACCCCCGAGTGAGAAATGTTGGCTATATTTGGAGATGTTTTCAACATTTTTAATATTATCTCCTGAAAGTGCATTCAAAAAGATGCATTTTCCTCTGTAAAAATGCTAAAATGCACATTAGAAGAAAAAAAAATGGTAAAATTTTTTCTGAATGACTTCCTCAATCGATTTAAAAAAAATTATCAAAATCGGTTCATCCGATTTTTTTTCGACCTTTTTTGCTTTATTTCCTCGCCTACTGTAGCTAACCAGGCTAGTAACATGCGGCAAGTAGGTGTTTAAGCGATTATTTTTCCGACCCAAATATCGACCAATAGAATTGCACCATTCGACGTCACGTGGTACAACCTACATGGTATTATACTGATAATTTTTTGAAAATTTTCTCTGGTAGTTGCTATATATAAAAAACAAAACATGATCCAGTCAAATTAACCACACGTCAAACTGACAGGTTGAATTCAATTGTGAAAATTGGAGATTTTGCATGAAAATGAGTCGATTTGGAGTTTGTTCTCTGTCCACCATCGATAAAAAAGTCAAAGGAAATGTTCATTTGGGACGGAAAAATAATCCCCCGAATACCACACGAGCTTCAAAATTATCTGGCATTTCCCTCAAGGTTCCCTGCAAACAAATAAAGTCGTCAAGTTTTTCAGGAAAAATCACTCGCGCTTCGCGCTCGTGATTTTTTAACCTCAAAAACTTGACTCCTTCATTTGTTTGCAACGAACCTATCGGGAAATACCCGAAAATTTTGAAGCTCTTGTGGTATTATATATGAGAAATATTTTCTAATTGCCAGTACCTCAGTTGAGACCGCAATGTATGATTATGGTCCGTTTCTAATTAAAATTGTTATATGGGGTTTTTGGGGTAGGAGATCATAATTTTTCATTCCTTTTCAGCACACTTCAGAATAAAAGCTTATTTTAAAAAAATTTTCACTCTCAATTTTATTTTCCGATATTTTTTCTGTCCATACAATCATATTATACATTTGATCCTCAGTAGTGTCCGTAAGCTAGTTTGCCACCAAAAATGAAGGAAGTCACGTGATCAATTGATCACAGCTTCTTTGTTTTGTTACTACAATTGTTCAAATGGCGTCAACTTTAACTATCAATTCTGCTCAAGGATCGGGGTGTAAATTTCACTACGTTTTCAACAATACAAGCTGGTACTTTTTCTGCTGAATCTGATCTGAAATGTATGAATCATCACATGTGATACATCAATGAGTGTAGAATGGAAAAAACTCTAAAGTTTTTATCAAAAATAGAGCCGTGTTTCAAAAAAGTCGTTGAGCTTTGATCGTATACGAAACGGCGGATATTGAAACTGACACTGCTCCATCTCTGAAACTAATGCTAGAAAAGAATAAAATAGGAAATCATGTTATTCGATTTTTCCAAAATGACTTGAAAATCAAGAATGATATGAATGATTTTTCAGTTACCCAATATTTTTTCCAGTCAACAAAGTTTTGTAAATATTGATTAGAGATTACTGTATAATAGTCCAGGCAACGAACCGGAGAAAAAAATATATATAGTGAGCTAGAATTCCAAAATTTCTTTTGCATTTTGTTCCTAATACATAGATCATTCATGACTATCAAGACTGCGGAGGTCGACCTTTTTACCCCCTCAAAACGGGGTTTCAACCCCTCAGAGTTTTATAAAAACAGTTCAAAATTAATGAATTAAGAGCCGAAAATGACCCCTAAAAAGTTTTTTGGGTCGCTGATCACGATTCCGCAGTTAGTTTTTCCGGAAAACTCCCTCCAGATGAGAAATTTGGGAAATTTATATATAATACATAATTTATAAATTGTTCCAAAAATGACCTCTAGTACGTTTTTCGGGTCGCTCATCACGATTCTGCTGTCATTTTTCCCAAAAAACTCTCTCCAGATGGAAAATTTGAAATTTTCCTGAGACGGTTGTGAATAATAAATTATAATTTTGTTGTAAAAATGACGTATAGTAGGTTTTTTGGTTCGCTGATCACGATTCCGCTGTTACTTTTTACAAAAAACTCTTTCCACATGGAAAATTTTGGGAAATTTGAGATTTTCCTGACACGTTTGTGAATAATAAAGTATAATTTTGTTGCAAAAATGACCTCTGGTTGGTTTTTTGGGTTGCTGTTATTCTTCCAAAAGAACTCTCTAAATGGAAAATTCGGGAAATTTGAAATTGTCCTGAGACGGTTATGAATGATAAAGTAGAATTTTGTTGCAAAAATGACTAAAGGTCATGACTAGAGGTCATTTTTGCGACAAAATTATACTTTATCATTCATAACCGTCTCAGGAAAATCTCAAATTTCCCGAATTTCCCATCTAGAGAGACTTTTTCGGAAAAAATTACAGCGGAATCTTGATCAGCGTCCAAAAAACCTACTAGAGGTCATTTTTGCAACAAAATTATGAATTATATATTATATATAAATTTTCCAAATTTCCCATCTGAAGGGAGTTTTCCGAGAAAACTAACTTCAGAATCGTGATCAGCGACCCAAAAAACATACTGGGGGTCATTTTCGGCTCGTAATTCATTAATTTTGGGCTGTTTTTTTAAGAATGCTCTTCTGAGCGGTTGAAACCCCGTTTTGAGGGGGTAGGAAGGTCGACCTTCGCGGTCTTGATAGTCATGAATGATCTATGGGGTATTAGGAACAAAATGCAAAAGAATTTCTGAAATTCTAGCTTACTACATATATTTTTTTCATTATGGTCTTTTTCCTGGCTTATTGCCTGAACTATAAGTTCCATCGCAATTTAAACAATTTAATGTATATACTATGTGGGTTTGTTTATCTATAGGTGAAGGTTTTAGATTTGAAAAATATCTACCAACACAGCAAGTGGATTCAGGCGCAATATTTATATCACACTTTTTTTTAAATGTCTCAATTTTCTCTGAGGTCCCCGGAATGTATGGTAATGCTATAAAATTATGTGTGTTACCGTTTATATTGTTTATGCATGACTATCATTGATTTTGTTTATTCTTTCTTGATAGGGAAATGTTTTTGGGTTGCCACTCTGTTTCAGTATATTGCGAGCAATTTCCAAATTTTTGGGAGGGGTCTCTGGGTGGGACAATTCAACAATGCGATCTGTAAGGCTGCTTATAACACTTTTTGGTGCAACGGAATTGAAGGAAAGATAACGTTACGACCAAACTTCTTTAGTAAACCACGATGTTTTTATTTTTCCATCTGAATCATGCCTAATGTTCATAAGTAGGAAAATTACGGTTTTATTCACTTCTATTTCACAGGGAAATTGAAGTTTACAGTGGAAATTGTTCAATCTATGAATTGAGTACTGAATTTTATCATTGAGAACACACATTAGGCAATCATCTACATACCATTTGAAGAATACGGGTTGAAAATCTAATGAATTTATTACAGATTCCTCTAGGCATTCGATAACTATTCTAGCAATGGTAGCTGAAATAGGAGATCCCATTGCTGTGCCGAATATTTGTCTAAAATATTGCTCACCGTGTTGAAAATAAGTGCATTCTAAACAAAGTTTTAATGTTTTTATGAATTCAGATTGATCTAGAGGTGTGTGATTGTTAATCTCGTCCCAACGTTTGTTGACGCTACTCAATGCCAAAACGACTGGTATATTTGTGAATAGAGAAACAACGTCCAAGGAAATTAATTAATAATTTTTTTATAAACTCATTAAAACGCTGTCGCATAAAGTTCATTTTTTCCTCTTATATTGTGGATATATTTTGATAAATTGTAGATAGGCGCTGCAATATTACTTACAATCGGTTCTAATGCAGTTTCGGAAGCCCATAGATATGAAGTGATTGCCCATTATGGCAAATTAATTTATTTGGCAAATCAATAGGGATCATCCTATTTTTGTATCATTTATTCATCAATTTATTCATTTTGTACTGATAATGTAGGTTCAGATTCACTGCTACCGATATTCCCATGATAGTCCAGGCAACGAACCGGAAAATAAATAAGAAAAATATGGTAAGCTACAATTTCGAAAAAATTTTTTGTATTTTGTTCCTAATACCCCATAGATCATTCATGACTATCAAGACCGCGGGAGTCGACCTTTCTACCCCCCAAAACGGGGTCTTAACACCTCAGAGGGGCAGTCTTATAAAAAAAATCTAAAAGTTTAGAAAATTAATGAATTAAAAATGACCCCTATGTATGTTTTACGATGATGATACTAATAATAAAAATAAATATATAATGATGCAAACAAATATGTAGAATAATGAAGTTTAGGAAAGCAGATCTTTGATAAAAAATACAAAAAGTAATAATACATATCTGATATTTTTTTCCATTTTATTTCCCGAAACTGCAAAGGAAATTACAATTTTCAGGATTTTTCACTCTGGAGAAGGTTTTCCGAGGAAACCAACAGCAAAATCGTGATCAGCGATCCAAAAAACCTACTTGGGGTCATCATTTTTGTAACAAAATTATATTTTATTACTCCCAAACCCCAGGAAAATCCCAAATTAACCATCTGGAGGGAGTTTTCCGAGAAAACCAACAGCGGAATCGTGATCAGCGACCCAAAAAAACATACTAGGGCTCATTTTTGTAACAAAATTATACTTTATTATTCATAACCGTCTCAGGAACATCTCAAATTTCCCGAATCTTCCATCTGGAGAGAGTTTTTTTGGAAAAATAACAGCGAAATCGAGATCGGCGATTCAAGAAACCTACTAGAGGTCATTTTTGCAAGAAAATTATACTTTATTATTCATAACAGTCTTAGGAAAATCTCAAATTTCCCGAATTTTCCATCTGGAGAGTTTCTTGGGAGAAATAACAGCGGAATCGTGATCAGCGACCCAAAAATCCTATTAGAGGTCATTTTTGCAACATCATTATGTTTTATTATGCACAACCCCCAGAAAAATCTCAAATTTTCCAAGTTTCCCATCTGGAGGGAGTTTTCTGAGGAAAGTTACTGCGGAATCGTGATCAGCGGCTCTTAATTCATTAGTTTTTTGAACTTTTGGATTGTTTTTATAAGAATGCTCCTTTGAGGGATTGAAACCCCGTTTTGTAGGGGGGGGGGGGGAGAAAGGTCGATCCGTGGTCTAGTCGTGAATGATCTATGGAATATTAGGGACAAAAAGCAAAAAAATTCGAAATTCTGGCTTACTATATTAATTTTTTTTATTATAGCCTGATTTACATCCCTATGTAGGACACACTGTATATAAAATATAATATGTGGCATATATAAATCATCTAGCTAATCACTTGATCAATAATGTAAAAGAGAATAGTGTATGAGTTATTTCCTTCATAGACAATTCATTCTGTTTCAATATAATTGAGAAAAATGTTCTGAAATGATTTCCACCGCTTAAACAGTTTAATAGAAGCCGAACGAACAAAACATTTCCAACGGAAATCGATGTTTGAGCAAGTCAATTTTCACAAAAGTTTCCAATGGTAGTATCTGAAATCCAATATTTCCACTTAATTAAAATAATTGTAAGAGAAATTTAAAGTTCGTTCCAGGGAAGAATCTTTTCACTGCATTCTATTAAGACCAAACCGAGATATCAAAGTAAGTTTCCCCAAATGGAATTAAACTTCTCCAAACGTAATTTCACTCCCCCGATTCAAATAAAAAAGCAAACGTAACGTGTATTTGCTTATCAGCAACGATCCTTTGTGCCCCGAGCAATGTAGTGCTGCTCCGCCGAAAGCAAACCAGTAACATAATAATCTCACCATCTCTTATTAATGCGGGTTAATTAAAATATCAAGTGCTCACCTGGGAGACGAATTCGCAATTTCGGTTTTCTCCCGATTATATTTTGTTTCTAATTTCTACCACTTAATTTTTACCACTAATGAGCTGGATGGAGATTATTATTTATTCTGTTTCCTTCCACGGAATTGCTAATTGTTATTTTAAAGAGAAAATGGTGTTGTTCATTTGCGTTTATGTGAGTTTTATGCTGATTTTTTTAATTAAAAGAGTTATAATTGGGTAATTAATAACGGAAGTCATCGCTTCTTCACGTAAATATGTCCCATGAGGGGATATCTCTTGTATATTCAGTGATAAGTGAACTGAAGCATTTTATCTGTTCACTGTCCTCTTTGAACCAAAGTTATGTGACTTGAAGTTATTTGATTATGTGTTAGCAGAGGGAGGAAATTCAGATTTCATACTTTTAATATTTCCTCCAGCATATTCAATTCATTTTCAAAATGCCGTGAATAACTAAAACTTTCAAATTCTTGAATCTTCTTAATTGATAGCTTCAAATATATTGAATATTTTCATTGTAATACTTAGAGTAGAAAAATCTAATTTTCCTGTTGTTGAATAGGACATAGGTTAGCTGAGCAAACGGTTGACTAGGAATGAGGTATTTTGGGAATATATTTGGAATTCATCAGGGAACTGAAGCATGACCGAGTCTGGCACCAAAGCCTTTTTGGGAAACTTCCGTCATGTAAATTGGCGCCTCAACTTTGTCGCTTACTTAGAGTTTGCTCTCAGATAGGGCACTCCATGTGGTGATTGACGGAGTATCCTCCGATACAATGGGTACCAACGCTGTTATTCCATGAGGATCTGTCTTGGCATCAACTTTGTTTTTGCTCCAAATAAACTATCCGCAGAAAGTGACCACCCGTTCCGTCCACAGCTTTGTAGATGATGGTACACTCCGTACCGTTTTTCCATCTAGAGCCCCTTCACCATCCAATGAAGCCAGAAGAGTGAGACAGAGACAGATTGACACAATTGATTGAGATCTGGCAAAAATGTTGACATGATAATCTGATAATCTAGTTATGCAACCAAAACTCAAGCTTTCGTAATCACCAGGAGGATGGATCCCACAATCCCTAATATATGACAGGTATAACTATTCCTATGAAGTCTTTCATATCCATGCTCAGGATCACCAATAACGAAGATACGAAGATCTGTACCTACACTGGTTCCCCCAAATAATAGACTGACCAACGACAGAATAAATTTTTCCTGTAGTATATCACGCCTGAAGAGAATTTTGCTTGAAATGGGTTTTAACTATCACACGATTGATAAAAGACAAACCCTAATGGAATATCGACATTTACCGAAATGACGTAATGAATATTTGATGGCTTTTGAATAATATATGGTTTGACAGACATGACACTGCGAAAAAAGGATGGAATGATTTTTCAAAGAAAGGCCAAAGCAAAGCTCTTTCAAATGAAGGCAAAGGAATAGCAACAACACATGCACGTTCAGAAAATGGGTTTGATCCGAACTGTCTGTTGCCTTTAGCTAAAAACATAACAGATTCCTCTCTTGATTACAACCAACTTATAATTTCTTGACGTTATATTTGAGGTATCGGTGTAAGCTCTTCTGGGGCACTCTTTTAGACGTTAGCAATACAGATTTCGATTTCGTTTTTAGCAGTTGTCAGTATGATTGATATCTACGAGTGGATTGTAATTTTTCCATGGCACTTACGGGTAGAACTTTCGATTTAAACAGACTGAACTAGCTAGGTGAACTATACCTAGAAGTGATCTATAGACCACAAGTTCATGGTGGGGGATTACTTTACTGCCCACTCACAAGAAACATAAACAAAAACCTGCGATTATATGAGCTGATAATAACGTCAACATATACCTATTCTTCTCTTCCCTTTTAGGGTTGAATTCCTGAAAGTTCCACCTCAGCGTAGTATAAAGAACCTATCTGCCTAATTTCAAGTATGTGGCTTTACAGTCACACTGATTTCGTCAGCATTCATAGGGTTCTTTTGTTTATAGATTGTATTTAGTCAAAATTTCATATACTTTCTCATATTTTCTTATAATCTTTCAAACCATACTTACTGGATTATCATCAACAACGTTTTTGTCCGATGTAGAATTTCTAAATAATTATATGAAGCTTCGAAAACATGCGCACTGGTGATTGGAATGATTCTACTCTGGATACGAATGGAAAAAAAATTCAATCAAAATACCAAATAACTAATATTGTTGAGCTAATTCTGGCCGATCAGTTGAATCAAAATCCTGGTTGATACTCATTTCTTCTCTAATTTGGTTCATTCATTTACTTTTTGCCTACAATGCTCAATGTAGCATCCCAAATCTGAACGAATAACTCTTCCATCTTCATACATCTTCACAATAACTGTTTGAGTTTTTTTTTATACTTTGACTACACGAGAGTGAAACCTATAATGTTCGAGGAACATCGTGTGAGCCAGTGGTGGAATGTTGGGAGAGCAAGCAGGCATTTTGATTCTTCTTTAGGATTTGGAGGTTATAGGCATAGGAAAGACCTCACTGGCTAAAGAGTTCGATAGAAAAATTAAGTCTGGTAGGAAGAAGTTCGGCAGGTCTCGAGCTTGACAATCAAAGGGTCATTAGTTTGAGCTCGTCTAGTCCGCCTATCGGGAATCTCTCGTGGTGGAACACCAGACGGAATTTCTGATGAACTATGACCATGGGAATATCTATACAAAAGGGAATAATCTCTCACCCCAAATATTTAATACTCAGATTTGAAGATCTTCCTGCATATTGCGATCTACGGTAAATAAAAATGGTATTTTTAGCAGTTTTGAACAGTCACATATAAAAAGCATCTGACAAAAATCAGAAATCACTCAAAAATGGAAAATGAAGATGATTCTAAACAAGCCATCCAGATATCCCACAGATATATTATTTCATGACAGATAATGGATCTTAAACGTTTATTTTATTCATCTTCAGCAATTTATCAACACGATAATAATGAATACGCACAAAGACTCGATAATGATGATAATACAAGAAATCGTGAAATCTGGTTTGTGTATTAAAGCATGATCAACTCACATCTATTTCTTATAGCAAAACCAAACAACAGGCCTGTTGTTATAAAAACAACACATTCAATAACTTTCTATGACACATAAGTAAAAGAATGGATTATAAACAATAGGGAGTAATTAGTATCAATGTCAAAAAAAACCGCACAACAGAGACAGATTGACACAATTGATTGAGATCTGGCAAAAATGTTGACATGAGAATCTGATAATCTAGTTATGCAACCAAAACTCAAGCTTTCGTAATCACCAGGAGGGTGGATCCCACAATCCCTAATATATGACAGGTATAACTATTCCTATGAAGTCTTTCATATCCATGCTCAGGATCACCAATAACAACAAACTCTAATAGGATGGTCATGTGAGGTCTATTGTGAAAACGGCTCCACAAAACTTGGTTTTCTATTCCGTTCCAAGAGCTACTTTACATCCCAGCAGTTCATCATAATCTCCAAACCACAGATTCGACCTGTCTAGGAGTATTTATACATATTTTGAGTCGGCTCCCAAACATACGCTGAACCTCTTGAATTCTATCCAGAAGAGAACTATTCGTCTGATTACCAAATTTTTATTGAGACGTATGGTTCTCGTTGATTATAAATTATTTGTTATATTATTATTCAATTCAGAACAGCTCCAATAGGTGGTTGACGGAGTATCCCCTGATACAATAGCCATCACCGTTGGTGTTTCACATGGATCTGTCTTGTCACCAACTTCGTTTCCGCTTCATATAAACGATCTGCTGGAAGTGACCACTTTTCCCGCCCGCAGCTTTGTAGATACCTAATGGTACACTACATACCACTTTCTCATCTAGAGCTCTATACCATCCAATGGGGCCTGAGGAGCGAGACAGAGACAGGTTGACGCAATTAATGAAGATTTGGTAAAGATTCTGAAATGGGGAACTGATAATCTAGTTTGATGCAACCAAAACTCAAGCTTGCATATTCTCCAGGAAGGCGGATCTCACAATCTCTAATATGATGATATCAGGTACAACTCTCTCTAATGGGGCGATCATGTGATGTCTATTGCCAAAACCGCTTCACCTAACTTGATCTTCTATTCCATGCCAAGAGCTACATTACATCCCACGCTTAGAGAGCTATTCGTCTGATTACTAAATTTTTATTTAGACGTATGGTTCTCATTGATTATAATTTGTTTCTTGGTTGTTATTAATGTTGCTTACAATTTTGTTGTTGTTTAATCCAAAACAGAACTTCTTGCTCATTTTAAGTTTTTGTTGACTCCCTGTACTGTTATTTATGTCGTTATGAACATTCAAATCGAATGTATGTAGTATGAATAAATGAAGAAGAAAACATAGAGAAGAAATAGAGTTTGTGGTATCCAACAAATATACCCTACTAAAAATAGTATTTAAACAGGCACTTTTGTTTATAGTGTTATTCCCCATTTTTAATGTATTCACAGTGTGACCTCTTCTATAGTTTATTTTAAAGTAATCTGCTAGTGAAGTATTGGTTATTAGGTTCTAATACCTTTCACTACACAGTAATTGACTTTTATTACATTATTTAACTAAAGTGAAATTAATAAAAAATCACAATGGCAGTGGATTGAAGGTGAAGAATAATTTTTAAAATTTTTGTTTTGACTGATAATGTCGAGACATGAAGGAGTGATGTGCAATGTTGCAAATTCAAAATAACACCAAATTAAAAAAAAAAAGTTATTTTATGTGAAGAAGGCACTCATAATCCCAAAATTTCTGTTCGGTGTCTATGTGGTTGAGAATTGACAAATCTGTTGTGCAACACCTTGTGTATACATTGGTCATAAAATTGAATTTTAAGCTTACGCTTATGCATTAATTAGAAGCATTGAAAAGAGAAAAAAGCCACTAGGTGCACAGATGGGAATAAGAATGTTTTCAAACTATTCAGAGAATACCTACCAAAAGAATAAATTAAGAAGATTATGTCATGCTCATTTTTATCAAAAGTTATATAATGTATTTTGTTTCAAATTTTTATAAGAATGCATTTTCTATTTTGATTTTGTTTTCAATTTCATAAAATATTTCTATATAATGTATTTTATAAATTGTTGTTTCAAATATTTCTTTTAAGCTCATCTCAATGATTTCGAAAATGAATCTGTTCATTCTTATTTTTACTGATATTCTGTACAACAAATTAGAAAGTACATGAATAAGTGAGTTGTGGGATGTTGTGTCTTTTGAGCAACCTAATTTTTCCGATCACAGTGACAGGAATTCTTGTTCCATATTACTCATTGCCCCAACATACCAATTTAGAATAATCCCATGTTAAATGAGCTTCAATTTTCATATGCAAGGCCAGCTTTTCAATATTTTCGTAGGTTGTTGACTGTATTCCAATTAGTTCTGAATATTTCCTTTGTCAGTGAAACGTTGTTTTGATTAAATCCCCGAACCACCAATGCACTAATACCTATTTATGGAAGATAAGCTTCAGGGCAGCTCAGTTTCGGTTCCATTATACTACAAACGAACAATATGTAAAGAATAAATAACTTGTGAATCATTGCTGGAAGTATGGAATAACCGGAATAACTGGAATGAATTTTTACGTAAGGCGAAGGCAACGCTGTTAATCTTCGAATGATATCTAATTAACAAAAATTCAGGCTAAGAGTTACATATTAATGATATCAAGACCAGTAGGGAGTGAGATCCATGAAATATCGCCATGATATGTGATCAAAATTTCATAATTAAATTTTCTAGTTTCGGCATTGAACACATTCATCCATATCATCATATCTGCTGTATTTGAGGGGAAAAATAAAACTGCAATTAACACTAATAACAACATGTAGGAAGCTTCTGATATCCTATATATTCAGGAGACAATAGTAATTCAATATTGGATAACCAACTTGATATGGAAACCTATAAGCGTTTAGGTTCCTTGTGGATGGGTCCTCCACCGATCAATTCAGATGTGGCTCACTTCTGATTATTTTGTTGGCTGGAGTTATTTCCAATTTTCTACTGGGAGCTGAGATCTGATTCTTTCCCCAGCTGGGTATTCACAGAGAACGTGTTCCGCAGGTTGATCATCCTCGAGACTACATTAAGCGTAGTCTTTGTAGACGGTGGCTTAAACGGTAATGTCCTCGGTATAGACCGATTAGAGTACGTAGGTTTGACCTGCTTCACTCTAGAAGTATTTTAGTTGCAATAAATGCTTCACAGTGTGGCTAATCCTGCTACGATTCGCCAGTACTGAAGTACAAGAATTCTATTTTCAATCCAGAATGATTTGTTTATTATTATGAATTATTTTGAATACAACCTGATATCTCTATTTGTAATTTAGTTAATAACTTGCTTTGATATTGTCACTCTATGACGGAACAATTGTCAGCAAGTAATCTTAATAAATTATTATAAAAGATCTATTCTGGAGATGATTCACATAAAACGTGACTCCAAGTCTGTAAATCAGACAACAGATATGCAATCATTAAGTCAGATTAATACTAATTTAATTAATTAAAACTTTTGCAAATTCCTACATGCGTCTTTATGATGTTAAAAGTATATTTTAAGTAGAATGCTCAAAAGCAATATTTCTAATAATGTCTGACAACATTTTTCTATTACCTCATAAATCTTCAACATCTGGTTCGGAAGTGTACTCGAAAGCTATATTTTTAGTTCAGTCCATCAGTCGTATTACTGTGATTCGATATGTATTCAGAGTTTATAATAATATTGCTCAGCAGCGGATTCTCAATTTATATACTTAAAACATTAATGTATTATAATTTCGATTGTTCGTGTTTCTGTTCATTTCGGCGACGTGGGTATTTTCAAATGAAATTAGTGCGATAAGGACGCCTTGTGGTGATACAATTAGTTTCAAAAAATCACGTTTTATACATTGATACATCTTCTGATGATGGTCATGAGATCGAAACGTACGTAAAGACGAAAATAATAAGCATATGTGCGTAACCTATTTCTCGAGAATTTTATATATAACAGTTACTATAATACCAGGTCGGAATATTGATGGCTCATTGCATCGTGACGTCACAGACTTAGTTCTACACGATACGCAGGCCCTCGTTTAATGACGTGTATCTTGTTTTTTGTGTCCACTCACGTTATCTCCTCCAATTTGAAAAGCATTTTAAGTGGAAGTTTTCTAAAAAACTATTGACGATTGTTTTCTACGTTCGTTCCTTACATTTTTTTATGTTGTCGAAAAGAGAACTAAATGAATCACTAGGCGTATATTACGTCAGATCATCGCTCCCGATTATATTTGAGTCAAGTTGTGTGTGAAAGCTTATGGTCAGTTTGCAGGTTCACATTTTCTTCAGATTTCCCTCAATATGTTAAGATTATCGGTATGTGATTTCGAGGTTATTTTCCAAGCTGTCTAGTTGCTGTGGTGTTCCTGGATGCAATAATAACTACAATTGAACTAATACCTCGATAGCTGTTCCTACATTCCGTTTTCCAAACGATCCAGAAGGGAAAAAATATATTTTTGAAATTGGTGTTCAATATTTATTCTTAAAAGTTAGGGTTATTGTAAGTGGAAATGTGTTTGATGTGCAATATTTAAAGGAACTATAGTGTGTAAAGCAATGAAATGAAGCACTGCTTAAACGTCTAAAGCATTGATGTGAAGCAGTTCGTAAAGCAGTGAAGTGAAGGAGTTCATGAGACAGTGAAGTGGAGGAGTTCATAAAGCAGTGCATACCGGTCTAAAGCAGTGAAGTTAAATAGTTCGTAAAGCAGTGAAGTGAAGGAGTTCGTAGAGCAGTGAAGCATTGTTGTCAATATTGTCTTCAGTGTGCATACGGGGTGAACGGAAATCGGGTAGTTCAAAGTTTTAAACATCAAGAACTGAACGTTTATTTCAGAAATTTCAAAAAATAAAAAAGTTATGAATTTTTAGAAAGCTAATGACGGTCTAGGGCGCCCTTCCCCGCCATCGGCCTACATATCATATTTTACTGGCAATGGTCGCACACCACGCTCATTGTCCGCACATGCCTCATGGGCCCACTGACCACACTTACAGCATCGTAGCCACATCTCCCTATGTTTTCCAACGTCATCGTATATGATACATATGTCCTAATTCATTTATTTCTCACTTGAATCCTCATCGTCTTCATCTTCTGAATAGCTTCTTTGCTGACACCGCCAGCCACACTACCTTTCTGCAGCTTCTTCTAACGACTTCTCTAGTCTCACTAGTTTTGGTTCCTGTTTGTTCATGTACATCATCACCCTGTAAAGGTTTGCGTTTCGTACCTCTCATTTTGGCATCTTTCATCTGTTTCTTCTGCAGATGAAGTTGCTTCTTGCCTTCTCTCTAGATTCATACTAAATTGTTTTCTTCTTTACTGTCTTTATTCCTGATGGCCTAGGTAATGGTATGAGATCTGAAAAAGAAACTCCGACTGATCCCTGAATATTATCTTCACTCTCCTCATTAGTCTGGTACAATTTCAGTGTAGTTTCATGGTTGCCTTGAACAGTGTTATTTTCTTTATTGGGCTCAAGAGTTCCATTCAGATCAGCTGCCTGTGCTGAGATAAGCGCTGCATCAGGAGCAAAATCTTCCTCTTGATACAAGTCAGGATTCAAATGAAATATTCCTGTTTCTCGGACGCTTTTGATAGCTTTTTCAGGTGTGACGACTCTACTGTATGCTTCATTAAACATTTCTGCTACGTCATTTCTAGTTATCCTTCCGCTTACGTGAGATTTCAGATAGCTAGAGCACTCGGTGTTGTAAGCAGTTTTTAATGAAAAGTGAAACGAAACGTCTAATGTCTGAAGGAGGTGTGAGATGTGGGGTGACATAGATCCATTTTCTTTGCAGAAAATGTAGGCATGTGGTGTACATTGTGTAGAATGGTTATCAATCAGCAGTAGTACTGGATCGTCTTTGGTCGATTTAACAAATTTTTGAAAGTGATCAAGTCATTCTATGAACTTTTTTCATTCATCCACCCATTATCTGAGCAGCAGTAGAGTGCACTAGATGGACCATTCCTTTTCAGTTGGGGATAAATCCTTTTACGGGCATACATGAATAGAGGGGCCTAACTGCCTGACGCGCTTATGGCACAAATGATGGTTGGATGATTATAGTATTGCCTACTAATCACCCACTAGTGACATAGAGGCTAACAACATGAACAGAGAGTAATAACGGCATGATTTAAGCATGTAATATATTTTGCCTTGGCTGGTATGGTAATTATTTCCATTGGCCTTATTTCCAACTCTGAAATGAAATTTTCAAGAAGACCAAATACAAAGAACTAGCTTATATTCATTTTATAATGTTGTTATATAGCTTGCAACTAAAGTTGCACTAATCTTACTTGTTGTAGTAATATAATCTCTTCACCATATTCTCATATTATTATTCAATCTGTAGACGGTGTTCAAATACCGTCTAAAGTATTTCTGAAACTCGACTAACGGAAGTTACAGATAAAAGTGATGTCAATATAGTAGTATTTAATTTTCCAATATGGAAAAAAATTCAAATCACATAGTAAAGAGTGAAACAATACAATTTTTTTAATCTTTACAGTTTTGCCGATAATTTGAGGATTTTTCTAAAATCGCGCGAATATAGTTATTACCTACGTATAAATTCTCAACTTGATCGGTAAAAGACGGTTCTCCGTCAGCAGTTTTGAAAATTTTCTTGAATATTTGAAGAAACATCACACGCGGATGATACAATTCCGATTTTTATAAGATTACGATATATGGTATATATGGCAGACTGTTGAAAATTTGGTAGTACTTCTTAAAATATTGCATTTGTTCATTAAGCATTTTTCAATATACAATTGAGGGAAAGGGGTTGCAAGAAAATTGGATATTTTGCAATCTTTATGGACTCCCTAAGGAACTGGTTTCACTCCTCAATAGTCCGTTAGTAAAAATCGAGAGCTTTGCCTAGACTATTAATGGAAGGAAAAACGAATAAATAACAAGGCTAATTTCTGATATTGTAGTTCAAAAGAAAGTAATAATTTTCCATTGTCGTGGAAAATAGAGCAACACGCACCATGATACGCAACAGTTGGGTTGAACGACAAAAACTTAGCGAAACTACTCACACTAATATTATGTTTCCTCGCCACATGTAGGGGTTCTCATAACTGCTATTTTACAACACCTACTTTGCAACAATCGTTAACACAAACATTACCAACTGTGTTTTCCTCCATTCATTTTCTCCTGTTCTTCGATATACATTGTTAATGAGTCAACACTTAATTACGTCAGATCAGTGATGGAATTCCAAATGAAAAAGTTATTGATTAGAAAGATTATTTCCGAATAGCGGAAAAGCTAAAATTCCATTTGATATTCTAGCTCCATCGAGCTCAGATTATTCATAATATCTTATGAGTGAGGCTTAAATAAGAATTCGATTGCTTGTATAACAATTTTGGAATACTCTTTATCGTTCTGTCAAAATAAATATAAAGCATTTTGATGTTCCAGAATATTTTAAGCACCACTGAATCAAAAGGCCATTCGATCGATTTCGAAACAGTTCTAATTCCACGTTGCTCATTCAAGCGGCTTGACATAATGCAGCGAAAGTATAAGCTTTTCAGTCAAGTTGGTCAAACAGAGGTATTGGAATGACCAATATGACAACATTCGTCATTGAGAAAGTCATTGAATGATTCCAGAATTCTCTCCACAATTTTCAGTTCCCTCACTTTACATTGTAATCGGTCGGAGAAGAATTTTCTGGATTTTCTTGGAAACATCAGTTTTGATACTATATGATTCGATCTAGAGAGTATTTGAGATGATGTATGGATGTGAGTATGTGCGTGCGTAACCTAATATCGAGGTTGATTGCGACGTACATATTAGTGATACGGATTTGAAATTTTGTAAATCGCTCTAGAGTTGGGAAAATAAAAACTATATCGCTTTTAAGCGCAGTAGTCCAATTTCAAATGTCATTTTGGACATCCATATTCTGTTTTACGAATGGAATTATATTATTTTATTAAACCATATTGAAATAGTGTTCTTCTGGTTATGAATATTTATCACACGAATAAGTATATTTACTTGCAGAAATATCCTCAATTATCCATATTGTAAAATTAAAACACTATTATGTTGATACATTCAGCGTTATTTCGCCATCTTCAGACGGTTTTCAAATACAATTAAAAAACAAAACTTGCACAACACAACACTTTTTATTAAACCTACTACCATCTCATCCAATAAAAACGCCAATCAACAAAATTCATCTCTCTGAAGTATTTTGGTTCACTAGGCGTAAATATCGCTAAGAATGCGCAATTTTCACCAAAATTTGTGTTTCGTACTGAAAATATTGAAAATCTCTTCAAAAGCTGATTATCTATAATTGCGCACCTTCTATGGCGTGGTCTAACGATGAAAACACTTAATTTCTGAGGAAATTTTCCGTTATAGAACATTGCTCTCCTGATAATTTTCACCAAAATATCTATTTTGCACTCAAAATCTGAAAAATCACATACAAAGCTGATTATTTATAGCCGCTAATTGAAAACATAGATATTATCGATAATTTGAAATTAAAAAAAAAAGAATAATAATAAACGTTTGATATTGGAAAGTATCCAAATTAAAAGAAACAGTAACAAAATAGATTGATTCCAGTCTTTCAAAACTTTATAAAAATCTAATTCAAACTTAACCAAATGTATTATCTGACATTTATGAGTGACAGTCTTAAGGTTACATTCCATAGAATTACTTTTAACTTGATTAGTTCTTAGCACGGTCGTATATACAGGTCTGGGGACGCGTATGTTTGACATGGGTCTCTTACGCGTCGCCAAACTCGTAGTCCCTCGCTCAGCCACTAGCTAGCGCTTGGATCTCGAAGTACGGCAACACATTATTGAGTAAAATAATTTTTCTCGTAAAGCAATATTTACTATTTTGATTTGAGAGAGGAATAGAACTGTTACTCTTGTCAAAATGTATTACTCACCTTAAAAATAACTTCCCCTTTTTCGTTAAACATGCTCGCACACATAAAAGGCCTCGTTAAAACGATTTCTATCCGGAATCGCAAGCATCCACTTTTTTCGCATTTCCGCATCTTCCGGCACTTTAAAAACAGAAGTTTCTTGCTTTACACTTTTGTACCACGTTTTGCATTTCGGCACAATGTACAGTTTCGTAATTTGTTTCTAAAAACGCAGGTATTCCTTGTGTTTACAACTTCAGAATGTTGTCAGAGAATATTCTCCCGTGACGTCTTTTGGTACTACGCGACAGTCGACGCTTAGCGGTCCCACTTCTCACATAGGAAACAGCCCCTAGTTTCCAGAGCTGTATGTACGACCCTGGTTCTTAGTTGTATGATCTAATTTCATATCAATTTGTTTGTGGTTTAAATTAGAGTAACATCTTACGAGATTATTATGAACTTCTTATTTCTATTTTTTTGATCAAGTATTTTGAGTTGTCAGTTAGACATTTTATTATTTAGAGTTGTATCGCTTGTATCAACTACAAGTTGAAATGAAACATTAAAATACCTTTAGCCAAATCAATTATCATTATCGGTACGATTAGTTGATGTATAGTCGAAACCTCATCAATAGTTAGTAATTGAGATGAAACGTGAATCATAGAACAACTTATTCACAAAATAATAGTCATAGTAATTTAGAATTGTATAATCTTAAAATAATGTCATATGTATTCAATTAACTATATTCAATCCATTTCAAATCGATAATTAGCCATACATTACCGTTTCACACACATATGATCCAATATTTTCTGTTGTTTTGATTGGATTTCAAAAACACAAGTCGGTTGCAGACGCATTTCATTAATCGAAATCATCTATTCTTTTCTAAATTACATGGGAACACTAATTGACAAAACAATTTTTGATAAAGATAATAAAATATTGTCGAAACGTAAAAAAAGAGAGTTTTATTTTACTATGTCATGTAAAAAACCAGAATATGAAAAAATCACCCCTCCGTTCCTCTGAGGGTTGTAAAATTGGTGTTCTAGAAGTCGAAACCTTCCTAACAAACCAGGTCTTCATGCTACTTCGAATTTTTACACAAAAAATGACATTTCCAATGGGCTATATATTACGTTTCATGTTAATTTATTCCTGATGATACTTTCGACAAATTAATTAAGAAGCAGTAACGATTTCTATAGTTAAGTCGACACAAATGCAAATTCATATTCACATTACTTTATGCGTGGACTGTGAGGTAACAATTTATGTTTATTTTCAACGTGACAATCTCCGATAATAGTTAAAGTTTGGATTGAGACAATATTGGGAAACTTAGAATACATTTTCCAGCATAATCTGATGATAAGTAATTAACAAAGTTGATAGAGAAACTTTCCAGTTCATTAATGATTTCTGAAGGCAGAATATCTGGGGCTTTATCGTACTAGTTTTTACGTTTAACTTCACTTGGAAACTCGTCGAACTTATCAGAAATCTTTCTCACTCTGCTCTGCGGGCAATTAACATGAAAAACAAAATGTCAATATCTTGAATCGCCCCATATTTAAGGTTTAATTTTCTAAATCCTGAATGGGAATCAAACCGTGAAAATTTCAACGGCAATTTACGACGCGGACTCTTTTATTTATAATTAGTATAGATTGATTGAGCGTTCGTAGGGAAACTAATGAGGCAAATAAGGGGGTTGGCCTGATTTATTACATTGAGCGTAATGAAACCTTTGGCACTCAACTCACTAATTGGAACTGGCCATCAGAACTGCCATAGAATAGCTGCAACTTTTCTGTGTGTCGGCAATTACGAATTCTGAGTAATATTTCTCTAAGATGCATTTGAATCAATTCATTCGAGAAAAATAGTTCCAAAGAAAATTGAAAGCCGACAATAAAAAATTGCATTCACTCCGAATAAAATTCATAGGATTTGATTAAAACGTTAAAACCTTCACTCTTGTGAGGTGGAGCGAGCAAAATGTATTGCATTGCTTCACAAGACAGACGAATAGAACGATATCAAATGTCTAGTGTTAGCCCGAGTCCTTTGAGATGCACGCACGTGTACTGCTCACGGCTATGTTATCTTATAGTAATTTCAGAAAAGTATGTATGCTTACCACAAAATCTTCTTGTGAAATGATTTAATCGAATGCATCATCTAATTATTGCTACATAAGATATTGACGACATGCGCGTTATTTAATCACCCCCATTATATTCCCATCTTTGTCCAATAGAGCTTGAGTCTCACGAATCGCTATATACGAGAGGCTTGTGAGTTAGAGCGAACCAGAGGCATAAACCGATAAAATGTTATCAAATTGACTGGTCATGGTTATTTCATCATTGGAGACTAGATTATTCGCATTAGAAATGGTTAAAAATATACATTTCATTGTTTGTAACAAGGCCAAAATTGTCGTTTTAATATTCTCCTAGTTGATTTGATATGAAAATATCCAATACATGCTATACGAGTAATATGGTCTAAAACATGCAAATGTACACCGTATATTCACTCATGCAAAAAAGTTCAAAGATGAATTATATGCAGTTTATATGCATTTTGCATATAATTCAATCTCTAATAATCATACAGTAATCTTAGAAACATATTTATGCTCACCACAAACGCTTCCAGTGAAATGAATCAATCATTTCCAGTACGCAGAAGCCTTCCTCTCTCGGTATACGAGATGTTTAGGATTACTTCCAATAATAGTATTCTGTCAGAGAACTATACTTCCGGCAGTGCGCCATGGGATACATCAATGAGTGTAGTATAAAAAACAGTGTATTAATAAAAATACATTCAAAAAACAAGGTGATTATATTTTATCGGAAACGAAACATCTATTGATGTTTCCCATATATCATGATAGATACCCGTATCTTGGACATTCTGTATATGAGAAATACGGGAACTGTAAAGCACTTTATTTCTATTAATGATGAACTCCAAAATCATGAAACAATCGAGTAACTGAATCCATAGTTACGAAATTTTACATTTACTTTGAAAATTGTTTATGATGCAATGGAAGGCATCTGAAATTGAAGCTCGTTTCTTTATAACTTACGTCCATTATCCCTCAAGAAGTAAGACTCGTAGACTAAATTCGCTTGAGAACTTCTTTAAGCTTTATTTCCTTGTTTGAAACTTTCTAGTAGGTGCAGCAATTTCCTACATTCAATCTGATGGCAAGACGGACTGCAATCCTTCTACATATCAAAGAAGGAAGCTGCAAAACCACGTTTCATACTATCTCCAGACGAAATATGATTTTAACGTGACTCTACACAAGTTATAATATAACATCATATTTTCTGGCTCAAATTCTAGTATACCCTTGGATATTATACTGAGTAATTGATATTCCTACTCGTTTGTAGGGATTTCTTATCTAGATGAAACAAATACAAAATGATTTCATATGAGACTTTCAACAAATGTTCTAATGCCATACTATTTTCATTGAATTTAAATTATCAGAATAAGAAAAAATCAACTCTTAGGAGTTAATCCGTCTCTTAATGATGATGATGATAAAATTCCTTGCAATTTTCCTTCCAAAATCTCGCTGAAAATCAAACTTTCACGCCTTTAAACTGTATGTTACTATCCAAAATTTTGATTTACCTATCCTACTTAATTTTTATATCAGTCAGGAGTCATCTGTATGAGAGTGCTATAAATAAGCTTCACCGCTGACTGATCTATCGCAATATTTAGAGTGTGAATAATTCTTAAGCAACTATGTCCATGGCTACGTCAGCAGATATTGAAATATTATGTTTATGAATGAAGGAGAGATTACAGATATTCATCAAGTAAAACACACATCACAAAAAGATGATAAGCGTTCACTGCTATTCCAACAAGCTGGATCTCGTCAAAAAACGGAAATGGAACGGAAGAGACCACGATTGGAGGATTTACTTACAAGAGTTCATTGTCCATATCAATTACCATAAATTCCGCAATATGTCTTTTATACACTAAAAGAGTTCACAACTGTGGATACACTATAGCACTAATAAGTACGAATTAATCACCCCCCTCATCCACTAAAAAACTATAATAAGGGCTACTTGGTAGCTGGAAGCTCCTTAATACTTCAATAGTATTCTCTAGTGGATGATGGTGACTATTTCGTACTTATTAATAGCCTCTTTCTGTATCATTTGTTTAGTAAGTGAAACACCGTGGTAGGTTAATCTTAATGGGTTATCCGATTCCAGGTCTTTCTCTGCAATTCCAGCATTGCGAGGTTATCATTCTCAAACATAATTATACATCAATAATGAAGATATAAAACTTGATTATAATTAATTAATAAATTAAGTTCTTCTAGAAGCGTTTCGAATGTCTCTCTCCTCTCACAACATTTCACCACGATGCTCTCTGAACATTATATGTTTTCCTTTCATGTAGTCAAAGTAAAAAAATATATGTCAACGTATTTCCTATGTAAAAATGTATATCAATGCTCAATTACATTAAAATCATATTCGCAGCAAAAATAATATCTAAGTTGGATTCATGTCTTTGCAACGACTCAATTTTTCACCTTGTATTGAAGCAAGAAATTTACGTTCAAATTTTGTTTTTTCATCATTTATTGAGTATATTATCAAACAGTGAAGAGTAGAATCATGACGTCACAGCGCATTTGGAATACTTCGGATCCTTTCGCCGCGTTAAACCGCCGGTAAATTCATCGCCTCCACAGTTCTTACACTTTTAAATGGTCTGCATACCTGCTGTCAGGATGACTTTCGAAATTATTCATAATCTTTTTTTCACTGATACTTACTGGTACATAGACTATCAAAATTTGCTATAGAATAAACACATAGAATAGTATGGGACGTCTCATCGATGACGCTTGAATCTTAAAATGAGATTTTCGGACACTTCTGCAGGTGAATTATATTTTATGCGTGTGAATATAGTCATAACCAGAATTGTGGTTCAATAAAATATTATTATTCCATTAGATAAACTGAAGATGGATGTCAAAAATACCACTTGAAAATAGGCTGATGCCTCTGAAAAAATTTTATTTTATTAATTAAACATATAAAAAGTATGAATGAATTGATTATTTATATTTACCAGTATAATTTAAATTTTAAAATTACTATCACGTCATCACTTTCGTTCTAGAACAGATGATAATCATGCTTTACTTGAACTCTACAAGATTTTTAGTATCGAATCTTCAGAACTGACAATATTTGCGGAGGAAATTACAAATATGAAACTTGCGGAATGAATGGAAGTAGGTAATCAGGATTATTAAATTTCCGAACCATTGCTATCGCAAAAAGTTTCTGCTTCTGCATCCTTCGTGGATAATGAAATGTATCGTACATATTATTGTATCAATTCTACCATATACGATCAAATATAAAAAGAGGAAGGCACGATCGGTGGCTTCGAGCGATGAGTACAAAACAGCAAACGGCGTACAATTATTTGCTCAGTTCAAGATTATGGCAGGAATAAACACAATATAGCTGCATTTGTTCAAATTACAGAAGTTTCAAGGGCCCGTTTTGGAGCTGAGTAAATAAATTCAATGAGAAAACTTATAAAACAAAATCGAAATGATTCTCGAAGCTTTTCAACTTCCCAGTAAATGTTCATAACGATACTGAAGTAAGTTTCATGATTTCCCTTTATTGGTTATCCATACCTCGTTTCTTTCAACTTCAATATTGAACGATTGCAATATCTTTGCCTTGAAACACGAGTCCATTCATGCGACATCAGCTATATACGTCATGAGGATGGAAGTTAAATACCTATTAATATTATTTCAAAATGTTGCTTCGAAATTAATACCTAATACACCACTATATTATTACAATTGTATTTAAATGATTGTATTAGATACAACTTGAAAACATATTATACCTATTAAACTGAATTCCATTCGAGTTTAAAACGATAGGACAAGATTATGTAAAACCGTGAAATTAATAACAAATCTTGCTTTCCGATTTCTTCAATGAATTCTATTATTATGCGGTTTGGACATTTCGACTCTAATATGAAATGTTCTCCATTTTTCTCTTTAAAATAGACAGATAGATAGATAATACAAAAGATAAATTGATGCATACCTTTACCTAAATTTAGTTCACCCCTGTGAATTCATTAACCCATTAATGGCCGGGCACAGAAAAATACTGGTTGTAAACTTTGTTTCCATTCAATCAACCAAAAGATACATAAAATAACAAAAAATCATATATTGGTTGAGATGGTAGAGAGCTCAATATAAAATTCAATACACTCAGCCAAAGACACTATTTCCTGCAACGTTTATCAGGGGTATTTGGATATCCCGCTGCTCGTCAAAATCCTAAGATTTGTTTCACGCTCAGATCCTTTATGTCATAGGCCGTGATGATCCCTGGACTCCACTTTGTTCCCCTCGCATCTCATACAGAAAGAAATGTCGCTTCTACCCACTGTATGATTGAATTTCATCTGATTTCCGTGACCTGTAAAAATGTCCTGATGGGTTTGCCTACTCAGCGAGAGTATCTCGCTTTCATTTAGACCTACCTCATTACCAAGCAGCGCTTTGACATTTCGGCAACCGTAAATGCTTCTCCATGCTGAGGCATGTTGATCTCTCAGATGGTTCCGCAACTTCTTGTAGGTGATACCAGCAAGGAGGTCTTGAGGAGCGTTCAAACTGGCCCCCGCTCTGGACAGTTTGTCCACCCTCTCATTCCCTTTCCCATCTGAGTAACCCGGAATCCAGGTCAGGTTGAGCCTGTTTCTACCAGCTAACCTGTTAAGGATCACCTTGGTATCTCTGACAAGCCTCGAGGATACAGTCGGGCATTTCAGGACTTTGAGTGCCGCTTGACTGTCCGAACAGAACCAAATGGTCTCATTTATCTTACCATAGCCGCGTAGCTCCTCCACACATCTGTAGATGACAAGCATCTCGGTTTGGGTGACTGTGTTGAGATCCCCAATTCACATGAAGTATCCATCAATATATCAAGGACCGTAAAAGCCCGCTCCGACTCTTGTGTTTTCTAGACCCATCCGTATACCAAATTGTCCCATGCTTTGGTGTGCGGCCGTTCTGCCATTCCTTCCTCGACAAGATGAAGACCCTGAAATGCTGCTCCACGAACCACTTTGATTCTGTCCTGCGGTTCTAATCACAACCTTTCAGGCTGCCCCCTAAATAAACGGGCTTGGTCTGCACTGCATCTCTTTAGGGAGTCATTGCAGCTAAGTCTGTAGACCGCCATCATTGCGAGATTCCTCATCGTCAATCATAAGGGTGGCACGACCAGCAAAGTCTTCAATGCTACTGTCGGCATACTCTTCCTCGTGGATGTAATGTCTCTGAGGAGGAGTCCCTATATTCTGTCCAGAAGTTTCTGAGCTGTAATCAGTTCGGTTCTTTCCATCATATGAGGATACGAGGACTGCATAACCAAGCATTTCAGCTCCTAGTCTCCAGTTGCTTCTGCCAGAGTTGTTTTTCATCCAGGGTGACTCCAGGATATTGCACCGTGTCCGAAAAGTCAATTGTCCTACCTCCGATTACCATCTTCTTCAGAGGTTCGATTTTGTACCTTCTTACCGTATTATTTGGAAGGGATTGAAAAATTAGAAAAACGTTAAACGAAGTGTAACGGGCTACTAGGAGATTATGTTGAGAAATGAAATAAGTTTGAAATAAATCATTTCTTCTGTCACTTTTCACCTTGCCCTCGTATTAAGTAATCACAAAATCTGAGCCAACTCTGAATGAATATCTGATGATAAAATATATTTTATTATTACTTTGGACTGTTTTTCGAAAATAGTAATGTAATGTAATGTAATGTAATACCGGCTTTATTAGGCGGAGTTCACCAACATTGTGGTGTTCTTCCACTCAACCTCACTAGTTTTACCCAGTTTTCACAATGTTTTGATTACATTTTTAAATATATATTCCCAAAGTGTAAATTGAAAAAAAAGTATGACTTAATAAAGATATATGGATTGATCATGTATCAATTACAGAGATTTTAGCTAGTTTGTATATCACATTCGTGACTGTACCGCTGCTAGGTATTGTGATATTTGATTCTTGAATTTTGGAAAAGAAGTCAGTCTGATGTTCACAGGGATCCCATTGTATAAGTGGCATGCAGAATATGTGGAAGATTTTTTGAACAACATATTGGAAAAACCAGGTATGGAGAGAGTTTGTGGATACCTAATATTGCGGGAGTGAATCTGGTCACGACTCACGAGTAATTAACTTATTGTGCAGGTACTCAGGACATTTGGTAGTCAGTAGTTTTTTGTAGAAATTGCTAAATGTTGACGCCTTCGTTGCTCCATTGTCAACCAACCAAGCTCTCGCAGCTTGAAATTTAGTTTGTTTATATCAAAATTGCTCTTGTAGTATGTGACGAAAAATACCGTCTACCTGGATTAATAATCTCAACTCCTCGTGCAGGTATCCAATCTTCCTTATAGTGACCAGTCTATGCATATGTTTCTGATATTTCACAACTAGGGAGAAACAAGGACGGATACATTAATCCAATGTTCGCAGATTTCATCGAGTATTGTTACTGCATACAAAAATGAGCATAAAGCTCTCGCAGAAGAGTAAATCCTATTAACCTATAAAAATTTAACTATATGTGTGTAAAACTTTCAACTGACTCAGGATAATGCAGTGTTATAGCTCACGTTTTCTGATGAGAATAAGGATGTAAAGGATTTAACGATCATCCAACATGAACATTGAAAAACTCTAATCTAAGTATACGTGCAGATAGACTGTTGACATAGAACTTGAACAACTATACCGCGTTATGACGACATTATAGGGGCGACTCGGCGATCCTTCCATCCATCAACTCAAGTATTGACCAATCGCAACCAGGGAATGTCGATACATCTGAAGTATCTTATCTTCTCTTCTGCCACATTCAGATACACATTCTGGATAACACGCACTCTGGGAATCATATTTTCACACTCTGGTTGACATGAAGTCGCTGCAGAGGGTTGCGACGCCGTACCTAAGTCTGCAATGCTTCCATCGTAACATATAATTACAGGTTGCTGTTATAAATGTTCCACAACGCTGCGATGTATTATACTAACACGAACAATGGGTTTGCAAATATATACAACCAGGCCATAGCCATCTGTGTTTTTGTCTGATTTGCAAAAACAAATCAATCGGTCAATTGTTTTAGTTACTTGTTTTTAATTGAAACTAACTTAGATATTGATCGACGATAACTAATGATTATAGAGATATTATTTACTATAATCTATGATCGCTAATGATTATTGAGATCAAAATCTCTATAAGATTTATAATGGTAACTATGTTTCATTGCAATGATTATTTTTCAATATAAAGTGGACCTTACGTTCCAATTGAATTCATGTTGGTTTAGAATAATAACAGCATAGCAGCGGTTAATGATTTATACGACGGTGGCGGTGCAATATAATTATTCATTTATATTTCTTGAACGAAAACTATTATTACGTTTCAAGGTGGTTCAACTACATCCATAGGCAATTATTCGTTATTTCTATACGTATTAACAGTGTCATCTATTGGATAACATCAAAACTAATTCAGTAGGTTTGAAAAGATCTGATCTGATTCTTCCAGAACGTGATTTTAGTGAATACACAGATTAGTAGTAAGTACTATATAGGGTGAGGCGAAAATATTAATTGGGTGTTTATGCACTTTAAATTACAAGGCAGGAATTTGGTTACACGGTTTCAGGTCGTCCAAGTTGGGAGGTTTGCTGGCCTAGATTCGGTCCTTGACCATGCCTCACAGCCAAAAATCACATGGCGCCAGGTCATGTGAACGTGCTGGCTATGGGATAGGACCACCTCTAGCAATTCAGCGAATGCCAAAGTGTCGTTAAGGTGATCTCGAACCATCAGACTGTACTGGGCAGGGACGCCGTCTTGCTGAAAGTACCCTCGCTGGAAAGTAGCAAGTGGTACGTTCTCTTTCATGAACGTGGTGAGAATTGCAAAGTAATTAGGTATCTCCCCCTACGGTCTGTTCTTCGAAAAATGAGAGTTCAATCATTTTCCTTCGTTCCTCAATAGAATATCGGGATGCCATATTTTAATCTGCAAAAAAAAATATTTAGTCTCCTATACAGTGTTAACATTTTTTCATCTCTCCCTGTACTAATAAATATTGTGTTAAACACCTTTTTTATATTTAATGAAGTTCATGAATTCACTAAAGCTGTTGATATATTTGTAATGCAATGTATTTTAATAACATACAATACACTGAGAATTTGTATTTGAAATACAAAATACGAAATACAAATATGTTTCAAATACATGTAGTGCCCGCGGTACCCAAAAGAATACATTTCGTGAACAAACCATGAGAGTCGGCAGGTTTATTATGCAGACCCATTAGAACGTTCAAACCATGAGCAGCTCTAAATCCACCCTGTGGGAGCAGAATTTCAGGCGATTTCGATTAACAACCACGAAATTGAAGATCTTTGAATAAGAATCAATTTGTTAGTTCTCTGCGTTAATACCAATCATTATGAGGGCACTGATTTCGAAGTTTTCATTTTCAAGTTTCAAATTTCTTGGGCTATTTTGTTGGAGAAACCATAATAAAGATTCTTGACCCAGTATGAATTATATATAAAAATTCTTGGGAAATAGGTCACAATAACACTCTGTTTTAAAATTTTTTGTCTTTACGTACGTTTCGGTCTCACGACCATCATCAAAAGACTCACTATGTCAAAAAAGGGGTTTATTGAAACTAATTATAACACAAGCGTCCAAATCGCACAAATTTAATTTCAATCAAAAGAGCCCACGCCGTCGAAACGAACAGAACCACGAATAATCGAAATTGTATCGTCAATATTAAAGTATAAAAAAATGTTTTGTAGTAAGAATCCGCTATTTAGTAATATTCTTGAAATATACAAGTGCATGTTGGTATTCTCATAACAACTGAGATCGAAGTTATTTGTTGAGTATCTACTTTCGAACCAGATGTGTAAGATTTATGAGATACTTAAGAAAGGTTTAGACCTGTACTGGAATATTACTACTAGCATTCTTCCTAAAAACATTTTCAACAATTATAAAGAGGTATGTAGGAATTTGCAAGAGATTATTTAATCAAATTAGTATAAATATGACTTAGATTTTGTGTGTCTGTCCTATGATTAACAGAATAACACATATAACGGGATTCCATTTTTTCGCTCATTGGCATTTTGTTCAAGTCGCAGAGTTGCTCATTAAAAAAAATAAAACTTTTTGATTCGAGCATCTTGAAGGGCTTTGATTACTGGACGAACTAAAAAGCTATTCCTATTTTTTGAAAATGTTCTTGATCATGGTATGTTCACTAAGTGCATACTCAGGGCAATGTATTTCTGATAAAAGCCCTTAATTAGCCTTAATCCTACATGTGTCATTTAATAAATCTGCTGACTGCGTTCCATCTAAATAAATGCAATTGCTTTGTTAGAACTGTAAATATTATAATTTCATTTATTTTGCATTAATTCCACGTCAAATAATCTGGCATTGGTAATCTTACTTTGTCGTGCACATAATAATGGGAAAAAATCATGTTTCACCAAAAATAAATTATTGAACGCGATATATGTTTGATTTGGGATTATAACGAGACTCGTTCGTTTGCCGCCTAACTCGCTCTGTTCTGACAATCAAACTCGTATCATAAATATCTATGAAATTACTATTCGTGATATTGAATTATGTAGTATGAAAATTTTTATTCCAACTATTCCACATTATACATTCATATGACCCCAGTAGATGAAATGTCCATCTATATTGCTTTCCATAATGGCGCCATCATCAAAATCTATTGAATTTCGGTTTAATGATCATATTTCATACGCAGAATCATTTCCTCATCTAATATGGTTTGAAATACGTCTAACGATAACAGTTTGGTTCATATGTAAAAAAGTTGGTCAATAAGTCCTTACAAAATCTGATTGTTGGCGCTCGTAGTATCGAAACAAGTTTGTTCCTGATGAGTATCATTTTTCAATGGGCTTCAAATTTTCAGCAATAACCATTTGATGGTCTCATTCTTAGGTTCGATTGAACCGAACAACTTTTCTTATTTTCGAACAATGGATAGAAAATAAATTTCCGGCTGTGATTTAACACTTTCATTTGAGAAGCAAACCGCTGAAAGAAATCAAAGCCTAGTTGTGTTGAGTTGATAGCACAATTGCCCCATTGTTCAAAACTGTTAACAGTTGATGAATGAGTTTTATAGGTGATCTTACATCTACAAGGCTCACAGGTTGTTTCGAATTTTCACGAAAAAGTTATAGGCACGATGGGTACAGCGTTTGTTCAGTCCAGATGAGTTGATCAAACATGAATTCTCCAATATACCCAGAGACTAAATAGCAATCGAAACAGTGTGTTTCTGAAGGCGATCCGGCTCCGAAAAAGACAAAGACATTTAAAGCGGCCGACAAGGTGATGGGCACGATTTTAGTTTCTCTCCCTAAGCACAGTATAGTTCCGGATTTTAGTGGAAATATCCATTTTGGTCTTCCGAATCCATTTAGACTATTTTTGAGATGATTTCTGTGTGTGCATTTATGTATTTGCATATGTGAGTGAACCATTGTTCCTATTGGTCGTACGGATCCGAAATGTTGAAAATCGCTTCAAAGTGGTGAGAATGAGAAGAGTATTGTATTGGGGCATGGTAGCCTCTTTGCAACTGGTACTTTTGACAATCACAGGTGAATTTATAACGCTGCAGACTGTGCAAGAAGAATCACGGACTATTCAGAATCATGATAGTGATGTTGACAGTTGTAACCTGTTTCTGCTCCCAAATGTTCAATCTAGGGTGGAAAAGGTTGTCAGTTAATGTTTCCTTATAACATTAAATTATTTACTCATGTTTCCGGATCGGTGGGTCCAGACTCCTCGATATACCTTCTGATTTGTAGTTTGTATAGATAATTTTCCTTTTTCTCTCTCTCTCTCTCTCTCTCTCTCTTCAGGTTGGTAGTTGCCAAATAAATTGAAGTTCCTTCATAAAATGTTTATTACCTACTTTGAACTCTACGAGATATCAGTAATGCTTAATGTGCGTCCGGCTGTACATGTGTGATTTACAGTTGCTGTTTAAAACACGCGGGTTAATTCTAGGAAAATAAGTTGGATCTTATTTCGGCAAACTCTTTCAACTAGGAGTCCGTTATAGCTTAACAAGGAGTTTCGCAAGACTTCCAACTACAGGGTTTATTCCTTATTTGTGCTACGTCTGACTGAGACTTGTTAAGTACTTGAACTTAACATTCCAATTAATTTATTCTCGGTATGCAATTCGGATAGTGCCTTTTCCAAAGACTTATTATATAGCAAGACAAGGTTGATCACACTACCTTCAACTACCAAGGTTGTACTTGGTGAATGCTATCTGTGTCGGGCAATTACTAATAAGCCAAACAAGGTGCTTCTCAGGAGTTGAATATAAAACCTCCTCCAACTACCAGGCTTGTGCCTTGTGTATGCTATCGGTGTCGGGTAATGTCTAATAAGCCAAACAGTGTGCTTCTCAGGAGTTGAATACTAAACCTCCAACTACCAGAGTTGTGCCTTGTGTATGCTATGGGTGTCGGGTAATGAATAATAAGTCAAACAAGGTGCTTCTCAGGAGGAAGGATACTTCATTATACAGTGTGGGTACCGGAGCAAAATATAATACCTGAAAAATATGATTAATTTTGATGAGGTAGCAATATATTGTTTACTAAACTCTAATGAGTTTATTAATCAATGATGATTATATTTGAATTCTAATTTTAATTTAATATTTTATTCCGGCTAGCTTTTTATTTATTTTATTTGATTTTAATTTTATTTGTTTTGATTTGAATGTTAATGAAATGATTGTATTATTTGTCATATTTTGAATGAAAATGATCTTTTTATATTATATGGAATTAAACAAAATATTTTGTTTGAATGTTAAAAGTTTGTATTGCAATATTTATGACCATGTATTAAGTTTGCAGATTAAACAATTAACCTTTATGTTCTGAAATTTCTATGTTTACAAATTGTTCTTTGTAATTTTAAATCCTCTATGTTTAACCTCAAAACTACTCAAAATTAATTCTTGTTTACAAATGACAATCTTACATTCAGAGATACAAATACAATGAGATATTATGTTCAGTTGATTTTATATCTTCTTGGTTATTTGATTATCCACTTTGAAAACAATGCTCTGCTTTGAAACACATACACAAGGTAAACTACGTTGTTACTTCTTTATAAATTAAGGAAATGTTGATAATAAATTTTTTATTTGTTTTATTCTTTTAAGATATAAAACTCCTTCTATAATATACTGGAACGGCTATCGAAGACTGAATATTCTACGATGCTACTGGAATTACTGTGATTATTATAACCTTAAACGTTGATACGAAGATTCTTTAACACTACTTGCTTCGTAGGAATAATTTATTTCGGTTACTTTAACTTGTCGAAGCTACAGGGACTATTTGAGTTCTCCGATATTACAAAAATAAAACTAAGGTCCATTGACTGGAGCTGCAGGAGATGCTTTTAATCTCAGATATAAATGCAAACTGTCTGGTTTTCCTTCCTGTTTCCTTTTTATAGGACCCACAAAAGGACGCCAGTTTATGTCATCTGCAACCAATAAGGTACTACCTTTCCTCATCTAGGATGCTATGCTCATTGTTGGATTTGACACAACTTTTTAATTGTTGACCCTTTGAAGTATCTAATTTGTCTCGACCAATCAAAATTGAGTATTCTTGAAATTTTGAATTATTGAAGATTTTCAAATTATTCAAAGTGATGTTGCATTCTGCTATTTAAATTAATATTGCCTAAATTTTTCCACATATTTTGATATAAGATAACCTATGATTAGGTTCATATTAATTTGATTATTCTTATTCTTATGTCAATTTTGACATTTGTCAATTCTTAAATCTATTACATAATATAAAATATAAATAACAATTATATAACATTGTAGAACTCAAATTTCTTAATTCTATCTTAAATCTATAACTTATTTTAATAATATGTGCTATCTTCTGATAGTCTCTGATTCATTTTTATTATGATTTCCTCTTTCGTATCACTGTACGTTTATCCACTTTCACTGTTTCTTCTTTACACTTCTTATGCTATATAACATTCTGGTTTATTTTGTTATACATTATTTAATACCTTTTACTACTTATAATTTTAACTTTAAATAATGTTTTTTATTCCATTTTTTATATATTTTTTAATCTTTTCTAATTTCAATTTTTCGGTAAGTTCAAATTTTATCATTTTGTGTTATGTAGGAAATGAAATCATAACAATATATTATGCCAATTACCATCAAAGCTCTGTTGATGCTTCTTTTGTTTCATAAATAAATATATAACGCTGCAGACTTTTCAAGGTTACATGAAGCCGTTACGAAAATTGTTGGGTAATGTTCTTCGGCCAATTTGGATCATTCGTAAGGGTTGAGCTAAGTGGACACGGCCTCACATTTACCCCTAAGAGCTAAATTAACCCTATTTTCACCATCTTTTCCAAGATAACTTTCAATTTACTTCAAAAAATGAGTTTTTTGGGTCCCTGAACATGAATCTGAGGTCATTTTCCCGGAAAACTCATTCAATGGCCTGAAAATCAGGGAAAGTTCGTCATTTTCTTACAAAATTGCTAATTTTTCACGTGATTATCGTTTTATATATGAAAGATGTTGGCAGTCGCGTATTTCAATCCAAAGTAGACTAAAACTCGGAAAATTTTCGGAAAACTGTGGAATATCTGAAGAGAAAATCCTTCCACGTCATTGAAATTATCGTGTGATAAGTCGCTATAGGGGTTTTTGTGGTAGCTGATTACGAATTTGATAATCAAAAAATTGAAAAGTATCATTTTCCGGAAAAACTTAGACAATTTTCTTATGAATTCTTATTTTTTTCAAATGTAATTTTAGGGATCTTGAATTGAAAAATATCGACTGGATAACATAGTACGAATTACAGGATGTTGATGAAAAAGCGGGGAAGCTAAATAGTATTAATGGGGATAAGTATTCAATTCTCTGCCTGAAATATATAAAGTCTATATAATCACTCTAAGCTCGTCTATAATTCTGAACAATATTTTGAACAAAAAAAAAATTAAATAGATATAATCACTGTTCATACATAATTGAAAGATTAATATATTTAGAATAAATTAGATTCAATTATCAAAAACAACAACACTTATCATTAACTATAATACCATGCGACCTTGAGACTTTAATGAATTTTTCACAACATGTTATTCTTCACAATGAAAATTAAAGATTTCAGTATTAATAATATCACTTTTGGTATTTTCCATTTGTTCATCAGCCTCTAGTGTGATTTTAACATGAACTTCTGATTTCTATACGACAAATCTTTCGATGAAATACAACTGACTTCACATTGACATCGAAATTTATCGCATACCGGTCAACGCAATATACTTCTCCTGTTTCACTAAAAACTATCACAAGATCTATATAAGGTCAGGAAAAGTCATAAATACTTTATCTCGACAGAAGCTCCGAAAAATTGTGTCCGTAAAAAGGCCAGGACAATTTTAAGTTCTTGATAAATTGTATTCGGTTCCCCTACGTGTGAAGTTTAGACAAACCCTCAGCTATAACTTACCGAACTGCCCTCTTTGTATGAAAGTGATAAAATATAATTCAGTTTTTAGAAGACTGCAACATAAATTCACCATAATCTGAATCATCCGAAAGGACTCTATTACTGATAAATATAACTTCTTAGATGAGTAAAATATCTCTCAATTGAAGTTGGCTGATGGATTTGCAAAATGTAGTTATTCACTTCACCAATTATCATTAACATTGTAGTACAGTTCAGTGAGTACATGACAACGTTAACCCCTCATCCATGTTGAATATTGATTATTCAGATGAAAAAATAGATCTCATGTAATTTGTTGTCTTCCATCTAAGGGAGTGAACTGCTGGAAGCATCCAGACACCCTGCAGTCATACAGGAAGGATGAAGGATTGCAGCAAGCTTACCTCGGATACCGATACGTTACGATAACGTGTGCATCCCACTGTCGCCAACAAAGTCGTTGGCCGACAAACCCACTTCGGCATTCTACGGCTTCGATTCGCCAGGACAAATCCTGTGATGTTGCAGAAAGTCCCGATTATCGCGCTTGAACATCGCCAGATACTCGTTTGAAGTTGTTACACCAACGAGTTCTATAACTAGAGTGGAGTGGACAAGTAGGATCCTACCAATGTATTACATTTATACGCGAGTAGGTATTCTGTCCTTGTTTTTCATCATGCGTTCTCTGTGCGCTATTTCTTACCACGCGGACGCGTCTCGTGTATTATACGACGTGGCACTAACAAACGCTTAAGCTACGTTTTGCTAGCTGCGTGTACCGCGCTGCGTACAACGCTCACCTAACACGCCCAACACTGCTTTTGTAAGTTTTAAATCTGACCGTTTTCCTACAATCCGTGTTACGCAGCATTGGACGGAGTACGCTCGCGTAAAACGTCGGCCGTGCTTCGAGAGCAGTCAATCACGCGACGGCGTGCGGGAGTGATTTGTTATTATTGGAAAATATGGTGGGCAAAGAACCTCAACCAAGATTCACTGCAGCTGAAGATGAACTGTTAATTGGACAGGTGGCTGGACTACCCATACTATATGATGCAAAATTAACAGAATACAAAAATACAGAATTAAAAGATACAAAATGGAAACGAATTGGGGAAGAAATCAATAAAACAGGGTAGAAGAATTGGTTTTTATTGTACATTTTTATTTCATGTCTAGTAATTATGACACATGATGTTTCCAGATTGTTATGCCATACTAGATAATATTATCTGTATATAATATTTACAATTAGTAATTATAACCTATTCTTGTATGTTGTCAGCTAACAGAACCTTCTGCAGTAAAAAAAATCTTCAAACGAGTTTTGTACTTGAAACCCGTTATATGCTGCATATCCACTGCTTCTCTATAGGCATTTCATATTCTCTGTAGGTTGTAGGAAGTCATTTCGAAGATAGTTAGGATTGCAACAGGCGGCAATTATAAGAGAATCAACTGTCTAAGCTTTTAGGTTAATAGGTGTAAAAAATATCCTGAAAACTTGACAAAGTATCCCAAAAGCATTTTCACTATTGCCACTATTGTTAGGGGCGATAATGCGAACGTGTTAGCCGTCTATAGCTCCAATCCCATTAGGAAAAGTCCAATGTTTCCAAAATAAAATTAATTTCCGACGGTGGAGGCTAAAATAAAGGCTGCAAGTTTTTATAAAGTGCTTTTTACACTCGTGGTACCAATATGCTTATATAAGAATGTGATATTCGATGTGTGAAGGCCAGCCTTTCGATTCCTTCGTTTTAAAAAGCTCACTTTCACTACGTCTTCTTTTCAACAAAGTACTATAAATACTTCGTCTCCTTCTTCTTCTACTCTTTTTCTCATATTATTATTACGAGACATTTTTAATACTCGACGCACTATAAAACGTTTAAAAGTCGAACTGATGCACAAGTTGGAAAACACAGGCCCACTGCGTGAAACGCCCTGCGTATACCGCAGGCGTTTTGCGCTCGCATTTGACGCAGCTAGCAAAACGTAGCTTACGCGTTCTATAGTACGAGCGCGTGGAAAGAGAAGGACAGACGCACTCGATTCGTATGAATAAATGCCTTACTTGTCCACTCTAGTTATAGAACTCTTTGTGTTACACGGTCGCGCTTGTTGTGAACAGAGAGCAAATGAGGCACCCATCTGGAAGATAGCCCACTTATATTCAAAAATTGATGCAAAATGTTCCGTATCCGTTCGGTTGAGATGATGGCCATGGCCTCAGCAAATCTCATGCACTTTGGACTGCCGATCGACCAATTTGATATCATGGATTTTATGAACGATTTCTTCTGGCGTTGTAACCTCACTTGTGAATCGTTCCAATCGATGGTGAGGACTCCCCATAATGTTTAACAAGCGATGCTTGGGTTTGCGTGATGTTTTCTAAACGCAAGAAATAATGTTTAATCAAGACGCGAAATTCACTTTTTTCCATGTTTACAAAAATCTTCAAGGCTGAATGACATATCACTCAGAGAATTGCAATGCCTTCTAGTTAAAGATGGTGCATCAGAAATGCCACAAGTGATTTTCGATTGTGGTGCCATCTGTTTTATCTTTCAGAGACTTTTCACCTTGCCCTCGTTGTAATAATGAAGTTTAAGTTTGTATAATTTGAATTCTGTTCAGGTTAACTGTCAAAATTATTGACACAGAATTCATGATACCACAGAGTACGTAATTGTTATTGTAAGGTTATGTGTTCAAATAAATTGGATGGATTTTAGCGAAAATCCGTTAAATCATTTTCGGGCCGATTACAATACTTTACTCACACTTGTATAGTGATGAATGAAAAAGTGGTGTAAACGCAAAATAAATTTCATATCTCTGAAACCACTCATTGCACACCCATTTTCTTTGTGAATTTTCTGCAATTTCAATTTGTTATAAATTTTTCAAAACCTTGTATAAATCCATACATGAAAAAAAACGAATGGCACTCGGGGACTGCCGCGGTAAAGCTATTGCATAGCATTTTTTATCAACTTATGCAATTATAATTGTTTATTTATTTTTTATTTATGCAGTATTTTTTTTTCTTTGATAGTAATTCAAGTTTTTTCTTTGATATTAATTCAAGTTACACTTTTTGAGCATGGTGACCGATAAGAAAACAAATTTTTTTCTTTTATTTTATAAATGAGAAGTTAATATCGTTTAAAATATTTTTATTATCTTACAATACATGTAGGTTATTCAGGAATTTTTATCATTGAAACTATGTGTTTATGGTAACTGAAATAAGAAACATAAGTTTGAGACTTGATATCCTCTAAATATCTGGAAAATACCGCGTCAATGGTGGTCCCATATTTTGTTGTCGATTCTTGTGGATCATTATTCATTTTCAAATTCAATTTTTCCGAAAGAAAAGTTGTCAACGGCTCTGATTTTTTATCAGCGAAGTTGATGTTGAAATCGCCAGCCAAGATGAGTGGAAATTTATTACCATTTGTACCAAGTATTTTCGACCCTTCTTCAGTGTACTCCAGTAAAGTGCGATGAATAAAATGCTCTACCTCGTCCAATTTTGGATTCGGAGAAATGTAAATTGCTACCATGACTATGTGTAGGCCATTTCTTAGTTTGCATAAGCACGCACAAATATCTCCAACAAATGAGCGCCTAACATTAACATCGCTAACGTGTGCAATATTTATTTCAATATTCGGAGTCATAATATTAGTAACATTATTATTATTTTGGTAAATAGCTACCCCACCTTTTGGAACAGTATCTACAACAGTATATATACCTACATGTATACTTACGGTGCGCACATGCGGTGAGTGTGGCATTATAAAGATATGATAGATACCTATACACCTATATACTTTCTCACAAACAGCTGCTTACGTATTCGTCCGATTTCGGAGCAGCTCGTCTCGATCCGTGCGAGCTTCGTACAGTCGTACATACACGTTAATCGAACGCTCGGCCGAGCTACATGGTACATGGTGTTAGTTTATTTTCATTACGGAATTTCTTGATTCGGTCGCCGCGCTCAAAGCCCGCGATAAAAGCTATGCAATAGCTTAAAAAGAAATTGAAAGACACTTTCATTGAAAGACTATTCATATAAAATCTATCTTATGAATATTGCAAAGTATACAGTATATATTTTATTCCATGTGCGTGTATGTATTTCAACATTTATCCTTTGTTATAGTATTGTAAAAAAGGAAAGTTGGAATTTGCTGGGTATTCTTAAAATCTAGGGGAGATCAGTAAATATACTGAATATTAGATGCTCCGCGATTTATATTGTAGCTCCGAAGTACGGATAATCATCATATGGAAAATTGAGAGATTTGTCACTTTCATCCTACTAAAGTGGAATGTTTCTCGCTCCCCTAGGAAGAATGTAAGTTCGACTGAACGAATATCAATGGCGTTCATCACTCATGTAGTAGACATTCAAGATAAACATGATCAATATTAATGTAATAATATTATAACGGGGACATTTCATGGCACATACGAAATAAACTTATAGCTAAAGAAACGATTCGATAGAAAGAATATTTTATGAACTCTAGTATAGCAATCTCTTTGCTCTGTTTCAAGAATCTATAGCACAAATATTTCTTATCGGTGTGCAGAATAATGTATTGGACGACACCAGTAGCAAAACAAAGCATCATTTCTGAAGTTATAAAGTTACGATAGCTATTCGCTGTCGTGTCGTTCTATTGTTTCTTATTTTCACGTGCCTGCGAGACGTCGCGCATAGTTGAAAAGCTGAATATTATTGTATCGTTTTCTAATTCAAACCGTTTCATTCGATTCTTTCACATTTTCAATTTGAGAGGAAAACGTATCTTGCTTATGAAAGTTTATCTCCATTCCGTTTATACATATTGCGTTCTATTTATTTACCCTGGAAACAATACGACCATCCCCATTGCCTGAACAAATGAATTATTGAAAGGACTTTTCCATCGAACTCAAATGGTCTGACTTCAGTTATTACCAATCTTCCGTTTCACCCTCTAGTATGATATTTGTATGTATCGCCATCAGGTATTTGATTCTTCGTTAAAATTCGAAATGTATCGAGCTGAACATTTGTAAATAATTCGCTACCAATCAGGAACGTCTAAGCCAATTTTGCTCAATTACGTCTTCATAATGGATACTATTTAGATTACAGTTCATTATTTCTTTATTTTATATACATACATAGGTATGTCAGATTTGAATGTAACTATGCATATACTAGACAGTTATAATGATATTTGAATAATAACAATTTCACAATACTGCACTACAATATAAGAAGCCTGCAAGGACATTATGACGAACTTTGTATAAATCTCAACGTTAACAATGAATATCTGTGCAGTAGTATTGAGTGAAACTTAAAATATTCAAAATATTACTGACTTTCATATTAATGGTTTTAAAATTTATTACAATGAGGTTAGTTATAACAGAGCATGATTTATCTAGTCTAGGAGCCAGAGCGATATTGATGGTCTGAACATTAACCCGATGGTACTATGGTTTATCGTTAGGGAACGGTTCAATCACCAATTCATCTCACAGACCGAATTTTCGCCGGCTGCTAGATCTCGAGATACAGCCTCGGCAAATTGTTTATTTTTTGACTGGAGGTTAACCCTTTCCAAGTTGCGGTTACTTGAAAAGCATGCCATTCTTATACACATTCACCATTTGTCATAATTTTTTATCTTGTCCGTTTATCACGCTGACTAGTTAAAATTGGACCGCAAATGGACTGCAAGTTAACCCTCCCAAACCTGGTAGAAAATGTTCATTGGTGTTGGCAATTGTTAAGATACCCCATGCCATCAAAAGTTATCGGTTCATTTCCGAGTAATTGGCCATTATTCGAACCAAAAATGTTTTTTTTTTCATTTTGTGGCTAAACCTTGCGGATTACAAGGTAACATGATGGCACCATGTTAAATAACTTCATTGGGGGTCAAATGAAGATTTAAAATTATCACTCCTTGCCTCCACCCAAAACCCCCTAAAATCACCCCCACTCTCCCTATTTGTTGAGCTCTACAGAAATATTTCATTGATGTCAACACCTCAAATGAATCTTAATTATTAGATCCATTCCACTATCGCGGACACATACATCTCAATTTAGAGAATTATTCCCAATGGACTAGTGAATCCTGGAGAATATCTATAAAATACTACAGAGCCTACTACTCTTCTTTGTTTGTTTCAACTCTACTGACGATGAAAACTTAGTTTCCGAAATACGAAGTAAAGATAGCAAAATATTATTAAGGGCTTAGGGTACATTTTATATTGACTCTAGATTTTTGTATACAGTCTCTGTTCACCCAATCAAGAGCATTTCTCTTGATTTATTTCTATGGAAAATGAATGAAACCGGTTACCTAGACTCAACAATTCGTGCCTTGAATATTTGAATCTTCACCAAATGCGGCGAGATCTCATTCGGATTCTGCTACATTATTTATGATTCTGATCCTCGAGGTAAGATTCATCATTTATTTGGAAGTAAGCATGCTAGCAAGTTGCTATTAGCTACAATGTTCGTCTAAATATAACTTCGTAACGCTTCAGTTTCAATGGTTGTATTATCGAACCTAGTCCTTTCAGCTCAAGTTCGAGTTAAGACTTATTGAATTTCAAAAGGAAACAAGTTAATGAGCGGTCTATCCGTTATGAAGTCAGGACATAATTGTTCAATATTCGCCCCACGCGTTTACAGGTGTCGAGACGAAGGATTTAGGGTCTTTCGGTAGAAACAAAAGACGTCGGTGGTAAAGACGCGAGTCGTCGGGGCGCCACCTTGCCACTCTAATTGGAACTAATGGCAACCTCATCGTGACCGAGGCGTATACATTACCTAGCTGGACAGCCCTAACTGGAGAAACTTGCTAATTCGGCCTCTGGAGACTTGTATATTGCACACTTATGACTTATCTGTCTTCCTTCTAAGAAATGTAGTCCTAATATTTATTACACTATACAAGATATACTTTGAGGAGTTATTCATGAAATGCAATTTGATGATGTGTACTTGTTTGTAGATTTTCAAGGGATCATAACTTTGCCTGAAGGAAGCAATGAAGTCTCCTGGTTCTTATATTCATATTCAAATAGAATAATTGCCAACTATAATAAATAATACTCATACCAACGCTCCTCATTCAAAAACGATTGAACTGGAAATGAATGCGCATGATTGAGTGATCTATGGCGGGACATCGGATCTCATTATGTTTATCAATGATCTGCTGTCTATTTTTGGAAGTTTATATTTACAAAAATAAAAGACTGCTGGGATCAAAGGGGCTGGTATTTAGTTTTTGAACTTTCCCCTGAATATCTAGAACGTCTAAAGTAAAACTATGGATTGGATCATATAAGATGATCCGCGTAATCATTTCAAATATTTTTGAAAACGTTTACTTAAGTTTCTCCCCGTCTGTTCTTTGTAAGCGTAGTGCTGCATCAAATTCCAATTTATAAACTTTAGAGTGTTTACTTTCGTTCCTTTTTGATTTTGTGTTATTCATACAAGAACATTTGAAGTTTCGGAGGCTATTTGGAATTCTTCAGAAATTTAGACATTTGTGGTGATCGTGTACCGGAATATATTGAACTTATGAAATTAGTTTCCTGATTTTCATTTATGACTAAATGAGGTTCAAAGCTTTTTTATTTCATTTAGCGATACCTCTAATTCGGTTTAGTTCAAGATTGAAATTGTCTCTATTCAATCTCGCTCAAAATAATGGTTATAATACAGACGTAGTGAATAAAATATTAAAAGATACAATCAAATGGAAAGCTCCAAATCTAATTAATTCGTACATAAAGATGAACTGAAAACAAATGTTGTTGGTTCTAACAGCACATTCGAAAAAATATCTAAATTTCTGAAACATCGTAACATAAACTAACTCATATTCTTATATACCTTACTCAAAATCAAAAAGAAGCAAGATCAAAATATCTGGATTTCGTAAGTTGAAATGTTATCATTGTAGTGCTGCTTACATAGGACAGACGGGAATAAACTTCATCGTACGTTTTCAAGAACATTTGAGAACTATCGTCTTCAAAACAGGACTCGATTCGAGCAAATTTAACTATAATTTTACTCATATGTCCAAACATTCTATATATTCAGGAAAAATGTCAAAATCTAAATATTTCGGAATCAATAAACATGTTGAAGCATATTGAAGACAATAGTGATTCAATATTGAATTACCAGCTTGACATTATTATGACTCCTCCATTATTAACAATTTTGTGACTGTCTTGATATCATACTATAACGTCGCTGCTCTTAGTCCCATTCTTTTAAGAATATTTCAGTCACAACGCTCACCAGCATCTGATGCGTCAGCTACCCCCCATACTTACTTTTCGCTCATTAACAGAAAGAATGGAAATCCTCAGCTGATCGAGTGGACGGCATGATATTAATCACAATTTGATTACGGGGACCGGTGAAGGTCACAGGTAAATTTTGAGGTCACACAGAGGTTTCTTTGGTAAGAACAGAAAGGATGGGCGGATGTTGATCATTACGGCTAATTAAATATTTATTGCTTATTAAGGATAGACAGGGGCTGGTTTCCATACTTATAATCATTATGTTTTTCGTGTTGTACGTGCTACCAAGTGATAGTTAACATTTTTTTCAAAATTAAAAATGTTTGTGAAAGAAATTATTAGTGAACGCGGAAACACCCAAAAAGTGTACGAAAATTATTAGTTTTCTAAACGTCGATTTTCAACTAATGGAACTACATGGAGGTGAATCAAACGGCCTAAATGTAAGGTTTATTGTACCTCATTGAGGAATCGGGTATTCTTGTTGTAACAACATTAAAAAATCAACATAATCACGAACCTGAAGAAGAAATTGCTATAGACAACTTCTTAGTTAGAGAGACCAATTGAAATATTACATAAAGAATTAGCTTCAAACGGTGTTCCCTCAGATTTTTCTTCAGATACATTGACTTCCCGGGACTTAAAATGCGTTAAAGAAAATATGTACCATAGACGTCGCAAAACATTGCCAAATTTGCCTCGCTCTGCCAACAAAGTTCACCGTTATCTGCAAGAACAAACGTAATGAGCGTGATTTTTAGAATTAATTCGGAATAAACTACTGTTCGAAATCCTTAAATAATTATGATCGATGAATTCGAAACTACAGATCGGCAGCCCAATTGTGGAACCGAATACTTTCGAAATATTTCCGAATACTGAAGCAATCTCGATATTCTTAAGAAATATTCAACTCCAACTATAAGGTAAATGCATCTTTGTGTGAATTGAAATATGTAACATTTAACTTTAGATCTATCGGTGACATATTAAAGAAATATATTGATGGTCGGTTCATGCGAGAATCCTTTCAAAACGTATGTATGCCTTTCCTTTGTATCCCAGTAAAATCAATGCAACGCGAGGGATGTTGAATAGGCGTGACATAGAAATTTACAATAAAACTGCAATTGAATTCAAGACGATGTCAAAAGTCGCCCTTTAGAAAACGGCAGCCGGAATTAAATTTTAATCTTGTTTACGACAGGTTTGAGGAATTTAATTGAAAACGTACAGTTTCAGTATATTAGCTTCTGCTACAAAATTAATTCACGTTGAACCAAAATTTGTGAAACTGAACATATTATATAAGAAGGGAAAGTTTCCAAACAATGCGTTAAAAGAATAATATCTCTTGATTATAAGGCATTCCATATGAAATCAGCACTCGTTTCCAGGTCATCCTCGGGAATCGCCCTGAAAGTTTTTCCCACCTTTTCTCCATTGACAAATATGAAGAACTGAATGACAGGTCTCAAGTGTCGATATTGCGCCGAGGAGAACATAAAGCAGTTTGTTTGGCCTTTTTCAAGTAAAAAAATAAAATTCGTCTTATTATCATCAAGATATGGGAGAATTACCCTAAAAAATTTTTGAAAGCACATTATCGATCGGAAATGTTCCGTAAAATACGATGCTGCAGTCAGATTAGAGATATCTTGAAAATAAAATCCGAAAAATGGGGAAAACCTTTTGATTTTCCAAAATACCTATATTTTGATTTTTTTCTGACCTGGCTAAAACTGTTGAAAAATGTGTCTACTGTAAGTAGAAAATGGTCCGATATACCGACTTTAGCCCATTTTCAACAAAATTTGCACTGATTTCCAAAATTTTTCCAAAATTTTTCCGATTTTTCTTAAGAACAATGTAACCAAACGACCCCAGTAAGAAATGCTAAGCAGTGTTCCTCAATTCTCAGACAATTTTACTTAAAAAACTGTCAAACTCGCAATTTGTTGTAGGTCTGATCACGAAATATAATAAAATACGGATTTTTAAGTTATTGTAAATTCCTTTATTATAATCCAAAAGATTTCATTCATATCCATAAATTTTTCCGCAACAAATTAGACTACTATCAAACGTCAATTTTCAAGTCAGGATGAACTTTTCTTCTGCATATATTGTTTAAATTTGCTTTTCGAGTGACCAAGAAGTTTTATTCGCACAATGTTGCCTTTCGTTTCAACCGTCACTACTGATAAAATATTGTTATAACGACCGAGGACTTTTTGCTCCACAACTGTTTTTTGTAACCGTATAGAAGTGGATTTTCAGCTACAAGAGTATCATCAAATGTATTTGCAATAAAACCTAGTTCCCATCTATCATTTATTACAAACGTTACGTATGTATTGGCAGCCCATTTGTATTACACTTTGTTAATTAAGTCAAAAATTAGATCGTAACTTGCGTCGTAGTTCACAACTTTGCATCCTAGTGTAGTTTCATTGATGGGTGTGGATTGATGATATCCCCTGGTTCCAGGAACAGTTTGTACTTTAGATAATGAAGTTTCTCTAAGCGCATCAATTTCATACTTTCTAACTATGAAAGGTTCTATTGTCTATAATTTACGTTTACAAAATTCGTACAGGTCGTTCATATTCAAAATTTGATTATTGACTGGCCGCGTCAGACTTTTTTTTGTAGCATTTCTCTTGAAAGTTCCACCTACGCCATCACACAGAGATTGTCCATGTGAAGTTGAAAAGAAATTCCATTTCGCACCAAGTTGATAAATTTTTTCATGTTGACATAAAAAATGAAAATAGAGACAATTTTCATATTGACCTGTGCATCCATCTGAGAAATATTCAACTCTTTTTATATTAGGGATTGTTTTTTTTTACATAATTTACTATGTATTTAATGTAAACATTAACTTTGAAAACATCACGTTTCATATCTTTCAAATTACAGTTGGGTGTAGCGAACAAGAATTCTTGGACCAATAACTACTTCGAATTTCATCTTGAATTTTAAAATTGTAATTTTCACTGAAGTCTACTAGAATTCGAGGTCATTTGATTTACTTTTATTATTCATTCAGCAAAGAAAAAAAGTTTCGTTTCCTTAAGAATCTTGGACACTTCGAGATCAGACCTACAACCAATTGCGAGTTTGACAGTTTTCTACGTAAAATTGTCTGAGAATTTTGGAAAATTGCTTACACTTTTTCACTGGAGCCGTTTGGTTACATTATAGGCAATAGAATATGTTTTTTTTTTTAGGAAGAATCGTCAAAAACTAGACAAATTTTGGAAAACAGTGAAAATTTTGATGAAAATGGGCTAAAGTCACTACCATACCATTTTCGCCTTAAAGTAGACACATTTTGTGAGAGTTTCCGCCAGGTTAGAAAAAAATTAAAATATACATATTTTAAGAAATGAATTTTCAAAAAAAGAAACTGTTTTTCCCATTCTCCGGATTTTCCATGCAAGATATCTCTAATCTGACTGCAGCATTTCAGATCGATTATGTGCTTTCAAAAAATATTTAGGCTAATTTTCCAATATTTTCCAATATTTTACGATAATAAGACGAATTTTATTTTTTTACTTAAAAAGGCCAAAAGAACTTCATTATATTCTCCTCGGCGCAATATCGACACTCAAGACCCGAAATTTCGGGAATCGTCATATTTTTCAATGTAGAAAAGATAGGAAAAACTTCCAGGGCGATCCCCGTGGGTGACCTGGGAACGAGTGCTGATTTCATATGGAATGCCTCAATAGCAATTCATTCATATGTTCGTGTGAATAATTCTGACAGGCTGCTGTGCAAACTGGTACTGCTAATATTACACAGCACAAATCAGAAACAATGATTTGCTTGATTGTTGACAGTTCTCAAAACCCTCACTCTAATAATCTAGTCAATATTTGAGCCAAATCATATGCGATTTTTATTCGGAGTGGATCCATAATGCATACCGTTCTAAACATGATGGTGACAATATGTTTTGTCCAAACCTTATGGTAAATTCCCAACCTCACTTTTATGTCCGAAAAAATGAACTAAAATAGACTATATTGAAGAAAACGATCTGAAATTTCAGGAGGTGGTAGGTAATAGTAAAACACGGAATCTTTCATAAGTCATTTTCCCATTTTGTTATCTATAGTAGGTGATGCCTACCTATTTTGATTTTTTTTTTGAAGGGAGACTTCTGAAATCTGTAAGTCAAAAAGTCTATATACCTTTATATACATATTCGCCCAGAGCCCACGTTATAGGTTAGAGTCGAGCTTTTGATATCTCGACTATAGAGAATTGCACAAAGATACGGTTTTGACCATTTCAATACATTTATGTTATCCTTCAATTCAATTCAAGTTGACCTCCATGCGATGAATGAATCCTGAGATAAATAATTTTTTGCTTTGAGCCTCAAACTGGACTCCTTTCAATTTTCTTACCCAAAGCTTCATTCAAATGGTAGAAGAAATTTGAGACAGCCTAAGTTCAAAGGTTTGAAACATAAGCGCGCGAAATTTGAATACCTAAATGAGATATTCCTTTTTCTGAAAACCTGTGGATAAAAGGGGTTCGGACCATGATATAAATTGCAGTGCGTTACAAGCAAGAGTGACATACATATTAACGATACAAGCTAAATGTATTATTGTATCTTGATATATTGATTCCTACATAAATCCTTTCTGAACTATAAATTGAGACGTTCAGGTACCAAAGTATACAACCAATTTGAATAATTCCCAGAAAATACTTCTACATAAAATTGAAATTTCATTCAAGAATGTAACATTGCGTTTAGATGAAATATATGTCAACAATTAATACATTTATGTGGTGTAATGAAATATATTCGACTCCATGTTAGAGTCGAGTGATATCAATATTGATAACTTCAATATTTCAATCCTCATAAATGTTTAAATATATACAATGAATTCCGTTGTATTTATCAAAAAACAGTATTTTTCTCCACAAAAATGTAACAGTAATTCCCAAATTCAACAATTCTCGTAGATGCTTTTGCAAGATATACGAGGGCAAGGTGAAAAGTCCCTGAAAAATTGAACAATAATAGTATATTGTACAACAAGTGAGAAAAACGACATATTTCTCACGAGCGCAGAAGTTTGTTGGAACGAGCCGAAGGCGAGTGCCGCAAATCAAGCGAGTGAGAAATATGTCGTTTTCTCACGAATTGTACATTGTACTTTTTCTACGGATGCGTTGTTTTCAAGTATTGAAAATTAAAATACATATACAATAATACTTGTATGTCATTAACTCATTTTTATATTTTATTTAAAATAGTAATTAACAGTTATATTTGAACTATTTTGTAAAGTAATTCCTGGTAGGTTGTTTTGTTTCAACATGTTTTCGGTAATTGAAATATTACCTGCGGTCGTAGTTGAAGTTGATGGGGAAACGTACTGAGCTTCCACAGCATTGTTGTGTTCAGGTTCTAATGGCACTGGAGGCTGAATGGATTCTACTATACTTTTTGAAATTCTCATTTTGTTAGCTATGGAGTTGTCGATATAAGATTTAGCAACATTGCTGGATGGCGTTTTAAAGTTAAAAGATCTGCCCCTGCATCAACTAAAATAGTCGCAGATGACCTTCGAAAACAGTGGCCAGTATATAATTCAGGGTTCGGTAATTGCAAAAATTTCGCTATTTCTTTCGCCATGGTGCCAAATTTATTTATCCCCACAGGCTGTTTCGTACATTTGCTATTTTTGTAATTTAAAAAAAAAACGTGTTTCATTTGTGCATGGTCGAAGCTTCACATATTTTTTGTAAATTTGGTAGAATTGTCCTGTGACTGTGAAATTTTTAGGAACCTTGGTTTTAGTATCGGGTAATTTTATTAAAAGGGCCGAATTAAGATCTTCCATGTCATCAATTTTTAATTTTCGAAGTTCATCACAACGGCATGCCCCTGTAAGGCCAATAGCTGAAGCAGCCTGAAATCAAAACCAAACATTCATTTTCCGATAACAATTTAAAAATTTTCAATTCATACCTTTATCAGCAAATACTTTTCATAAGGTGCATCTTTTAAAAATTGTTGAATTTCTTCAGAAGTTAATGTTTTTGAATGTTTTGGAACATATTTTTCAGATTTGCGTTTTGAAAATGCACGTAGTTTTACGTATTTTGATATATCGACACAGTTTTTAATCATTAAGGTACTCCTTAGCATCGAGTACTGAGACCATAATGTTGATGATTTCAATCTTCTTGACAACTCTTCAAAATAAACTAGCAAGGTATTTTCGGAACAAGAATTTATCTTGGCTTTCATTTTTCAGTCCATAAAGTTTCTGTAAGCGATTTCATATTTTTCTCTTGATGTGCTTGGTAGCAAATTATTGCAAACATCTATTGCTTTCTGAATAATTTTTGGAGGTGTATTTTCCGACTCTAAATCTTCGCCTGAACTGTTTACATTATAACAAATAACAATAAAACTATTGTCGTTGGGTAAGTTGACAGCAATAATTATGCAGTGCTTCGGTTTTGTTGTTATAGAAACGCCAACAATGGGCTACTTGGATATTGCACGCGAATCGTCGGCGTAGCGTTGTCAACGTGGAGAACGTGTCATATCAATCTGACATGTAGCAATTCATGACTGACTTGGGTTATCGTGATAACAGTGAGAAATTATTTCTCACTGTGAGAAATTATATCACACTGCGTGAGAAATCTTTCGTTTTGAACGTATGAAAGCGATGAGAGAAGTGGCACATTGTATAGCATCCGTAGAAAAATGATTTATTTGGTCAAAACTTATTTTATTTCTCAACATAATCTCTTTTTAACTCGATACACTTCGTCCAACTTTTTTCTAATTTTTGATCCCTTCGAAATAATACGATTTCGGCAAACCTTCAAGATTGGCGTTTGTTTCAACGATAACCTCATCGTTGGAGCCAAATCTTTTTCCGCCGAGCCGTTCCTTCATTTTTGGGAATAGGTAAGAATCGCAGAGAGCCAAATCTAGAGAATATGGTAGATGATGAACCAATTTATAGCAAAATGCATACAATGTTGCCATTGCGCCTGCGGACCCGTGGGCCGGTGCGTTGTCCTAGTGAAAGAGCACTTTTATCTTTGCCAAATGCGGCCGCTTTAGCTTCAAATCGGCGTCGAATTGATAAAACAGCTCTTTATACTATACGCCAGAGATTGCTTTGTCCTTTCCAACGTAATCGATATGGACGATACCTTGTGCATCCCGAAAACTGTCGCCATGACTTTGTTGACCCACATTGGCCTTTTGCGGCTAGGATTCTCCAGGACAAGTCCACTGTTTCGACTGTTCTTCTGTTTCTTGTGTGTGGTGATGGATCCAAGTTTCGTCCACTGTCACGAAACGGCGCAAAAAGTCCTTCTTATCGCGCTTGAACATCGCCAAACACTCCTTTGAAGTTGTGACACGGTCGCGCTAGTTGTCAACAAAGAGCAAATGCGGCACCCATTCAGCAGATAGGTTTCTCATATTCAAAAATTTATGCAACGTACCTGTTCAACTGAGATGCCGAAGAATGAAAACTATTTAAATATAAAATATTTCAGTTTAGTAAAAATTGATTTCAGATTAAGCTGACCAAGTTGTCATCAAAGTATTCATCAATTGTGTAGCAAGCCCTTGCAATGAGAAACGATTTCAGAATGGAACACTCCATTCCACTAGGTTTAGAGCGAAGTGCTTGTGAAAGTTTGTTGAATATTTTTTCTGCCGAAAACTCAACATTTTTTTGCAGATAGGTGTAATTCAATTTATGGCATTTCATATTTTCCTTAAATCTTGTTTGATACTCATGATTGTCAGCGTTGTTCATGAATAGAGATGGGTTATCTCTGACAAACAAGACGGCTTCATAAATATACAGAGAATATAAGGTAAGTATTTTATACTTAACGAAAAAGCTCACACAGCTCTGCATTCTCTTGAACCTGAATATATTTCGCAAGCACCTTTTTTGTAAGATGAAGATTTGGGATGCCTCAGCGGGGTTGGCCCAAATTATTATGCCATACTGCAGCCTTGATTTCACATATGCATGATATGCAGCTAATGCTGTATCAATCCCCACTTGATTCAATTACGTTCTCAGTGCATAGCAATACTTCGAAATGTTGCTAGCTACATGATTTATATGAGGTCTCCAACCTGGCCGTGAATCAACTTCTATACCTAAGAAACTTGAGAACAGAGAGTCTCAACATTCTTTTGCCATCGGTAAGCTCTGTCCTGTTATTATTTTTACTGTAGTTGAATGTGATTACTTTGGTTTTATCTATATTTAAAGTTAAATTGTTTTTTGTGAACCAGTTGTTGAAAGAATCAATGATTTTGAAGGTATTATTTTGGAGATCTTCACTTGACAACTCTAAAATTGCAGTGGCAGTGTCATCTGCATATTGTGAAATATCAATACTGATTGCAGCAGGTAGATCGTTTACATCGATAATATACAACCTCAATTGAACGACCAAAACGTTCGGCGTCCTTTGTGGTCATACTATCACAACAAAAATCTGTAAGCCACTTGTGAATCGTTCCAATCGATGGTGAAGAGTCCCCATAGTGTTTAACAAACGGTGCTCTGGTTTTTTTCCCGTAAGAAATAATGCTTGGTCAATTCACTTTTCCCCATGTTTTTTCCCATAGAATTTTCGTTTGTGGCGCCATCTGTTTTATTTTTTAAGGACTTTTTACCTTGCTTCGTATCTTCTGTCCCAACATTCCACCGATTACTCACACGATTTTCCATAAACGTACATGCTCAATTCTTGTGTAGTCAAAAGATATAAAAAAGAACAAAAACGAGCACATTGCGTCATGGTAAAGGTGCCTCCATCATTTCTTGATCTATATATCGCTTCTTCAAACAAAGTATGAGTCTATTGTTGATGAATCCAATATAAATATATGTGATTATGATAAGAGACTTTCAACACGAGCGACGTGTGATTTAACTTCAGGAGATTAGAACATTCTAGACTGAAACATGAATGCAACTTCGGTGTAATGTAACAGAAACTACGAACTTGTTTAATTCCCAAGATATTCAACTTTGTACATTTCGAGTTAATATATAAGAGTCTCAACTAAGCAATAAGAATATTTTAATGAACATTGTTTCCTTAAATTTATGTTGGCAATGTTGGCATATATATACTTTAACTACTAGATGTATTATTACGGAAGTAATTTTTACTGACTCTTTGCCAAGAATATTTTAATTCCAACTTCACGAAGCATTAATTTGTTACTGTTTCTATTGAAAAAGTTTTGCACTCCATAAAATTCTTATATTGTCTCTGGGATGCTTAGATACGAATTGAAACTTTCTCCCTAGAGAGTAAATATTTTCCTTATCCCAGTGGACACTCCTTTCTATTGCTTTTCCAATACGAAGATAGTCTGCTGCGCTGCGCGTTCCTGCAGCTCGATTACACTATAAATACTGCTTTAGAGCGGCGTTATTAAAGACTTCGCCACTTTAATTTCCCATCTGAGGAAAAGTCTTATGTCTGCTAAATTCACAAGTTGATAATAAAAAATTATGCTGTGCAGCAATTTTCTCATTTTCTACTGTTATGAATATGAATAAACTACGTTTTGAATTCTAATGAAAAATGTGTGAAAATGAGATAATATCCATTCTAACTCGATTATCATTAGTATGTTGATAATATATTCAAGATAATTGAAAGAAAATATTTGTAGCTGGAGCACTTAACATCTAATGATTCGTCAAATATTCATTGGAATATTGGAAACCGATCAGATAGTGTACAGTAGTTGTTTTCTTCCATTAGAATTGGCATGAACCGATTAGTTGTGAAATTGTTCTCCTTATTTCTGAATATTAATAATGATTCTTGACCCAGGTATGAATGATGTATGAAATTCTCGGGAAATAGGTCACACTAACACATAAGCTTATTATTTTCTTCTTTACGTACGTTTCGGTCTCACGACCATCATCAGAAGACGTATGACCATATGAACATGAATAATTAGAACTAATTGTATCACCACAAGGCATCCTCATCGCACTTATTCCAATTAAAAATGCCCACGTCCGTCGCCGAAACGAATAGAAACATCAACAATCGATATTTTAACACAAATAATGTTTTAAGTGTATAAATTGACAATCCGCTGCTGAGCAATATTTTAAAATTTGAAAATTGTTTGTGATACACTGGAAGTAAATGGCTACCCAAAAACATTTTTCGATACCAGCATTAAAGAAACAATAAACAAAATCTATAATGGAACGTCATATATAAATAACATAAACGGTAATACAGATAAATTTATAACATTACCATACATTCCGAAGACCTCAGAGAAGATTAAGAAATGTGTAAAAGAGAATGATATAAATGTTGGATAGACCTACTAACTGTGTTGGGAAATATTTTTCAAATCTAAAACATTCAATACCTAAAGATAAACAAACCCACACAGTATACAAATTAAATTGTTTAGATTGCGATGGGACTTATACAGGAATCTCTAAACAATATTTACAAGAAAGAATGTATTGCCATGAGTATAGTACAAGAAACGAAAATTTAGAAGATTCCACCGCCCTTGCTAAACACTGCTTTGATTATAACCATCGATTCGATTACAAAAACGTTGATATTTCAAATAAGAATCCCAATTGCTATAAAAGATCTATTCTGGAGATGATTCACATGAAACGTGACCCAAGTCTGTAAATCATAGAACAGATATTCAATCATTAAGTCAGATTTATACTAATTTAATTAATTAAAACCCTTGCACCATCAATTCGATTACAGAAACGTTGATATTTTAAATAAGAAAACCAATTGTTATGAAAGATCTATTCTGGAGATGACTCACATGTAACGTGACTCAAGTATGTAAATCATAGAACAGATATTCAATCATTAAGTCAGATTTATACTAATTTGATCAACTAAAACACTTGCAAAATTCCTACATCCGTCTTTATAATGTTAATAGTATATTCTAGGTAGAATGCTCAAGAGTAATAGTTCTAATGAGGTCTGACAACTTTTTTCTATTACTTCATAAATCTTCAACATCTGGTTCGAAGTGGATCCTCGAACGTTATATTTTTAGCCCAGTTCTTTAGTGGTATTACATACTGTGATTCGATATGTTTATAGAGCTTATAAGAATATTGCCTAGCAGCAGATTCTTAATGTATGTACTTGAAACGTTAATTGTGTTATAATTTCGATTGTTCGTGTTTCTGAAAAAAAAAAAGAAGTTTCTGTATTGAAATTAGTGCGATAAGGACGCCTTGTGATAAACTATATATGTAGTTCCAAGAAGTCACGTTTATACAGCTATACGTCTTCTGATGATGATCGTGAAACCAAAACGTCCATGAAGACGGGAATAATAATGTTGTAGTGTGACCTATTTTTCGAGAATTTAATATATAAGTTATTCCAGAAACAGATTTTCGTTAATACTCGTCGTTGTTTGAATGAAAACACCATTCGCGTCTCGTCTCATTTTCTGCATATATAATTTCACAATATCATTATATGTAATGAAAATGAATTGTTCTCAGTTATAGCAATAATACACTAATAATTCGATATAGATGCGATCTAGAACCTTTATGGAATTTGATCTTGTACATAAGTTAGCTAGTCTAAAAGGCACCCCGTTATTACTGTGACGTTAAATGAATGTTTCTCTTGTCTACCTATACATGCATCGAAACATTTTCCACCTTAGAGTATTCAATTCTTTCTTCCTTTATTGCTTCTTTTAGGAAGAGTAACTACATGAATCCCGATAGTGTATCAATGACTAAGTAACTTGATCGTGCATTAGTTGACGATTTATACTCGACGACATTGAAGAGTGGTCTCCTGGCTCATGATGGTACTTCCCAATATAAAGTCCTGGAAGCTTATGTCAACTAATTTTACTCCAGGACTACTTCTCCGCTTACGTATTTCTACATATGTGAGTTTTCATTAATGAGGCATCGTCCAATTCCGTTCCTTGGAAAACGTTTTTGCTGCTCAAATAATTCGTAAGTATTCTGCGTGATTTGCTCTGTATATTTTTCACGATGTGCGTGTCCAGTATGTGAATTCGAATGAAATAGGAATTTTAGTTAGTTAGGAAACCTGCACTGTGTTAAGTTTTTTGTTCTTACATGTAGTCATATCAATTGCTGGTAGAATACACTTTGTATATTGGCTAGCTTTGATAGACCACGTCGATGCTATCTTATAATATTTGGACTTTTGGCATCGCTAGTGAGAGGAGTGTATTGGCAAACGGCAAACTTCTCTTCTATTTTAAGATTATTGTATGTAGAAACATACTTCTGCTAAGTTGATCCTAGAAACAAACAATCTTACACACTATGCTAAAACATCACTTAGGCTCACGAATTACATCTACCATTTTGGAATGCTCGGATTCATGGCTGAAATAGCGAGTTATTGTCACATTTAAGTTCCATGATATATGTTCTGCCTATTTTGATTGAAATCTCATGTATAGACATATAGAATTAGATTTTCTGAATTATGAAGATAACTCAGATAATTCAACATGGGATTATAAAGATGTAAACGTAAAACATTGAACCATAGGCGAGATTCGAATCCAGGTTCCTGGATGTCTATATCTCTTAATTTACTTAAAATGAAATTGTGGTCAATTATGCAAAGAAACCTTGAATTCGTTCATACCCAAAATATTTCTCAGTATGTTCTATCGAAATATAAACCGGGATGCTGTCATTGAGTACCGTCAGAGTAATTGCCAACCATATTAATACTTATGCCTACACTCCTCAATCCAATACGATTGAAGTTCAGATGAATGTGTGTTAATAGTTGATCTATAGCGGAGCATAGAATAGCATTGTGTCCGTCAATCACTTACTATCCTTTCGGAAGCTTATATTTACATAAATATAAGACTTTGACGTAATTGGTAAGCCCGTGGCTTCGAATCCTGCCTATGGTACAATGTTTTACGTTTATTCATCTTTATAATCCTATGTTAAATTATCTCGCCTAACAAAGGAGGAGGTGTAATATTCCTAATATTGACTTAGTAGATACTAAGTAATATCACCCCCGTGATTCGAATCAGATCAAGCTTTGCGAAAAGTAGGAGACCTCACTGACTGAACATTGCGTTTTATAAATTATCGCCAGGTACATTACAGATCGACAAAAAAATAACATCATACAAACTAATGCTAACAATTTGTATGAAATATTAGATACCTCTTACGTACGGATAATTTATAGTACACTGATACCGTTATATTTATTACAATGTAAGTAGTAAGTCGCACTTCACAGTAAACACATATAACGACACTCTGAACTGATGAATTGTGAAAATGAGCAGCACAGTTATTTTGGATATAATATTCATGCTATCTTGGAACCGTTCACAATAAACATGATCTATTTCTCGAATTTGTATTCGAATCCTTGCAGCAATAGCAGTAGGCAAAACAATAAAATATATCATAGTGGAAATTCCATAATAATAAATACATCATTTGCTTGCAGCATTTGCGTCGTTTTTGTGGCACATTTGTTATTCCCCCGATTTTATTTTAGTTCTGGCAACAGAATTTATTTCGATCCCTCCTTTCCGCAATAACTCTCTATCAGAAAAAACGATTGGCATTATAATGCCCAATAAAACACCATGGGGGATGCAATGATAAAAGGATTGCGCAAACAAATTGACTAATTCTTGGATTTGTGTTCAAATTAATGTTGGTTCATTGCTATCTTTACACTTGAGAAGGAGTGAGCTACGGTTGAATACACAAAAGGAATTACATTTTTGTTCGGCTTTAATCGCGTTCCGCTCGGAATAAATCACGAACCCGACTGATAATAATCTAAAGACTAAAAGGCAGAGACATATGAGTGGACTAAAATTTCGCAACCACTGCATTCACTAACAATAAACATATCCTGCTGTGGATCGAAGATCTTTTCTAGCCGTTCCGGTCATGTTCATATCTGTGAGTAAAGGTTCATTTCTGTGAAAATTAATCAACTAGTCTAAATTTGGCAGCATCAATCCAATTTGACTTGTCATACCTGTGTTGCTATGTTTTTAATCACTTTTAATATAGATAGACATATGAAATGTTATTCATTTGTTGCTTATATTAATACAATTATACTATACGGTGAATAACATGTCACAATAAGAAATAATACCGATCCAAGTAGATAAATGTTTATATCAGTATAAAGCCTTAATATATATAAGCAATACGAGGGAAGATTATGAGTATAAATCAGATATAAATGCATAACTAAATACATTTTAGCATAAACTTACTAAAAATAATAGAAATGGGCCAATTAAGAACGTAGTATATACGAGGGCAATGTGAAAAGTGGCTGAAAATGAAACAAGAAATGATTTATTTGGTCAAAACTCATTTTATTTCTCAACATAATCTCCTCGTACCACAATACACTTCGCCCAACATATTTCTAATTTTTCGATCCCTTTCAAATAATACCATTTCGGCAACCCTTCAAAACAGGCGTTTGTTTCGGTGATGACCTCATCTGAAATCTCTTTCCGCAGAGTAATTTCTTCAAGTTTGGAAATAGATAAGTAGGGGGCCAACTCTGGAGAACATGGTGGATGACGAACAATTCATGCAATTTTGTCATTACGATTACGGACCTATGCGCCGGTGCATTGTCCTGTTGGGAGAGCACTTTTTCTGTGCCAAATGCGGCCGCTTTCGCTTCAAATCCACGTCGAATCCATCCACAGCTCTGCATAATATACGCTGGAGATCGTTTTGCCTTTTTCAGCGTAATCAATATGGACGATACCGTGTGCATCCCAAAATAACCGTCGCCATGACTTTGTTGGTCGATAAATCTACTTTGGCCTTTCTCTGCTTTGATTCACCAGGACAAGTCCACTCTTCCGACTGTTCTTTGCTCTCTGGTGTGTTGTGATGGATCCATGTTCCATCCACAGTTACGAAACGGAACAAAAAGTCCTTCTTATCGCGCTTGATCATCGCCATCCTTTGAAGTTGTCACACGGTCGCTACTTGTTGACAACAGAGAGCAAAAGCAGTACACATCTGGCAAATAGCTTTCTCAGATTCAAAAATGTATGCTAAATGTTTCGTACCCGTTCGATTGAGATGCCCATAGCCTCAGCAATCTCGTGCACTTCAACTCGCCGATCGTTCAATATCATATCATGGATTTTATCGAAGATTTCTGGCGTTGTAACGTCAATTGGATCACCAGAACGTTCAGCGTCCTCTGTGGTATTACTACCATAACGAAAATCAGTAAACCACTTGTGAATCGTTCCAAACGACGATGAAGAGTCCCCATAACGTTTAACAAGCAATGCTTTGATTTGCGTAATGTTTTTCTACGCAAGAAATAATGTTTAATCAAGACGCAAAATTCATCCATGCTAAAAAAAATCCATTCAAAGTTGCTTGCTTTTGATGGGTGTCAATACAGAACTGAATGACATATCATTCTGAAAATTTCAATCGTTCTAGTTAAAGATGGTATATCACAAATGTCACATAGGATTTTAGATTGTGGCGCCATCTGTTTTACTTTTCAGAGACTTCTCACCTTGCCCTCGTATAATTTCAGTATGCTTAACTGTTAATTTTCAAAAACAGCATCGCAATAATTGCACGCTCTCGTAAGATTGAAGAATTGAAATGTATGGCTTAAGAATTCTTCTAGAGAATAATGTGTTTTTATGATTGATACTTCACGAAGAGCTCTTTTCAATTTATTTTGTGGTGAGTTAAGTGATGATATTTTATTACTGCTGTTATCCGCGGCCTACTAGCTGTTATCCGCGGCCTAATACCCCTAGAAGAAAGCGTCGGCTGCGCCTCCCCGTTTCATTGCCCAAGTTTCAATACTTGGTAAAAATATTTCGAAGGAGTAGAAATAACTAAAGGCGTGGAATAACATAAAATTATACATGTGAAATCCATGATATGGAATGTATGTCACAGATATTATGCGACTCCCAAAGTATCGGCTGTCTGTCATGTAACCATTACCTGTCTTACTGATGGGTTATGTGGTGTCTGTCGTAGCATAGGCAGTCTGAACTGTGACAATGATCCATTAATCTATACACTCCGCGTACCATGCAGCTCGGCCGAGCGTTCGCTTAACGTGTATGTATATGGTACGACTGTACGAAGCTCGCACAGATCGAGACGAGCTGCTTCTAAATCGGACGAATACGTAAGCAGCTGTTTGTGAGAAAGTATAGGTGTATAGGTATCTATCATATCTTTATAATGCCACACTCACCGCATGTGCACCCCTTAAGTATACATGTAGGTATATAGAATATTGAAATAAATATTGCACACGTTGGCGATGTTAATGTTAGGCGCTCATTTGTTGGAGATATTTGTACGTGCTTATGTAAACTTAGAAATGGCCTACACATAGTCATGGTAGCATTTTACATTTCTCCGAATCCAAAATTGGACGAGGTAGAGCATTTTATTCATCGCATTTAACTCGAGTACTCTGAAGAAGGGTCGAAAATACTTGGTACAAATGGTAATAAATTTCCACTTATCTTGGCTGGCGATTACAACATCAACTTCGCTGATAAAAAATCAGAGCGGTTGACAACTTTTCTTTCGGACAAATTGAATTTGAAAATGAATAATGATACACAAGAATCCACAACAAAATATGGGACCACCATTGACTCGGTATTTTCCAGATATTTAGAGGACATCAAGTCTCAAACTTATGTTTCTTATTTCAGTTACCATAAACCTATAGTTTCAATGATAAAAATTCCTGAATGACCTACATGTATTGTAAGGTTATAAAAATATTTTAAACGATATTAACTTCTCATTTATTCAATAAAAGAAAAAAAGTTGTTTTCTCATTGGTCATCACGCTCAAAAAGTGTAACTTGAATTAATATCAAAGAAAAAACTTGAATTAATATCAAAGAAAAAAAATACTGCATAAATAAAAAATTAATAAATAATTATAATTGCATAAGTTGATAAAAAATGCTATGCAATAGCTTTACCGCGGCAGTCCCCGTGTGCCACACGTATTTTTTGTTTTTTTGTGGAAAATTTTAATGAATATTTGATATCCTCATAGCGAGCAAAGTCTCTTTTCTCACCCCTGAATCCCATTATAATGAAAACCATCGCTAAGACGTTAAGGTTGTTTGACTTTTTTAATTCAATGCTTCCATATGAATCAAATGCACTCGTATATCCTCGTAATCAAAATATCTCATTCTGGTATACTGGTATATGGTTCTGATTTTTCCAAAGCATTTGCATAATACAATATTCCCCGTTCAGTGTGACATATTCTTCTTTTTCAAGTGAAAATTTCAATTTTCCCTGAATACAGTGACAAATAATCAGCATTTCGAGTAGATTTTGTGAAGTTTTATTATTATGTGTCGTATCAACATTCATTCAAATCAGAATCTACCTCATATTCCTGAAACAAACTGTATGATTCAACATTTCTCAGTGTTACATTTGCCTAATGCATTTCGTCTCTTCGTGAATGAAACTTTTTATTTTCCCTTGAAAAATGTAGAAAAACAATTGGCATGCTAAGTGAATTTTCCACTAACCATTTGTATTCGTGCGTCAGAAAAGTTTCAGTGGTTTCACGAAAAACAAATGAATTCTCCCACATTTGTAGTCAGAACGAAGAATGTATCTTTGACGAGATGAAATGTTTCACTTTGCGTACATAAAGCAGACACGCAACTGAAACATTGCCATGCGTTTCCTTAGGGTATACTTTTATGATGAGTCTGTGAAAATATAGCATAAGTGACGAGTAGTTTTGAAATATTTTACTAAACTAAACAATTCTTGATATAGCTACCCTAGAAATAGTCTCGCTGCAATCTGTTGCAAACACACACAAACATAACTAGCATGAAGAAAAAATTGCGATCATTTTATATTGAAACTTATGCATTTTTCAAGACACCAACGATCTTCTTAGATGACTTATGTTTCGATGAACTATATTGACTGGTTGAGTTTGTGACTGTTTGTATCGCTAGCGCGTCACGCTTCTAATGAAGGCTGTAATAATCTGAATAACAGTTTTCGCTCGGAACCATAAATTATTAAACTTGTATTGACTATGAGTGTCATCTATCTTTCAATAGATAATCGATCGTTGATCTTGCGCGGGGACTTGTGTAATGCCGCGCGTCTTGCGAAAGCAGGGTCGACTGCGTAACAGAAACGGAATAGGCCATCTCAGTTTGGACAGCACGCGGGGTAAGTTGCCTCTTAATAGATCTTCCTTTCTAATATTAATTTGCTTTATTAAAAGACTATTGTCGACAGACCACGTATAATTTGTTGTCTATAAGTTTCTAAACCTGATTAAAGATGTGTAGATTCTCTGATTGACAATATTTTTCTATGAAATTATAACTCAAATTACTCAAGCTAGATCATTTTGCTTGATCGAATTATGTATATCATTTTCCTTTCTTTATTCAGAATAGTATTTGTCAAGATACTAGTCAGATTGGTTCCTGAGGCTGCTTAACCTAACAACTATCCGCTCGACAGCATAGCACGTAGTATTCATTCTCACCTTTCTGTGACCTTCCTCATATAAAATTGCAATGGTCATGTCTTTTCAGACTAGTTTTTGTGAGGTGACTGAATACTTATTGATCTAGGTGAACTTAAATATAGCCGAAATCCTCATTTACTGCTTTATGAGAGTTCTGAGTGAAACCTCTGCTACTTCTTGATCAGAATATTCATTTATATTTTTGCTATCACCATTTCAGTGTAGTGTCCTTGTAAATTATTATCTAATTGTTCTTTTGCAAATTTCAAACTAACTAATCATAATTTTTAAATCTATCTTTCATTTTTTATACCTTATACCTTATATTATGAATTGTCATAACTACCGTAAGTAATTTAACATTCAAATATTTCTTCAGATCTAATTATTGTATTTTATTGTTCTCTCCAAGATTTCAAACCTCACAATGAATTTTCTAGAAACAATTTGAGAAGATAGCATAATCAGTTGTGTAATTATATTGGTTATTTGTCCCTCGAACTTGTGGCCAAGGTATTGCTCGTATTGTTTATATTACAGGGTTTGAACGATCGAGACGTCTCCATCCTTTTTCCCGTGACGTGGTAGAGAAGAATTCCTGGCAGAGCACTTGATCCAGCTCATCCAAGTTCAAAGGACGGTAACATTATTTTAGTTGGAATGATCAAATTTCCATATTCGATTGTTCATGGTATCTGACCAGAATTGTTTTTGTCTTCAATTCAATGTCTAATTTGAACCTGCTAGTTCGCAAATTATATTCATTTTTTCTTAATTAATCGTGTCAATTTCAGTAACCAATTTATCAAGAATTATAGTTTGTTTTCCATTCGATTTTTCTGTAGAACTATATTAATTTTTATACACAAAGATTGTTCAGATATCATAGGGTGACACTGCCAGTCCTTTCATCAGTTTTATCTTCAGTAGGGAAATTAGTTGGGGCGTTTTTGTTCCTTAAACAACACTACAAAACAGCTGTACTTAATGTACGAAGATAATTGAAACAAGATCTATCTGACGTAAGTATGCTACATTTGAAGAAAGTCACTTATGTGAACAGATTATATATACACATGATTTATTTAAATTTCTGCACCTTTTTATTTAATTGTACATTCCCTTTATCAACTTAGTATTAAAAAATGTATTTATACATTCATAATTTGTATAATATTTTTAGAATATTCAAGAGTTTGGGGGTATATTTCAAATTTTAGTGGTTTTTTAACGTCATCGGGGGGGTTAATGGGTTAGGCCATCTGTTAACACTGCTATGAAGAGGTACTGATTGCATATCAAGATTTATTGTAGCGGTCGTTGTTGAAAAAATGTTCACCACTCGATAGATATCAAGATATCATGAACTCGACTCATATTTTGGTAGGCGATCTTTAATGTCCCGAACTATACGTTACAGTGTCCACACAACATAGTCTACAGAAAAACATATCTTACGTTATTTGTTTTATATGATGAAAATTGTCAGTGGTCATTATTATTTGCATGATTTTTGAATCATACCAAAATGATAGATAATTTACGGAAACAGAAACTCTGAATCTAGTATATATCATCGAGTTAGTAAAAATCTCCAAATTCAATATGTAATAATACCGTGATGTAAAGTGTTTCATTATTTTCGAGAGATAATAATATAGCTCGAGACAGTATTGAAACTTTAAACCGAGGTATGTATTCTGCTTCATCCACAATCGGTAGTATTGTATTGTATTGCGTTGGAGATATTGCACACTGCAATCTAATATTTACTGTATCCCCTTCTGCTACTGCGCCGTTCATGATTTCTCAGCGGCTATAGCAGTTCCTCCAACCCTGCAGCTTTAAGGAAGACGATGACTTCACGTTAGGTACATCCCCTTCTTGTATTTGGTACGCTCCGAGCTGCCGTGCCCTTGGTTTTCGCAAGGTGGTACATTCTCTGAGAATGTGGATAGATGTTTCGTTTTTCTCTTCGCAGAACCTACAATCTTCCTCTTCTTCTAATCCGAGCTTCTCGTGTCCTTTCAACCGAGGGTGTCCTATTCGGATTCCCGTTATTATTCTCAGTTTGTTGTTTCTTAGGTTGATGCTGTCGTAAGTTGATTAGAGTCTCCCAGAAGTTGATTTGCCTGACTCAGTCCTTGTAATTATATCCAGTGATGTGGTTTTCTTTGTCTACTTCCTTTCGGGGTTCTTCCAGTATTGTGCTAGCGCTTATTCCACAGAAGGGTTCAGGACCCAAAGATGGTGTTCGGCCTCTTTCTTGGAGAGTTTGTCTGCTTTTTTGTTACCATCCACTCCGGTGTGTCCCGGAATCCATAACTGCATTGTTGTTGCTTAGATCGTTTAGTTTTTCTAAGCATTCCCAGACCATTTTTAAGCAAAATAGGCAGCTCAGCGCGTTGATGGCTGCTTGACTATTCGAGATGATGACTATTTCTTGTCCACGGAACTCTCCTTCTATATTGAGGTAATTATTATAAACCAAAATGTGCCGGTTCAAATACTATTTGGAGATAATGATGTACACAATAGGCCTCATCTAGAGATAAATCGGAATTCAATAACTTGCTTTTTCGCTTATACATTTGTATCCTTTCTAAATTACCTAGATGTCTGTACTGAGTTTCAAAATTTATAATAAGATATGGTGTGACCTGTATTCAAAATATGTTCGGCTACCGCTGATTTTTCATCATTATTCTTCTTTATATGGGCAAAATTTTCCTTATAACGAGTTGAAATGCTCCTTCTGGTTTGTCCCACATAGCATTTTGAACACGACTCACAATTAATTTTGTAAATCGCGGATGTGTCGAAATCAAAGATGTTGTCTAAACGATGTTTTAGCTTGTTCTTACATCTATAAACTGGTTGTATTGCAAACTTAGAAAACAAACTACGGAATTTATTATTTACTGAAGAATGGTAAGTGAAACTTTTTAATTTCATTTGAAGTATTCGAAGGTAATGGCTCTAATTTGGTTAGTTGGCTACGTTCCAATTTCCTTTTTTGCTTAGAAATTAGATTATTGATCAAAGATTGGTGGTAATCATTGTCCAACGTAATTTCTCAACTTTGTTGTTATAATTTTGCTACCTTCAATAATCTATGAACTAGACTATTAAACGGAGGTATCTTATATCTAAATGGTGTAGCTGAATCCGCCGGGGTATACCTATTTGTTTGAGTGGGTGATTACCATCTTTTAGAATGTTAATATCAAGGAAAGGAAGCAGATTATCTGTTTCTATTTCAACAGTGAATCTCAGTGAATCAAATTGGCTATTAGGCTTGTTCAATAAGCCATGTAAATCAAAATCTTCACTTGTAATCGCGAAAATGTGGTCAACATATCTATACCAAACTTTTGGAAACTGATTCAATTTTGATTTTAAGAAGATTCCAAATTCGCTTAGAAAAATATTGACCAAAAAACGAGAGAGTGGATTGCCCATTGCTCATTCATTTGTTTGCTTTTAACTTATAAGACACAGAGCGAAAAAAATTCTGGGTAATTTAGCAGGAATGGAAATGTATAAACATCAAATTAAGATGTATCTTCAAGTGAGGGTCATTCCTCATTTGCATTACTAATCCCAAATATTATTCAAACAGACATATTTAGTTTTTTTTAATTTTACTTCACTCTGATACTTGGTTCCTTATTACTATTTAGTATTTTCAGTGTATAAACGAAAAGTTAATAGGTAAATGAGAGAAAAGGTAGGTGCCCAAAACTGGTACATCAAAATTGCATTCCAAAGATAGTGTAACAACCATTTATCTATGTCAATATAAAACTCTACGTGAACTATAATTTCACATATGTACCGAATGTATTATTCAAAGAATTACTTGCATTGCTCGCGCTAAATATGAACGGACTTCGTGCGACGAATGCCGATGCACTTAATAGACTCATGTCCTCTAAATAATAAATGCAATTGCCGCAGAAATGCGGAAATTCTACCGCCGACTGTTATTGACGAGGGGTTGGGAGCGGCTTGGCAACATGCGTTTGAATACTGCTGCCAGACATTGAGGGATATTTTCATCTCCATCGGTGTAAACAACAGCAAGGGTCGGAGAAATATTTTCAAATAAAGCACGTAGAAAAATTTGTAACTTGCCGCGAAACAAATTTGCAGGGGAACATACAAGATTCGTCCCATTTGTAACTTGTTTCGTTTGATAATAAATTTGAAAGGTAACAAATTACTACGGAATGTTCGTACGCATATTATCGAGGGGACTATTAATTAATGTTTGAGATATATTTTCCTTTGTGAAGAGGCTGGAATTAATCAATATCCGGTTTCCGGTCACAGCATCTCTGAATAAGCAGCAAAATGACGGCTTAACACATATTCCGAACACAATTAAATCCAATTCCGTCTTCAACTCGATATCAAAGTATGTTTGTTGATTCATTCTTTCAGAAACTTCGTGCTTTAATTCAGAAAATTTTGATAATATTGATTCCTTTACTTTCAGGGAAATTTTCCCTTGGGAATGCAAAGGAGTGATATTAAGGGAAGAAAACTCATCGTTAAGCATGAGTGAAAGTTCTTAAGTTTTAAACACCTCCAATAATTCTGTTACGCAAGATTACATTCAGTTTTGATAACAGAATGCGATTTATGCAGAATGAGGAATACGTTTCCATGCACATATATTTGATTCCTCGACGACTCAAAACTCAATATTTCTGAATTTCCCATCAACACTGAATCAAAAGAATCTTCAACTCACCTCCAAGACCTGTAATATCATTGGGTGAGGTCGATGTGGGTATCAATTCATTCATACGTGAAAGTCTTGTGGTGGCAACATCCGGTTGTTTTCGGGACAAGTTATTCGGGAATAAGCAAGCTATTATTGCGTCAGAAACTGACCTGTCCCATTTCGTTTGATAATAACTTTGAAAGGTAACAAATTACTACGGAATGTTCGTACGCATATTATCGAGGGAACTATTAATTAATGTTTGAGATATATTTTCCTTTGTGAAGAGGCTGGAATTAATCAATATCCGGTTTCCGGTCACAGCATCTCTGAATAAGCAGCTAAATGACGGCTTAACACATATTCCGTACACAATTAAATCCAATTCCGTCTTCAACTCGATATCAAAGTACGAAGCCTACGAAGTTTGTTGATTCATTCTTTCAGAAACTTCGTGCTTTGATCCAGGAAATTTTGATAATATTAATTCCTTTACTTCCAGGGAAATTTTCGCTTGGGAATATATGCAAAGGAGTAATATTAAAGGAAGAAAACTCATCGTTAAGCATGAATGGAAGTTCTCAATTTTTAAACACCTTAATAAATCTGTTATGCAAGATTACATTCAGATTTGATAACAGAATACGTTTCATTCAGAATTAGGAATACGTTTCCATGCACATATATTTGACTCCTCGTCGACTCAAAACTCAATATTACTGAATTTCTCCTCAACACTGAATCAAAATAATCTTCAATTCACCTCCAATACCTGTAATATCATCGGAAGTTTATTGAGTGAGGTCGATGTGGGTATCAATTCGTATATACGTGAAAGTCTTATGGTGGCAACACCCAGTCGTTATCGGGACAAGTTATTCTGGAATAAGCAAGTTATTATTGCGACAGAAACGGACTTGTCCCATTTGTCTCTAGACGAGCCTCATCAGGGGCTATGAGGAGTGCCCCTACTGGGACTCTGGAAGTCCTACTGGGGCGCGTCCCATTAAAACTCTGTCGAAAAGTGGCTGCAGGATCTGCGTATTAGCGTATTGGTCTGGGCCATGAGGTCGGCGTATACGTGACTAGCAGTCTTGCTGAATCTGGAGTTGGATGGTCAGATTCTACAGCAGGATACGATAGCGGACGCTATCAGGTTTCAAACACCAGTGGTGTTTTGGTGAAATCGATTGGTTCACAGATGGGTCCAAGGTTTTCGAGTCTATTGAAGCCAGCGCTTACTCACGAGGGCTGTTTTCCTGAGTATTCCGGACGTGTTCCCTGGAGAATCTGAGCCTAAATTAGCGAGGTAAACAGATTAATATCTGCACCGACAGTCGAGTGTGTTTTGGAGTGCAGGAACGCCCTGGCTGAATCAACCATAATAAACCAACTTTATCTGGCGCGGAAAGTAATGGAGTAAAAATTGGACAAACAGGACTCCGTAGAAACTACTACCCGCAATCTGACGATCGGAATCTCATCGAACTTCACGTTCACATAGAGCTATTGGACAGACAGTGGCTCTTGGAGTGGCACAGTGGACTTGGTATAAGACAAGCGAAGCTTGTCGCCCAAACGCTCGAAAAACTCTCCATGAGCAGAAAAGGCCTAAAACTGGTGACAGGACTTCCTACAGATCACTGTTTCCTAAACAGACATCTGCAATCAATGGACATTGTTGATGACCCAGATAGTAGAAGATGCGGACGAAACTGCACTGGCTCATCCTAGGCTACATCTTAGAGTATGCAACAGTAAATAAGAAACAATCATCCTTATCCAATAAAAACACCGTAAAAGTACTGATGATCTTTCCGCTACCAAATAGCCATTATCAAGTGAACTAAATCAGAAATCAAAATGTGCCTGTCTAAATACTATTTGGGGTTAATAATGCAGGCCAGAGAGGTTACCCTCAGCTGAAGTTGAAAACGTAAGGATCAAATATTCTGTGGAGTTGTATCTGGGATATCAATATTTGAAAACCATTTCTTCAGATAGTTTAACGACTCAGGGATTGGGGTATTTGTAAATAGTGAAGCAACATCAAATGCAACGAGAGTATCACCAGGTTCGACTTTGTATTCTTTCAATTTTGCAGTTAGTTCCAAAGATTTTTTCACAGACAAACTTGGTGTTTCTTGGGAGTTGCTAAGTTCTTCAAGTAACCATTTTGCTATGTTATACGGGTAGAACAATAGCTAATGTTAGAAATGATTGATCTCATGGATTCCGATTTATGAATGATAGGTGAGCAATACAGTTTAGGAAGATTAGAATTCGAAAGTCTGAGTTTGTATTTGTTTTGATTACATGAGATCACAAGATTTTAATCCATGACTAAATTATGCAGTATTGCAGGATTAATGACATTCCTAAAAAAAATTGTACAAAAGGGTTCTAATGATGCCTATCCTATACGTTATGTCGGTTTTGATATATACAACACAACTGGGAAGTGTCTTCATATTTTATCTTGTAGGCCTCCAGCGAAGGCACGAAGCTCAAAGTTTCTCCAAGTGAACCCTCTCACATTCAGTCGAATGAATATTCTATGAATATCCGTATTTTTTATCTCTATGGAATGAGACGACATCTGAAATAATATTTTCATTTCAGAAGAACATGCACTGAACAACAATTCCTTAGTAGGTATGAGCGAGGCTTGAAAATGATATTCATTTCTGATTCATCTCATATTCACCTTTAGAAGAATGACTTACGTCTGTCTCACCAGTTGCGTCTCTAACTTATTGAGTAACTTTATGATGGCACATAAATTAAACATTATACATTATTAGTTGAGATTATCTATCTTTCCACTTAAAGTTGTTTCATTCCCTACTCGAGAAACTGTAGAAGAACACAATGAAAAGTGAAAACTTTTAAAACGTAACTTCCATTCTGTATTTAGTAAATCCCAAGAGAATTGTTATACTCACGTTCCAAACTTTAGAAAGATAGAAATGTAGCAAGATTTGTTAGTTGTCGGCTAACAACTATTTAATCTCTCAAAGAACAAGAACGGGTTTTTAAAACACTCATGAATAAAAACAAAATAAAACTGGTCGAAAAAATCTTGAAAGTTTTTCTCTGTCAAATACTGCCTAGGGACGGTTTATGAGAAAATATAATTTCATTTCATCGCCTATTGCGGAAAATTCGCGGCGCGGATTCGTAGAAGCATATATTTTGCATACATAATGTTTTTATTACTCAATCGCCCCTTCTACATTATTTATTACTCTCTAATCTCCTCAGAGAATTGTTTCACGTATTCCAGAAAATAGAATTTTTCACATGAACGGCGAAAACATGCAGCAAATTTAACTTTATAGACTTTTATATATACAGCAGTATACTTGACACTTAAATCCTCGAGACACTCATTTCGCATATTGAGGATGAGTATTCTATCTTCAGTTGTGAATCGAAATTAATTCTGGAAAATAGCTGAATTTATCAAGTTAGCATTTCCATTTCAAACAAAAGGATATACATTGTGCTACTCTCTAAAGCTTTTTGATCTATCTGAATGAATTTTCAAGATTTTGCCAGAGTCGGTTTAAGTATAAACTTCCTGTACAATCCGCAATCCCATACTACTGAAACTGAATTTATTCCTGGTTTTTTAGTAGAGCTGAATGTTCTTTAAGTGAATATTGGTTTGAGGGCGAGAGGCATGGCGTATCCCTGAGTATTCTGGTAAAACTAACTTTTATTTTTATTCATTTAAGCAAATTAACAGATAAAATAAAACATGATAAAAAATAATTTGAAAATTAGTTCCGATAATTAATAGAACTCAATAGTAAATAATTTGGAAATCAGTTCAATTGATTCATTAATTCTCTCCTCTTTTCTTCTGTCGGTCGCTTATATAGACTTTATTGATGAAATCTTGCAATTTAAGATTCACACGGTAGATGAACTTTCTCAGCAGATTATTGAACCCTAATGCTGACATGACAGTATTATTCATTATATGCAATATAAAAGTATCTGAGAATTAAATTAACACTGACTGACAAGAAATGGCTTAAGGTAAGTTTTTTAATCAGATAATAAATTGAAATAAAATATCTGAAAAATTATAATGAGAATAAAAGTGTCATATAGTAGTGAAGAAAAACACAGATTGATAATAATTGAATTTGGTAAAACGCAAACATGATTTCCCCCCTTCAGAGGAAGCACCATACCTCTGGTGTATTGGAAACGGACAATAAACGAAACCGTGACAATAAAATTACGTTTTCTGTAGTGATAACTTGATATTCGTGATCATCATATGAAGGAAAATAATTATCCCTTACATATTTTGACACGATTTCCAGTGTTTGTTAGGTCATAATATTTATATTATATATTATACTCATATAGTGTCAAATTCATAATCTACAATTGTAGAAACAATTATGCTTAATATGTTTGGTGAGAGTACCTCTAATTGTCTTGATTAAGATAACCTCTCCATTTGAAGCACTGGGTCCACACAAATATCATTTTCTCTTTGTTTCTTACATTCACTCCAACTAGAAGTTGGTATATCATGAAGATATCTATCCTGCACGATAGATCGATGTTGTTTTGAGCCTGAAATACCCTTTCACCCTACCTCTAGTATTACATTGCAATACTTGCTTCAAAAATGCCTGCTATATAGGAAATGTGTCAATAATATAAATCATTACTATCCTTTATCGAATATGTATAACAAATGACATGGGGTTAGCAAGTTAGTTTTAGTGGAATACAAACAATAGTGTAATGTGATGCTTCCAATAACAATCCGTGAATTAATATATTGAATATGCGGTTATTTCGTTCTGTAAAAGTATACTAATACTCCAATAAATTACACTTTGCTCGTTAATTTCAATCGCCTATAAATATAATTAAATGCACATTACAACAGGTTTTTTAATTACGATTTATATCATTCCGGTAACTATAGTTAGGATGATATTTATATCCACCGGGATTTATAATTTAGGGTTTATATATCATTAGAGGAATAGAGGTTAATTCATAATTGCCTAACTGCATATGATTTTATGACAGCAGATATGGTAACGAATGAACTATCGAAAATAAAGGATCGAACACTTTGCAAACCTCAAAATTGAAAATGTATCTGAACTTTCGAAGAAAAATTTGACAAATATACAGTGTCACCATTAAAGTCTGCACCATATGGGAATTAAAAAAAAAGATTTGATTAAAATTTGATGTCGGGAACAGTTTTAGGTTCAAATCGGTATGCGAATATTCAATAACAGGGTAGATATTGTCACATTCAAAAGCAAGGTATTCGAGAAATCTGCGTTGCATGCTTTCCACAGAGAATCTACTAGAATGGAGACCATACCAAGGACGCATATTCCAACCGTGATCTTACAAATGTATTGAAGAGAAGAATAGATTTCTGAATCTCAGAAAAATCCCTAGAGCATCTTAGAACAAACCCCAACATCTTAGACGCTTTGGCGCACATATGACTGATATGATCAATAAATGATAACCTTCTGTCAAAGATAACACCAAGGAAATGGATCTATCATGAAAGTATTAGATAAGATAAGATAAGATAAGATTTATTAACCATAAGACTTTTACAAGTATTGGTGTCGTCAAATACGAGTATATCACACTAATTAGAGAAGAAAAAAATTACAGTAAAAATAATATTATAATAACATGATAAATAACTCAAACAAATACACATATAAGTACAATTATAACATTTATTAAATCACTTACTAACGATAACAATGGCTAAATTGAATATCGAATATTAATTTAGCAAGATTGGCTAGAGGAAAGTGTATGTCAATAATTCACCCTGAAGTACTCGTCTATTAAATACAGCGTGGTCTTCAATAACAATGATTTCAACATATTTTAGAAGCAATTTAAACTTGTCACTGTTCTCAACGATGGTGGCAAATGGTTAAACAGTTTTAAAGGAAGTATGTGCGATCCATTATCAGTTTGTGATAATCTACATGCTAGAATATATATGTCATTTGCTTGCCGGGTTATATAATGATTCATTTTTTTACAAGTATTAAATTTTGAACTATTCTGTTTAACAAATGTACATGCTTGTAGAATGTAAAGCGAAGGTAGCGTGAGTAAGCCAATTCTATGGAACAAAGGTCTGCAAGAACTATTATAAGGGGCTAGAGCAGTAATTCTAATCATTTTTTTCTGAACTATAAGCAAGTCGCTGACTCTAGGATCGCTACCCCAGCATAGTATACCATAGAGTTATTTGCTCTGAATAAATCCATGGTAAAAATTAAGGACAACATCTATACTAACTGAACTCATTCAATAGAGATGACATTTTTTTTGTTAAGTGATGTAAGTGAGTTTGCCATGAGCAATTAGAATCAAGATAGAGCCCCAAGAATTTCACTTGCTCACACTGTTCTATAGATTTACCATTTAACCTTACTAAATGAGATATATTATTAGGATGACCTTTTGTGGTAAATAAAACTAAATTTGTTTTCTCGATATTCAAAGACAGATAGTTACGGCTGCACCAGTGATGCATACTGTCAGCCGAATTTTGCGTTAGGAATATGACATCATCTAGGCTCTCACTACAGTTAGTTTTGGCCGTATCATCGACAAATAATGATAATAAATTGAATGATGTGATCAGTTCAAGGTCATTGATAAATAGCACAAATAAAATCGGGCCAAGAATACTCCCCTGAGGAACTCCAGTACGCCAATGTTCTTGATTTGGAGTAAGAGTATTACCACCTCTATTCAATTTGACTAATTGGAAACGATTAGATAAATATGAGGCTATCCAATTATTGGCTATTCCTCTAATGCCATATGAATTCAATTTTTAAGAGCAAATCGTGATTAACAGAATCAAAAGCTTTTGAAAGATCATAAAACAAATCAGAGCACTTTAATTTCTTATCTAATGTATCAAGAATGAATCTGTAGAAGCAGTAAAGGGCATCCTGAGTGGAAAGGCCTTTGCTAAATCCATATTGATTCGCAGATATAATGTTGTTAGATTTTAGAAATAAAGACAAACGTGTATAAAAGATCTTCCCAAAATCTCAATCAAAATATCATTCCATATATTGTGATATTTAAAAGAATAAACACATATTGTACCACATTTGTATTTCATACACCTTCATATTCTTTTTTTTTTTGGTCCATCTTTACCAAATGAGTGGTCCACATATCCCGCATAACGTCGGATAGATGAACCACGTAACAGTTCAGAAGAAAATGTAGTCCTCCAGTTCTTATATATCATAATACTGATGTGAAATATTGTAGATAGAGCTTCAGCTTGAGTTAGAAATATGTGGATAAATAACCGTTCCTGAATACTTTATTTCATTACAACCTGTTGTGTGATGAGCTCAAAATAATTATCTAAAGATGTTGCTGGAACTTAATTGAATTAAGTTGGATATTGTCAATTCATTTCATCATTCATCATGTATTAGCTACAGCGAGTTAATGTCGTAACTGGAGCGAGTGACGGCACATCGGTTATCGTTATATGGTACAAGTACATGCAATAGTGCTTCACTTGTTTCTCTTTCAAAACAATACAGTGCTTCAGGCTCGCTCTAACTCACAAGATTCCCTTATACACCGCTCGATCCGACTCAATCTGTAGATTAAACGTGTACACTATAAGAACTCAAGAATCGAATAAATTTAGAAATATATACAGAAGAAAAAAGTGGTATTTTGATAAAACTTGCCATGTTTAATTGCGATAATAAGGGCCTTCTTTCAATGTAATAAGAATGACACTATTAATTCCAGCGGCGTCCCTGAGGATAATCTAATTGATATAAGAAAAGTCATTGTACGCCACTGTTTTTTGTAGGTTTATTTTTGTAGATTAAGCAACTAAAAATACAATTTTTTATGTCTTCAATTTTTTCCGTAAGTATCTCGTTTCGTTTTTGAAACCCTGCATGTAACAGGAAAAAATTCATTTCAACAAAAATCAGCTCAGCCGGGCACAATCTCAACAACAATTAAGGGTTTGCTTGTGTCAAAGTTTGACAGCTTGTGTCATGTTCATTGACTAATACGAATTTTAATTCATTTCAGATGCGTTTATGCGGAATCTTCAAAGGTTTGTCCTAATAACAATTAGATTGCGCCCTGAGACGCCAATGGAATTATAATTTTATTCCAATTACATTAAAAGCAGGCCCTTATTACCGCAAATAACCATGCAAAGTTTTATCAAAATCAGGTAAAAGTTTTTGAATAGGTAACTAATAAAAAATTGACTTTTTCTAAAAACTGTGTCACCTTGTATCTGAAACGAAGCAAGTTAGGACACATGCTTATTAAGAAAAAGTATCTCATTTTCACGCAAGAAATGAATCTCAAACGTATGGCGTCTTAACCCTGGGTCATCCTGTATATTGTAATGTAAATACCTAGGTCGTATCAACAATAAATGGTTCTCGGTTGAAAATAGAATCAAATATTTAACTATGTTATTTATATTTAAAATGTTAAACAATTTACTACCAGATTATTTCAATCAATTTATTATTTTCAATAGGGATATTCACAATTATGAAACAAGAAATCGAAATATCTTATACGTTAACAGGACTCACTTTAAATCCACTATAAAAAATTTATTTTATAAAGCATTTACTGAATATAATCTTTTGCCACCAGAAATAAAAAGTAATAGAAATATAAGAGTTTTTAAAATTGAATTGATAGAATATCTAAAGTCAAATTAAACTCAACACATCCGATTTATTCAATAATACTTCATAGTCTGTTACTACAATAGAGGTAACAGTTTATTTATTTGATATTAGTATCATTGTTATAATTTTTGTTAATAGATAGTCATATTATTATAGTTCTTATTATCATAGGCAGTAGTTGTAAATTATTTCAAGTTTCGTACTTATTAATTTAAGATAATTACATGTTATTCTGTATATTAGGTTTTCTTATTTAAATATATATTATTATTATTATTATTATTATTATAAAGCAAGCGACCATACAGCTCAGGTTAACAGGCATTAGATGATCCCGGGTAGTGGAATTGGGAAGCTCATGGTATTAAATCAAATTGTTACACAAATTGGAATTGGATATTTGCAAACGTCAACTTCAATTTCACCAGATTGTCAGTGTACCATCAGACTCAAGTTTCCTTTTAAATCGATATTGTATCGGAATGAACATAGAATGAGTACAGTATTTTCCAGTTTCTTATGATTAGTATTATTCGAGGCAATATAGCAATAAACCCCCGAGTAACCATTTTCCATGCATTCTACATTAAATTGGAATAAATATTACAGGGGTGATGCAGTACTCGAGGAAGTCCTGACCTCCAGATGCACGTGGGTAATTTTCAAATGTCATATTCGTGATGAGCGACCTCGGAAACTCCCGAGTAATCATTTTCGATGCATTTGGCAATATAATTCAAACAATGTTCCTGAGTTGTCGTAGTGCACCAGGGTATCCTGTGAACCAGGTATATTGAAGACTTTTTCAAACAACATATTCGTATTCAACGACCCCAAAAACCCCCGGGTAACGAAATTGGACTGATTTTGGAGGATAGTCATTGATTGATAAGACATATAAACTTAAGTTCAAAAAATGCTCCAACAAAATGCATTTTTTCATGCACAAAATCAATTCCGAATGAGCTCCAGAAACAAAATGGTTTCATTTTTTCTACTTCTTTCCAGAATCTACAGCTGAAAACCACCCGAAATAAAACCGGGGTGTTAAAAATTTTGGTATATATTGCCTCCACTATATGGTAGTCACCAAAACAGTTTTGGTTTGCTTTGAAATATTTTCTTCTTTTTCATTCACGAAATAATGTAGCCATAGATGATAATCAATTAATGCAGAAGAGTTCAAAATTGAAATAATCGTGGTAAATGGTTTCTTTTACTTTTTCAACCTGAATTGAACATGCATCTCTCCACATTGGAATTCCTCACTCCAAGGAAGCACCAAACGTTCCGAAACAGGTAACATAATTATTTCTCTTAAGCCTAATTTGATCAGCTTTTGAACAATAATGCATGTCAAAGGCTGCACAAGATCTAGAATTTTTGTCATCACCTTGGTGAATGTTAATGATGATGAAAGATATCCTTCCTCTTGAACAATTTGCTACTCTTGTCACTTCGTTCAACGTTTTTCTAATTTTTCGATCCCTTCCAAATAATTCGATTTGGGCAATCCTTCAAAATGGGCGTTTGTTTAAGCGATGACCTCATCGTTGGAGCCCAATCTCTTTCCGCCAAACAATTAAATGAAAATCGCAAGAGCTCAAATTTGGAGAATATGTTGGATGACGAATCAATTTGTAGCGCAATACATACAATTTTGCCATTGCAACTGTGGATTTGTGCGCCGGTGCGTTGTCCTGGTGGAAGAGCACAATTTTCTTTGGCAAATGTGGCCGCTTTCCCTTCAAATAGGCGCCGAATCGAACCAGCGGTTCTACATGATATACGCCGGTGATCTTTTACCCTTTTCAATGTAATGAATATGGACGATACCGAGTGCATCCCAAAAAACTGTCGCCATGACTTTGGCCTTTTTCGGCTTCGATTCTCCAAGACAAGACCATATTTCCGACTGTTCTTTGGTCTCTGGTGTGATGTGATGAATCCATGTTTCGTCCACTGTTACGGAACTGCGCAACAAGTCCTCCTTATCGCGCTTGGACATCGTCAAACACTCCTTTGAAGTTGTCACACGGTTGCGCTTGTTGTCAACAGAGAGAAAATATGGCACCCATCTGGCAGATAGCTTTCTCATTTTCAAAAATTCATGCAAAATGTTCCGTACTCATTCGGTTGAGATGTTTACAGTCTCAGCAATCTCTTGCACTATAACTCGCCGATCGTCCAATCATACCATGGATTTTATCGTACGATTTCGGGCGTAGTAACCTCAATTGGACGACCTGAATGTTCGACGTCCTTTGTGGACCACAACAACAACGAAAATCAGTAAACCACTTGTGAATCGTTCGAATCAATGGTGAAGAGCAATGCTTTGGCTTGCGTAACGTTTTTTCCACGCAAGAAATAATGTTTAATCAAGACGCGAAATTCACTTTTTTCCATGTTTACGAGAATCTTCAAGGCTGCTTACTTATGATGGGTGTCAAAACAGAACTAAATGACATATCAGTCTGAACATTTCAATGCGTTCTAGTTACGAGATGGTACAAATGTCACAAATGTCACTTGGGATCTTCGATTATGGAGCCATATATTTTATTTTTCAGGGACTTTTCACTTCGCCCTCGTACTTTTTACTATTTTTAATTTTCGAATGGTGACTTTTTGATACACGGGATACTTGATCCACATATGTATTCGTGATATATGTGACTCATCCAATTTAATAGCGTCAATTTCCATATTCCATTTAACTTACGCATTAAGATTAACTAATCCACTACTATCTGGAGCACAATCATTGAGAAATGGAAACTGTTTTGTTAATCGAAGCAAATAGAGGAGTGCTTGTCCAATTCTAGACAGGTGTATTACGGTAGATGAATTGCTGCGTTGTGATATTAGATGAAGTTCTCTGCATTAGCGACCACAATAACATTATCAACCCATTGCTTTAATTGACCTGCACCAACTTAGAGTATTAAGTAGTATTAAGCTTAGTTTGTCTAAGTCATTTTGCATAATTTGAAGTAGTTCAGAGTTGAGCCTGTTCGAAAGTGATGTGACCGTTGTGAGTTACTGAAAACATTATTACGGAAATTCTATAAAGCTGAACCATTAACAATTCAATATTGAGGTACTTATAGAGAGAATTCATTAATTCAATCACTCATAAATATTTATTACTCCTTTGTTTATTGAGATATAATTATCTGTTATACGAACATATTTTCAGTATTTCATTTCAGTTATCCAATACAAGGCTGTTCGTTGAGAAGTTATTTAAGAAACCGAATTTGAAATAAAGTTCATATTTCATCTGTAACTATTATTTGGATGGAAATTTCAGCTGATTCATGAGAGGGCAAGGTTAAAAGTTCCTGAAACATGAAACAAGAAATGATTTATCTGGTCAAAACTTATTTTATTTCTCAACATAATCTCCTTGTAGCCCGATAGACTTCGTCCAACGTTTTCAAAATTTTTCGATCCCTTCCAAATAATATGATTTGAACAATCCTTCAAAATCAGCAATGACCTCATCGTTGGAGTCAAATTTCTCTCCGCTGAGCCATTTCAAGTTCGGGAATTGCAAGGGGCAAATCTGGAGAAAATGGTGAATGACGAACCAATTCGTGGCACAATACATGCAATTTTGCCAATGCGACAGCGGATCTGTGCGACGGTGCATTGTCCTGGTGAAAGAGCACATTTTTCTTAGGCAAATTACGGCGTCGTATCGATTAAACAGCTCTGCTCAATGTACCTCTAGTGATCGTTTTGCTCTTTTCAAGATAATAGATATGGACAATACCATGTGCATCCCAAAAAACTGTCGCCATGATTCTGTTGACCAATAAACCCACTTTGCCATTTTTCGGCTCCAATTCGCCAGGACAAGTCCAATGTTTCGACTGTTCTTTGGTCTCTGGTGTATTGTGATCACGGATACAGGTCTGAAAACTCGAGACTGTTTCCTATGTGAGAAGTGAGTTCGCTAAGCGTCATTTGTTGCGTAGTACCAAAAAGGTGGCGCATGAGTCGAGGGATGTTCTCTGGCTCGTATACGACCGTGTTTGAACAATATGGCGCCTAATCCTGACATCCTGACAACATACTCCGATCCATGCGCCAGCTGGTGGCTGAGCGAGGGACTACGAGTTTGACGACATGTAAGAGACTCATGTCAAACATGGAGTTTCCAGACCTGTATATACTACCGTGGTTGTGATGAATCCCATGTTTCGTCTACTCTGAAAGTATTTCTTATCGCGCTTGAACATCGCCAAACACGCCTTTGAGGTTATCACACGGTCGCACTAGTTGTCAACAGTGAGCAAATGTGGCACCGATCAGGCAGAGCTTTCTCATATTCAAAAATTCATGCAAAATGTTCCGTACCGGTCCGGTTGAAATGCCCAAAGCCTCAGCAATCTCGTGCACTTTAACTCGAAGATCGTCCATTATCATACCATGCATTTTATCGACGATTCCTGGCATTGTAACCTCAATTGGACGACCAGAACGTTCGGCATCCTTTACCTCGTATTGTATGGAATAATGGAGTTAATGGAAAATTCGATATCGTGACCTAGTAAATACATATGGTAACAATATCCGAATATTAGATAATGATGTGTGATGATTATGAAATGCAAGGCGAGATTACAACCTCGTGAATCACATTGAAGGTAGAATAACAAAGCGACAATCTTAGAATACCTCATCAATAACGTATTAATAGATCTCTAGAACATAATATCACTATAGCTAGTGCTTAAGTTACTCTTAATGAGTGGCTACTATGTATGTAGTGCCATTATGTACATGTGTAAGTGTTTCAATAAGCCATGAAATCAATTATGATATAATTCCTCCCAACTTAATCATCACCAAATACGACCTCAAGGACCTGGCTATCACAATATATCAGAAATATCGATGCTAAAGAGAGGTGTACATATTCTTCGGGAGAATATTCGAAGGTAATATTCCAAGAGTATGACAAATAGCCGACTGTTATTTTCGTCAAAATTCTATCGAGAGCACCTTGTATTTCGAGAACATTTGATGAGACCATATCAACATTAATAATCTGAATAACGCCCATGAGCATTAGTTAGAGCCAGTTATTCTTAATGCGAGTGATATTTAGGAAGATTATTTAGTGAACACCACAAAATCATTCGGTAAGATTGCGGTCAAATTCGTCACATTCGCTAAAGTGAAAGCAAGCCAATCATTCATTTACGTTTATCAACATTTAATTCAACTTATTTTTTTAAACCACGAAGTACTCATAAGCAACAAGAACTCAAATACAGAGTGGTACAACGAAAAGTATGCACCTAGCTTTTCTCCTTTGTTTATAATTGAAAGCAAAAATGCTCGGACACGTGGAGTTTGCTTTTGAGGGGGACACATTTTAGACATATTTTTCAACCTGTGCCTTTAACGCCCTAGCGAGGGGGCGTCACAACCCTAAAATTTTAAATGGAAAGTGGGGTCGAGTGATATATCATTTGAACGGGCACAAAATTATCTTTCTAATGATACCCTATTTATTGAAATTTATTCGAACAGTTAATGCGAAAACGGCTTTAAGAACATTTACCCGATAATTTAGATATTAATGAAACATACAAATAAGTTTTGGTTATTAGGAATCAGAATAACTACAATCATTTCTAAATTACTTCATTTTACCGAAAGCAACATTTCAATGTAATTTTTTGTTCATCACAAAAAAAAACATTTATCGTTTGCGTTTTTTTGTCGAAAAAAACTGCAAATAAGTGTAGGAAAAGAATTCAGGCAAACTGTTATTTTAGTCCCATCATTGATTCAGTCTGGTCGCTTTTGAAGTTATTTTAATTTCACTGTATACAAAATGGTTTATTCCATTCCAGAACGAGTTGAAATTGTTAAACTTTATTTTCAAAATAATAGTTGTGCTAGACTAACTGCTCGCTTGTTTAAGGACAGTCATCCCGATAAAAATGTTAATGATTCGTATGTTGCCAAGTTAGTTAGAAAGTTTGTCGATACCGGATCTGTTTGTAATGTGAAACACCAGCCGCAGAACCCCATCAGAAATGAAGCTGTGGAAGTCGCTGTTTTGGGGCATGTTCAATTGGATCATACTCAAAGTACCCGTCAACTAGCTGAAGCCTCAGGAGTCTCCCGTTCATCCATAATACGGATTTTAAAAGCGTACGAATTTCATCCGTACAAAATTAAATTAACTAAATGAGGATGATCCTGATCGAAGGCTGCAATTTTGTGAACAAATGAGCCAGCGTTTAATTGAAGATCCGCACTTATTGTTTAACATTTGTTTTACCGATGAGTGTACATTTTATTTGAATGGAGCTGTGAATAGGCATAATTGCCGTTACTGGGATGACAGTAACCCACATTTATTCCGTGAGGTTCATACCCAATACCCTCAAAAAATAAACGTCTGGTGTGGCATATTAGGAAGTCATATCATAGGACCACTTTTCATTCCTGGAAATTTAACTGGTGAAGTCTACCTAAACATGCTTGACGATGCAATTGATCCTTTCATAACACAGATAATAGAAGACGACCAAAATCATGATGTCGATCGGCTTCATTTCCAGCAAGATGGAGCACCTCCGCACTATGCTGCTCCTGTAAGAGAATTTTTAGATAACCGGTTCCCCGGACAGTGGATTGGAAGGAGAGGCCCAATTGAATGGCCTGCCAAGTCACCTGATTTATCGCCTTTGGACTTTTTTCTATGGGGACACTTGAAAAATAAATGTTTTGCTACGAAGCCCGAGTCCATAGAAGATCTTCGCCAACGGATTACAGCACAATGCAGAAGCATAACACCTGATATGCTACAAAATGTTAGAAATAGATTTGAACAAAATCTGTATTATTGTATGGAAGCAAGTGGGTCACATTTTCAACACTTGTTGAAGTAACGTTTTAATAAATCAATTTAACAGCTTGTTTACTTTTTTTACAAAGCACTGTTACAAGTAACAAACATTAATAATAATAATAATAATAATAATAATAATAATAATAATAATTTATTTGGTGCCAATAATACATAGAGCATTTTACACAAGTCAAATTACAAAGGAATACAATAGGTCGTCATACACAATCTGAATATTAAAATATAACACATAAAAAAAATTGTTAAGAACAAAAACTGCTCATAAAGCGTACAATTTGAAATTAATAAAAAAAACTATTATATGAAGTTTTATAAGCTATGGATTCATTTAAATGTTACAGTATTAGCTACAATACTCACATCACAGTTAATAAATTCATTCGAACTATAAAATGCATTTTTTATTAAAAATTCTTTAACAAGAGATTTGAAACATTTTATAGGAAGTACCTGCCACTTTGTGGGTATTTTGTTGAAAAATTTAAACGCCTGATAAATAGGTCCGGTTTGAGCTTTACTCAATCTACATCTTTCATTTCTGAAACAGTCTCTATTTCTTGTTTGGTATGTTTGAAAATTTTTGTTTCTGGGTCGTAAATGTTGGTTTTTATGTGCGTAAAGAAGACACTCAAGAATGTATAAACAGGGGAAAGTAAGAACTTTTAGATTGATAAACATGGGTTTACAATCCTCCCTATATTTTAGATTTCCAACTATCCTTATGGCCCTTCTTTGTAATCTGAAAATACGGAACCTATCTGCAAAGTGTCCCCATACTATGACGCCGTACCTGAGAAGTGATTCACATAATGAAAAATAGGCTATTTTCAAAACTGATTGTGAAATACTGAATGCTAAATTTCTTAACACAAATATATTTTTACAAAGCTTACTGGCAACGTAGTCAATGTGAGTGCCCCAAAGTAAGTTTTTACTTATAAATACACCTAGAAATTTAATACAACTTACACTAGTTTCAAAATTGTTGTTTCGTAAGGTTAAAATAAGTTTATTCGTTTTATCCCTATTCATAGCTAAATGATTCTTTGCACACCATTCCAAAGCCCTCTCTTCCGTTGACTCACACATCTCCCTTGCCATTGTCAGATCAGTATTTGCAACTGAGGCAGTTGAATCATCGGCAAATAAAATGTTGTTAGATATATCCAGATAATTTGATAGATCGTTAATAAAAATAAGAAACAGCACAGGGCCCATAATGGATCCCTGTGGTACACCAATATTAACAGTATTTGTGCCAGACCAGTTATTGTTAACGTAAACCATTTGAAGTCTATTTGATAGATAAGATGATAATAAGATACAACTGCCTTCGTCGCATCCGTAATTTTTGAGTTTGTTAAGCAAAATCATGTGTGACACGCAATCAAAGGCCTTGGAAAGATCAAGAAAAAGTGAAAAAGAATAGTCACCATTTTCAAAACATTGTAAAGTATAGTTAACAAATTTTATCAAAGCATCAGCGGTACTGCGGCCCTTACGGAAACCAAACTGACATTCGCTAAACAAATTATAGCTTTCAAAATAAGTCGTTAATTGATGGCAAAGTATTTTTTCAAAGATTTTTGAAATAACAGGAATCAACGAGATAGGGCGGTAGTTTGAAATGTCATCTACATCGCCCTTCTTGTGCAATGGTACTACTTTAGATGTTTTTAGACATTCTGGAAAGATATTAGATTCAATACACAAATTGATAAATTTCGTTAAGGGAAGAACTAAGTTATTTATGTTTTTTTTAATTAATTTACTTGATAATCCATACACATCAATAGATTTACTATTTTTTAGGGAAGCTATTGCTTCTCTAACTGTATTCGGTGTGATTTCATTAAAAGAAAATCTCGAAGAACTTACAGGTTTATTAGTGATATATGAATCACTATTACTTTGTTTTGCATTACTCAAAATTACATGTGGTATGTCAGTAAAATAGTTATTAAATTCATTCGCTGAAATATTCTTTGAACATTTATTAATATTCAAATTTCTTTTAGCATTTATTAGGCTCCATGCTGTTTTTGATAAATTATCCGAGGATCTTATTACATAATCATTAGCTGTTATTTTTGCCTTTTTGATTTCCAATCTGTAATTATTTCTGAGTGTATTTCGAGCATATTTTATTTCATCAGTTCGCCAACACAAGTATAATTCATTTAGTAATTTCAGTTTCTCACGCATTTGTTTTAAGTCCTGCGTAAACCACTGAATTCCAGCATCACGTACTTTCATTTTTAATTTACTTTCCGGAAAAGATGATATAAAGTAATCTACCAATGTTTTATGAAATTTATTAAATTTAGTATTCACATCGATTGATACATCATTCAGAAAATCCCAAGATGCATTTTCTAGCAAAGAATGAAATACATTTAGACCTCTAATAGTAAGAGGTCTAAAGGTACGAGTAAGAAATGGCTCTTGTTTACCTGATGGGATACTCACACCAACTATCTGTGCTCTATGATCTGAAAATTCAATATTAACAGTTTCTGACGTGTAATTATTTATGGAAAAATTTATAAATACATTGTCCAAACAATTTAATCCTCTGGTAGGCTCATGTATTGTTTTTAAACGTAAGTACTACTAATTGTAAATGTTTTGATTCTTAATAACCAAAACTGATTTGTATTTTTCATTAATACCAAAATTATCGGGTTAATGTTCTTAAAGCCGTTTTCGCATTAACAGTTTTGAGTAAATTTCAACAAATAAAGTATCATTAGAAAGATAATTTTGTGCCCGTTCAAATGATATATCACTCGACCCCACTTTCCATTTAAAATTTTAGGGTTGTGACGCCCCCTCGCTAGGGCGTTAAAGGCACAGGTTGAAAAATATGTCCAAAATGTGTCCCCCTCAAAAGCAAACTCCACGTGTCCGAGCATTTTTGCTTTCAATTCTAAACAAAGGAGAAAAGCTAGGTGCATACTTTTCGTTGGACCACTCTGTATATGATAATTGATTATTCGAAATTGAAAACACAATTATTGTAAGTGACATTTGCACCAGTACCATAGATAACTCCTGTGGGTGTCGCCTCTTCTAGATTTTCTTGTATGACTTGTCCTGCTGAAGTTGAAGTCTGTGTTTTTCCTAACTGTCGCATCCCGATCATAATTTTGTTGTGGTGCTCCCCATCGAGCTGAAGGTAAGGCTTGAGAGATGATGCCTTGCTGTAGCCCGTTATTTCCATCAGTTCCTGTTCCTGCACGACAGCCTTCGCTAGTTGTGAAACGGTTGTAGAGCGACTTTAATGATTCGTGATTTTTCTTTGCTTTACGTCTAAACCAATACACGTTCTCAACCTGTTTTCATTCATTCCGAATATTAATTTTTTCCGATAGGAAATTTTTTGTACCATGCAGATCCTTGTTTTTTACGAGTCAAGAAAAAACGGTCGGTGGTTTTGTGTGTAGCTCGATGGTTAAGAAATTTTAAGTTTTTGTGAATACAGGATTATATTCGATCCTGCCAAAATAGGTTCCATGGTTTGTCATTTCTCTCTTGAAATAATCGATTTTACAATAGATACCTTCTCCTCCCAACCAGGCAACTCTACAGATACTATTTGAAAAAATTCCTTCTGAAGGCCGTTTGGGATATTCCCATCATAGCTATCTATAATAGCATTCAATTCATCTGAACTAAGTGCTTCTGAACTTTCCTTCCTCTTTTGCGAACAACTTCGCGGGTTTCGCTTTTTTGCAACACGCTGTTGTTTTCCACGTCAAATGAATGGTATACTCTCTATATTCCTTGCCTTTTTTTACGCATATTTCGTGCCCAATCTTACAGTATTTCGGCTATCGCGAGAGTTGGGGTAGCCGCACAAAATTCATGATTCTTCTGCCGACAAAAAGACTTAAATTGTCTCCAGACAGACTCTCTATTTTTTTTTATATTTTCTGGAATTGTTTTTGCTTATATGTTCACTAATTTCCGTAGTGAAACATAAGCCAAAACGAGACATTTCCAATTAGGCATTTGTATTTTTCTTCAAGGTTTGAAGGTAATAGGTTTTGGGAAAAGACCTTACTAAGAAAAGATTTCCACAGCGTCGCTGTTCGATAGAAATTTGAAGTCGGGCAGCAAGACGTTCGGCAGGTCTTGAGCTTGACAATAAAAACGTCTAGCTCGCCCATCTAAAATTACTCGTGGTGGTACAACGGACTAGATTTCTGATGGTACAACGACCATATCTATCTATAGAAACGGTAGAGATCTCTCACCTTTCTACTATGCTCTAGAGAGGTCAATGAACTCGTAATATTGACATTATCTATCAAACCAATAATTCTTTTCTTGATAGAATTCAAGAGCTTCAGAGTACGCTTGGAAGCCGAACTCCGAGCGTGTGAGCAGTACTTTAGAACAGATCGAATCTGTTTGTCTTGTAGATTATGAGGAACTGCTGGGATGTAAAGTAGCTCTTGGTATGGAATAGAAAACTAAGTTTTTGTTTCCGCAATGGACCTCAGGTGATCGTCCCATGAAAGGGTGCTGTTGGTGGTGATCCCGAGCATGGTTATGAAAGATTTCATAGGAATAGTTGTACCTGACATCATTATATTAGGGATTGTGAGATCCCCTTCCTGCAGGAGAGGCAAGCTAGAGTTTTGATTATATTAAACTCTACTAGATTGTCAGATCCCCATTTCAGAATCTTTGCTAGATCTCCATTAATTGCGCAAACCTCTCTCTGTCTCGCTCCTCTGGATTCATTGGAAGGTATAGGAGCTCTAGATGAGAAAGTGTACCATCATCTGCAAAGCTGTGGACGGGACAAATGGTCACTTCCAACAGGTCGTCTATATGGAGCAGAAACAAATTTGGTGCCAAGACAAATTTCCGTGAAACACCAGCATTAACAGCCATTGTATCGTCGACCACTACATGGAGTGATCTATATGAGAGAAAACTCGATAGTAAGTTCATGTCGAAACGATATAGAATTGTGATAAGAATTCCTGCACGGTGAAATCCGTGATTCAACAGTTTGTATGGAACATTTTTTTTGTTGATTATAGCTCCTAAGTGACATAAATATAATATCATATAACAGTTTTCAGTTTGTTTTTATTACTTACATTATAGAAACACTATGGTCAGTATAATTTCGACAACTAGCTTGTCATCTTCAATACGATAAATATATCGTTTTAACTCTCAATTAAAATTCAAAATTAAATTCACATTTAATATTTGATCTAAGATGCTCTCACAATACATTCCATGATACAATTTGGAATTTACTCAACCCTTCCGGATATGAAATTGTAATGTTACAAATCATCCATTTAATAAATACAGCATTCCTTTATCCTGGTTCATCCCTTTCAATGTCGTGAATACAACTTCTTTCATTGTTAAAGAATCCAATAGAGAACAGCCAGTCCTTGGTAAATTTAATTTAGTTCTACGAAGGGTCTCGAATAGGGGTTTGTTCAGCTTAATTAACGATTGATTAGTAAAAATCGCAAGGGATATTGGATCCTAACCTTGTTTTTGTTTTATCTTTGCTTATTAGGGTGTGATTGATTCTGGTTCATCAATAAATATTGAGCATTCCACAAATTGGAATCCAAACCCTTCGTGGTTTGATAACAAACAGATACAAGTACGACGAGGGAAATTATCAATTTATTTCTACCCTCCAAATTAAATATTACGTAATTAGATTGCGTATCATCCCCATGATGACGTCTCCATTTAGAATTACTTAACAAGATCTAATATTAATTCGATCACCAAACCTCTTCGATTCATTAGGAAATAGTCATTATAATCTATTCATCATAATGTAAAGCATACGAAGACAAGTTGAAAAGTTCCTGAAAAATAAAACGGATGGCGCCAAATCGAAAATTCCATGTGACATTTGTGACGTACCACCTTTAACTAGAACGGGTTGAGATTTTCAGACTGACATGTCATTCACTTCTGTAATGACACTCATCGAAAGCAAGCTGCGTTGAAGATTTTTCTAAGCATGGAAAAAAATATATTTCGCGTCTTGATTAAACATTATTTCTTGCGCAAACCAATTCTTCGCTTATTAAACATTTTAGGGACTCTTCACCATCGATTGCAATGATTTACAAGTGGTTCACTGATTTTAGTTGTGGTAGTATGACCAAATTGGGTGCCGAACGTTTTGGTCGTCCATTTGAGGTTACAACGCCAGAAATTTTCAATAATATCCATGGTATGATATTGGACGATCGGCGAGTTAAAATGAACGAGATTGCTGAGGATATGGGCATCTCAACCGAACGGGTACGGAATAATTTGCATAGATTTTTGAATATGAGAAAGCTATCTGCCTGATGAGTGCCACATTTACTCGCTGTTGACAACAAGCGCCATCGTATGACAACTTCTCAGAAGTGTGTGGCGATGTTCCAGCGCGATAAGAAGAACTCTTTGCGCCGTTTCGTGATCGTGGACAAAACATGGATCCATTACAATACACCAGAGACTGAAGAACAGTCGAAACAGTGGACTTTTCCGGGCGAAAAAGACCGAAGTGGGTTTATCGGCAAAAAAGTCATGGTGACAGTTTTTTGGGATGCACATGCTATTGTCTATACCGATTACCTTGAAAAGGGTAAAACGTTCACCCGTGTATATTATGCAGAGCTGATGGATCGATTGTACGCTGATTCGAAACGAAAGCCGCATTTGGCAAAGAGAAAAGTGCTCTTTCACCAGGACAACGCACCGGCGCACAGGTCCGCAGTCTTAGTGGAAAAATACATGAATTGCGCTACTAATTGGACCATCATTCACCATATTCTCCAGATTTGGCCCCTGCGATTTTTAACTATCTCCAAACTTGAAGAAATGGCTCGGCGGAAAAAGATTTGGCTCCAACGATGAGCCCATCACTGAAACAAACGCCTATTTTGAAGGATTGCCGAAATCGAATTATTTGGAAAAGATCGAAAAATTAGAAAAACTTTACGAAGTGTACCGGGCTACAAGAAGATTATGTTGATTGAATAAATCATTTCTTGTTTCATTTTTCAGGGACTTTACACCTTGCCGTCGTACATTAAGCGGTTCCTAATATTCTTGTTAACATTTCCACAAATGTTAAAGAGTTGATGTAATTTCGCAAAAAAATACGGTACTCGAGATGTCAGATTTCATTGCCAAGCGTTTTAGAAAACACTCTTAATCTGAATATGAGGTGTGACTCAAATCATTGGAGACTTACGATAAGTCCTGAGCCTAAAATATAAGAAGTCAAGGTTGCGAGAGTTCGAAAACATTTGATGATGTAGCATGAAAATTTGGCGGTAGATCATTGATGAAGTTTCTGTAGACCCCGAATTCTGAGTATAGCCGTGGAGCGAGATATTCCTCTAAAACTATCTTACTGAACATGTCCTAGGCGATAAGATTTTCTTCCCCTGGAGCCCTTTACTCCAATCTTCAAGCGGGTTCAGCAGGTATGAGCTCCAGTTATGCCATAGATGCTTTATCCTCATATAATTCTCATGAACTACCTCCTTTAGCCAGGATTTTGTTCAAGTACACACCTCGAACCAATGTTCATTAATCCATTGTATGTCGACAATTTTGAAAGAGAAGAATCATATTGTAATCATCTGCTGCCTACTTTGAACTCAAACTATTGATCCACTTCCTCTTTGCCTCTTAATTCCATTATTGAGCATTCTTCCTTCAACTATAATATCTAGTACGTTGGTATATCTGGTTCTACATTATACCATCAACATTATATCTATCACTCAAGTATATGAATAGTTCCAAATTTGATGGCCGATGAAGAGAAGCGATACACTCAGGATTTCTTCCATTTATTTGGATAGATTGATGATAAGATCATCTTGAAGCTTCTCGGTATCGTTGGGATTTAAATTAATATTTACGCTTAGAATTTCCCATTTTGATAGAACACACAAACCGATCTGATACATTGTGTACATACTCGTATCCAAGTTCATGAGCACAAAGACTGGAATAAAAGATAAATGAGGATCATTTCCCAGGAAAACAACAGTCATATTATATTTCATCCCATAACGGTTGTCCTTTAAGCTCTGATCGCTTTATCGTGAACTTGTTGGCCGCAAACTTTCGCTATTCTCTCTCAGTTCACGGAGTTCATGTTACCTACAATCCTATTACGTTATAATACTAGGATCAGTTCTAGCTATCTACCAATTTATCGCTAATAATATAGCAAACAATAAGATTACCATGAAGTGTGATAGAAGGATTTGCAGGTGTTGTTCATCCACGAAATTAATAACCAAGCAAATTTCGATAGATTGTGTTTTTCTAACATAGACGAATGAATTTTAATAAAATGAATCCGAAATATTTCATCGGCCAAAAATAATGTCAAGCATGCTAAAAACTCCTGTTTTAAAGATGATGATCGTGTCATAATCATAAATAAACTGTGATACATCTCCAGGGTAACAGAATCATGAGTTCCATCCCCATCGGAATAATAATAATTTCCATATTCTCACCCTCTAGCCTAACAGAAAATTGTCAAAGCTGCAATATTCCTCAGACCGACAATGGGAAGATTGAAGCAACTTCCTATGAGCTCCAGGATATTGTGGTGTTAAGTTTCTCAGTACGATTTGGTAGAGATCGCCATGTAATGTTTAGGTTCTCAGGGTCCTTAGCTGTAGGTGGTATAGGAATAACTTGGTAATTGATTATGGCTCATTGTAATACTTATACATGTAGATAACTGCACCTGCACTATTCACCACCGTAGATTAACTTAGAATATTAATTACGTGTATGTTACATTATATCGTCATCATCTTCATTCATACTCCTCTATACTTCATCATACTTACTTATCCTAACTGCTTGTGTTCTTTATATACAAAGCATCAAAGTAGAGTCTTGTCTTTTTACGAAGGTTTACATTGAATCCTCACCTTGCCTAATGTTTATATTACATAACATTTGTGTTAACTATATCGGTAGCGTATCTGGGTCATGGTACCGATTCTCTTTGAGAAAGTAGAGAAATTTATTGAATTAAGTAAATTTATGGAATCTAGTGAAATAATCTCTATTATTCCATTGCAATATCTTCCATCCATGCTCTAACTTCTTGAAGGTTATTCAGATAGTTGCATGTTGAACTATCTTCCATCCATGCTCTAACTTCTTGAAGGTTATTCAGATAGTTGCATGTTGAACTAATAATTTGAGTCCATTGAGAAACTAAAAATTTGTCGTTATAAGTCCTAATAATCTCGTGGTCAATTTTATATCGAAGATCCTTTCATCAATATTCCCACGTATATCTGATTGTTGCCTGCCAAAAATATGATCTGTCGGTGGAATTAACTTTGATGCTACTGGTAATACAGTTTCTATTATAGACAAAAGCATTAGCGCAATAAAATTGGCCATGATGTCTATAGATCTGCGCATAATAAGCTTTATAGGACCACCTCTACTTATCAACGAGAAATTACGGAAGTACTGATATAAATCATTGAATAGCAAATATTCATGAGGCTATGATATATAGATGCATCAAAATTATGTTCTAAATTTGATTGTCTTGATGATTTTGTTGGACATAAAATGTAATGTATGATGCATTCAAAATATCTAATTCAAGGTAAAATACTCAAATTTCTCATTACCTCAAGTGGGCATAAGCACGTCGTTATGGTAAACCTCATCGATCAGAAAAACAGGGCGAGAAAGATATTTCATCGGACGAAATCACTTCTATTTAAAGCGGTATTTGAAATAGGCAGAACACAGAAATCCAGTATGTTCTATCAGACTACAATTCAACGCAAAAATGTAAACATACAACTAAGAAAATTTAACGCCCTGAATTTTGGCGAAAAAGCTTAGGGGAGCAAGCACCGCAATAACCGCAATCAAATTAGAAAATGGCAACGCAGCAGTGACAGATCTCGAGAAAGCAGAAGCATTTCCTTCGAACCCAAATTAACTACCTAGACACAATCAGAAAATTAAAATGAGGTGAATCTTATGCTAAGGATAGAAGAGGAGTATAGATTCACAGAAGTAACAAAAGAGGAAATTAAACAGATAATAAAGCACAAAGATCCGGATAGCCCTCGGCAGCGATAAGATTGCAAATCGGATATTGGAAAATATACCGGAAAATGCTATAGAGTACATAGTAGAAATTGCAAATGGCGTCCTCAAACACAGGCACTATCCAAAGAACTGGAAAATAGCGAAAACAGTAATGATCCCCAAATCGAATAAATCTAGGAATAATACATCAAGTTGTAAACCGATAAGTTTACTATCAAACGTGAGTAATGTTAAATTATCTAAGTTATCTTCATAATTCAGAGAATTTAATTATATATCTTGATGTACTCACAAGAAATTGTGGGCAATTAGGTAAAGAAACCTTAAACTTGTTTATACTCACCCAAAACATTTATCATTCAGTTTTATTGGAATATATAAGAACCGAGATGCTGTCATCGAATGAGTACTCTCAGAGTAATTGCCAACCATAGTAATACTCTAACCTTACACTCCTCGATTCAAAACGATAGAACTTTAGATGAATGTACGTCAATAGTGATCTATAGCGGAACATTGAATCGCATTGTGTTCATCAATGATCTATCATCCTTTCAGAAGCTTATATTTACAAAAATATAAGAATCTGATGGGACCAAAGTAGTGTAATTTGGGTAAAGAAACCTTAAACTTGTTTATACTCACCCAAAACATTTATCATTCAGTTTTATTGGAATATATAAGAACCGAGATGCTGTCATCGGATGAGTACTGTCAGAGTAATTGCCAACCATAGTAATACTGTAACCTACACTCCTCGATTCAAAATGATAGAACTTCAGATGAATGAACGTTAATAGTGATCTATAGCGGAGCATTGAATCGCATTGTGTTTATCAATGATCTATCATCCTTTCAGAGGCTTATATTTACAAAAATATGAGAATCTGATGGGACCAAAGTAGTGTAATTGGTAAACATGCTGGACTAAACATTCAGGAATAAGAGTTCGAATCCCGCCTAAAACTCAAATAACAATTTCGGATATAAGCGTAATATTATTTCAGATTTAAAAAATAGGATGTTAAGACCACTTTGGTCCCACCAGAGTCTCATATTCTTGTAAATATAAACCTCTGAAGGGATAGTAGATCATTGATCAACACGATGCGATCCGATGCTCCGCTATAGATCGACTATTCACGTATATTCATCTAAAATTCGATGATTTCGAATGAGTACTGTCAGAGTAATTGCCAATCATAGTAATACTCATACCTACACTCCTCAATTCTAAATGATTGAGCTTCAGATCAATATGCGTGAATAGTTGATCTTTAGCGAAGCATCGAATGTGTTTATAAATTGGATTAGAGGTAGCTAAATAGTGAGTATAACTATTCAAAGGGTGACCATTCAATTTCAATTTGTTTTATAGTATTTATTGATGTGGAAACAACAAGTGTGTAGAACACAACAATATGAGCAATGGGTAATATGCAATCTTCTAATGGCGCTAGTTACACAAACGAATGAGCAAAGCCATAAAAGCACGAAAGAAACTTTGCGCCATAACAATCAAACGCCGAATAAACTCAGAGATTTGATCATTTCGAGCCATTTGTGCCAATGTAGGCGTTTTACTACGACCATTCCTCTTAGAATTGATGCTATTCTCATAGATTGGTCGTACGCACATTCGCCTTACAACGTAATAACTCACAGGAAATGAAATATGAATAGATTATATTAACTTATTTTAGCAGGGCGTAATTTTATCGCGTTCCTTCAAATACTACAGCGGCAATCTATATAGCCAATTAATTTAAGACGTTCCCAAATCTATTGAAGCGTAGAATTGATTTTATTCATGAACGGTTTTCATTCAATATTGCCCATATTTTATTATGACTCAGTCTCTATTCCCAGTTCAATATTTCTGCAATCACTGCAATAATATTACTTTTGAAGATATAATGTATTGATGAAATTAAATTGGTAATTCATTTCCACTTTTTGACGGAGCAATTTATCTGAAATTGAATTTTATTTCAAACATTTCATGCCATTTAGACGACGAATCGACAACGAGTATCGATAGCTGTTCGTTGAAGTGAGGACTTTACCTTCCGCTTTTTCTCGGTATGGTGATCTTGAAAGAAATAAAAATTGAATTGCGCTAATTGAATCGAATTTATTCTTAACCACCTATTCAATTAGTTATTACGGGGAACCACTGGAAAAATCGAGGTATTGCACCTTTCACACTTAGGATTCGTACCAAACTTCGACCATTAATCATCACCTGCTTGCAATCCCAGGAAACCAAAAAATGTGAGTAGATAATATTGCCACCTGAGGTTATGTTTCGAGAATCATTTCCGCTGGAGCAATACCCCTGAAACTATGGAAGTGTTTGGGTACCTATGTCCCAGAATTCCATTCACAATATGTGATCAATATTTGGAGTCGAGTCATCAATATTATCATCAATTCTGATAGTCACGGTAAAGATCCTCTTGTGCAATGAATTGATCAATTATTTCCTGGAACATTTCAGAATTCGAATTTATATATGCAGAGTAAAAGGATAAATATTGTGCATAAGAAACATAAATTATCACCAGCATATTCAATAACTTTCAGATCAGTTATTGAAGAATTATTCTCTTACAAAATAAAAAGAAAGTGAACAAGGATCTCATATCTTCTGGAAATAGTGGTGAAGTATTAGAGTAATTAATTATATTCATCCAATGAAGCCAAAGGAGCGAGACAGAGATCTGGCAATTATTTTGAAATGGGGATCTGATAATCTAGTAGAGTTCACTGCAGGGTGATTCTAATCTAATATGATGATGTCAGGTACAACTATTCCAATGAAGTCTTCCATAACAATGCTTGGGATCGCCACCAACAGCACCTGCTCATGAGACGATCATGTGAGGTCCATTACGGAAACCGCTTCACAAAAACTTGGTTTTCTATTCCATGCCAAAAGCTACTTCATATCCCAGCAGCTCCTCATAATCTACAAAGCACAGATTCGATCTGTCCTGGAGTACTGTTCACATGTTTTGGAGTACGGCTCCAACATACGCTAAGCCTCTTGAATCCTATCCAGAAGAGAGTTTTCCTTTTCTATAGATATTTCCATGGTCTTCATCAGAAATCTCGTTTGTTGTTCCACCACAAGAGATTCCAGATTCCAGATTGGCGGACTAGACGAGTTCAAACTAGCCACCCCTTCACTGTCAAGCAGTGGCGGCTCCTCGAAGGAGGCTAAGGAGGCTCAGCCTCCTCACCAATTTATCTTAATGATCATTCTCCATTTTATTTCCTGTTTCTCTGATAATTTTTAAAATTTTACAATCAATTCCCCGTTCTCAGTAGTTATTTTTAATCTGGCAACAGTGCCCTGAGGCTAGACTCTCTATATATCTCGAACGCTGAGCATATGTTGTTCAACGCAGTTGCCGTTTTTCCGACCAGTCCGAACGCCAACTGGGTAAATCAGCGAAAACGGCAACACCCTCTGGAGGCTAGCCTGCGGCAGCCGCTAGCAATCTATGACATACGAGACGTGCGTTCTGCCGACTGCTGAGTAGGTCAGTCAGTGCTTGTTTGTTTATGTGTTGTCACGCCAAGTAAGGTTAGATTGTTGTCTGTTGTAAATTTAAAATGAGTGTTAGTGAGTTAGTTGCTGCCTTTTAGAAAATCCATTTAGAGAATTAACATATGATAAAAGTGTTTCTTTTAAATAAACGGCCTTTACCGGATTTGAAAGGATTAGTAATGTCAGGTAACTATCAAAATCGAACATTGTTAATACTAATAGTAGTATTGACAAGGCGAAGTTTTAAAAAAAATCATTGATTTCCCTGTAATGCTCCAACTCGATGAAATTTTACATCACGTGCAGTATTTACCATCCATAAAAATAAAGACAAATTAATTGAAACATTTGATTTTGTATTAAACAGTGATGACTTTTCAACAGATCAAGTTTCATTAAATGCTGCTGTTGGTTTAAAATCTTATGTAGAAAATGGAGAATTTTCGTTTTTTCTTGATAATTTTAAATTAATATTTCAACAAACTGATCTTATTTTTCAAATTTTACAACATAAATTCAAGAGATCGTTCGAAACATCTCATTGGAAAAATTTCAAGTTTCCGTAATACAGAATTTCATTTTAATATTTTATTTGAAAATTTTTCAACTGATGAGGCTCCTCCCGCGAAAAGGAGGAAAACATATAATTTGGTAGACAAGAAACTACATTAAGTATAAACAACTTTTTTATGAAATTTTAGATACTATTAAAGGTCAAATTGAGATTCAATTTTCCGATTTACATGAATTGAAGTTTTTTGACTTGACGAATAGAAGATTTTTCGAACATTTTTTTCAAAAGAGTTCCCCAATACACTTTAAGATAACTTAGTTCTAAAATATAAATTTTTTGATAAGATAGCACGGCACAATGAATTATGCGTTATATACTCGGATAAAGATATTTTAGGCCAGTATGACAGTCACGCCGATATGATAAAATATATGATAGACAATGATTTGCAACAAGTTTTACCTCAGTTTTATAAACTACTTTGTTTGACAGTCACCATTTCTGTCACGTCGGCATCGGTGGAGAGATCATTTTCTACTCTCAAACCAATTAAAACTTACATGCCAAATACAATGGGCCAAAATCGTTTATACAATGTTAGTTTAATATCTATTGAAAAAGATTTAGTAAAGCACTTAAAACAAAATGATACATTTTTTGATAATATTATTGATCATTTTTCGCAAACTAAAGACCGTAGAATTCCGTTAATATATGAAAAAAAAATAGAATTAATAAAAAAAAACAAAATATGAAAAATTCCAAAAAAAAGAGAAAAATATTAAAAATCCAAAAAAAATAAAAGACAAAAAACGAACAAAAAATTCTTTTGGTAAGAGAAACACTATACCTCCACGTTGGTTCTTGCTGGGTAACAATTAATTTTGTCACTGAAGTAGCTGGTACGGTCGCTGTGCAAAGGTTAAAAGGCTGTGAATAGAGTATACTTTTACAAAAACGTTTTATGTCCAGCCTCCTCTCTCAAAAATTCACGAGCCGCCACTGCTGTCAAGCTCGAGACCTGCCGAACATCTTCCTACCAGACCAAACTTTTTTATCGAACAGCGAAGTTGGGGAGCTCTTAATGAGGTTTTCCCCAATGTCTATAACTTCCAAACCTCCAAGAAAAATTCGAGTGCTCATCTCCTCTCCCTACATTCCACTGCTGGTTCACAGGATGTGCTTCGAACATAATAAGCTTCCCTCTCGTGTAGTCTATTATCAGAAGTTTGAAATTATTCCGAACTCAATATCAGAAAACATCCTTATTATGATCCCTATTACGCTCAAGTTCAATTCCTTCAGTTGACTTGAATCATCTCTCTCAGATGGAACAAGCCAACAGATCTGTTGTGATGATTTTGTCCCTCCTGCATCCGCACTAGTGATGTGCGTCACGTGGTTTAAACAGCAGTGTCCTATGTATGAACCGATAAGAGTACGTAGGATTAACCTGATTTGCTCTAGAAGTAGATAGTTCAATAAAATTCAAAAGTTCCATTTGAGTCATTCCACATCGGAACAGCAACGCTCAATATGTCAACATCTCCGATTTCGTTCAAATTTTGGGGATAGGTTCTCATTACCGAAAAAATGAAATCCTTCAAATTTCAGGTCGATAGGAACTGAAATTTTGGATATATTGTCCAATAAAAAAAGTTGGCCAATTTTAACGTAAAAAAATTCAAAATCAAATTTCTTCGGTAAAAATGAACTTTTAGGTCCAACAAATATTTGGAAAAGCCCAAATTGATAGGAAATTTTCCAAGGAATCCGATTAAATCAGAATATCTAGCGTATTTAGCTGACGCATGCGCAAAAAACTCGAAAAACTCAAAAATGTCACTTTTTCTTTAAAAATTCGTAACTCAGCTGCTGCCATTTCGATTTTTTCAAAATTTTCAGGGAAGGTAGCTAAAGCCATGTACTTTCATGTAAAATCTGCGGATCCATGCTCTTCATATGAAAATTTCCGTCAAAAGACCGAAAATACGGAAATTTGATATTTTTTTCGTTATATTTTGGTACGTTAAGCATTGGAGAATCCGTTCTGTGCATGCGCTTGTACTTGAATGAAGTAACCATGTAAATCTTCTGATTCGTCAAACAAAAATTCACATATCCAAGAGTAATTAATTTCCCATTCATCAGAATAACGTAAAAGAAACGAAAGTATAATAATTAATTTCTTTGAAATTATTGTATATCACTTTCTTGTATATCAAATGTAGATTAAAATCGAAAATTTTCTTATATGTAATTATAATAATATAATTGATGACACCATATACATTTTCGTTTATAATCCATTTTCAAGAATATCCATGGAAAATGTTTTCTCACAGAATATTTGGAGCATGATAATGCAATGGTGCAAACTTTTATTAAATACGTGATTGATTATATCAAAAATCATTTTCCAAAAATTACTCAACTTGAATATTTCACGGATGGATGTGCTGGGCAATATAAAAAGAGAGAATTTCTTACGTCTAACTAATCACAAACAATACTTAGTACCAAAAGCTTTTACAGATTCATTCCAAAGTCAGATGGAATAATTGCTTGTAAAATTATTGGAAATGATGAAAAGAACGAACTAATTTTTGATTTGTTGAATAAAAACGTTTACGATTGGGTATCCAATATATATGTTAGTTTTATAGTTGACAAAACATGGAACCTTGGTTTCTTTATCAAAACGAATGATGATATGCTTGAAGCTGAAATATCAATAATGGACCAAATAGGTAAAAATAAATACGTGTACTCCGATAGAAATTTAAAGATTGGTTGTAATTTCATACTGTCAAATGTCACAGTGGAAAGTGTGAAGAATCATGTTAAAATAAAATTATACGGACAAACAAAAAGTAAATTTGAACAGTTTTTCAAAAATAAATTATGTGACCAATATGATTATTATATTTTACTGTAGTTAACTTGGCTATTACTACTCTCACAACTGTTCCTCACTTGTATTAGGATATTGTTAATTTAAAAAATGCTCATTTGATTATTTACAAAAATTGATATTGACTTTTAAGTGTATTCATAATATCACACAACATTGTTAAATAAATTTTCCTGTGGGAAATTAAACCGAATAAAAAAATATGAAAATTACTTAGAAAAGTTTAAAAACATCAAATCTACAGACTGCAACTTTTTTTGGATTTCAATATTTTTTTCACGTTCTGCTAAATTGAATTATTTAAATAAAATCAATTTCAAATTTTATTAACCTATTTTTTCAATTCTATCGAATTATGATTGAATTCTACAATGCTCATCGTACCAAAATATAACGAAAAAAATAAAAAATATCAAATTTCCGTATTTTCGGTCTTTTGACGAAAATTTTCATATGAAGAGCATGGATCCGCATATTTTACATGAAAGTACATGGTTTCAGCTACCTTCCCTGAAAATTTTGGAAAAATCGAAGTGACAGCAGCTGAGTTATGAATTTTTGAAGAAAAAGTGACATTTTTGAGTTTTTCGAGTTTTTTGCGCATGCGTCAGATAAATACGCTAGATATTCTGATTTAATCGGATTCCTGGGAAAATTTCCTATCAATTTGGGCTTTTCCAAATATTTTTTGGTCCCAAAAGTTGATTTTTAAAGAAGAAATTTGATTTTGAATTTTTTGACGTTAAAATTGGGCAAATTTTTTTATTGGCTGATATATCCAAAATTTTAATTCCTATCGACCTGATATTTTCAGGATCTTATTTTTTCGATAATGAGAACCTATCCCCAAAATTTGAACGAAATCTGAGATGTTGACCCATTGAGCGTTGCTGTTCTGACGTGGAATGACTCATTTATCATCCTTGAATAATTAATAAATTCCATAATTTATTCTCCACATTTGCAATAGAACCCGTTTATGCATGTAAGAACAACCTAAAAAAGCGTTCAGGCAACATCTATGGTAAAGTTTCCAACTTCGACAAATCCGGGATTTACAAACTCGATTTTTAGTCGGGTGCAAAGGCTATTTGGGCCAAACTAGCAGGAACATATTAATATAAAGTTTGTTCACATGACGGAAATAATAGTGAAAGATCAAAGTTAGCTGAACACATTTTGAATATAGGTTACATCTCAAGGAAGTTTATCACTCTTAAAAGAATGTAATAACAAATATCTAGGTAATTGAGAAGAGATGGAAATTTATAAGCGAAAAAGCAATTAATGAATTCACATTTACCTCCAGCTGAGGGAAATCCCTTTCTCACTCTTTTAATTCAAAATTGTATTTAAACAGGCACACTTTGATTCCAAATTTAGTTTACTCTGATGATGGCTACTTGATAGCTGAATGGTCATCAGTACTTTAACGAACTTTTAGTGGATAGAAGTGATTGTTTTTTATTCCTATTCCGTTAATCAAAAGCTTATGAATTGAGTCACCAATTAGAAACAAATGAGTTGCAGTTCGTTTTGGTTTGTTAATTGGACCATAGAAAATTACAATTTTTCTCATAAAATAATCTTTAGCGAACAAGCTCATTTGAGAATTGGTGGATACGTGAACAAACAGAAGTTCAATAGAATCAGACATTACGTGATGAAAATCCATCCTAAACTTAAATGAAATAACTATTAAAAGTTTGGTTTCCATTGATTTAATAAGTAAATGTAACTAATTTGGCTACGGTGGCTTCTACAAACAGACATTACAAAGTATTAACCTACCACAAAGGAGTATATAAATAATATATAACATTAATGATAATCTTCGGATAGATGGTTAGTGTAACTTTATCTAATTGCGGTTAACAAAAAATTATGAATAATATAGAATAAGATAATCAGATCCTGTCTAGATGCACCATATTACACACGACAAAAAACGAGAATTACTTCTTCAGATTTTCAGATTTTTATAACGAAAAGGTACTCTCATTTGAATTCGATAAAATAAGCCGTTATGATGATATCTATCGTTTTATTATCACAGTGACGTATTATGTCTGAAACAGGATTTCTTAAAACTAATTGTATCAGCTCAAACGGTCCTTATCGCACCAATTTCAATCAAAAAATCAAACGTCGTCGAAACGACCAGAAACACGAACAATCCAAATTGTAATACATCAATGTACAATCAGTCTTAAGAAATCCCGTTTTAGACATACGTCTTCTGATGATGATCGGAAGACCGAAACGTACGTAAAGACGAAAATAATAAGCATCATATGTGTCAGTATGACCTATTTCCCGAATTTATATATAATTCATACCTGAATCAAGAATCATTATTAACTTAATAGTTTATAAAGTTATAGAAATAAAACCACTAGTTCACACTAAATGAACAATGGATGTTCTTATTATCCACTATTGCTTACATATGTTTCAACGCACAGTATCATCATTTGAGCTGAGTTATAAGCTGAAGTTACATTGACAGAAAACGGCTTTATACTATAATGACTATACTTATTAAGTGGAGAGGAATACCATTAGTTACAGAACATTTGAAGAACTACTAAGGAAATAATTAATAATTGGTGAATGATAAATGTTACATTGGTCATTTAAAACTACTTTTTGTAATTTGCCTCCATTTTGATTCTCTAATTGACCCATTAACGAACGCAACGTCATCACTCGCCGTGTCTTAATATCCAAAAAAGCACGGAACTTTTTACGAAAATTTTTAGGTTGGCGAGCTTGATGCGGAATTATCTTGTCATCATTATGTCAGTTTAAATGACAGTGTCGAGCGTCAACAATTCAAGAAGAGAAAGTCGCCGACGTGTCCAGTGGAAAAATTGATTTCAGCTAATACACAATATGGTTTAGATATTTGTACTAATAGTCGTTTTCTAGTGTTATTCTTCCATATTCATGGTTTGTGACAGAATTTTGATAAAACGAAAAGCGATCACAGAACCACTAAATCAAATTTTCACTTTCAAAATTAAGATGTTACCAACCACCATAAAAATCCCTAAATGGACTAAATTAAACATTTTTGTTTAAAAACGGCATAAAAAGGGCAAATTACAAAAAATAGTATAAACAACTCGTTTCCTAAGACCTTGAAGCACTCATTCTTTAAAAAAACTCGTGGCTTCGCCACTCGTTTTTTAAACTTAAATTCGTGCTTTAAGACGAGTCTTAGGAAACTCGTTCTTTAATATACTATTATGTTTGTATTTAACATGTTTGACAATTTCAAATGTTTCCAATATGTCCAATTTAAAGCACTTCCGTTCGATATGTAAGATTTCGGGACTGGGAATCTTTGGTAAATGCTGCGACCTGTTTGGCCTATATACAAAGCATAACAGTCATCACAACATAATTTCTGAACTCTAAATTTTTAAATTCATCTCTTTTTGTTTTAGAATTATTTATGAACTTGCGAAAATTATTACAAGTCTTAGATGCGATTGTTTCATTGTGTTGCAATATCTTAATAGTTATTTTATTCAAGTTTGAACAAACAGAATTGCAGAACGTGCGGCGAGGAAATCCAAGGGAAATACTGGAGAAATATTGTACACAAAAAAGTGACTGGGTGGATAGCTTTCGGGTTGAAGGGCTGATGCGGTTATTGTAAATGGATCTCGTTAAAGGACATGATAGCAGCTCGTTTGCGTAATGAATTGGATATTATGGAACATGTGGTTCCAACTCGACGATGCCACTTGCCACACATATGTATTTCTGGATCTTTAAGGGATGAATTTGGTTATCGACTAATTTCTGGCCGGCTGACACCTAGGTAGTGCGACCTGAGACCACTGGATTATTTCCTCTGTGGCTTTCCTCAAACAATTGAGTTAACCTTAATCAAGAAATTGGAGGACAGTATTATCTGCAAAAATGTTATCGAAATTTTTGAGAAAAGAGTATTAGGATGACAAAGAAGCTGAAGGTCACTTGTGGAATATCATTGTTCATTATTAACCGCAGCATGTGTATTTCAAAATAAAATTATGTTTGATTTATTTTTGGATTGAATCGAAAGTTCAAATTTGGAAATCCTTCATATTAAGTAGTATAGTAAGGATGCGCAACAGGAATGTGATGGTACATTTTGAAACCTAATATGTACTAAATAATCACCATTATCCACTGAAAATACTATTAAAGCGCTGAGTATCCATCATCGGAGACTCTGATTGTGGCTACTTGGTAATTGAAAAATCGTTTGTGTTTTAATAGTATTTTTAGTGGCTAAGGGTGATTATTTCTAAGGTTCAAAATGTACTGCTGTCGCGCATCCTTAATTATACTACTTATTATAAAGGATTTCCAAATTTGTACTCATAGTATTATAGTGTATCCAAAGTTGTAAACTTTTTTAGTACATGTTGAAAATAATAGTGAAATTGATAAGGATGTCTTGTCAGTAACCATGTGTTATTAATAAATAAGATGCCTAAAAGCAAATCTTCGTATGTCTCATGAAAATTCAGACAAGCTAGCAGCGACCAACCTCCTGTGTAATAAATGTATATTAGGGGAGCATCTTGAACCATATTCCTAGATAAAAATATAAGATATAAAGGAAACTTCAAACGAATGCATATCTGCTCTGATAAAGTATTCAATATATCTGCGAATGTTTGCAACCCCCTTTAAATGTCCATAATATTTCAGATTCAGACTAAAACAGGCGTGATACAATCTCGTTCGACTAACATGCGTATGCATAATCAATATGACGGGGTATGATAAGAAAAGAGAAACTGGAAATGGCGGAAACGTATATCGCGAATAATTCCAGTTCTTCAATTTACAAGTTCATTACAAGATATTCTAACCCTTCAAGGATATTAAAGAATAAATACATTAAGTTTTATTGTGAATTTGAGTTCAAGTAACCCTGATGAATTGAATACGCCCCTCAATTTTCCTCCCTATAATTTCGAGTTCTTGAAACTATCGTAGAAGCAAGAGATTTTCAGTGCTTTAAATCTCTAAAATTCAATGAGGTAATTGAGGCGGAGTGAGTTATACTCTACTATATTAGGGTCTACGCCAACTAGGCATCAAACACTCGACTCGATATATGTATACCAGCCAAATGAGCACCAAGCTGAGACACGCCAATTTGGCATTTTAACCTTGATCGGATATCTACCTGAATGTCGACCGTTTATTATTGGGAAAACCCAATCCCTTTTTGTTCATCATCATCGTTTGAGGAGAAGAGGCTAAGCCTCCAAATGCACCTAGGCCATTTAGCTGAGTCCATTGTGCACCCTGTGGTGAGAAGCATATTCTCTTCTAGTAGGTTTGTGACCCACCAGAAACCTAGAATATTGTCCGTGCTGGTTTCCATAAGTTCTTCTGGGAGCAGTTCTTCCTACATATAGGGTCATCTACGATGCAAATAGTGTGAAGGTGTTTGCTAAGACGACAGTGACCGGTTGTGATCCCAGTCATCTCTCTAATGTCCCTTCTGTTCAGAGACAGGAGTTTCTTTGAGAGCCTAGGCACAGGTTTTTTGATAAAGAGCTTGGCCTGCCTCATGCGTGGTGATTCTCGATACAGTTCAGACCACTCTTCATTCAGTTGGCCCAAAAGGGCGAGACCCCCATGCAATTCAATAAAGCGACCATTTTCTACAGCCCAACAGGGGCGCCATACGACCCTCGCTTGGCCAGGGAGCCCTTTCCTTCAACTTTACTGTGTCCAGGGACCCAGATGAGATGTATCTCTGCATTTTTGACATCATTGATGCGACTCTGGGTGAATTGAGAGCTCCCAGAGCCGACCAACTGCCTGTGCAAATATATATGCGCCTATTTACATAGTTCCTTCGTAGGTTTTCCATAGCAATATTGCGAAGAAATTCACCTGAAAAGCCGTGCAGTAAGCGTCAGAGTCACTGAGATAGTGATCTTTGGCCTTTTTCGATACACTCCCGGTTCAGAAGCCTGACTTACCTTGGACCCATCTGTGAACCATACGAGCCCATCTGGTGGCAGTAGGGTGAGAGCTTCGTTACTCCGGTCTCCTCCATCCGGCATGAGTATTTTGGCAGAAGTGAGACATATAGCTGGAATCATGCCATCTTGCTTCATTTCTAGTACGAGACATTCAGAGATTGCCTCACTTAAAATCGCTGAGTGTCCTCGAGAGTACTGCGTTTTGGTATAGTGACCTAGGCCCTTTAACTTACACGCCGTCTCATGGCCTCAGTTTTTATGAATAAGTGTAGAGGTTGGATTGCGGCGAGAGCTTTAAGGAATCTCGTTGAAGCCGACCTCATACCGCTGAATATGCCTACGTATCCAAGCTGCTGCAGTCGGTCCAGGAGACGCTGAGACATACCAGTCCTTGTTCTCTACCACCACACTACCGGAGTATGGGTAAACATCTCCTTCCACCCTTTTTATTGAGAGCCGCCCCCCATCTGGATAATGAGTCTAAAATTTAATGTAGGCCAATTTTCAGGAAATTAACTATCTCTTAATGTTCTAATGCTATAATGAGACAGAGTTTTATATTTCAAATTTCACCAATTTTCATCTGAACTTCTTAGCGTTCGGAGAGATAAAATATGATGGAGTTGGTTTCTGATGTTTTTTGTAAGTGAGCGTGGCCAGCGAAATGATTGTTCCTAATGATTTTAAATTCAGGAAACGCAAAGACCTGAAAGACGGGAAAATATATTGGGTGTGCTCTGTGAGTGGCTGTAAACCAAAGTGTCATGCTCGTGATGACAACGTCCTGAATCATTCCTTGGAACACAATCATCAACCCAACAAGTTAATCAGACAAGCTGTATGTAACAGATGTAAATGAAAGGCCCGGGAAAATATTTGCTCAGGACCATAAAAAATAATGAATATTGCTAAGGCTAGATGGTACTTGTATTTTCCCGATGTGAACTGTTGTCACAGACTCTGTGCTATCGTTATGACGGAAAGTAGAAAGAGAAGGAACCAGACGCTGACGAGTAGGTAGACGGCTTATTTATATCTAAGCAATATGGCAGGCGAATTAACTTCAAGACAGTATATTAACATATTCATATTCGATTTGTAGAAGCCAAATAAATCAACGATCACATTGGTAAAAAATCATTCCAATGAACAGAAAGAGAAACGTTCCCAACTAATATGGAGATTTCTACATCTCCTAGTGTTCATTTCTGATGCAGCTCTAATTTAATATCAAATGTAGAAAAAATGTCCCAGCAGAATATATGCATAGAAAAATGAACTACCTCGATTGCCGCTTCGTTCCCAACCAGTAATTACACCGTGGTGTACCTGGCTAAATGTTGCTTTTTTTATGCAGAAAATGTTGACCAGATAGCTAGGTTTGTTAGTAATCTTGACCAAAATGATGCCACTTCAATTTTAGCAAGCCAAAAAGAGTTTACAAATAGTTCTACTGAAAAACAGCTAGTTTCAATCACTAACCATTTAAGTTTTTTACCTAAGTCAATTACTTATTTTCAAAAGCAGAGTTTGTCACTTAATAGCTCATTGATATATATATATATATATATACTTTTATAATTTTCAACCAAAAAATTTGTAATTTGAGAAAAAAATCTCTCGTGACGTATACCAAATTAACAATTTTCTTAAAAAAAGTAACCCTGACTCAACCCAAATTAAGAAAAAAGGTTAATTTCGGAATTTGGTATGACTTATAATGTATTTTTCTGTCGACGAGCAGGATTATTAATTTTCATACCATGAACAAATGGAAGAAACAAATATATATTTATTTTAGCGCGCTCTTGCTAACTAAATGAAAATTTAAATGACTCATATCGATGAAAATTTTTCGCTCTACAATTTTTACTCTTGTGTCTTTTCCCTAAAATGCATATTTTCAGAGAAAAATGCAAAAAAAAAACAAAAACACGTGAATTTCGATATATGTACATCTATTTCTCGGAAATCATCCTTTTTTTTACTTCAGGTTTTCACAGATTTATTTGGCATGTAATTACCTTCAATTTGGTATAGGTCACATTTCTGTACTATTTAATTCGACCAAAGGCCGGTGGTATAATACCACTCTGTTCAATAAGTTACTGATGTTATTAAACACCATAAATATTTCATTAAATCCTCAAAAATAGTAATCGATTTCGAAATAGCCATTTATAATTTTGCACAGAGTTTTTAGTGGATAAGGATTATTGTTTCTTATTGATAGTGTTATATCGAACTTAATACCTGTGCAGGGAAGGGAATTGAAATAACTCAAAACAGCAATATGCTATATTGAATGTGAAAGTTTACAAAAATACGCTGACTTGAAAGAATGAAAATCTCATATTACAGTTGCCATGTTAAACAATATGTAGTATTTGTTTTTCTCAGATGCAAATCTTTAATGTGTTTGAATACGTCGGCAGTTTAACAAAATTTGCTTTTCATATATTGTCGAACCCTCGTCTTCCTGAAATCTTACGATCTGAAACTTTATAGAAGGGACTGATTTATCAGGGCATGTTTATAGACTGCGAATATTTTGTGGTCTTTATATGGAGGTGTATCTCTGAATTATGTTAAGGGCGTGTTGCTGTCATAAAGTTAAGATTTTATAAGTTACGACCGCGCCGGAAACAAATTTATAATTTGCAAGCGGAAGCTAACGTTTCACTTTAATACACCCCTTTCAAAACCATAGGCGTGCGGTTGTAATCACTCCACATTCGAAAAGGTAATTTTTATGATCTCATCAAAAACATTGCAAACGGCCAATTTTATACTGTGCGGTGAAGTTCTTTCTTTGGTTGTAAGTTCCAAGTGAAGCCTACAACATAAGATATAATTTTCATCTTTGATGTTACTGGAAGTAATCTGTAGATCCCAATGTCCTGTTATTTATTATTATCTCGAAAATTGCTCATGTTTTCAAGAAAATCTACTCTCGTAAATGTATATCAGCAATGACTCTCATTAAATAAGACTGAATTGACTTGCTAAATTCCATATTACTTCTTATTCCAAACATCTTCCTCATCAGCTGTTCAGAAGGATCTAGTTTTTCATGCTTTGACTATACGAGAGGAGAACCTATAATGTTTGACGAACATCGTGTAAGCCAGCGGTGGAACCTTGAGAGAGGAGATCGACATTCGAATTTTTTTTGAAGGGTTGTAGGTTATAGTCATATGGAAGACCTCACTAGGTAAAGAGTTTCACAATTTCGTTGTTCGATAAAAAGATGAAGTCTGGTGATAAGAAGTTCGGCAGGGCTTGAGCTTGACAATGACTAGTTTGAGCTCGTCTAGTACGCCTATCTGGAATCTCTCGTGGTGGAAAGACAGACGAGATTCCTGATGAACACCGACAATGGAAATATTTATAGAAAATGGAGAGATCTACGATATTCTAGAGAGGCTAATGTAATCGTAAGTGTAACATCATCAATCAGACGAATAGCTCTCTTCTGGATAGAATCCAGGAGACATGCAAACAGTACTACAGGACAAGTTGAATCTGTGCTTTATAGATTATGAGTAGCTCTTGGCACTGAATAGAAAACCAAGCTTTTGTAAAGCGGTTTTTGCAATGGACCTCACATGATCGTCCAATGAGAGAGTGCTGTTGGTGTTGATCCCGAACATGGCAATGGAAAACTTTATAGGGATAGTTGTCCCTGACATCATCATATTAGGGATTGTGGGTACAGCCTTCCTAGAAAAGATGGAAGCTTGAGCTGTACTAGATTATCAGATCCCCATTTCAAAATCTTTGTCAGATCTCCATTGATAGCGCCAACGTGTCTCTGTCTCGCTCCTCTGGCTTCATTTGATGGTATAGAGGCTCTAGATGAGAAAGCGGTATGAAGTGTATCATGATCTGCAAGGTTGTGAACGGCACAGTTGGTCTCTCCCAGGAGTTCGTTTAAGTGGAGCAGAAACAAAGTAAGTACCAAGACAGAACCCTGTGGAATACCATCAATGGAAGGGTCCTTGTGGATCCAAAATGGAACTTGTTGCAAACATTCCAGCAAAAATTTTGACAGTTTTCGTGGTGTAGTGACCAATGTGTCATCATATTTGGTTAGGGGAGGGAATAAACTGGAAGTGAAGTTTTTACCATTTTACAATTGCCTTGGCGAAAGTCCAAAACGAACGGGAGCCATTCGAGTATTCGACGAGCTTTGATCTTATTTTGGCATTATATGTTTCTTTCGGAGCGTTTATTATTCCATTGCACATATTTCTGGCTTCAACATATGTTGTTCTGGTCTGCAGACAACGCGGTATGCTATTTGTTTTGATGTTTGAGAATAATAAACACTAAAGAAGAATAAAAAATAATTCACAGAATAACATTGGTCATTCCTGTGTTTTCGAGTGAAATATGCATTCTCATAATGCAGCAAAACTCTCACCAATTTTCGCATACAGCCGATTCACATAAGCATTAAAACTTACATTAAATAATTTTTCTAATAACTCCGGAATGTAGTTCGTGATATTCGAATAATTATTCCAATGGTAAAGCTACATAATGTGAGTAACATTACTCCTACCTACTTTGTGGTTGCTCCTAATTCATACGTTGATTCCCAGAATATCGGAATGACCAATTTCCAGACATTGAACAACTAATTTGTAAAACTGATAATTTACATTTGAAATTCAACATTTTTTTGTATACCTATAACACTGATAGAGTGATGTTAAATTACTACAACGATTCGAAGAGCAAGTGAGTGAAATTATGAATAAAAATCAGCACCAAGTCAATGTTGGAACTTCAAATCATACGAAACATATGTTCATTTCGAATTTGTTTCTCGTTTTATGATGATTGAATATATGATAAACATTAAATCTATAGAAAATCAATTCTGGAACAATCTCTACCATTTTAAACTGTTTTCCTTTTCAGTGGTTAAAAAGTTGGAACCGCATGAATCGTAGCTCAATAAACAGTGGTTTATTCCATCAAACTGTTTCTAAACCACTTCACAAATTTTCAGTCCATTTTATCCTGATTGAAGGATTAAAAATGTGAATTGAACCAACAATTAATCGTAATATTTGTCCTTTATTATCAACACTTTTCTACAAAACTGTAATTTTGTTGAATTTCGATGCAATAAATTTGTACATAATACAAATGAAAGAACCAATTGAGAGGAAAAAAATTGTTCATACCTGTCCGATATAGCAGCAGCGTTCATGGCTTTGAAATGTTGATTGCCTTATTCGTAAATATTATAACCCTGATCCGAGCAAATTTTTTCCACAATATGCCATCGAAATGTATTAAATTTACTATAGCCGAGTTAACAATCGAAATAAACATTCGATAATGAACGAAAAAGTAACTGAACCATCTGCTATCCAACTATTAGGAATCACTTATTATTCTGATTTATAGGAACTTTATTCGGAAATCAACAGAAAAACCGTACACAGTACCTATCAGCTCTTTCGCTGAAAATGAGAGCAAGAGGTTTCTGAATTTCGAGTAATAATTCTACACCTTTGAATAGACTCGATATCTGGAATCACAAAAGATTCATAAAAACTGCGAAAGTTTAGTTTGAACTATTTTCCATTGAGCCGCGCCCCCTTCTCAAAGAAGTTTACGTGACAAAACTTAGCAATTTTACTTTCCCGTTACAGGTTGTTACCTTCAGAGTATCTGAAAGTTTTCATGCTACATCAGTCTTGAAATTCAAGGGATCCTGTCAACTATTTAGCTTCTTTTCGGTTCAATATCATGCATCAACGCTTGGTGACGCACACTTCGAAATAGGCTAGACTAGAAAAGCGTCGTGCCTCATTAAAATATGTCTCCGCGATTACTATTCGTTGCAACGTGGCATTAATAATCAAAACCTATCAGTACGAACCTCAAACTGCAGCATGTATGTTGTGTTTGCTGTCGTAATATAGGGCAAAATAATTATCTCGAATGGGAATAACTGTAGACTTACCAATAAATGACAAATCACATCCTTCCCATCCGTTATCTACCCTTTTTATTCTGATTTTCACGGCTAGGTGAGTATGTTATGCACTAGAGGAATTAAGCAATATTCAATAAAACGTAAAATACTATCGGACAAACAGTAAGGATTCAAAGGACTTAGATGGAAATATTCAGTCACTTTATATAGTTGTTGACGTAGCAAAAGCGTTTGACACAGTAATTCACAGTATTTAGGTAGCGAAATTGGAAAACTTTGGTATCACAATCCTAGCAAATTGTCTACTTCGAAGCTATTTGGACAATCAGAAAGAATTCGTTCAAATAAATAACTCCCTGAGTAAATAATATTTTTTAGAATATATATTGATGATTTATTAATCTTACCAATTAAGAGATAAATCATAAATCATAAACTTCACCGATAATACGAGAGCACGGTGAAAAGTACCTGAAAAATAGAACAGATGGCAACACAATCGAAAATCACATGTGACGTTTGTGATGTACCGTCTTTTACTAGAACGCGTTCCAACTTTCAGACTGATATGACATACAGTTCTGTTTTGACACCCATCGAAAGCAAGAAACCTTGAACATTTTTGTAAACATGGAGAAGAGTGGATTTCGCGTCATGATTAAACATTATTTCTTGCGTGGAAAAAACATTACGCAAACCAAAGCAGCGCTTGATAAACATTATGGGGACTCTTCACCATAGATTGGAACGATTGACGAGTGGTTCTGGTCGTCCAATTGAGGTTACAAGGCCAGGAATCGTCAATGAAATCCGTGGTATGATATTGGACGGTCGGTGAGTTAAAATGCACCAGATTGCTGAGGCTATGGGCATCTGAATCGAACGGGTCAGGAAGATTTTACATAAATTCTTGAATATGAGAAAGCTATCTGCCAGATGAGTGCCTCATTTGCTCTCTGTTGACAACAAGCGCGACCATGAGAAAACTTTAAAGAAGTGTATGGTGATGTTCAAGCACTATAAAAAGGACTTTTTGCGTCTTTTTGTAACCGTAGACCAAATATGGATCCATCATAACACATCAGAGATCAAACAACAGTAGAAACAGTGGACTTGTGGCGAATCGAGGCCGAAAAAGGCTAAAGTGGGTTCATCAACCAACAAAGTCATGACAATAGTTTTTTGGGATGCACACGGTATCGTCCATATCGATTACTTTGGAAAGAGCAAAAAGATCACCGGCGTATAATATGGAGAGCTGTTGGATTCAACGCCGATTTGAAGCAAAAGCGGCCGCATTTGTGAAAGGAAAAAGTGTTATAATGGCAACATTGCATGAAAACGAATTGGTTCGTGATCCACCACATTCTCCAGATTTTGTCCCACTGCGATTTTTATCTTTTTCCAAACTTGAAGAAATGGCTCGGCGGAAAGACATTTGGCTCCAACGATAAGGTCATCGCTGAAACTAGCGCCTATTTTGTAGTATTGCCGAAATCCTATTATTTGGAAAAGATCGAAAAATTTGAAAAACGTTGGACGAAGTGTATCGGGCTACAAGGAGGAATAAAATAAGTTTTGACCAAAAAAATCATGTCTCGTTTCATTTTTAGGGACTTTTCACCTTGCCGTCGTACAGTAGTTTTCTTTCGTTCTGTCACTTGGGAACAACTTAAGCAATTGGCTGAAACCGAGTTTTTTATTGTAAAAAGCTGGCGTGACAATAATTTTCTGATCCTAAGCTTTCATAAAACCATTTCTCATTTTCTTTTTCCTCTCATATCAACAGTCAACTAAATAATCATGACCTTTCGACAAATGAAGATGTAAAATCAGATATTTAGGAATCATTATAGATGAACATTTAAAAAATATATGACGCCATCTGTGAATAGATGGCGTGAGACAATTTGGTCCTTTTACCACGTTATATCCTCCAGTGACCTTGGAAACTTGTTCGTTCCACTGATTAGCTCTATGAAAAGAGCAAAACAGCTGTCTGGAACTTTAAGTTTGTGATGTTACTAATTGATCTGGACTAGGAAGACCTTATCATTGTTATCCTGCAATCCGTGTAGTAGTGATTATTGAAGTTAACCAAATAGTAAATTTCCTAAATACAAATGAAACCAAACTGAGTACATGTACATATCAAGTTACGGCAACTGGGAACAAAATGGAATTAATAAACATGCATATTAATTCCAACGAAACGAATTGTAAAGACCCAAATGAAGCAAAACGTATAATGTCGAGAGATGTAAGTATGAATGGCTTAATGCTGCTTTGAAAACTTTCTAACAACTTCAACTTTAATTCAATTTACTTACAGAATATGAAATGAAGTTATCGTAATAAGATAACGCGTTTAAAGAAGTCGCGAATAACTTTTTTATACAAAATGATGGATTTGAATTGCGCGAAATGGTGTTTTTTCAGGAATCTGTTTGATTCCCTCGAAATATGTAATATCTCCATTTCCTTCTCCATGTAGTCGAGTCAATATAGATCAAAATTTGGCAAAACTTCGGTTTTTTTTCGGGCAAGATGGATTGAGTTGCGGTTTTTGGCATTCCATTCTGGAAGATAAGTAGAAAAATGTTACCATTTTGCCTCTGGTGCTCATTAGAAATTGCATTTGTGCATTTGTGTGCTTTTTTTTTCGGGCAAGATGGATTGAGTTGCGGTTTTCGGCATTCCATTCTGGAAGATAAGTAGAAAAATGTTACCATTTTGCTTCTGGTGCTCATTAGAAATTGCATTTGTGCATTTGTGTGCTTTTTTTTTCGGGCAAGATGGATTGAGTTGCGGTTTTCGGCATTCCATTCTAGAAGATAAGTAGAAAAATGTTGCCATTTTCTTTTTGGTGCTCATTTGAAATTGCATTTGTGCATCAAAAAAATGCATTTTGTTGTGACATTATTGTCAATATAGCTTTTTATGATAAAAACTCGGTTTCAGGCAATGGTTCAAGTTGTTCCCTGGTGGATGGTGGACGGGAGAGTTATTTTTTCCTTACTAAATGCAGCCGATTTTACTTCAAATCTGCGTCAAATCGATTCAACAGATTTGTATAATATACTCCCCGCTGATGGTTTTGCCCTCTTCAAGATAATCAATATGGACGATACCGTGTGCATCCCAGAAAACTGTCGCCATGACTTTGTTGGCTGACCATCCCACTTTGACCTTGTTCCGCCTCGATTCGCTAGGACAAGTCCACTGTTTCGACGGTTCTTGGCTCTGTGATTTGTTGTGATGGATGCATGTTTCGTTCCCTGTTACGAAACGGCGTGAAAAGTCCTTCTTATTGCGTTTTTAACACAAGTACTCTTTAACTCGCCAATGGTCCAATACCATACCATGGATTTTATCGACGATTTCTGACGTTGTAACTTCAATTGGACGACCAGAACGGTCGGCGTCTTTTGTGATTATACTACCACAGCAAAAATCAGTAAGCCACTTGTGAATCGTTCCAATCGATGATGAAGAGTATCCGTAATGCTTTGGTTTGCGTAATGTTTTTTCGACGCACAAAATAATGTTTAATCAAGACGCGGAATTCACTTTTTTTCGTGCTTACAAAAATCTTCAAGGTTGCTTGCTTTCGATGGGTGTCAAAACAGAACTGAATGACATATCAGTCTGAAAATTTTAATGCGTTCTGGAGATTTTCGATTGTGGCGCCATTTGATTGTCCCAGAACATCTGTTGATGCAGAACGCAGTTTTTCGCTGTATAAAAATATTTTAACTGATGAAAGACTTTTTAACTGAAAATTTAAAAAAACACATAAATACTAATTCCTTCCATGATTTGACGGGATAATTTCGATGTTTTTTATTTTATATGGTAAATTATAGGTTGTATTGGAGATTGTATTTTATTGTATGCTACTTGTAATATAAAAATGTATATAAGAATTGTCCTTTTTAAGCTATTGCATAGCTTTTATCGCGGGCTTTGAGCGCGGCGACCGAATCAAGAAATTCCGTAACGAAAATAAAACCTAATACCCCCCACTCCGTCTACCATGTAGCTCGGCCGAGCGTTCGCTTAACTTGTATGTATATGGTACGACTGTACGAAGCTCGCACGGATCGAGACGAGCTGCTCCGAAATCGGACGAATACGTAGGCAGCTGTTTGTGAGAAAGTATATAGGTGTATAGGTATCTATCATATCTTTATAATGCCACACTCACCGCATGTGCGCCCCGTAAGTATACATGTAGGTATATATACTGTTGTAGATACTGTTCCAAAAGGTGGGGTAGCCATTTACCAAAATAATAATAATGTTACTAATATTATGACTCCGAATATCGAAATAAATATTGCACACGTTAGCGATGTTAATGTTAGGCGCTCATTTGTTGGAGATATTTGTGCGTGCTTATGCAAACTTAGAAATGGCCTACACATAGTCATGGTAGCAATTTACATTTCTCCGAATCCAAAATTGGACGAGGTAGAGAATTTTATTCATCGCACTTTACTGGTGTACACTGAAAAAGGGTCGAAAATACTTGGTACAAATGGAAATAAATTTCCACTTATCTTGGCTGGTGATTTCAATATCAACTTCGCAGATAAAAAATCAGAGCGGTTGACAACTTTTCTTTCGGAAAAATAGAATTTGAAAATGAATAATGATCCACAAGAATCCACAACAAAATATGGGACCACCATTGATGCGGTATTTTCCAGATATTTAGAGGATATCAAGTCTCAAACTTACGTTTCTTATTTCAGTTACCATAAACCTATAGTTTCAATGATAAAAATTCCTGAATAACCTACATGTATTGTAAGATAATAAAAATATTTTCAACGATATTAACTTCTCATTTATTCGATAAAAGAAAAAAAATCGCTTAAAAAGTGTAACTTGAATTAATATCAAAGAAAAAAAATACTGCATAAATAAAAAATAAATAAATAATTATAATTGCATAAGTTGATAAAAAATGCTATGCAATAGCTTTGCCGCGGCAGTCCCCGAGTGCCACACTTTTTTTTATATTTACACGTTCAATTCTTCAGAAAAATTAGTATTCACTTTTCTGTATTCGAGAATTCTTCTAGGGTGAAACGATTTTGCATATTTCAAAAAGAAAAATAGGGCGTAGTTATTCTCACATTCTGCATATTTTGAGGATTTCTAAAAGTATATGTGCATATTTTCAATGAAGGCTAACATAAATATACGCATACATTAACATTTTTTTCTCCATATATTTCGCGATTTACTGATGATACAGCCGCCTTCTATGAAGGTAAACCTTGGAATGATTCAGAATAAATGGCAGAAAAGTATCTGTGAGAAGTATTCATATAGTATAACATGCATTTTCTCACAGTGAATATTACTTAAACGACAAAACTTGCGTTTTCTTCATATACCGGCGGGCAACAAATGTATACACAACTGCACCTCGAAACCAACACTTTACTGATAATGAAGACGGCTAAATACTTAGATATCACTATTGATGTTTGTTTAAAATGGGTTATTCATCGGTAAGTTGACTAGCAAAATCGGGTGATTATTATATAGATTTTATGCATCAAATCTAATACTAATTACTAATACGGGGATATTCTCAGGACCGCAAGATTCTTGATTTTCTTATGTTAATTTATGAATTCAGAAGTTTACAGATTTCAAAAGCATATAGTACAATTCACGAACAAAGATAGTATACGAGTAATAATTCCATTATTTTTCGTTCAGAAGCGTTAAAGAATTAACAGCAAAGTCAAAACGTTTCCCTTATTTATTAAAATATCTGATTTACAGAACTCATTCGTCTTTATAATACATCGAAACATACCATCATCAGTTACCACCATCTTCAGCCTCATAAATACCTATTTTCCTTCTCTACTTCTAGCTCAATCAGATCAACCAGAAGTCGAATGTATTGTGAATATCGCGAACTGATTTTATAATTTAACCATATCTGAAGAGTAGCATCGCAGAATTTTTCGCTTTTGTCATTTCTCAAAGGCCTAACTTCAATAAACTCAGGCAACGAAAATTTCAAAACTGCAGTCATACAACATTCCGGAATCATATTCTTCAAAACCTTCAATAATAAACTATTAGAGAATTCACACTGTAGATACACTATAAGACTACAAATAAGAAATAATCACTCTGTCAGAGGTCAAATTTATTGTGAATTTCGCGAACCTATTTTACAATTTAACCATATCTGAAGAGTAGTAGCGCAGAAAGATTTATATACTGGCCGAAAGGAACTAATCCGCACTTCCGAAAGGATATTCACTGGCATTTCAATTATAGTATGCTAAGTGCGGAATCAAATCTATACCTCCCACAATGAATAGCTTTCTTTAAAATGCATGATTACATAAAACCCCCACTGAAAGATTCAATTACGCTAAACCTCACAAAATTGTCGCTGACTACGGTCGGAATTCTCCCGCAATTTGTTCTTTCATATTATCCGTTTTCATTTGTAAAGTCACGCGGAAAGAGAATTTTCATCGTAACAGTTTAATTTTCCTTTATTTATAGACATTCACAATTGTGATAATCTTGACCAGATTATTAAATAGATTTCAAAATGGCGCTCATTCACAGAGAACGGAACTACCGCTCTGCCGATGTTCTGGTCTGACGTCTCCAGTATTTTTTAACAAGTCATTCCGAAAAGTAAAATGTCAATGAAACACAAATTCACACTTTAATAACAGTGGAAATTCTTGCTACAAGATGGATTACGCGTCACAATAGCACGACTTGATGCCAACGTTTCGCCAGCCGTTAGGTACAGTGGCATCTTCAGGGCAGACTTGAGGCTTGAACTGAAACTGATTCATCTGGGTTCTGTAGCGGTATTTATTGTGGGAAAAAAACTTCACGCTACACAGTTCACTGTCTTTATTTCGATGGCAATTGACTTCTCAAATATTGGGAAGTTACGGTTCAGTTCATTTTGATGTTTCAGGATTTCCATCGCTTTTCGGCGATAGGAGTTTGGGGCTCGGGCTAGGATTTTAGTATTTTCAAAAAGGATTTGATCGTTAGTGTCAAACTTGTGTTCCGAAAATGCAGATCTACTGATATCACGAAGCCTTGTTCAGCGCTCATGTTCCTCCATACGAGTATTGTAACGAAGTGCCCTCGTTACTTATAATTTAATTTACTCCTCTGGTTAAAAAGAAATAACACCGACGAAACTGAGATTCTAACGCATCAAAGTTTCGTACATCCTATGTAGAAAAAGTTGAAGCTAATAGGAGATAAGGAAAGTATTCAAATCACCGCTAACTGCCAGAATCTCAGGCCACCTCTGACGTTTTATTTATTCTGGCACAAAACCAGTATGAAAGGAGAACGGATTTCTCACGAAAGAGATTGAAGAATCAACCGTCTGACCGCTAATCCGCTACGATTCCGATATTATTACCGACCGTTTAAATTAATTCAACTACGTTAATTTCCGAGAATTTATCTTTATTTTTCATTATAAACTCCGTCAGCGCTGCGTAGGATCCACTCATATACTTTGACCAAGTCCGAAGGTAAATATTCTACAACTAACTCCAGTTTCAACTGACTGCCAAGAACCGAATAATGTATTATTTGTGTTGGGGAAAAGACCTGACATCCCTACGATTAAATACACATCCCGAAAACAGAATAATTAATTATTTGTGTTGGGGAAAAACAGACCGTTTGCCCACAAGATCTCATTCACCAAAAACCGAATAATTTATTATTTCTGTTGAGGAAAAGACCTGACATCCCTACGAATAAATACACATCCCGAAAACCGAATACTGTATTATTTGTGTTGGGGAAAAACAGATCGATTGCCCACCAGATTTCATTCACCAAAAACCGAATAATTCATTATTTGTGTTGAGGAAAAGACCTTACATCCCTACGACTAACTACAAGTAACGGAAAACGAACAATTTATTACTTGTGTTGAGGAATTGACCCGATCCGTAAAGAACTCGAATATTATTAGCGAACTCGTAAATTACCACGATTCGAAATCAACCTACCACCTGTGTCGACAGCGCGACAGATACTAAAGTACTATTAACTTATTTCGGCTGGTTTCATATTGCGAGTCAACGTTCCAAACGTACACTACTTGGCGTTTCCGTTTTTCTTTGGAGATCATCTGCCCGAAGTAAACAACTGTATCACGCGAATAGAAATTCTGATTTGAATTAGATTCTAAAACTTTCGATTGTTCAATTGTTATAAACTAGCCCGACTCGGTCAAATACTTTACTTTATTATTTAAGGTGATTTTATGAAATTGTTGTTCATTTAAAAAGACTAGGTGTGAACATTTATTTTCTTTTGTACATATATTTTCGAGAATCAATCATTTCATTCAATAAACTGTATATAAATGAACATCTGAGTTTTACTGGTGAGGAATCAATCAATTTATATCTGTCATATTTCATTCAACGGGAAATATACGACGATGGACCACTCATCCCGGTGGTGACCCCTTTCTACTTTTCCGTGTAACAAGAAAAGCTATCTTTACCTGAGAAAGGCAGTCACAGTATATACTGTACGACCTGCTTCACCAATATAGACTTTACCGCAAGAACGAGGAATGCTATAAGAACCTTCTAAATGAAGAGGAGGATGCTTCTTAAGAATTTTGGAAATTCGATCTGTTATATTTTCAATGTATATAGTTAGGGGTGGGGGTTATGGCTCAGGTTGATTTGTAATTTCAGCCGAACTGTATTTTCTTATGGCTTTTTGAATATTATAATGGGAGAAATTATTTAATAAAAAGACAGAAGGAAGGAGTTTCAACTCTGATTTCGAAGATTGGAGTTGGGATAAATTAACAGCTCTGTGCAATGAGTTTATGACTGATTGCTTTTGGGCAGCGTGTTGGTGGAAAAGGCCGTTGAGGTATTCATCGGTGTGAGTGGGTTTTTGATACACAGAATGTCCCAAAGTACCGTCAGTCTGTCGACTAACTAATACATCCAGGAACGGGAGTGAACTTTTCGATTCAACTTTCATGTTGAGATGAATATAGAGATGTAATTATTTTAAGTGTTTCGGGAAGGGAACAAGATTTTCCCGACCATGCTACCAAATAACAAAAGGGTCGCCTACATATCTGAACCAATAGTCACCTTGAGTCAATAGTATCTTCCACAGAAGTATTCATGAAAATATTAGCTATGATCGCAGAAGCGATAAAAATCCCAAGACATCCAAATAATTTAGACCATGACTCGCAACATTTGGAAACCCATTCTCGATCTCAAGTGCCAGAACGAAGTAAGCCACCGGAATGTAGGCAGTGAACTGTGTAACGTGAAAATTGTTTCTCACAATGAATACCTCTACAGAAACCAGATGAATCAGTTTCAGATCAAGCCTCAAGCCTGTCCCGAAGATGTCACCTGTAATGGCTGACGAAACGTCGGCATTTGAGATATTGTGACGCGAAAGCCAAGAATTCTCATAACTATGAGTATCATATAAGAGACTTTAGTTCCTAAATTGGGTGTATAACTTGATGAGTCTCATAGTTTCCCAAAACTATGAAAATCGATCTTCTAGGTGTAGCGGTAGTTCATCAGAAAAACGAATATTCTGAAATTAATTCAATTCAAGTCATTCAAAATATTAGCATTAATAGGTTGAAAGTTTCAATATCTGCAAAATTCAATTACAATAAATTTTCATGGTGCAAACAATATGAAATCTGTAAATTCCGATAAATTAGTTTCGGTCCAATTGATTTATTTTTATGAAACACGAAAATTCGCTATACTAATTCCATGAAATTCAACTTGCAGTATAGTTCGAATTCAATTAAAACATCAGTATAACTCCGACGTTTTATTGCTTAAGTTTATCTTTATCGAATAAGAACCAGCTGGATTGGAGACATTTTCAATTGAGAAAGAAGGGAAGTGATCCATTATATTACCAAACAGAAAAATAGCAAGAAGACAACTGGAACACACACATATGGAATCACCACGGAAGGCAACGAGATTATAAGGAGTATGTTCAATCAACTTCCTCCACAATGAAATTGATTCGATACGGAACATCAACATCATAATTCATTCTACTGTTATTTTTGCTTTAATCTAGATAGTTAAAGGGACCACAATATATCCGGGAATGTGTTAAAGTCGTATGCAGATATTCTTGGAGGAATTGAGTGTTTCCTCCATAAGATATTCGACAAAAATCATTGGTGTCAGTAAATTCTGCGACGTTGAATGAATCATGATAAGGAGAAGAATAACTAGAAATATCAACTGGAATTGAAAATTGCTCTTTCTTCAACTAGATAATTTGACGATTCGACCCTTTCTTACAAACTTGGTGTGTTACCTTCCAGCTGAAAGACAGCTAGAGTTCAACCACTTCCAAAAAAAATATGAGAGAAGACCCTCCCCAACAAATATAGACCCATTGCTCTATTATCTGTGATCTCTAAAGTGATGATGATATTGGAGTAAGCAATCAACATCAAGCTTATCCAATACCTAGAGAGCTCCAAAACAGAGTCTGGCACCAAAGCCTACTTGTGAAACTTCGGTCAAATGGTTTTCCGCGTCAATTTTGTCGCTAACTAGATAAATCACTCAACACTGGTGTTCCACAGGGATCTATCTTGGCACCAACTTTGTTTCTGCTTCATATAAACGATCTGCTGGAAGTTACCCGCTGTCCCTTACACAGCTTTGTAGATGATGGTACACTTCATACCGCTTCCTTATCTAGAGCCCCCATACCATATAATGTAGCCAGAGGAGCAAGACAGAGACAGGTTGACGCAATTATAGGGGATTTTGAAATCTGATAATCTAGTAGAGTTCAACGCAGCAAAAAATTGAGCTTGCGTCTTCTCCAAGAAGGCGAATCTCACAATCTCTAATATGATGATTTCAGGTACAACTATTCCTATGAAGTCTTTCATATCCATGCTCGGAATCAAACCCTCTCATAGGACGATCATATGGAATCTATTGCGAAAACCGATGCACAAAAACCTCGGTTCCCTATTCCGTGCCAACAGCTACTTCACAGTCCAGCAGCTCCTCATAATCTACAAAACACAGAGCGACGTGTCTTGAAGTACTGTTCCCATGTTTGGAGTTCTGCTCCCAAACATACGCTGAAGCTTTTGGATTTTATCCAGAAGTCTATTCGTCTGATTGATGATGTCACACTTACGAGTTCAATGACCTCTCTGGAACATCGTAGAAAGGTAGGAAATCTTTCCCTTTTCTATAGATATTTCCATATTCCGTGTCCATCAGAAATGTTGTTTCACCACGAGAAATTCCAGATAGACTTAGCAAACGAGCTCAAACTAGTCACTCCTTCATTGTCAATCTCGAGACCTGCCGAACTTCTTCCGATCAGACTTGTCTTCTATCGAACAGGGAAGATGTGGAACTTTATACCTAGTAAGGTCTTTCCCTATACCTATTACCTATTTCTTCAAGAGAAATTGGAATGCATATCTCATCTCCCAACATTTCACCGCCAGTTCACACGATGTTCTCCGAACATTATAGGTTTCCCTCTCGTATAGTCAAAGTAAAGAAAAATGAATGGGGTTTGGCGCCGGTTTAATTTTTTGACATCAGATGTAAAGATATGCTGTTTGGGAAGATTCCAAAATTGTGAGAGAATGTATTTATATTATTTCAGAATTTTTGAGTTGATGGAATGGGAGGCGCATTTTCTCCTGAAGGAAATTGGATGCTTAGTGTCATATAATGTTTTGCTTTTGCTTACATACCGATGTAACTAGCTTTCATATAGTGTTGATACCCTTCCACAGATACTTAATTGTTTGAATTACATCAACTCCTTACGAATGACGAGAAAAAAACGAATCATACAAAGGTTGGTAAAACCAAGATATGTGAAAAAACAATTCTTTGATTCAATCTCCAGTTCGATATGAAATAACCAAGGAACATCACAATGCCATCCGACCACCTTTGGAACTATAAACAATTATCAAGCTTTGAATACCTACCCAATTGTAATTTTCAGCTATCAACCTGCTCTGGTGATGTCACGTGTGATAATTGGTAAGGGCTTGCCATTTAATTGATATCCTGTGACACAATATCAATCTAAAAATCAAGATAATTCGGAAATGTTCATCAATAACGCTTTAATGAATTAGCTCTGGCTCGAGAACGACAGAACAGAGTAGTTTCTTCGAAATATCTAATATTCAGTCTATGGATGTGTTCATCCTTTCAATATAAAAGATCTTATTCGGAAATACCATGTCAAAACTGCTCGTGAATAACATGACAGTTTTTTCCCATTTATCCTTTCTTGAAGGTTTAACTTCAATAAATTCAACAAGAACCATGTCAAAACTGCAGTCATACAATATTCCAGAATCATATTGTTCAAAACCTTCAACAATAAACTATAAAAGAGTTCACACTGTGGATACACTATAATACTATAAATAATCACCCTTATCGACTAAAAATACTGTTAAAGTACTGAGGACCTTTCGGCTACCAAGTAACTATCATCAGAGTAAACTGATGATGGCTACTTCTATTTCGTAGAATCAAAATGCTGATAATAATGTATTTCAGCTACATTCATAACAAAAAATTAACTGTGATCTATACAACACTAACTTCCCTCTCTCGTTGGAACCGAAAATATATTGCAAATCGGTAGAAACAGATAGTCTCATAAAGACGTCAAATATACTCTATGTCATTACATTGAAATTTTATTCGAATTGACAACATAATGTGTTTCAGAGAGATCGATATTATAACCTTTATCGTATTATTATATATGTAACGACTAATGTGCAAACATGGAAAGTAAAAAAAACTGGCTAGTAGCTTATAAACCAACCACACCGTTTGCTATTTTGATAAAAACTGCAATTACAACTAAATTAGCGATTAGTTAAGAACTAACTGCGTGTCTTGGCTAATTTACTGAGAATATTATGCTCTGTGGCGCAATACATCTGTACAAAGAGGGAACAACAATCAGTCAATTAAATTTCTAATAACCTACTAATCTAATATTGCAGAAAATACTTACAAATTTATTAGGCTAGCCCGGGAAAAATTCAACAAACTAACCTACGATGACCCTGCTGCTTGGAGTTTATTATTGGAAGCAAAATTATGTAAACTGTTTTACCGCTTGTGATACCAACTCTGATACAGGATCTTCATTCAATTGTTTATATGAAACAGTGGTTAGATTATTATATCTACCGCGATTTATTCAACTCCTGGTACCAGGAGACTAGACACTACCAATATTGTATAAATCTCAAATAGCTGGATAGTTTATAAGCTATCCAAGGCTGTTTGACTAATATGAAAACCATAATGTCTAGTAACACAAAATAGCTAATGCTATAGCTAGTTTTCTGATTAATTTATCAATAAAGTTAGGTTATATCTTTCTATTTGCGGGCCCGGCCGGTTTGGTTTCTATAATCATCAATTAGAAGCAATTTGCAAAATTTTCAAATCCGTACGACCTACAGCAATGACGCTATCGTCTCCAAAGTGGGCAAAAATAGATATAGAAAGACTCAAAATGGAAATTTCCGCGAAAATCCGAAAAAGTTTTTAGGCTTATCACAATACTCTCTCATACTACATATAGAGAAGGAAATACAAATTTATGACAAAAAAAACCAATCGAGAAGTAGGTATCACTAATATTTGCTGAACTTTTAATGTTTGAAAGATCGTTAATTTGAAATGTACGATAAAGACTATATTATCCCCCTAAAAGATATTCATCGGATAACGTTTCCCCTTCACCGGAAAATATGGCCGTTAGTGAAGTGTAGAAGTAGACACATAGTTAAAGTCCTTATAATGATAATGATTAATTTTCTGTCAAAAGTTGTGCAAGATATAAATCTTATGGAGCCTGCAAAAGTTGCTGTGCGCACTCTGGCGCACGGCACTACGAAATTATCTCCCTTCCTTATCCGGTTTAGTTATTTAGGTTGGGCTGATCCAAAGAAAGGTAATAAAAGCAACTTTTGTCCTTTGAGGAGTCGTCTTTGATTAACGAGTTCTAGCAACGGAGTCATTACGTTTTCATAAATTACGCAGCAAGTAATTTTCAGTTTTTAAACTGTTACTATCTGAGCCTTCTGGGAGCAGGATTGTATTTGTATCTGTTTACTTTCATTTGTGAGAGTCAGGGTTATAACAGGGTTGTCTACAAAAACGACCAACATCCCAAAAGTGTTCTCGGTGAAAATTGAAACTTATCCTTGATACAAAAAGGGCACAGGAGGATACAATAATTATGAATGCCCACGATGCTCATATATTTTGTTTATAGACAAAAAAATGTATATGCAACCACTTTTCTGCATATCACTCCGTTTATTGACGTGTTGAGTGCAATCTCGAACTTCACTCATTGGTCATAAAGTGAATTATTTGCAGGATTGATTTGTTTGAAATTTTCTATGCATTGCGATAAATTTTTATGTATACAAGTTTAGTAAAGGAGCTCTGTTGTTATTTCAATAAGTGGTTGATAGAATTTCAATATGTAGTAGATATTGATCATATATTAAAATTAAATTAGATTCAGATCTCCGAAACATGGCCGCCACCGGACAGAAATCCGTTCCACTTTATTATACGCTATGGTTTATCCAAAAGTATTATAGAAATCAGTGGGTTGAACAAGCTATCGTTTGGCAGATATTATCTTGGGAATGCACAAAATTTTTCTGCATTGAGCACTGAATTGCTGGGAATATAGAACTGAGTCTGCCAAATGACGTAAGATAAATTACTCTGATTGGCTGGCAATATTGTAGTTAAGTGTAATAGAGAATACAGGAGCTGCCAATGCCAGACTTTTCCAGAGTACAAAATTTTATATTCGATATAACGTTCCGAAAACCCTGGCCTCTTCCAGTAATAAACCTTTTTAACAGAGTAGAGGTTATCCAATATTAAATAGTCGTATATGGAAATAATTTCTCTAAATACTCACCGAAACCTACTATATAACATTAATATATCACATAGACATGAAACACGCAAACATTATAGTTCGACTCTCATAATATCAACGGCGGAAAAACTATAGGACAACTACTTAGGCTCAAGATTGAACAACAATAAATTAGATAACTATTTAACAACAGCGAATATATGTCACATATGAGGGCAAGGTGATAAAATTTTCAAACTGATATGTGATTCAGTTCAGTTTTGACACCCATCGAAAGCAAGCAACCTGAAGATTTTTGTTGACACGGAAAAAAGTGAATTTTGCGTCTTGATTAAACATTAATTCTTGCGTGAAAAAAACTAACAAAAAAACGCAAGTCCAAGCATCGCTTGTTAAACATTATGAGGACCATCGATTGGAACGATACACAAGTAGTTTACTGATTTTCGATGCGGTACTATGAACACGAAGGACGCCGAAAGTTCTGATCGTCCAATTGAGGTAACAACGCCAAGAATCATCAATAAAATCCATGGTAGATATTGGACGATCGGCGAGTTAAAGTGCATGGGATTTCTGAGGCTATGGGCATCTTAACCAAACAGCTACGGAACATTTTGCATAAATTTGTGTTTGTGAATATGAGAAAGCTATCTGCCAGATGGGGCCATGTTTGCTTTATGTTGACAACTTCAAAGTAGTGTTTGGCGACGTTCAAGCACGATAAGAAGGATTTTTTGCGCCGTTCCGTAGACGAAACATGAATCCCTCACAACACACCAGAGACCAAAGAATAGTCGAAACAGTGGACACAGTATCGTCCATATCGATTACCTTGGTAAGGGCAAAACTAACACCGGCGTATATTATGCAGAGCTGTTGGATCGATTCGACGTCAATTTGAAATGAAATCGGCCGCATTTGGCAAAAAAAAAGTGTTCGTACACCAGGACAACGCACCGGCGCACAGGTCCGCAGTCGCAATGGCAAAATTGCATGAATTGCGCTACGAATTGGTTCGTCAGCCACCATATTCTGCAGATTTGGCCCCCTTCGAATTAAGCTATTTCCGAACTTGAAGAAATGACTCGGCGGAAAGAGATTTGACTGCAACGATAAGGTCATCTCTGAAACAAACGCCTATTTTGAAGGATTGCCGAAATCGTTTTAGGAAGGGATCGAAAAATCAGAAAAACTTTGGACGGAGTGTATCGGGTTAAAAGGAGATTATGTTCAGAAATAAAATGAGTTTTGACCAAATGAATCATTTCGTGTTTCATTTTTCAGGGACTATTCACCTCGCCCTCGTAATAGCAATGTATAAGTTATTATTACATTTCATTTAATTTAATTTTTACTCAATTTTCACAGTTATTCCTATAATTTGCGTGCTTATCACAAGATTTCTCTGGGTTCATCACCAAATAGCAAACGATCTTTTGTCAAAATTTGAATATGATTTAACCTTCCGCTTTTGAGTTATCGTGTATTTAAGATTTCATCATCCAGACAGACAGACGGATTTTTCGAAGTTGCTTAGAATTCGATGGAAAATACTATGGAGTAAAAATTTTTGCTCTAAGACTTATAGACATTCTAGAAATAGCTTGAGTATATGCAATATACTCTTCCGACTTTATCGCGAAGTATAATAAGAGGCGACGGTTGTAGTATTTGCACGGGGCGGCTAAATGTCTAATGACGACTCTGATATTATCTTGGATGATATAAAAATGCCATGAACAATTTAAATTGAACACGACGGAACATCTTGTGGACGTTGCTTATGAAAATAGTTCTTCCACTTATGGATCAGATCCATGATTGAAAATAATATATTCCAGATGGTACCGACTTACCAGTCTATTGCTAATATGTCAAACCGTTTTTGGTGTCTGGTAGTATGGTAGCTACCATTTCTATCGTCGCAACGGTTTTGCAATAGCGATTACTTCGACATGTCCAATTCGAGAATCCTTGACGTACCATATGTTCAAGCTTAACTTATTCATATTTTTATACATATTAACAATAATTATGACAAGTCATTTAAAGTATCATTTTCTGTATATTATCTATTATAGCCTCTGTGGATGTATTTACGACACATCTGTAAGTCAGTTAAAATGGGATTCTTGTGGCAATTTGTCATCAGCATACGAAGTGTTTGATTGGCATGGCTTATTTATATGGGTACTTCTAAGAATCGTTGTGTGGCCTGGAATTTCTGGTCAACACATATGTAGCCAACGATAGCAGCTATCTACCCTTCTTTACAGACCTTTTTAGTCTCAAACTTACCTGAAGTAAACGACTTTAGAAAATATAACATTCACACAAAGCTCATTCATCGAGCAACATCATTATATCACTAAACATTCAAATCAAATTCATTCAACGACCAACATCATTACATTGCTATAACAATCACATCAACATCACTTCAGCAAGCAACATTAATACTTGCAATAACATTAACATATCATCAATCTTATAATCAAACGTTAACCTAGAGACTTACAACTTTAGGAAAACTAGCCTTCATAAATAAGGCGACTCAGTTCTGTTACTGTAGTTTGTACAAAACTGTATATAGGGGTGAATAAATAACTTAAAATCATCAAGTGCTATTTCTTCAACCAACTACCATCATACTGAGTCATACAAGAAGTGTAAACAACAGCAGAACACAGCACACCATAGTTATAATTTTTTGGGTTTCAAGACTGAGGGATGTTGAAATAGATTGATGAATGCGTAAGCTCATACTATTAAATTTTTGTTTCTGTTCCAGACATACAAGATTTTCAGATAATTTTAAATGGAGATGAATTTATAGCATGAAAGTAAATTGTCAAGAGACATCTTAATTAATCCAAACTATACAGTCTGAAATTAGGAACGCTTGTCTCATAAGATGCTATTCTCGTTTAACGGAACAAACAGTCATTTCCTTGTAAATTCACCATCAAATAGGACTCTAAAGGGACGTTTCGCGTATATCTTTAATTCGACTAGCGAAATTAAACACATTCTAATAAGCTAGGCTTACATTTTACACGTGAGTAGACTCCTTCTTGAGGTAATTTACTCAGTCCCCCAATGAATGTAAAACCACCAAGCGCATCTATGGATTCTACTGAAAACGCTGTCTCATTGCATTGTATTTTACTCGACAACCTTACAATGAAATCAACTGTTCCTTCGTGACTGATACAACCCGATTCAAAGTCTTTCTGCAATCGATTCACAGGATGTTGGAAACTTTCACCAAATTAAGTACGGGGAATTTACTGGAATTCTTGAAACAAAGAAACGTTGAAGCGTTAACAACTTGTTGTTGCCAGTTCTAAAAATCGTATTACGTGATGAGTAAAATCTTGGAATCTATTATGACATTCCGTTAACAATTGAGCTCTCTTTCAGATAACATGAATTCATTATACTTCTAAAGAACTTGTGCTACTCATAAAGACGTTCATGCAAAATCGTGGTGAATTCCTCTAAAGAACGCTTTAGTCAAGCAGACAAGCTATATTTATAGTGGCAAAACATAGGTTCTGGGTGTATAACTTTGTATAGCGAACAAAATATTAAGCTCCACATTTGAGAATTGCCAAAAAAAAATATGCATTAGAACGCACGAACATAACTTTGAATTAGGCACGACCTAGAGTGGGCAATACCAGAAATATGAAGCGGGTGAAGCTTTTTATCACTAAGCCATAGATCATGGCTCACGAAATCATGCTTTCCATCCACGTCCATGGAGGGCCTGAAGAAGATATTTGACTCTAGAGGGGTCATTCTTATTTGTATAATTATTATGCATAAAAGTGATGAATTACCTCAGAATTATCAAATTGTACTAAGAAGCTTGAACAATTCTGAAATATAGTTAACACTAAGGGAAAGATTTCCAATTATTCCTATATTCGAAATTATTAAAACCTAGATAAGGAAATTTTGAATTCTGATATCAATCAATTATTTGTAAAAACAGTACCTATTATGTAATTACTATACGTAAATTAAAAACAAATCCAAATAATCATTGTTCAACCTAGTAATTGAAATATACACTCCAAAATAGCACCAAGTTTGTAGCACAAGCTTGGTTAGATAAATATTGGTCTAGGTACCAAAAATTTAATCAAATATTAACCAGACATGTTTCGAATTATTCTTAAAATAGAAAAACAAATTCTAATTCTAATTATTCTAATTGTCCCGTAATCTCTGGATTCACCTCGAAATATCCCAAAATCTCTCATATAAGCAATAAATGAATAAATATCCAAGTATTACTTTTCTTTTTCTTCTAAGTATGTCAGTAGGTGTGAAACTTTGAATTCTATAATTAACTCATTTCTCAATAAGTTCTGTAAATTATTTATAATTTTTTAGTTTTATTCCTAAACAAGGTTGTAAATTATTACTCTGAATCTACGTAACAATTTTTTTATATATTAGAATTCCAATTTTAAATAAAACATATCATTATTTCTGAGAGAAGATTCATTGTCATTTGAAAAAAATATTAGTGCTGCAATATAAAAAATATTGTGTATACTGATGAAAATCATTTCTACCATTAACTTTCAATGTGAAAATGTTTTGTAAGTTATTCACTAATTTTGAATTTTGTTTCTGGTTTTTTTATATACTTCGACTACATGAGAGGAAAACTCATAATGTTCGAAGAACGCCAGCGGTGGAGTGTTGGAAGAGGAGATGAGCATTCGAATTTTTCTTGAAGGTTTGGAAGTTATAGGCATAGGGAAAGACCTCACTAGGCAAAGAGTTCCACAACTTCGCCGTAAAATAAGTATATTTGTAAATTACTACGCTGTATGTTCTTAACATTTTTTTTCTATATTAGGATTCCAATGTGAAACAAAACTTATTATTATTTCCGAGAGAAAATTCATTATCATTTAAAAAAAATTTAGGCAAATTACTAAATGTTGCAATATAGTAAATTTGTTCTACACTGATGAAAACCATATCAAAATTAAAAAAATGTACTTTACCTAATTATAATCAAAATAGGTATCAATTTATTTAGTAAGCGGTTTATTGAAAATAAATAATGAATAGTATAATAATTACAATGCTTCACAACTCACAAATCACGCACTCCATCCCGGCTACCTTGCATTTCCCTCTTCCCACCCCCTTCTGGGCAACTGAGCTAACGGAGATCCGTTCATAAGGCAATACTGCTTCAATTATGAAAAAACGTACTCAGGTTGAAGAAAAAGGAGATACTTTCGCCGCTGCTGGGAATGTGCCATCCGAGAACAGCGACCCCATTGCCCTTCCCACGTCATGCCACTGCACATATATCTATTTGTTCACCCTGAATGTTATGGAGCATGTAGGGGGGAATGAATACAACTTAGAAATTCGAACTTATGTCATACAGAACTATCATCTAAACTAGGACAGAAATTGCGATAACACAATTATTACTTCAACTCACATAACTCAACATTTATATTAAATTTCAAAGTGTCCTTTCCATCTGAACGTATCACAGTATAAATTGTCATTTATTTAATAAATAAAAAATACAGCTGGATGTCTTCCGAATTGTGGGTATTATGAGAGCAAATAAAGCTACATGTCATATACGATATGAAGTGTAGAGTGAAAAATTATAGCAGATTTACTCAGGAAAATAAATAACGTGATATGGAGTAGGAAAAGTGATATATTTCTTCTACTCCTGAAAATACTGATAATATTAAATTTCCTGCAATCCCGTATATTATCAAGAACTTGACTCCTCGCGTAGAAAAATATCTCTCTATACGTTGTTCATTTGGAATGATCTTGGGAATAACAATTTATTTGCGCTGAGCAAATATTAAGTTCTTCAAAGCTCTGATTAATTGATCGACCGAGTATAATTCGATTCAATTGATTTCTCCCAATATGAAGTTGTATCAAATTCTAACCGCAAAATGTTCCATAGTATCATAAATATTATTCCTTCATTTCTTTCTTGATTACAAATTCTGATCTTAATACAAAATGTGTGTTTTACTGATTATTCAACAAAACATCAGTGATGTCTATGATATAGTGAAATCGAACAATTATTATACGTAAATATATTTTTATGAAATGACTCAAGAATGCCTACTTTCTCGAAGAAACTTCAGACCCCAAACTACGCTAATCTAGTATTTTAGTCCGTTGCTAAGCAACGAACAGTTTTTAGTCCGGGAAATGTTTTGCCGACCTAGGTCGTCAAAATCGGTCTCTACCGGTTTTTTCTATACATTTTAGACAGTAAATAATTATACGCACTGATGAAAACCATATCAAAATTAAAAAAATGTACTTTACCTAATTATAATCAAAATAGGTATCAATTTATTTAGTAAGCGGTTTATTGAAAATAAATAATGAATAGTATAATAATTACAATGCTTCACAACTCACAAATCACGCACTCCATCCCGGCTACCTTGCATTTCCCTCTTCCCACCCCCTTCTGGGCAACTGAGCTAACGGAGATCCGTTCATAAGGCAATACTGCTTCAATTATGAAAAAACGTACTCAGGTTGAAGAAAAAGGAGATACTTTCGCCGCTGCTGGGAATGTGCCATCCGAGAACAGCGACCCCATTGCCCTTCCCACGTCATGCCACTGCACATATATCTATTTGTTCACCCTGAATGTTATGGAGCATGTAGGGGGGAATGAATACAACTTAGAAATTCGAACTTATGTCATACAGAACTATCATCTAAACTAGGACAGAAATTGCGATAACACAATTATTACTTCAACTCACATAACTCAACATTTATATTAAATTTCAAAGTGTCCTTTCCATCTGAACGTATCACAGTATAAATTGTCATTTATTTAATAAATAAAAAATACAGCTGGATGTCTTCCGAATTGTGGGTATTATGAGAGCAAATAAAGCTACATGTCATATACGATATGAAGTGTAGAGTGAAAAATTATAGCAGATTTACTCAGGAAAATAAATAACGTGATATGGAGTAGGAAAAGTGATATATTTCTTCTACTCCTGAAAATACTGATAATATTAAATTTCCTGCAATCCCGTATATTATCAAGAACTTGACTCCTCGCGTAGAAAAATATCTCTCTATACGTTGTTCATTTGGAATGATCTTGGGAATAACAATTTATTTGCGCTGAGCAAATATTAAGTTCTTCAAAGCTCTGATTAATTGATCGACCGAGTATAATTCGATTCAATTGATTTCTCCCAATATGAAGTTGTATCAAATTCTAACCGCAAAATGTTCCATAGTATCATAAATATTATTCCTTCATTTCTTTCTTGATTACAAATTCTGATCTTAATACAAAATGTGTGTTTTACTGATTATTCAACAAAACATCAGTGATGTCTATGATATAGTGAAATCGAACAATTATTATACGTAAATATATTTTTATGAAATGACTCAAGAATGCCTACTTTCTCGAAGAAACTTCAGACCCCAAACTACGCTAATCTAGTATTTTAGTCCGTTGCTAAGCAACGAACAGTTTTTAGTCCGGGAAATGTTTTGCCGACCTAGGTCGTCAAAATCGGTCTCTACCGGTTTTTTCTATACATTTTAGACAGTAAATAATTATACGCATACAAGCAACTCACATTGAGAACATCTATTGAATATATTGTTACAAATATGGAACGGTTATTATAACTATTTTTGTATATTCATAGTAACGTTGCAGTTTGTACAATTATTACACATAGGCTAAATTCTACCTGAATAGTCATTCTCTTTGTTACTTCCCCTTCTAAATTCATCTGTTATGTTACCTGAATATTCAGCGACGTTATTGCTGTTTTCTTCTTCGGCAATAATAGTAATAGTATTAACAGATTTTTCTTTATCACTTCCCCCTCTGAATGGTTTATCTACTATGTCTACTTCATTTGTGAAAGATTTTCTACGAGTATATAATTTTCGGCGATGGTCGAGAATTTCCATCCCCCCCATGCATCTTTAAAGCAATTAAATCTACCCCAGCATTAACCAAACTTGTCGCAGAGGACCGAGAGAAACAATGTCCTGTGTATTCATGTGCATATGACAAATTTGAAAATATTGCGACAATTTGAGGCATTTTGCCAAACTGATGTATTCTCACTACTTGCCTGCAATCTTTCCCATTTGAATATTTAAAGAAAAAGCAACAACTTTCAAACTTTTCTGGACGACATGCAACATATTTTCCATAAAATGGCTTATAAGTTCCGTTTATCACAAATGATCTTGGTTTGTTCCTTTTATTATCGGGTATTTTAATCAAAAGCTTAAATCCAAAATCTATGTCATTCAAATTTAATTGATATAGTTCATCATGGCGGCATGCACCGGCAACACCAAATATTAAGGCAACATAAAAAGTAAACACTATATAAATATCTAGGTAATTTTTAAATTCTTACATTCTAAACGTACCTTATCCATTCAGTATATATAATCCCACCAAAAACATTCTGTAAAAAACTAGCCAAGTCTCTATGGAGCTGCTTGTTTATCTCTAAAAAGTAATGAAATCTAGACAAAGTCGTACCAAGTCTAAGGTTCCTTACTGCGATTTCTTTATTATTATAGTTAATGTTGTGTGACTTGGCCGTTGAACATTCTTTATACGTTAGTGGGTACAAGTCAATTTTGTTTACACGTAATGTTATCTGTTGTAACTACCTATGTTTGTTAAGCGAGATAATAGCCTATATTGTTATTGGTAATTGGACGCTAGTGTCTCATTTTAGGGTGTTGTTGATTTTGCAACACATGCATTCAGCATTGACAATGCTGACTTCTGCTCTCTTCTTTTTGGAGCGTCAAATCGACCACCGATCTAACATAAAATAGACGTACAGACAGACTTCTATCAATGATTAGAAGTCCGTCTGTACTGGGAATAATTTTTTATACTGTTTGTTTCATGCTCGCCTACACATAAGTATTATTGAAATATGCAGCTTTATCAAGCCTACAATTGACTGGTTATTGAATCAACGTTTTCCAAGTGGCAATTTTCCATCGTCAATGGGTAGCGGTTCTGGCGACAGATTGGTGCTTGTGTACCCCTCAACGGCCAAGTCACACAACATTAACTATAATAATAAAGAAATCGCAGTAAGGAACCTTAGACTTGGCACGACTTTGTCTAGATTTCATTACTTTTTAGAGATGAACAAGCAGCTCCATCGAGACTTGGCTAGTTTTTTACAGAATGTTTTTGGTGGGATTTCACTTCTTTTTGTAGAAACGTGGGCATATTGATTTATTTCACCATCAGCATTACACGTGTACACTTGCATTTCGTCCCAATGTTCAGCAACGTATGCAACTATAGCAGATCTGATACTGCAAGTTGAGTCAGTTCTACCATACACCAAGAAAGGTATTGAATGGAAGAGACAAGACCCGTCTTTGGGCATACCAACTACTTGGTAGCCACTAAGTTCATCGTCGTCTTTTAATATTATCGACATTTTTTACGATATTATCTTGCGAAATCAAACACGTAACGTTTATGTTCATATGACAGACAGCTGATACATTGATAGACACATATACGACCGTGGTCACATATAATGTTCGTGGCAGACCATTTCATATCATAGATATTATTAAGGATACAAATGGGCTCTTGTGTTTTCAAATAAGGGTCACCAGGTACTCCAGATCTTCGATTATCCTAGTTTTTATAGTTTTCCCTTTATGTGGCCATTAAACCCTAACTCTGTACCAAATTTCAGCTCTCTGAGTTTATGGAAAGTACTAGTTCTATTATGATGATCATGAGTGAGTGAGTGAATGAGTGAGTGTCATAAATGCGAAACTTTGCTTTCGCTTAACTTCGAAACTAAATGACCTACAGACTTGAAATTTTTTATTTTAAGTATGCGATTTCATAGCTTACTGGATGACCAATTTCTGCGTTCTGGTCTTATCCAGAGGTTCTCAAATAGGGGCCTGAAAATGCGGCGAAATGATTCCAGTAAAGGATGGTACGGCAGTGTTTGCTTCGCGCTCGACTTGGCGGGGGCACATCTGGTGCTTGCATAATAAACGTTTCAATTTGTACATCTGACAAAACTTTTGACTTCTTTGGTTTATAGTTGTCACTTTGAAGTTTCAGGAAAGCACGTTATTTCAAATATTTTGTAATATCAATATCTTCTTTTGTACTAAGTGTAACTCTCAGCATGAAGTAATTTGACCATAACGTAGATGTCTTCAACTTCGTAGATAAATCGGAAAAGAATGCAATCATGACATTTTCAGATCGAGAGATCGTCTTTTTTTCGGCATTAATCCATAGAACGTTTGTAAGCGTATTCGTATTTTGCCTTGGATTTATTTGGCAATAAATTCAAGATAACATTTTCAGCAGCATTTACTAAATCTGATGGTGTCCCGCACCCCTGAACATCATCATTACTGTACATTTTAAATATTTTGAATCATTTTTTAGCGATAAGTAGGTATCAAACCGAAATAAGTAGTGAATCTCTGACTTTTGTCACAACAATAAACAAACAATGATTATCAAGGAAACGATTTCATAAGCAATGGGAAATTGTTATGCATTTATAAAAATTCCTTAATTTATGATAATGATGATTCAATGCTTGTTGACAATTTAGATTGTCGTCCGGGAATGTATTGCTTTTAATACTAGATACACAATTCAATGTACTCGTCCTATTATTGAATATTAGTACCTAAAGAGGATAATACATGAATCTTAAGACCATACTGAACACAGAAGATAAACTTCCAGAACGTAATTAGTCGATTTGTGTATCTCACCAAAGTTAACCCTCTCTAAAAATGTAATTTAATATAACATTGTAATTGCTTAGTGCTTGAATGTCACTTCGGTTTCATTGTTTTATTCCAATATTTTGACCACACGATAGGAAAATCTATATTGTTAAATTGGTGTTAAGTGACAAGCCCTTCATTATTACGCATCTAATATGAGCTTGTATTCTCATTATATATCTCCGAGTTAGTTATAAAACAAATGACGATCATCAACGTTCAGTAGAGTTAATCGAAGTAAAATGCAATTCAAATGACAAAGCAATTAAATAAAAATCTTGAGATACGACGGACCGGCTAGTTTATGAAACATTTGACGATCGCAACTTTCAGATTGAAGGAAAACGCCTCGCTACATCTCTACTGAATTGCGATAATTCATTCATATTAAATAATGCAATATTTGAGGGTTTGATTACATGCATGCTTCCAGCTTAAAACCAGATTTTCAAGATTCACGAAGTCGCGGGTTAGCTGTTATCTTGAATTTAGGGATGAGTTAGTTTTTATTTGTTATTTATCTGTTTGCATATTTAAATTCTCAGAAGTAAGGTTGAAATCTAGAGTTCTCAACTCTTACACTGAAAGTTTGTTTATTTTAGTGTATTAGTGAATATGACTTTAGTCCAGTCGCAAGGTTACATAAGTTGATTTGGCAATTTGATTGGCTAATTTGAACGCTATGTTTTTGGGTACTCTGAAGACGGGAAAAATAGTTTAAAAATTCCTGGAATATCGCTAGAAAAGTTATGTTCATTTTCTTGCGGAAAAACTTGAAAAGTTCCGGATTTTTTCATTTATTCAAATTAATTTTGAAATAAGGCTTCCAATCAAAAAAAGTACAGGATATCAAGGTCAAAGATAATTTGAATTCACGTCGAATGAGTCAAGGTAGGTCATTTGAGGGCTATGGGCCCGAAATAAAGCCCATTTTGTGATTTTTTCACGGTTTACAAAATATTGTTTTTGAATAGAAAAGAGATTGTAAAGATATTTAGCTCCCGTGGAAAGTTGGCTGGCGTTTTGTTCTACTTTTCACTGGATTTTTTTTATCACCAGAATTATAATTTCGCGAAAAACCTTGAAATTCCGATTTCACGCTGAAAAATGCATATTTTGACTCAAAACAAAATGCATTTTGTAGATTTTGACAAATATCAGCCAAAATAATCATTAAATGATATTTTGATATAAATGCCGATTTTTGACGGGACTTTGAAAATTTTTGAAATTGGAGAAATTTTGAGGTTAGAATATTCGAAAAGAAACCAAATTCGAGATTCTGTCAGAGCTCTTCAATATGTGTATTGTGGGCTATTGTAAATCCATCTTTCTTTAATAGAAGTATAGATATTCATGTTGACGTTTAAGAATAAAAAAAATCAGCATTAGCAGAACATATTTCAAATACACACCATTTCACACCATTTCTTAAGGAAGTTTATCACTCTTGAAACACAGTAATGACAAATATTTAGGTAATTCAGAAGGGTTGGAAATGTATAAGCGAATAAGCAATTTCTTGATTTCAGATTTATCTCCAGCTGAGGGTAACCTCTTCTTTGCAAAAAAGTATTGGAACAGGTATATTTTGTTTTATTATTTGTTATTCACCTATTTGGTGGGTGAAAGATTCTTAGTATTTTAATAGTATTTTTAGTGGATAAGTGTGATTATTTCGTACTTATTAGAGAACTGATAGTCTATCATATTTTGGTCCACATCTTTCCGATAAACATTATCAGATATCATATAAACACAAGCAGTTATTCCTCAAAGATATTCTCACCTATGTGATATACACTTTGACATTATTGAATAAATTAATAATATAATAATGATATAACAAATCATGAATATGTAATGTATTAAACTCCAAACTTAGGAAGCAAGGATATTATTACTTATTTATAACTACTAAATTTGTAGATTATTGATTATCCCATCACTAGTATATATCGTTAGATATGTTCAATAGCATTTGCCAGAAGGGTTATCATACATTGACAGTGTTATCGTTCAGTAGCGTTTCAATTTACTCTTTCCACAAATGAGGTCGAGAGATGTTCGTAGCTAATAGCTGTGAGGTTACTGTTTGATCTTGAGAAACCTCATCATCGTTACCATTGTGACAAGCACCAACAGTATCCCCACAATATTACGATCATGTGTGGTCCATGGCACAAACTGCATTACAGAAGCTTGGTTTTTTGTCCTGTGCCATGGGCTTCTTCACACCCCCAGCACCTTCTCAAGATCTACAAAGCACAGAGAAATTTTTTTATGGGTATATGTCCGCGGACTACGCCAGCAGAAACAGCTAGTTACTTGTGAATACGTGTTCCTGGATACTAGTGATAAGGGAATGCTCCCGATAGGAGATAAATTAAAATTTAACATGTTCTATAGCCTTCAATGTACCCAAAAACGCTATGTTTGGAAGAGAAAGGCACAATTTTGTGATTGTATGACCGGTTTGTAAGACATAGTTAGCTACGGCGTTCGAATCACGTTATTAGTACGAACATGATGCTCATGGAACCTCTATAAATGCTTACCTCAAACTTCGTGTATATGCGAGAAAATTTGTTGAGCGCCTCCTCATCTTTTTATATATTCAGGTATGTTTCAGTATCTAATGAGGATACTGTTCACAGATTTTATATTATTGACATAAATAAGTTCGGCTATCAGTCTTGCTCAGAAAAATACGATAACTCATTTGTTTTCATTCCTTTTGAATTATTGAGTAAATGTTTCTCCGTTAATCTTATGAAGACATTCTCCATAAAGTTTTAAAGTCCACACATCCTGCATCCTGCAATATTCAATACGCATTCCGACTATTTTGTCAGTGGATGTTAAATTCCCTTGTGAGCACGTCGCCATGTTCGTACGCACTGTGTAGTTGCATAAAGAAAACATCCCACTGCGGGTTCAGTAACATAACATATTGGCCACACGTGGGATGGCGAAACGCTCTTGACAGATAGGGTAAACCTGGATCACAAGATGAAACGACGCGATATGATGAATCACTGGAAAGCTCAAAACTTTCATAAATTCATCTATTTATGAAAATTGTCAACTAGAATTCCTATACGTTCACTAAATAAGCTATACGTACTTAATAATAGATATTAGAGTATGAGCATCGTTTACTGATTCAATATATTCAATACTGGAATTACAATTATAACATAATAATGATAATATTTATTCACCAAAGATAGATGTGTAGCTTATAACATTTACAATATAATAATTGGTGATAACAATAAACTATGAAAGAGTTCACACTTTGGATAATATAAGAAACAAACACCCTTATCCTCAGTCCTCAGTACTTCAACAGTATTTTTAGGGAATAAGGGAATGTAGTTCCTGGCACGGAATATAAAACCCAGTTTTTGGGAAGAGGTTTTCACAATGGACCTCACACGATCGTCCGAGGAGAGGGTGCTGTTGGTGGTGAACCCGAGCATGAATATGGAAGACTTCATTGGAATAGTTGTACCTACCTGACATCATCATATTAGGGCTTGTGGGATCCGCCTTCCTAGATAAGACGCAAGCTTGAGTTTTGGCTGCATTAAACTGTACTAGACTATCAGATCCCCATTCCAAAATCTTTGGTAGATCTCCATTTATTGCCTCAACTTGTCTCTGTCTCGCTTCTCTGACTTCATTGGATAGTGTACCATCATCTGCAAAGATGTGGACGGGACAGGTGGTCACTCTCAGCAGATCATTTATATGGAACAGAAACAAAGTTGGTGCCAAGATAGATCCCTGTGGAGCACCAACATTGATAGCCATTGTCTCGAAGGATACTCCGTCAACCACCATATGGAGTGTTCTATCTGAGAGAAAACTCGATAGTGAGCGACAAAGTTGAGGCGGCAAATCATATGACGGAAATTTCCCAAGAAGGCTCTGGTGCCAGACTTGGTCGAATGCTTTGGGAATATCCAATGCTACAGCTCAAGAGTACCTATGTTTTTCAATAAATTTTCGTGATACATGTGTTACGTAGGCAAGCAGGTATCCTGTTGATCATTGCTGACGAAAGCCATTTGTGCCTTTCGTTCACGAGTTTGGAGCTCGCTAGGTACTGAATGAGGTCAATGTTGATTGCTTCCTTTAGACATCACAGATAATAATATAATTATCTATAATTATTGGGAAGGGTCTTCTTTCTTTTTTTGTAATTGGTTGGACTCTAGCTGTCTTTCAGCTGGAAGGAAATACATCAAGTTTGTATGAAAGGGTAAACTACCTGTAAAAAACTGGTGTTAATGCAGGCGCACATTCCTTGAGGTAAAAGGAACGAAACTTTCAAATTTATTGTAAGTATTTGATGAAGTTGGCTTCGACTTATGACCACATCCATAATATCACCGATGAGATGTTCAAAAAAAAGTGAAAATGGAATTATATTTATTGAAGATACGAAATCAATTTCGAGACTTAAAAATAACCTCTTGTAAATACCGACACACATCCTACGCTGATAAAACATGAAATGACGACTGCATCCTCCATCCATGAACAATAAAGCTAATTCTATCCCATTCTTTCCTTGTCCATTACGTAGAATGTTGATGTCACAGGATGGAATACCTATCAGTGAAATGTAGTACACTTTATACTAACCCTTGAATGTTGGACATTAAATTATTGATTTATGAATATAGTTCTTAGATTTTCGATTGATAAGTATTAGAAAGTGAATAGAAATTTTGGAAGAGGAAGTATAATTATATCATTTTCTAGAGTTAATAATAATTCCAAAGAATTCGAAATCGCTGATAAAGCATGGATTGACAACTGCATCCTTTATCCATGAACAATAAAGCTAATTCTACCACATTCTTTCCTTGTCCATTCCGTAGAATGTCACAGGATGGAATACCTATCAGGAAAATGTAGTACACTTCATACCACGGTATAGGATAGGCTGGTAGTGCATCTTGTATACTTTAATACGTGGTAGGAGTGAGTCTCTTACCTTCCCGGTGCGTTAGAAATCCGTACGGTGTCGCTACGATCGGGTCCCGAACCTACGCTATGTACCGGGATATCAAAAATTATCTTGGAGTTTACGTTTGAAATCATAATGTCACTGTCACACTGACATCATCAATAACCTACAAATTTCATGTCAGAATCTGTTGAGTCATTGTGCTGGAATTTTCTAATCCAGTTTTTGAATCATGCCTCTTACCACACAGCACAAAATGTTCATGATTGAAGCCTATTTTCGAACGGGTACGCTAGTTAATGGAAATTGGCAATACAGTCAACGTTTGTGTTTGGACAATTTTCGAGAGCACTTCCCAAACGTGCGGGTCCCGATAGTAACGCCACCTTGTGGAGTCTACACGAATCGATCCGATAAGTGCTTCATTTTTCATAAGGGAGATGCACTACCACCCTTTTCTATACCGTGCTTTATACTTACCCTTGAATGTTGGACATATAGCTGCAAATCCAACAAGCATTATTACTCGGAAAAATAATGAAAAACTAACTCGATTAATCATCGTCATTTTCGTTTCAGCTTTAGTAAATTATTGATTTATAAATATAGTTCTTAGATTCTCGATTGATTAGTATTAGAAAGTGTATGAACATTTTGGAAGGGGAAATATAATTATATCATTTTCTTGAGTTAATAATTCCAAAGGAGTAGGAAACAGACGATATAAAAACTGAGCTCAAATTCATAAGGTGATTCTAAATTGTACAATTCTTATGTGATTGGTATACCCTTATCTCTTCTTGTGAACATTTGTGATACATATTCACCACACACATTTGAGATGTTGGGGTTTTGGAGAAAATTAGCAACTCAGTATTGAAATAATTGATCTAATTATTCATGTTTTAGGTAGTCACATAAATATCTTCTACCCATTCAGGGTATTTTTCTAGAAATAGACAAGAGTTTCTGGAATTTGTTCCACCATTCTTACGGCTAGTGTGTGTGATGTAATTATGCATAATGGTACGAACTAGTCTGGAAACTGGTATTCAAACGAAAATTCGATTCAGAATTACCGCATTTGGTTGAATTAAATCACCTGAAAGTAATGTTTAATGAAATTCTCCAGCGCATTTATATGATAATAGAACAGATATATTCGTGTACAAAGCATTCATTCAATACACTTTACACCCACGTATTTTAAATGTTAATTAGTTCATTTTGATGATGAAAGCTTGTTGGTGTAAATGTAATTACAAACTGAATTGAACTAGAATATGTGATAAATATGCTAATTGAAACAAAACTTGATTGAATTTTATTAGGTTTTTTCACGCGGGTAATACGTACTTCCATAGACATATAAAACATTATAGATCTCTTCCCATGAGTTCCCATTCCCATTCTCGGTAACCGCAGATTGATTTTGTCATAATATACATAATATAAATTTTGAGGGAACCGTCTTAGCAAGTTATGTTCAAACCAACTCTGTTCTAGTGAGCCACTAGCCAACCCCATAATGGCATCAGCCATTTTATTCAAAAAACAGATATACATGAAACGTTCTAATGGTACGTAATACATAGTTGACCAGAAAGATATACCAATTTCAATTCTAACATAAAAAGGCTTCTACAGAGGAATTTTACATCATCATCACTGATCATAAATTCTATGCTAAGTTACATGGAAATATAATAAATAAATCAATTTCTTATGAAGGTATCAATAAATATCGAAACGTCAAAAAGCTTAATATTTACAGGATAATCTAAATTTCGCGCCCCCTATTTTTGACAGAGGACAGCCGAAAATGAAAAACCAAACACGGGTTCTCAAATTGGACCTACTATGGCCAAAAAAAATAGTTTTCTCTATTGTGGAAAAAGGCCACCGTGACGTTATCGATACCATTTTTCGCAGAAACATACCAATTTTCCCCCAAGAAAAGAGTAGTGATATTGAAGAACAACTGCTCCTCGAAAATAATTTGAATATAAATAATGAATCTTCGTTTGCTGGGGATAACACGTCCGTCAATTATGCTTCTATGTTCAGAAAATTCAAATTGATAATCACAAAATTTGCATTAAAAGGCATAAAATTTGATGTCGAAGCATTATTCGTTTACAGCGAACTTTCAGCATACGCCAAACGAACAGATAGCGCTTGTGAGTGGAACTAACTCTCATCGATGAAACATTTTCTATCTCTCTCAGTTCCAAAGTTGGAAGCTCAAATATGTAAAAAATTACTCGAACATTTCTCACCTTAGCCTTTACTTAATCGAGTTAACAATCTATATTTATTTAAACAACAAAATTGGAAATCTAAATCTTGTGAATTTAGATTATGTCCTCCTCCAATAGCCAAAACTAAATCTAACCTATGTTTAGCTTCTGTAGTTCTGGATTTAACATTTCTCTTGTGAGATCGTTACGAGCATCTCTTATTTGTTCTTTCAGGTGTTTCATGTTATGTGTAAACACTGTTCTTCGGAGCCCCACAAAAATGAGTCAAGCAGAGTTACGTCCGGCGATTCAGCTGGCCACTCAACTAGTCCATTTATACCAATTCATCTTTCTGCGTAAACGCTGCTTAAATATTGTGTCACGTTTCTGGACCTATGTGGAGGAAAACGGTCGTGTTGAAACCACTTATTTCTTCTTAATTGTAGTGGCACATTTTCTAAAAGTTCTGATAACTTCTCTGGTAGAAATTATAAATAACTTGCCCTATCTAACATATTTTCATCAAAATAGAGTATAACGAGGTGACCATTGATGATCCCACGCCAAACATTTATCTCAAAGTGGCGTTGATTTTGAATGTCGTGCACTCATGGGAATTCTCTGAGGCCCAGTACGTTTTTGCAGTTTGGTTTGCCGTTACTGATAAATTTAATCTTGTCTGTCCATTAAATAAAGTTTTTACATTATTAAGCTTCCAGCTTTTAAATGTAGAGAGACAAACAAACAATTTCATGAAAGTTTCTCATGCAACTGCAGGAAGAAATTGGTATATTTCTGATACAAATTATATCCAAGACTTCACTGCGGCCATTGGCCATTTTCCCTCTCCACAATATGAGAAAACTAAATCTACGCCTTAATTGAACCTTGGTAGGTCCCATTTAAGAACCTGAGTTTGATTTTTCACTTTCGGCTTTCCACGGTCAAAATAGGGGGTGCGGTGAAATTGAGATTATCCTATACACTTATCGTAAAAGTTTTCTTCATCTTTTTCTGGTGGTTCCAAACAAAAACCATTCTGCATGAGCATTTCGACTGATAAATTCGAAAAATATAAAATATGAGCGATACTTCTCCAAATATCCCTAGACTGTTTCGATGAGCGTATTATTATTTGACAATTATTCACAATAGCACGATTTGATGCCAACGTTTCGCCAACCATTAGAGATCGCATCTTCTACATCGACAATAAATACCGCTACAAAAACCAGAGGAATCAGTTTCAGTTCAAGCCTCAAGGCAGCCCAGAAGATGTAAAGGTTGACAAAACGTCGGCATCAAGTCGTACTATTGTGATGTGGAATCCATTTTGGAAGCCAAGAATCTTCAATATTAGCTATTCGCGGAAGTCTACTAATCAAGGTATTATTATTTGCATCAACTTTTAGTCTTATTTCAGGATGACCTTCCTATCCTAAAAATATGTTCTCGGTTTCTCGTGACACCTATAAACTTATCATACAAGGAATCGCTACAAGGAGAACAATTTATCATCATGGAGCAACGAATTCGACAAATAGCAAATCAAATGAAATCAAGTTGGCATCACTAGACACATTGTCACTTAACTAATCTCCTTAGAAAATCCTCAAGGTACCTGCCTGTTGTTTAATGTAATGTGGTGTTACATTAAGATGAAAAAATTATTTGAAATCCACCAACTGAAGAAGGGAAGTTTCGAGTACGTTTACAAATAAATAAACATTAAAACTCGTGAATTCGCCTGAAAACACATATTTCTTTCAGTAAGATCATAATCTCAGGATTGCACACGTCATATATAATTTCATACCTAAGAAACAACTGACTTCTTCTCCTTAGCAAGCCAACTGTAATATTTAAGGATCTAGCGTAAGATATTAGATGTAGGGAGTTACCATGTTGTACTCAAAGACGTCGGAACGCCAAGGGCATTTCAATTAAAGTTTCAACTCTCGAGGCGGTTGCATTTTTCAACTGTTTGTGTCACGTATATTGTTTCCGATATGCATGTCCTTGTTTGTGAATAAAATATTCATTTTTATCGTCTTTGCTGAAATATGATATCTGAGAATATTCGACACAACATTTTCGAAAAACAAACACTATAAGAATTAACATATGATATCATGAGGAAAATAACAACACAAAGTTTCTTTATAACTTCAATGATGAAACAAACCTAAAATATTCATTTTATTTGAATTCACAGTTATATGCGTTTTAAGGCTGTATGTGTTATACTCTATATACTATTATACTATTTTGCTGTAAGGTGAACTGTCAACATCATTGACATAAAGGACTATGTTTTGTCAACCCAACTTTCATGATACCACAGAGCAATTTATTTAATATAACCTTATTATTATTAAGAAGTAACTATGTTTCATGACAACAAACATAAAAATATGTCACTTCTCCGATGACGTAATTTAAAAATGTTTAAATATTACTTTCGAAAAGTTCTGCAGTTTAAATATATGATTGTGATACATATTTATAACCAAGAAAATACTTTTGTCATAATCATACAAAAAGTATCATATTTTCTATTTGAAAAACTGAAGATGCACAAAATACCACTTGCAAGGAAGCTACCGCGACCAAAAACAATTCCCATTTTTATCACTTTGAAGCAATTTACAAATTTTCAAATTCATATGACCAATAGGAGTCGTCTTCACAGTCAATTACGATACACACAGACATCATCTCAGAAATAGTCTACATTCAGAAAGATTAAAAACGGATATTTTCGCGGAAATGTTGAAATATGGCCAAAGATAATTTGTTGATGTTGCAATTTCAAGAATGTCAAACTCACTTGACAGGTGGTGTTATCGATTCAACAGGAACTATACCTTCTGCCCTACCTGTCTTCAAAATTTAAGACAGGCGATTTTTATTAATCCTATCTATATCATCGGATCAAGTCTTTTCAAAACTAAATTAAATGTCGTTCTGTATTAAGCATAGAGCTTAGACCAGTTAGGCACTCAATAAGTTACGAGATATCACTTGGAGAATAAACAGAATCGAGACATTTATAGAAAATCGACATAGAAGTTGAAAAGTATCCATCCGAAAATCAAAATTACTTAAGAATGTCTATCCGCTGAAGCCTCATTCGAGAGAACTCTAACATCTTTCTGATTTCGCAGTTTCAGACAAATTGTCTTTGTTAATACACCCTTTCGATGTTTCGTTGGAATAGCTCAGTTGACCTTTGGCTCTCGAGTTTTACTTCTGATCTTCTTGCGTTCACATTATGAAGCGTATTAATATCATCTTCTTATTGCTATATCCAACAAATACTCACTCAAGAAACCCACAATCTTTTATTATATACGACTTATACGAGGGCAAGGTGAAAAGTACCTGAAATATGAAATATATGGCGCAACAATCGAAAATCCCATGTTATGTTTTTGATGTACCGGGATATCAAAAATTATCTTGGTCAAGGGTGGTTGTGGAATGTAAAACGTGTGTCTTACTTTAAATTTTTGAATATGTTTTGTTGTGTCAGAACATGTTAAGTCATTGTACTGAAATTTTCTAATCCAGTTTTTGAATCATGCCTCTTACCACACAGCACAAAATTTTCATGATTGAAGTCTATTTTCGAACGGGTGCGCTAGTTAATGGAAATTGGCAATACTTAAAAAACAAGATTTTCGCAACCCCGGTAAATAATTTGCAAGAACTTCAACAAAGAATAGTTCAGCAATGTGCAACCATAACGCCAGAAATGCTGCAAATCGGTTTTCACAGCATGAGGATGCGCGTCAACTTGTGTATCGAACAAAACGGGGGACATTTCCAACAAATTACTGTTATTTAGTTTTTCTTGTTACTAAAACCGTTATTTCATAATTTGTAGTTCATTATTGTTTTACAACTGAAATAAATAGGTATGAAATTTGTAGGTTATTGATGATGTCAGTGTGACAGTGACATAATTATTTCAAATGTAAAGTAAGACACACGTTTTAGATTCCACAACCACCTTGACCAAGATACTTTTTGATATCCCGGTACCATTCTTAATTAAAACGCATTAACATTTTCAGGTTAAGCATTATTTACTGTGTGGAAAAAAACATTACACGAACAAAAGCATTGCTTGTTAAACATTATGGGGACTCTTCACCATCGATTGAAACGATTCACAAGTGGCTTACTGATTTTCGTTGTGGTAGTATGACCACAAAGGACGACGAACGTTCTTGTCGTCAGTTTGAGGTTACAATGTCAGAAATCGTCGATAACATCCATGGTATGATATTGGACGATCGGTGAGTTAAAGTGCACGAGATTGCTGAGGCTATGGGCTTTCAACCGAACGGGTACGGAACATTTCGGCTAATTGTTCATCTCTGACTCCGTATTTCTCCAGTTTTGCAAGAAGGATTTTATGATTAACCGTGTCAAAAGCCTTGGAGATATCAAGAAAAGGATGTTATAATAGATTCAATGAATTTGAAACTGCTGTTTCCGAATTATGGTCCTTAAGAACACCATGTGGACTGTCATTGAAAATCTTGTATTTTGTGAAAAAATCCATCAATCTATTGCATAGTAGCTTCTCATACAATTTGGAGAATGAAGAAAGCAGACTCGATTGGTCGGTAGTTACCTAGATCTGCTGGATCATTTTTTTGGAGAGTGGTATTATCAACGTGGTTTTCAGAGAGTGAGGAAAAACTACACATCTGAAAAAACTATTGAAAATGTAGCATAATGGACTCACTACACAGGGTATTCCACGAGAGCCGTTCGTTAGAAGTTTTCGTGGTTAGAAAAAAATTAGAATTCTGAAATTTTGGGTTCCAGGGTTATCCAAGATTTTCTTTCTTTTCAAAATATACTACTTCCGGTTACACCGGAAGTCGCCATTAACTTCCTTATTTTAAATAGAACACCCGGTATATTATTTCATTTTTAGATTTCTGAGAAAATTCCATAGTGGATTCCATCAGGTTTTCCTATACCTATTTTCAATTTTTTCTTGGATATCTTGATTTTTTTGGAAAACAGATGTAGCGCTGTTTTGAACATTGCGCCCTTCAACCAATTTCGATTGGTGGAAAGCGCTTCTGGGGTAGACGGAAGCACAAGAATGATTCTTCCGAATGCCATATTGACAACTGATTTATCGCATACAGGATATCCAAAATTTAATGACCAATTATTTTAAAAGTTGAAAAAGTTCGTTTTTTCAAATGGGACACCCTGTATTTTATTGGATGGTCGGATGCAAAATTTGATTCTGCATCGATTTGCTATAACATTCTCTATACCTATTTCCAGTGGTTTTCTTGTTAATCCATATTTTTATCAAAAGGTGATCAAACTCCAAAAGTTCTACCTAGTAAGACTTGATTTTGACAGGAATTGAAAGAATGTTTATTTAATGTCAAGGCACTATCATCGTACAGATTCGTGAGGTATCTACTCACAGTTCTAGGGATTTTGTTAAGTTGCAGAAGTACAGTTTATAATGGAGAATGTTGAAGAATATTCCAATAGTGATTTGTTAAATTTGTTTTTCACGCACGGTGAATGTGGACGAATTGTTCGACGAACATGCAGACTATTTAATGAACGATATCCGGACCTACCAACAATGACTCCCAGAAAATTTGCAAGAATCGAAAATCGATTTATGGCAACTGGAAACTGGAAAATAACCTGAAGCCCGTAACTGATAATGAAGATAACGAGGTGAATGTGTTGGCGTTTTTTCAAGCTTATCCGCCGAGTTCAATTTCGATAGCAACGCTGGATTTGGGTATTTCAAAAACATCAATCTACAGAATAGGAGTATATGACAGGTATTCAGTGTTTGAACCAAAATGGAGGTCATATAGAACAATTATTGTAATTTTACATTCTCTTATTATTTTATGTCATTATGTTCCAATTTTTTGTTTTTATTTTATATTTCGTTCTAAATGTTATGTACCAATGTCATGTTCTAATTAAAGTAATTTTTTTACCGTTTCATTGATGTTTATTTGGCTTTGAAAGGTAAGCGATGTTTCGGTTTCTGCCAAAAAACCACATTAAAATAAAAAATATGGATTAACAAGAAAACCACTGGAAATAGGTATAGAGAATGTTATAGCAACTCGATGCAGAATCAAATTCTGCATCCGACCATCCAATAAAATACAGGGTGTCCCATTTGAAAAAACGAACTTTTTCAACTTTTAAAATGATGTAATTGGCCATTAAATTTTGGATACCCTGTATGCGATAAATCAGTTCTCAATATGACATTCGAAAGAATCATTCCTGTGCTTCCGTCTACCCCAGAAGCGTTTTCCACCAATCGAAATTGGTTCAAGGGCGCAATGCTCAAAACAGCGCTACATCTGTCAAAATTTTCAAAAAAATCAAGATATCTAAGAAAAAATTGAAAATAGGTATAGGAAAACCTGATGGAATCCACTATGAAATTTCCTCAGGGATCTAAAAATGAAATAATATACCGGGTGTTCTATTTAAAATAAGGAAGTTAATGGCGACTTCCGGTATAACCGGAAGTAGTACGATCTTGAAAATATTTTTAAAAGGAAGAAAATCTTGGATAACCCTGGAACCCAAAATTTCAGAATTCTTACTTTTTTTAACCACGAAAACTTCTAACGAACGGCTCTCGTGGAATACTCTGTATTCATAATTATTCAGACGATGTCTTTGACGGTAATGGTACTGTTACGAAGCAACATTTTTCAAACATAACCCGTAATCCCCCGAATCATATAAAAATGTTGGAATCTTCATATGTGATCTTGTGCTACTATATTACTTTGTTGTCAGAAGCTTAGTTGGGGATGCAACTCATTAATTATGAGTCACAAATACAAAATAATATTGTATTTAGGTCGACCAATTCCTATTTCCTTAGAAAACAATCCCCTGTCGCTTCCGTGAGCAATACATTTATCTAACAAAGCAAAATGCAAATACGATACGCATATTTTACGGGCCTCTATGAAGGTACATTACTCAATTATACGCTTGAAGAAACCCGAAAACAGAAAAAGTCCCTCACCGTACTACAGCAAAGGGTTACTGTTGCATCAGACTTGTTTTAATTAAAGATGATCCCAGCAGATGGCAGAGCCTTGCAGATTGAGAATGCCAAGCAGGAAGACTGTGGGTGACAGTTGCAAAAGTTATCCAACGGAAACGGAAGGAGTTGGGGCTAGCCGCTGAAACAGCAAATGGAATAACTACAAAACTGAAACCTCAGTTCTCTCTGATTCTATCTAAAGGATATTCGTCGCGCAAGTAATAACTTAGATTTGTTGCTTCATGAGATATTATATTTTCAATTATATGGAATAGACTTAATGCTAAAATAATGAAATACATTTCTATTGTATGAGTGCTTATTTACGCTCGAATGTTATTCTTTCATTTTCAATCCTTTAGCTAGTCTAAAAAATAGAAGTTCGAAAAATCTCATTCTACATCTCCAGAACTCAAATCAAATGTACTGCCTAAGTTTAATATTTTCTAAATGTCATTAAAGCAAATATAAGTTGCCATAAAACAAAAATATACCAGAAATGTTGCTTGATGCTCTCATTATAGTCTTCTTCACAAGAATAAATGTAATAACCAAAAGGATATCTCCGATCAGATTGTCGCCGTTAATTTCAAGTGTAACAATTATTGTGGATGATGTTTAACAAATTATAGTGGAAATCAGTTGGGATACTTATTTTTTAATCTCTGATTTTGCTTTTATCTTTCGTAAGATATCACAGAAATTCATATTTCAGTACTTTTTATTATAAAAGACAAATACGCTCACGTAGGCCTATGGAAAACTGGTATTGACTAGAATACGAGGTTTCGGGCTGTCGGAATCACAACAACGGTGTTTTTGAGAGATGTCCTGGCTTGCTTGATTCAAGTATACTCGTCTGTCAGGGATAGTGAACTATTTATTTTATGTTAATCCAGTTTAACAAAATGAAACTACAAAATTTTGAGTCTAATTTTCCAAGAGATTTTATTTTTCAATAACACGACCGGTTGGACATTCACATCATTATCGCATTAGACAAAAAATTGTTTTATTTCATTTTATTACACTCGTTTATGTTTCGGCTACCGAACATCCTCTGCCATCCTATTTGACAAAGTTATATTTGCGTCGTTTTGTCGGATTTGTTTGGCATTCTTTTACCAAACGACATCTGACACTCTATTTGACAACCAGTTGTCCGCCATTCCTTTACCCAACTTCATCTGTCGCCCTATGTGACAACGTTATATTTACGTCGTTTTGTTGGATTTGTGATGGAGCTAAAACCGAAATAACACAGGTTGCAAATCGTTATTTATTCCAATCTTTAGAAGTCTCACAAGAAAATTAGAGAATTTCGATAGCCATTAGAAATATATAACACATTTAGATTTTGGTCCATATTGTGAAAATTTTGCCAATGTAATAATGTCATTTCCAATATTCAAAACAAAATTATTTATATAAAATTAATATTTCATGTAAAATTAAAATATCCAAAAGTAAAGTAACAAGAACATCTATGCCAGATGTTTTCTGGTTAGTATCAATAATAAAGATAGCTTGAGAAAAGTAAAGGGGTTCCTAAAATAAATATAAGACAATGCACACCCGCTTCAAGGAGGCTGATATGATACCGTAGCTGGTATTGTCAAGATGTTCAATAATTTCACAAAAGTTTCTTGTTCTTAAGGAAATCATAAGCCTGTCAAGATGAATAACCAATAAAGGACAGAACACGAATGCTAGCAATGATAAATGTTAATGTTAATCATCTGGACATGCTTAGGTAGTGGGCTTTTTCCAGATCCGCTGTTGATCTCAATATGGAAGTTTTAAACGTCTTCCTTTTCATAAGTTACATGATCAATCAAAATGTATCACACGCAAATCGGGACGTAACGTAGTATCTAATCATCAAAATTGTAATTATGGTCTTAAGTCTAGTGAAAATACGCCCATGTACATTCAATTCTGTTAATATATTTAGAAAAGGACAGATCTGTTTAGAAATCCTCACCGAAACCATTCTGAATTCGTGGCCTCAAGAGAGGATAAGAACTTTCAACTATCTTACTGCTTATTGATTAAATCGGGAATCATTTTCCCAATTGTAGATTGGTTCTTGAGAAGAAGCACGCATTACAAACATCAGATGCAATGCCTAAAACCTTCAGTTATATTTTGTAACTTGAATTATTCTCTTGAAAAATCACGTGACACTTTCTCAATTTCAATTAATTTAAGTTGATAGTTTCTTCAGAGTGTTTTTGGTAAGAAGCTGATTTCGGTGAGACACAGTTTTTTATTCAAGTTCAAGTTCAATAATACATTCAAATCAGCTCATTTAGTTTCGATCCCCCCGGTTCATCCTGGTTGGGTATCAATTTATAGTCCAGGCAATAAGCCCGTATAAAGACCATAATAAAATAAAATATATAGTAAGCTAAAATTTAAAAATTTTTTTTTGCATTTTGTTCCTAATTCCCCATAGATCATTCATGACCATCAAGACCGCGGGGGTCGACCTTCCTACACCCTCAAAACGGGGTTTCAACCCCTGAGAGGAGCATTCTTATAAAAACAGTCCAAATTAATGAATTAAGAGCCGAAAATGACCCCTAGTAATTCCGCTGTAATTCTTCTCAAAAAAGTCTCTCCATACGGAAAATTCGGGAAATTTGAGATTTTCCTGAGACGTTTGTGAATAATAAAGTATAATTTTGTTGCAAAAATAACCTCTAGTAGGTTTTTTGGGTCGCTGATTACGATTCCGCTGTAATTTTTCCCAAAAAATTCTCTCCAGATGGAAAATTCGGGAAATTTGAGATTTTCCTGAGACGATAATGAATAATAAAGTATAATTTTGTTGCAAAAATGACCTCTAGTCATGACCTCCCGTCATTTTTGCAACAAAATTATACTTTATTATTCATAACCGTTTCAGGAAAATCTCAAGTTTCCCGAATTTTCCATATGGAGAGTTTTTTTGGAAAAAGAACATCAGAATCGTGATCAGCAACCCAAAAAACCTACTAGAGGTCATTTTTGCAACAAAATTATACTTTATTATTCACAAACGTCTCAGGAAAATCTTAAATTTCCCGAATTTTCCATCTGGAGAGTTTTTTTGGAAAAATAACAGCGGAATCGTGATCAGCAACCCAAAAAACCTACTAGAGGTCATTTTTGCAACAAAATTATACTTTATTATTCACAATCGTCTAAGGAAAATCTCAAATTTCCCAAATTTCCTATGTGGAGAGAGTTTTTTGGGAAAAATAACAGCGGAATCGTGATCAGCGACCCAAAAAACCTACTATACGTCATTTTTACAACAAAATTATACTTTATTATTCACAACCGTCTCAGGAAAATCTCAAATTTTCCGAATTTTCCATCTGGAGAGAGTTTTCTGGGAAAACTAACTGCGGAATCGTGATCAGCGACCCAAAAAACATATTAGGTGTCATTTTCGGCTCTTAATTCTGAACTGTTTTTATAAGAATGCTCCTCTGAGGGGTTGAAACCCCGTTTTGAGGGGGTAGAAAGGTCGACCCCCCGCGGTCTTGATAGTCATGAATGATCTATGGGGCATTGAAAACAAAATGCAAAAAAAAATTTGAAATTATAGCTTACCATATTTTTTTTTATTTTCTGGTTTGTTGCCTGGACTATTAATAATCCTAGTTCTGATTCTGTCTTTTAGTTAATTTAGATTATCTAGGTTTGTTTTATTTGAGTTTAGATTTTGATCTTATATCTTGTATTCTTATCAGTAGTGAAGCTGTATTCTTTTTTGTTATCTTGAATTATCACAGACATTCTGTAAGATCTGAAAGATTAGCGTTTACCCTTCCACTTACTTTCTAGTGTGTTAAATATTAGGTGTGAAATAAAAGAGTCAGTGATATTTTTCACGTTTGTTCTTGCTAATCAATGATTGGGATCAAACTACAACGTGCCATGGTTCTCTAAATTGGCCAGACTGTCAATAAATAAATGGTTCGAGGATTAGGAATAATATAAATTCCTCAATTGAAGTTTTATCACGAGAGAGCCATGTTACACCAAGTTAGTTAAATTTTTCAACATTTACCGTAGTCTGTATAGTTGACAATTTTGATCAAACTAGGAGGTTTCAAAATGTTTCTGAAAAACCTAATTATAACCAATTTTTTACAACTATAATATCCGACCCAATACTAATGCAATTTTTCAAATTTGTCGTTAGTATCTCCTACTTTTATCAGAGAATTTCGTGTTTTACTGTTGTCTACCACCACCAAAAATTTGAAGTCGATATCTTCAACGATGTCTGTTTGAGACCCCATACTGCGTTTATTAGCACAAAAAGTGAAGTTACGGCATGAAGCATAATATCACCATCGTTTTTAGACGGTCGATTTGCATAATCATAGCCACCTTAGAAAAATTATTCATGAAATTTCCAAAATCGTCGATTTTGAAAACGATGCTACATGTCATTATACTATTATGCTTTCTTTCAGTTGAATCTTGAATTTGACAATTTGATTCAAGGTATATATATTGTTATGATTTCATTTCATAAACAATAAAAGTTTAAAAATAATAACTTACCGAACTTTGAAAATCAGAAAAGATCAAATAAAAGATATTTATATGGAATTAAAAACAATAGTAAAAGCTAAATAATAGTTAGGATATTAATATTAACAATGTAAAACATAATAAACAACAATGTAATAGAATAAGAAGTGATAAACAAGAACTTCAGTGAAAGTGAAGAAACGTACTGTGTAACGAAGGCAGAAATCATAATTAAAGTGATTACAAAACTATCATGAGATAGTACAAAACATTGAATAATGTTATAGATATAAGTTAGGATTAGTAAATTTGAGTTATGTAATGTTAAAAGAATGTTATTGATATAATATGGTATGTATTAGATTTAAGAATAAGTAACTGTCAAGAAAACCATAAATATGGGAATAATCATATTAATAATAACCCAATCATAGGTTATATTATACCAAAGTGTGGGGAAAAATGTAGGCAATATTAATTTAAAAAGAAGGAATCACTATCAAGTAAAATAAGTTGAAAATCTCCAATAGTTCAAAAATCAAAGAATACTAAATTCTGATTGGTTGAGAGGAATTTCTAGTGTCAGTCTGGTAACAATGAGTACTTCTGTCAGTTTAACAACAATTAACTTGGCATTCTTGATAAGTAAAGTAAGCACCTGATAGGTTGTTTATGACATCAAGTAGCGTCGGTTTTGGAGGCCTATAAAAAGGTCTGAAAGTAAAGCCAAGTTCAGTTTGCATTAATATCCAAGCAGAGACTGTTCTTCTCTGGCAACTCACCAAAATTTTCTAACCTAAGTTTATAAAAAATAAACATCAGAGAACGCAAGTGTTCCAAACTTCGATAGGTTCAAAGTAACCAAAGTTAATAAGTTTTATTAAAAGTCAACGAGTATCCCAAGTATCTAAACCAAATAAAAGGTAGTAATAACCTCCAATTTATAAGAAGTATCCAACGATTGCCATTCTTCAACATAATTTCAATACAGCATCGAAAAGTTTTATGTCTTATCTAAAAGAATAAAACAAAGTATTATCAACAGTTCCTGATCCTCAAGAAGAAGTAACATAAATTAGTTACCTGTGATTATCGTGAAAAAGCATAGTGTTGTGTAATAGGTGAATCAACGAAATTATAAAAGGAAGTAAATTGAAAATTGCCCACATTGTTAAACACACTTTTGGATATTATCTAAACGTAAGTTTGTTTATAATTTCTACATCATATTATCCGTATTATCTGTAAAGAAAAAGGAAGATTGTTGACTATAACAATATAAACAAATATTAGTTGAAAAAGTGTCTTAAGGTTATGTCATAGATTTTGTAAACATAAAATTGAATTGAACAAGATAATAAGAGTCATAGAAATTAAATATTGTGAAATCAAAGAGCATTGTGTTTAATTCCATATAAAAATTATTCTATAGATAAACTTCAAAACTTCATAAACATTAATTTAAAAATTCAAATATAATCAAGTCAAAAGATAAAAAGCTAGCCGGTAGAATCAAAAATTATAATTATTAAATAAATAAAAAACTCAGTAAGAGTTTTCATAATAATATATTATTATTTCTACATCAAGGTCAAATAACAGACCTATAACGCTACCTATTGAATTATTTCATCAAGATATTTGAAAAAGAAGTAGCTAAACAAAAATATAACTTTTTGGTATCAAATAAGTTATTTTCAAATAGTCAGCTTGGACACTATATCCATGTAGGTCCATTCGGACAACCGAAACGGCGACTATAGAGTTTGTTCAAAATATTTATGATATATTGGAACTAAAGTATAAGACATTGGCGATATTTTTTGATTTGACAGCTGCATTTGATACGGTCTGAATTCTGTTCATACTGTTTAAACTAGAACATAAACATGGGGATTTGTACTGGCTTCTTACAGCTTACAAGAGCTGCCGTATCAATTTGACCGAGGAACTTTGTGTAACAAACACCAATGACAGTTGAAAAAATATTTTGAAATATATTAACAAAACTAATTGGAAATAGGATGAGTATTTTAAATCTTGCATACTTCAATAATGCAAGGTGTTATTTCTTAATTTTTGTTTCAGTTTGCAATTCTTTATTCACTTAATCATAAATGAAATATAACAGTTCTAGACTAAATGATTGAAACAATGTCATCATGGCTTATATAATCCGCATGAAATCTAAAATTCTCTCTGTAAAGCATGATGATGTAATCAAAACATATGAGCTTATACAATATTCTACCTAAGGGATTTGGGATATTCTAACAAAGTTAGTGAGCGGTGACAGATTCAAAACTTCTGAAACAAAAATATCAAAATTTAAATTGCAAAACAAGATTTTCGAAATAAACTCATTTCCTACATTGGGGGACTAAAAATTCTATGACACAGATAAGTTATTTTATTTGACGTCAAACTCTTGATGTTGTTAGTTCATTACATGATGCCTATGATTACTCCGAGGTATTTCAAATTCCACTTGGGAATAAACTGAGCAAGCACGATGTGCACTCTAACAGAGAATATTTTCGTCAAGTTCCCTGAAATTTGTGGAGCTTTAATTACATTAATGTATGCAAATGATTTTCATGGAAAGATAGATGTAAACAGCGGCGTTAGTGAGCCAGGAAATAAGACGAGATCTTGAGCTAGGTAGTTATAGTGCCTTATTCTTCCTTTTATCGTTATAATCACGTTCGTTGAATAATGAAATCTTCCTATGATTAACGCTGGATACTGTAACGCAAAATATGTCAAGGGAATTATCTGATTAGAGTCGAACAAATGATGCGATATAATATATTTTGATAAAATTAATTTAAATATGCAAAAATAATTATACAAAATTTATTAATTGAGATTTTGAATTTATCAAATCTTAATTTTTTAGATTGAACAGGCTACGTCGTTAGTTACATTTATTTTATTAAATTAGTGAAAAACAAGTTTTATAAAATTATTTTATTTAAATTTAAAAATTAAGCTTTTGTATCAGATAATGCAAAGTATTTGTGATTTAAAATGTAATTTATAAACAATTGTAGTGTTTAATGAATATTCGAATAAAACAGTAGTTGCATGTAATTATTCAATAGAGAGAAAGTGCTGGAACTAAGGACGATCTTATGTGAAATCATTTACATTGTAACATGAAAAATATTTATTAATACTTTTAATCTGATAAAGCAAGTACCTAGCTCCTGATTTTCATTGTGATTTTCAGTAGAATTATTTTTTGGAAAAAAAAAATCGTGAGCTTGTTTCAGTTTCTTACATATCATTTACAGTATACAAATGATACAATGTTCATTTGAAGCTAATTATTATTATATATTATAATGATAATTATTAGCCGAATGTGAAATTCATGATACAGCTCTTTTCTTTGGAGAATTGTAAATTTTGATCACCACTGGAAGCTCAGCATCAGGTTCTAGCGATTTGAGATGAATGATATAAATAATCATTATTTGTAAAGTTATAACTACAAAAATGGTAGGTATAGAGCGATTGTGCCTCTAAATAGACGTTGCAGTTACATGAAAATTCATTGACACTCTTTCGCAGGTTGGCCTCAAAATACTTCATAATTTTTCTTCTTTTACTACTCCTCTACCACCCCTTTCTGCATCTTGACTTCTATATTATTATTATATATTCCATATTATTATTATATATTATAATGATAATTATTAGCCGAATGTGAAATTCATGATACAGCTCTTTTCTTTGGAGAATTGTAAATTTTGATCACCACTGGAAGCTCAGCATCAGGTTCTAGCGATTTGAGATGAATGATATAAATAATCATTATTTGTAAAGTTATAACTACAAAAATGGTAGGTATAGAGCGATTGTGCCTCTAAATAGACGTTGCAGTTACATGAAAATTCATTGACACTCTTTCGCAGGTTGGCCTCAAAATACTTCATAATTTTTCTTCTTTTACTACTCCTCTACCACCCCTTTCTGCATCTTGACTTCTATATTATTATTATATATTCCATATTATTATTATATATTATAATGATAATTATTAGCCGAATGTGAAATTCATGATACAGCTCTTTTCTTTGGAGAATTGTAAATTTTGATCACCACTGGAAGCTCAGCATCAGGTTCTAGCGATTTGAGATGAATGATATAAATAATCATTATTTGTAAAGTTATAACTACAAAAATGGTAGGTATAGAGCGATTGTGCCTCTAAATAGACGTTGCAGTTACATGAAAATTCATTGACACTCTTTCGCAGGTTGGCCTCAAAATACTTCATAATTTTTCTTCTTTTACTACTCCTCTACCACCCCTTTCTGCATCTTGACTTCTATCTTGACAATTTCCACTTGCTACTAAATCTTCTGTGTCGGTTTATGATCAGGGTATCTTTCCATATACTTTCTTCGGGCACTGTCTGCAATACATCTTGCTTCGCCATAAATCAAATTATTGCATTTTGACATATTATTGGTTTGAAAACATAATTAGTGGAAATATTTTCCCCAAATCAATTATGAAACAATTAAATCGTCTTAAGAAGGCTGTTTCTTATATCTTTGGAGCAACTGGGATATCGAATGACTGGTAGCTACTGCGATGATTAATTCCGAAGGAGGTGTAATGCAAAGATACAATTGTTATGATCTTTAGAGGAAATAAAACAAGATATCAAAATTTGTGAAGAGGAAATATGTTTTTAAGCAATTTCCATTGATATGAAAGTTCGGGTAATAGATGTAGAAGGGGTGTCTTATTCCACCCTTTCCACAAAGAAGTAAAAACCGCAATAGGTCAATATAAAATCATTTTTTAAGTACTATTATTACATTAAAAGAAATGGTTTGCTCCAAGTTAAACAATTTTGGAGAGAAGTGAAAAAACGTATTTTACCTCAATGTTTAAGGGCAACTAGGGAATGGTCTGATCTCTAGAATCCCCAATTTCAAGATAAAGCTGTTATTCGTAACAAGTTCAAGACCATTCTTGAACATTCAAATAAATCATATAATAGTTCTTCCAATAACTTCAATAATATCTGTAAATCATAAAAGAAAAAAGACTGTTATTACTTGAAAGCAGTTAAGACAATACCATTGATAAAGTTTCCGATTTCGACAAATCCGAGAATTACAAAATCAATTGTGAGTCGTATTCAAAATGCTATGTGGGTCAAACTAGAAGGAACATTCTAACTCATTATAAGGAACACTTTGCCCATATAAAGTAATAATGATGAAAAATCAGGGTTAGCTTAACATATTTTGAACACAACATTTCTCAAGAAAGGTCATCACTTTCAAAACACAGTACAGACAAATATCTAGGTAATTTAGAAGAAATGGAAATGTATAAACGAAAAAGCAATTTGTTAAATTCAGATTTATCTCTAGTTGAGAGTAACCCATTGTTTACATTATTATTCCCGAATAGTATTTAAACAGGCACATTTTGATTTATAATTTAGTTTACTCTGATGATGGCTAAAAGCCGAAAGGGCCTCCGTACTTTAATAGTATTTTTAGTGAATAAGGGTGATTATTTCTTATCAATATCTATATCCACAATATTTGTTTACCATTTAGCAGCTATCGAATATCTGTATCAAATACTAGAAGAGTAGCTCCAAGAACAGCAGGTGCCAATGTAGTAGTCATTGTTAAAACCCTTGCCCTACGAGAAATTGCATGTCATTGAGAATTAGTTTGAAAATGAAGAAAGTAACGTTCTCCAAACTAGCTTCGAACAATACCGGCTTCAATTGTCGATAAATTCAATCAGCCGGCAAATAGTTCAAGTTAGATTAACAATATTTCAAACCAATTGCGATGTTATTTAGAAATGAGTGACAGGAACTTCGCGTGATATCATCGTATCTGACATCTGGCAGGTAGTTGGGGAATAGGCATGCGCCTTCATGCATTTTACATAGTTATATCAATCTGTTAATTTGATATTTTACCCCTTCACCATCAAATTTATTGGGGCAATTCAGTGTTCTTAAACAAAACAGGCTCGAAACTAACTTTGATTGACAGACTTCTAGTATGCAAATGCAAATAATTGAGTATAGTGAAGGGAAAGTAGAAAATGAAGCTTCCTGCATTTAGATAATCGAATTTCACTAGAAATGATTGAGCAATCAAGGTGATCGAAAGTTGATTGAATCAATCGGATTGAGTTTAGTCAAACGAATTATGAAAAATAAATAAATAAAATCTATTATTTAAAATAAAATTCTTAAAAGATTTCTTGAATTCTTTCAATGGTAATTTTCTAATGGATTCGGCCAATCTATTAAAATATTGAAGCACTACAAATTTTCAAGCCATTTTGAGATTTTTCAACTCCGAGAAAATTTGTACGAATTTCTCTTCTTACGAGTATTGTAATCATGAAAATCCTCACTCAAGGAGTATTTATCTCTGTAATTATGTGCAGACATTCATATATTATACAATGTGTTTCAGAAAAACCTCCCGTAAATGCAGGAGACGGTAGATTTACAAAAAAAAATCAGATTTTTCAAATAAACTACGTTGAATTCAATTTTTTTTAAACGAAATTTTGCTGTAGCTCCTGTGCAGTTACAGGTATTTCGTTGAAATCTGGTACTTGAAGATTTCAGAAGACGCCGAATAAGATGGTTTAGTTAGTTTCAGATAAAGTGGTAGAGGGCGCTGGGTGTGCGACTTTTTGGCGTTTCTTTAAGCCTTAACTTCTTTGAAAATAATTTTTTTGTTTTCTTTGCATATTTTATAATTTCGTTTCAAACAAATTATGTACTCTTGCTGAGGTTCTCAAAATCTCACCGTTTTCGAGAAAAACGCGTTTAAATGAACATACGCGATATCGGTAGTAAGTAAATTGTTAATGAATTTTCGTTATGTTCACTTAAACGCATTAAGGTATATCTTTGTTAACATCAATAAGAAGGTTAGACAATTTTACATCATTTTGGTTCAAAGATCATTGCATACCGACCTTGATAAGAGCTGTTGAAAGTGTGATAATTTAAATCGATGTAGTTTCTGAACGACTCATTCGATTTCAGTAAACTTTAGTTTGTATAGAAGAGAAGGTACGTGCTTTCAATTGTCGTATCTATTGGTACACGATGAATCCTAAGATAATTGCTGGAGGGCGTAATTTTTAATGATAACGGTTTTATTGATTTTGTCCCAAAAACTTAAGTCATACGGTATAGCTATGACATGATAATCGGAAATTAGATTGAATTTGCAGAAAAAACTGAAAACCGCAGATCGATATTTTGTTTTGTTTCAAAGTTCGAGAAAAACTCCTTTAAATGAACATAGGCGATTTCGGTAGTAAGTAAATTTGTTAATGAGTTTTTGTTATGTTCATTTGAACTCGTTTTTCTCGAAAACGGTGATATTTTGAGACCCTCAACAGGAGTACATTATTTGTTTGAAATAAAATTGTAAACCAGAACAATTCGCAAATAAAACAAAAAAATTATTCTCAAAAATGTTAAGGCTGAAAGAAACGCCAAAAAGTCGCGCTCCCAGCGCCCTCTACCGCATAATCTGAAACTCACTGAACCATCTTATTCAGCGTCGTCTGAAACCTCCGAGTACCAGATTTCAACGAAATATCTGTAGCTGCACAGAAGCTACAGCAAAATTTCGTTTAAAAAAAATTAAATTCAACGAAACGAAAGAAGATAGGACCATAGCTTATACGAAAAATCTGAATATTTTTGTAAGATCTACCGTCACCAGCATTTACCGTAGGTCTTTCTGAAACACCTTGTATATATACACAGATTTGAGAATATTAATATACCTAATCCCTTAAATACTTTTCTACAGCAGTTCCTATAACCAATACTCGCAACAATTCTTATCGCTCTTCTTTGATATCTGAAAATAATTAGAGTTAGTGTTGGTTTTTGATTACTGTAAACCTACCTGAATAAATGTTTGAATAACCTTAGTTATATATTATATCTTCTCTGTACTGTCCCAATTGAGAAATAACCCAGAACACTACGAGTGCTAAGTAAAATCTACAACTCAGTAGCCACTTCTAGCCATCTCGAGAACTTTGACCCCTGGAATTTATTTCTTCAATGAAGTTGGCACAGGCAGTATAACACGCAGTCAGAAGAGACCGTTGGCACAGAGATTTCTTCCGGGAAGTAAACCTCGCAAATAAAATCTAGCGCTCGAGACAAAGTACCGAAAAAGTGGGTTACAACTTAATAATACTTAATACTAATAACTATTTGTTGAATTTGTATAATTAGATGTTCCATTTGCTACCAGTTTATCGTTTAATCTCTCCATTAGGTAAAATGTATTCTCAGATGACGTTCTCCACGATCTGTAGTTCTCCTAGGACGCCATGATTCTTGCCAACACCCATGAAAACCTTCTTCAGACTACCTGATTCAACATAATGTCACGTTGCGGTCTACGCGGTTGGTAATTTCTCTAAGAGAAAATTCATCCGACCTCATATCAACCTCACTCGAAATGATGAAATATTTATGAACTTGTTGAATTCTAGGCATGGCTGATAATGCTAAAGTTATCCTAAAATTTGATGATCCAACGATGAGTGTTGGTTTTGTTATTTTAAACAGTAGAAGATTATATTTGATATCAGTAACCTATTGCAATCAATCAGGTTTGTGGCCAGCCAGAAACTCAAAATATGGCTGATAATGCTCACTATAGAAATGTAAAAGCGATACTGACTAGAATTTATTCATTTTTAGCTAAGCCTGATTCAATTCATGCAGTCATTTGTTTGTTATATCGGAGAACATCTTGTGTGGAATTTCTAAACGACGGTGGCGGCTGGTTATGAAAGAGGGTGAACACAAGAAAACAATTACCTATTTTTTCTACATATAATTCATTCTGCTATTTTTCATGCTGGAAAAAACGTATATGACTTTGTTGTTAAAATCCGGGATAGACTGAACGAACTTCTTTACTATATATAGGACCGTCAATACGTTCAGTCAATCTTCTAAAATCGTCGAGATGGATTCACGACCGTGGTGACATATGCGGTAGGCTACTTGAACTAATCCGAAACATTACTCGTAACGCTCCTGGTAAAACAGTTAAATACGTGGATGTGGAGTTGGCTACAGCCCAGAAGGGCTATAGTCTAGCAAGCAGAGCCCGTAGTGGGTCCGCCTAAAGTAGTTCCGCCGGGGGCGGAAAAACAACTGTTTCTGCGTGGGTAAATGCTGCACCACATGGTTTTACTCCTAAAGTCCGGTGTCTGTGCTTCTTATCCCAGGCTTCTGGGTAAATGATTCACGGCCAGGGCAATGAAACGTGGTAGGCCGATGATAAGAGGCCAACGGCTACTCGTCAAACGAAGTAGTAGTAAAATGACACGAACACGAGTAGGCAGGGGAATAGGGGCCCAGATGGTTCAAAAGACCGTCTCCTCTCCAATTAAGGCGTTGGTATCTGTCGGGCAGTGGCATGCTGACGATAGTTAGGGGAGGGCAAGTACGCATGCTTTAAGTCCGCTGGATAGGTAAGCGGGGGGCTTGACTCCCGAAATTCTCATCGTGTACACTATAAAGGCAAGACGTTTACTGGAGATACGGAGCTTTGTGTCTCAAACCGACGGTATAAGCGGATATTGCGAAGATAACCGTAGTCAGCAGAATCATACTTGGAACAGGTACACTTCAGAACGTTCCCCGGTTCATATTTTTGGGCGTTAGCGTTGAATGCGCCTGACGTGCGGAATATAATAATACACTGAATTACATGAGAATTTCTTTCTGTGTTTATCTTGGTGGTTGGGTGGGGTGCCCTCTAGAACCAGCCGTCACTGCTGAATGAATTACCTAACTAATACTTGGTGTTGCGGTTTTTAGTTCAATCAGTATACTTTGAATCAATCTTAAAATATGCATTACCAGAATGAAACAAGAAGATTGAAAGTAGCATAATATCACACCAAACTTGTACAATTTGGCCTATATAGACGTAGCATTGTTTATTCATAGACGACATAGAGAATGTTATTTCATCGTAGAGTGTATTATTTTCCTCAATTTTTCAGTATTGTATTGCCTACTAATTTAAATTATAAAGCAGTGAATGTGAATTATTCCGCCATCAAATTTCACTTAGTTCACAATTTTCTGTAATCACTGCTAGACAGCATAGTATTTCATTAATTTTCCATGCTAGTAATCTGTAGAAATAATGAATATTTCACAGGAAAATGAATTTAATGAAACTTGATTTGGTAGACAAGTTGGAATTGTCTGCACGCGTTCTGACCGCAAAAGACTTTATGCCGCATTTTATCCAAATCCAATTTGCCTGGAATCAAACCTGTCCATCATCTACCATGCAAACTCTAGATATAAATGGCAGGATATAGTTCTCCGTATATATCGTTATCTCTCAGGAATCGTATTCAGATAACTTCTGCTTCTATTATACTTGCCACTTGCCAGTTTATTATTAGCATTATATTCTTTTCTTTCACTTGGTAGGGTCGGAAAGTGTTTATGAATAAAATATCTAATTAAAATTGTAACATTCCTGGGGAAAGACCTACCACTTTGACCTAGATAAAAGCTTGGACAAGATCCACAATTTAGATCGAAGACTCCAGATTTCACTACCTTTTTTTATTTTTATAATAAAAGTCTATTTTGCATTTTTTCTACAGTGTATAATTCAGTTTAGTATTCATTTGAATATAATGAATTTCCCAAGTAAAGACCAATTCAATGTTGAAACTATATTTATATGCGGTGGTAAACTATGAAACAATTGTACACATGTATAACAATTCACAGTAGCGGTTTAAGTATAAATTTGTATACGTGAAATACGCTTGACTACGAAGTACACGAACCAGTGGCGTAACGAGTACCGATCCGGCCGGTGCCTGGGCCCCCCGACGCAAAGCTATTTTTGCGATGAAATATAAAAAAAATGTTTTCTAGATTTTTAAGAATCTCCTCAAAAAATTGGATATGTATCTTTTTGTGTCATTTCAAAATTTAGTGGAATATTCCGACGAAAGATCAGTTTTAACAATCTCATTCCGCTCAAAGTGTATAATTAATAATATATTTTTGACTAAAACTAAGGGTGTAACCGCCCTAAACGTTGGGCGTCAATTTGTAAGGGTTCTATTTACTCTTACTAAAGGATGAACTAAAGTTCTATTTTATCACTTGGTTGCCGACAGCTACAGTGAAGAAAGGTTGTAGGTTCTATTTTAGATATTAGAAATTTCGAGCGCCAGAGTATTTTAAAGACTTGTACCCAGAATGATTGAAATTTACTTGACACACTAATATTGATATGAATTTTAACTTGTCTTATACTAATGAGGTATGAAGCGAATGATTAGAAAATATGGATGAAATCAGTTACTTTAAATCATTTAAACAAGTGAACAGTTGATTGAATTTACATAATATACAATCCTAAATTATTATCAAAAACTGTTACACAAAACCACAATCGATAATCTGACCTGGTGAGAGTTGATGTTATTAAAAATTGTTACACAAAACACAATCGACAATCTGACCTGGTGAGAGTTGATGTTATTAAAAATTGTTACACAAAACACAATCGATAATCTGACCTGGTGAGAGTTGATGTTATTATTTGCTTGGTGATGATTAATTACTTCTACTTCAGGTAGGGGTCCCTGCCACAATTATGATACCGTTTCCACTATTATACAGCACAGATAAATCAGCGACTCCTAGTAGATGCAAGCCAATCCCTCAACACACTTCTTGTTGAACTGTCCACAACATAGACAAAAATATAGGGAAGAAGAAGAAAAAGTAGAAATGGAAGTAGAAACCTCTAACACGATAGGGTTCTCCTTCAAATAAGGCAACTTTTACTTCCGTTCACAGCCAATCACGTCGAAAACTAAGTTTAGATCCCGGAAGGTATATCAATTACCCTATTAATCACAATGATTCCAATCCAAATTGGTAATTGATGTTTATGTTTTCGACGGAAGGATACTCCCAGAATTTGGTTCCAAACACACGCTTGGTATCACCTCCACGTTGAAATGACCCAGCAATCGACTTTCCACTCAAACTCTCGTTGTCTCACGGAACAACCTCGACATAGAAGCGGTAACTGACACCGAGCAACCAAGACCCTTAGAATATAGGTATGGTCCATGGCTCTTAGAATATACGGACCATGACTCTTTTAATATACCGAATATACGGTCTAGCATAGCTGAAGTCACAGGAGTTAACAGATTGTCCTAAAGCGGCCATTTCTAAGCCGTAAAGTGGAATTTACACGTTACAAGGGTATACAAAACGTCTTTTATGTGGTGTCGTTCGAAGTTTCCTCAGAACATCAGTTATCCTAAATGTTGATGATCCAAAAATGAGTGTAGGTTTTGTAGGCTGTCGGATTGAGGCGATTGTGCACCCCAAGATCAGTAACCTATTTTAAGCTATCAGGCTTGTGACCAGCCAGAAACTCGGAATATGGCACACGCTGGCTTCCATAAGTTCCTCCGGAAGTAGCTCTGTTTCGCTGAAATAACGGGGCCTGAGGGATATCAAAGCTGAGCATTCCAAAAGGATTTGAGTGGTAGTCTCTTCCACCTCTCGAGATTTCCTAAAAAGGGTCATTTATGATGCCCATAATATGTAGATGTTTGTTAAGAAGACAGGATTCCAGTCATTTGTTAAAAGTAAAGTTCACTGTATATCCCTTTTTTGCTTGGCAAAGCCTGGAGCCCCGGAAGGGAAAATTACTCCACTGATAGGAACAAAGGTTATCACAAACATTAGACCTGACTCTGTAGATTGGAACAACTGTCAACTCATATTAGCTTTGTTCACATCATTCAGTGATTTGAGTTTTACTTTTTGAATATTTCTCAACATTCATGAAAATATTCTTTACTAATTCATATTCGTCCGGTATTAGCTAGGGAAATAGTTGTATGAGGATCAATCTCAGTACCTAAAATAATTCTGTCTAACACTATAAATAAGAAATAATCACCCTTATCCACTATTGTTTATGTACTTAGGACCTTTTTACTACCAAGTAGCCATCATCAGAGTGAACTAAATTATGAATCAAAATGTGCCTGTTTAAATACTATTTGAAAATAATGATGCAAACAAAGGGATAGCTTCAGCTGAAGATAAATCTGAATTTTATAAATTGCTCTTTCGCTTATACATTTCCATCTCTCCTAAATTACCTACATATTTATCCGTACTGTATTTTAACAATGATAAACATTTTTGAGAAATAGTTTGACCTGAATTCAAAACATGTTCAGCTAACGCTGATTTTTCACCATTATTTTTCTTTATATGGGAAAATGTTCTTTATACCGAGTTAAAAATGACCAGTTTGACCCACATAGCATTTTGAACACCACTCACAATCGATTTTGTAAATCCCGGATGAATCGAAGTCGGAAAATTCATCAAAGGTGCTGCTAAAGTGTTGATAAAGTTTCCGACTTCTACTTAATATCTAGACATTCCTACTTACTGAGTGTGACTCAAAAAAACAGTTGTTGTGTAGTTGCAAACGAGTTTGTTCAAAGTGGAGCTTGATTCAAATCAAAAAATTTCCTCGTAGCTTTCTCTCTAGCGTATATTTATAGAAGAAAGCTCCTTCTGTTAATTCACCTCATCGATTGGATGAGTATGCGTGTTAGCAGTAACGAAGATTGTTTAAATTAGAAACACAATTTCCTATGAAATTGAAGTTCAGAACGCGTGCAGGAAAATAAGTTTGTTATCAGACGTCCCTAGTCGCATGAATATAATTATGTTGTCCAAACAGAAAGAAACTCGCCAGATAACATTTTCAGAAAGTGAGGTTGAAATTTTATTCTTTTTCGATCAACATACTAATTACAGGAAACAATGTGAGCGTGTAGCACTTTTCCGAACAACCTTAATTTTATAAACTTGCGATCCGATTATGTTAACAATATTTCACCAGATAAGTAATTATAATCATTTGTAAATTGAAAAATTGCATGATCCAATTGCACAATTGTGATATCATAGTTCTTAGGGAAATAGTGTGATATGGAAGGGTAGAATTATACCATCGTATGCAGTAGCAAGTTTACTGTAAGAATTAGGTTAACCATATCGGTAATAACCTAAAAATCGAAACTAATATCATTACTCAATTTAATATGTTAAAACATAACTTAACATTTAAAATTATTTGTATTGAATCTGCAACCTGCATTCCTGCAACCCAAAATACATAGGTAACTGAATAATAACGACAACTACAAATGTAGCTAATTCAATTTTCAAATAGTAGTGACGTTGTTTGATAAGAATATTCTTTCTTACCAAACAACGGTAGTGACGTACCTTGCTACTTTTCAGCGATTTGTTACTTACGACGCTTCAACACTCTTTCAACTCTATCAGATCTGAATCTAATTGACTTTATGTTGATTTCTCAGGCGCCAGATTTTTGTTAAGGTTTACTTCTCGTTGAGGTCTTCTACTAGGGCCTCACAGTGGTATCTATGGATAACCTTGTCCCAGGGTAGTCTCAGTGGAGTAAGTAACCAGGGGTCAATATGCAGACTGAATAGTATTAGAATTGCGGGGTTTGATTGCAATTGATACTTTGTTACTTCTCGGCTACTTAAATGATGTTGCAGAACGTTATGTTAAACAAACACGGAACTTCCCAATAGTAAGTTTTATTTATGCAGGAAGCTTTAACATTAATAAATATTTGACTCTGTCGATATAATGATAATATTCCGCCGAGCCGGGGGATGCACAAGGAAGCTCGGAAACAATAATCGTAGAACAAAGCGGCCCAAGCAGACTATCTCCTTATCATAGCCTAGAAAACAAATAGTCATGTGAGTATTATCAAAAACGGCTATTCATGCACTAACTGAATTAGCAAAATTACTATTTACCTAATAGTTCAATGGTAACTGGCGGAACCCTTATTTCTCGATTTTGGCGGCACAAATGATTGCTTACACTCACTTCGGAAGACTCACTTAACTTACTCTGGCTGACTATGACTGCCTAACTCACTGACTAATTAATTAATCTAACTCGCGAGTCCTTCTTTTATACCAATCAAGGTGCTGGTCAAGTCATCTCCACTAGTTCAGCCGACCCCTTTGTTGCTCATTTCACGCAAATGATGCTCCACCAGTTCCTTAATTCTGTTCCGTGATTTTTATGCATTCATCTGTTTCGTTATCTTATGTCAACATAGAATATGTACTGATTTAATAGATGAGATCAAATATACGCGGTTTATTAATTGAAATGAATGCCAATCTGATCCTTATACTAAACGGATGTCTACACTCGGTACTATTCATATTCCTATGCAACTTATCCTACTTATCCAGAATTCTATATACAGTGAAACCTGGTTAATTGAGATCTCAAGGGACCAAGACATATGTACCAATTATTGAGGGTTTCCAATAATCCAGTTTTCCAATTAAGAAGGTTTAAAATTATAGTTGTCTCCTTTACAGAGGCCTCCGCTTACAGAGGACGAAATGTGCCGTTATTCCATTTTTAGAGGTGGAAATGTTAATAAAAATGCGTATTTCAATGATAATCTGATAGAAGTTTCAATTTTTCAGATACTGATAACGTTTTTTATTTACGTTTGGACATTCTGTATGAGATCAAATATACGCGGTTTATTAATTGAAATGAATGCCAATCTGATCCTTATACTAAACGGATGTCTACACTCGGTACTATTCATATTCCTATGCAACTTATCCTACTTATCCAGAATTCTATATACAGTGAAACCTGGTTAATTGAGATCTCAAGGGACCAAGACATATGTACCAATTATTGAGGGTTTCCAATAATCCAGTTTTCCAATTAAGAAGGTTTAAAATTATAGTTGTCTCCTTTACAGAGGCCTCCGCTTACAGAGGACGAAATGTGCCGTTATTCCATTTTTAGAGGTGGAAATGTTAATAAAAATGCGTATTTCAATGATAATCTGATAGAAGTTTCAATTTTTCAGATACTGATAACGTTTTTTATTTACGTTTGGACATTCTGTACACTTTTATTCCCTTGTTTTTAGGTCAAAACCTGAAATAGTACTGACAAACAAAGCATGCGCGAAAGACAACGCGAAATGTATGTAAGAAAACATGTCAAAACGTGTTAAAACCTGATTAATTCGTCTCACTTATACAGGTAATTGAGCTACAGAGTCTCAATTATAGAGGTAAACATCGAAAAAGTCTTAGAATTCAAATCTCATTTAACAAGGTTCAAAAATTTCCATTAACAGAGGTAATTTAATGAAAAAGAACCGGGACCTCATTGCAACTCTCAATAATAGAGGTTTCTTATTCAGGTCTCACTTAACCATGTTTCACTTTACTAATATAAGCGAAATCTTCTAAAATTCATTACCAATATACGTGTTTCCTATTAAATAATTATTCAAGATTTTTGAGCTTCGGTACAGAGTGATCCAGTTAATCATGCGTTAGAAAGAGACCACTTGGACACGTGAACCAGAAGATACGTGTACGTCCATTATGAGATTCACGTGCTTTGGTCCAATGCACTGACTCAGTTTGTTTCACAGTCGTTTAGGACTCACGCGTTGTTCATATTTCACCTCGGCAGTATGAAGCGATCGCAATGGAGGGCGTATTCGGTACAATATATTAAAGAAAACACAAAAAATTGTCTATCTCGTGTAGAAGTAATTGCTTTTTGGAGAAAGTTATACTGAAAAATGAATTATAACGGTTACATACAGCAGAGAAGATTTTCGTGAAGCAGCAAGTTGTCTAGCATTTTTGCAGTTATTCATAGAACAATACCTCATGTGCTGTTTTATTTTTTTTTAATCAATTTGAACCATACCGATGGCAAGTGTCGAAAATGAACGCTGTTTTTCAACCTTTAAAAGAGGTAAAACCTTTTTAAGAAATACAATGGCGCAGGACAGACTAAATTCACTTTACTTGATAAGTATGGAAAGAACATTAATTGCAGCGATTCCAGATTTTAATAATTGCGTAATTGACGTTATTGCGAATTCCAAAAATTGACGAATGGATTTTCTATACAAATAACCCCAAGCTTGGATATTCCTAGAGATTCTAGGGTAAGTTTACTTTTTATCTTAGAAGCTGAAAATCTGAGAGGGTGTATCTATAATTTTTTGATATTTAAATATTAAATACCTATTTGAATATTATTATAAACGATGTTTGTAGATTTCTGTCAATCGCATCAAACATGGGATATTTGGCCAACGAAACCTATTTCTTTAGGCAAATATTTTTTTGTCTGCGAATTTCTCATTTATAATTTCAGAGTTTCTGACCTCAAAAAATACAAAATTTTAGCTTGCAACTCATTTTCCTATTTATGCGCACCCCCATACACTTGTGTCACCAGCCGCCACTAATCGTAAGTTTCATGGGTTTATTGGTACTTAATAAGACTTTATACAGTAGCCACAAGACCAACGTAGACTAACATTTTTATGACTACGTCATAAATAATCTATAAATACCTCTCCTTCTTCGGAGGGATTCCATGTCGTCAAATTGTTGATACATCGTTCAATGCATTCCAATAAGGTTGAGACCTCCCGCACTGTCATTGATACGGTGCGTAATAATTTGACCTTATTGAGTATGCATCCCTAATAGTGCTGTTTAATATTCGCAAGTTTGTTCAACCTCATATATAGCATAACATGCAACTATAATGAAATGTAGACAAATAGAGTAATCTCTAGGGTTAACCTGCTTCAGTATTTATTGAAGATAAATCCCTTATCACATCCTATTCACACATAAAGAAGTTCTTGCCATCAAACAACAATAAAACCACGGTATGGAAACGTATTATTCGGAAAGGGTAATAATATTTGTGGAAAACGAGACAGTAATCTTGATCTTAGTGATCTTACCCCATTTTCTGATAATATTCAACCATAATGAGGTTAGCACACAGATGGCCAAATTAGCAGCCGATGCTGACTGATTGGAACTATTAGATGAGAAACTGCCAATAATTAGTGAACTATCCTACGTTTCGCCTCAATAAATCCATATGCGAGATGCATTGTGAGCTACCCATATCTTCATAGACTACGCTGCGGAGAATAAGATTAACCGTGCGATACACGTAGACCGCGCAATTGAGCTCATTGTGCGCCCCTACTACTTCAGGGACTCGCTCTAGATCAATTTTTAAAAGGAGGCGGTATTTTCATGCATTACACTATTCCTATTTCATCACGGTTGCAACCCCTGGAGGAACACCTCCGACCAACTCACCTAGGCGGGGTCAAGTGATGAGGAGTGGTTAGATGGTACGAATGAACAAGATGACGATGACAACATAGAAGAAGATATAATAATAATAGTTTATTCAGATAATTATTACAGTAAAGTAGTTAAATTACATAGTAACTACAGTATATAGAATAAACTTACATATCCCATGAAGGTTGGACCTAGTTTATGGGTAGATATCAGCATTTCCATATAGTGGAAGAATATATCAAATTATACTTACTATACAGTTATAGTTATTTATATATTTATGACTAATTTAGGTTTAGCACCAATTAAAAAAAAATTAAAGTTTTTAGTAACATAAAGATACAATATATCTTAAAATAAAATAAGTAAAGTGATGTATCTTCGTATTCTTAATATTTGTCTATTTATAGATATAGGAATTTTTTATATCAATAAAATCATGTACCTTAAGTCTTGGTGTTTTTATTAAATATTGCTTGATTTTATTTTTTTTTAATTCTCTGTGATTTTACATCTTTTATTTTAGGTGGTAAGGAATTATATATTTTTGGTGTAAGAAACACATGTGATCTTTGAACAAACGTTTTGTTCATTTTGGGGATTAACTTTCCCTCAAGTGTCATGTGAATGATAGATTTGTAAAGTTTTATCTGTATTTTGGAAACAGTATGTAGTTAATGCTTGGCAAAATAATTGTCTGGTATCCAGTATTTTACTATGTTTGTACAGAGATTCCGTGCTGTATCTGAATGGTTTATTGAATATTATTTTCAGGATCCATTTTTGAGTAACGTTAATAGTAGTTTGTTATTCTCCCCAAGTAAAAATTACATAATTCAGAATGAACTGTATTAAGGCAAAATATATGGTTTTTTATTAATTCTGATAACAGATCGTTTTTAGATATTTCAATTTTGGAATAACACATCTCATTCTTGTTACCAGATTTTTTTGTATGTTTATCCCATGGTAGATGACTATCTATGTGTATCCCAAGATATCTAATGTTACTTGCCTTTTGTATCATCATTTATAAGTATATCCAACATTTTGTATTTTGGTAATTGACTTGTATGAATTGAAAAGTGAACAAACTTTGTTTTATCGACATTTATTGAAAGTAATCTATTGAGGAATTGAAATATTTCAATAAGATCATTCTGGACACAGGTTTCAAGCTCTATCCAGTTTCTTGCTTTATAGTATAGACAATGGCTGTATCATCTGCGAAACTCACGATTTTTCCATAGACAGACACCTGAAATATGTCATTGTTATAAATTAAAAAGAGAATATGCCCCAATATTGATCCTTGTGGAAAACCACATTGAATTGCCTTTTCAGAGCTAGTAGTATTATTGCATACAACAACTTGATTTCTGTTTTCTAAATAGCTACGGAGCAATTTATGTACAAAACCCCTGAATCCATAGTTATATAGTGTGTCGAGCAAGATTTCGTGATTGACAGTATCGAAGGCTTTAGCCAAGTCCACAAAGATAGACACAAAGGGCTGGTCAATATCTAGATTCTTATATATTTCTGATGTTAAATGAGCCGTAGCATCCTGGGCCTATTTCCCTTCTTGAAATCCATACTGTGAATCTGAAATTATTATATATTATATTTTTTCAAAAATTTGGTAATCCTTTCTTTGATAACCCTTCCAACAATTTTTGATAAGTTCGATAATAACGAAATTGGTCGATAATTTGTAGCATTACATGGGTTACCTGATTTGAATATTGGAATCACTCAAGCAATTTTTAAACAGTTTGGAAACGTTCCTGTTTCTACGCTTTTGTTCACCAAATATGTAATAGGCTTTACCTACTACCAATATGTAATGTCAAACATTACGACACTGATATGTGTTTCGTAATGAGGTACTTTATCGCACTATTGCGGTAAAGTAAAATTAATTGGAATGAACGTGTCAAAGTTAATTTTCTCCGATATATCACGGACTTTTTTTGAACTGCACCAGTCTTCGAATCGCTTATATTCTTTTTCCTACAAGCGTGCGTGATTCACCCTCTACCCGCACGCAATTCAGTTTGGAAAGTGTCATTTTCCCCCAGTTGTGCGGGAAGAAGTTTTCCCACACTAGTGCGCGAAAAACATTTATATGATATCCTCGTAAAATATAAGTGGTGCGTGACAAAATATGAAAGTTCAAGCTTTTTTGTTGCAATACTAAGTGAGTTTGTTCAAAATCATCCATCATTTTGCACTATTTATTGAAAAAATGAACAAATATTGATAAATAAAAATGTATTGTTATGAAAATCACCTTGCCCGAGTTACCTTCTTCTTCAGGAAATCAGCCATCTTCAAAAAATATGCTGGCTTCCGCTATAAATTTACATAATGCATCAAATTGTACATTTACAATAAATATTACGAATAATTAGTGGATAGAAAATGTTACTCTTGTTAGTTGTTTCCATTTGCATGAATAAATAATTGAAAAAATGAATTTGTTTCCTAAACGCTTGTAGAAAAAGTATTGTTCCTAACTCATGCGGAAAGTGTCTTTCCCGCACTCGACTGCTTACCCGAACTCCGCTCCGCGTCGTTCGGGTTAACGGCAGTCGCGTGCGGGAAAGCATCACTTTCCGCACTTGTTAGGAAAATTACTATTTCGTATCTATTGCGGGATTTACCGGGTACTAGGGTTTGTATTGCGTTATTTGCAGCAAGTTCTATATCAGAATCCACACTTTCATAGTCGGAACTCATGTCGATACAATTATACCAAACTGATGTGAACGCGTCAAAATTGACAGTTCGCAAAATAAATCAACAATGAGCGCAACGCTTGCTTGTTACATGATTCTAATATCATTAATTTCAGGAATATTGACTAATTTTGAGTAAATAATTAACATTATTGGTAGTAGTAGGTAAAATAATGTACCATATTCGTATCGTAAATTCATACGATATTCAATGAGTTATCAAATTTCCCATCTCATTTCGTAATATGAATCTTTACGACACTTATATCGTAAATATCTATTATGATGTTTCGTGCAATATTTTTTAATGTTTTTGACTTTTTATAATTCTCAATATTTCGCCTTCAGTTATACTATTTAGAGAAATGGTACTATCTGTTTTGTTTGTATGTATTTTTTTATGATATTTTTTTCGATTCTGATGTTAGCGACGATGTTAACTGATGTAATTTTTTATCTGAATATTATTTGATTGAATTTTATTAAATTTTATTAAATTTAACTAAATTTTATTAAATTGTATTACATTTATTATTAAAATGTGAAATTTAAACCAATTGTTTTTTTTAATAAATATCAAAATCCTTAAGTTTATTTCAACAATTTGTTTGTCAAAAATTGGTTCACTGAAACTTTATTCAATATTCATCGTCTAAATCTCGTGCACTCAAACTCTTCAAAAAAGTGTTTTGTATTTGTTCGTTTCAAAATTGATATTTTTCTATTAACATACTATTTGTTTTGATTTTTTGATATAATTCATTTGATTATTAATAGATCAATTTTAAAAACACTTGGAATTTCTGGCACAACTCGTAAGCTTGTTAATAAATAATTTGCTTATAATAATTTGAAAATTCATGTATGTATTTAAAGACCATCGTAGTAATAAAATCTTACTCAGGAGGTCAAAATTATCCGACAATGATTATAAACTCGACATTTTGGTCAAATTCGTATATTTATTAATAAATTTAATTTCTTTATAACAAATTAGCACATTTGTGAGTATACATTCGACGATATTGACGATAAAATCGAACTCAGAATGCCAAAATTATCCGAAAACGACCCTAAGCTCGGAGCTAATTCAACTATTTGTTTAACTAGTCTCATATGTTCACTGACCAAAAATAGTCTTTACCCGATCAAAAATGGTCAATTTAAGCATTTTTTATGTAATCTCAAAAATGAGCTAATTGAATTGTTAATTTATTGTTTATAAACAATATAAACAATTTGCACAACTATATGTGACGTAGAATTTGTTTCTGATAACTTTCTGAAGAGAATGCACTATGTCCCATCAAAATCGACCCTTTTTCCAAGGATTTACGGGTTTGGCCTATTTTTATACCCATTTGACTGCACTATTATAGCATTTCACTACCTCCGTCCAATAATTCAAATTGTTTTACTCCATATTCAACACAATTTTAGTGTGTACATTTATAACATAATAAAATTCTGAGTGAACTATTTGCTCTACAATTATTCGTTTATTATTGTTGACATTAAAAGTGTCAACCAAACTGTTGGGAATGAGAGAATTCGTTTCATATAACAAGCGGTTGATGGAAACGATTCTATCGATTTCGAGCGGTTACACTAGACAGATTTAGCTCAAATAGACATTTAATGATTTGCATTCAACTGAAGGCATATTGTTCCACAGTTACAACTTATTCACATTATGTAAATCAAGTTGTGACTGGCGCGTGTCAATCAGTTGAAACAATGTGAACGGAAATCAAGTGGATGATAATTTAGGATTATCCCGAAAATGAGGGCTAGGAGACTGATCTGCATTGAAGAGGGCAGAATACTTAAGTTGAGCCATCAGTCTCTATAAAGCATGTTGTAATGAGTTCAATAGCCATAATACTGAACTGAACAAATAACGGTTCAAAATTTTACTAATAGTTGTATAGGTACCTGATGTGTAAACAAAATAAATATGACTACCAACCAAGGGCGCTCATATACGGATAAAGGGGTGGGAGCATATTGGTATCGCAACCCTAGCTCATGGAGAATTAAAAAAAATTAGTTTTGCATTTTTTTTACTCTGTCTGAGAAGCATTTCGGTGAGGTTTTTAGTCCGAGCTTCAGAATGTTCACAGAAAAATAGTTAATGTTCCTGGTATTCAAGAAAAAATTATTGACATATTCGGATACCAAAATGGAAGTTTCAGTTTGCCTTTTCAGAAAAACAATGAATTAAACATATTTCAATGATGTCTTGTCTTGTTGTCTTTTGACATTAGTAGGGAATTGGACAGGAATGAATATATGAATATAATGATTTAGCACATGAATGCTTTTGCCGGATAATAATGATAAAGTCATTCAAGTCTAAATCGATCAGTATCGCCACAAAATAATAGTTCTAGACAGTGTGGACCTTCAACAAAAATCGTTCAGTAACGATGCAAAACTTTCTCGTTCTACTGATGAGCTCTATAAAAAGCGAAACAGCTGTCAAGAACTATTAGTTTGTGGCATTACTGATCGATCTATCATTTCCAATTATATCAAAAGGTAGGATCAATATCCTCGTTTACTGTATGAAATTATAAGTCATATGTATTTTTCCAAAAACTGCTATCCTGGCACGTTTTTGACATACTGGATTGACGAGCCTATTTATTTCCTATCGACGAAAAAGATTTCTCCAGGTTCAATTGATCCGGATTGAGTGGTTTCAGAAATCGAAATTTAGAAAATTATAAAGCGCCTGTTAAACACTATTTAGATCGATACTTTTGATTTTTTCTTGAATCTGTAACTGCCATTTTCTTGACATTGCTAGCGCGGAACTTTTTGACATACTATATTGCCTAATCTTTAAATCGGACAGTTGTAACTTTCAGGACATTACTGAGTTTCTAATTGCTTTAAGTATTGTTAAGAATGACTTCCGTTTGGAAACTCTAGATAATTAAATTTTGGAAGAGACTATTACTGTCATCTGTGAATTGATTACGCAACTCGATTATACGAGGACAAGGTGAAAAGTTCCTGAAAAATAAAACCGATGGCGCCACAATCGAAAATTCCATGTGACATTTGGGATGTACCATCTTTAACTAGAACGCATTAAAATTTTCAGATCGATATGTCATTCTGTTTTGTGTTCACACCCATCGAGAGCAAGCAAAGTGCTTCTTGATTAAACATTATTTCTTGCGTAGAAAAAACATTTCGTAAACAAAAGCATCGCTTGTTAAACACCATCGCTCCTCCTCACCATCGATTGGAGCGATTCACAAGTGGCTTACTGATTTTCGTTGTGGTAGTATAACCATCAAAGAACGCCGAACGTTCTGGTCGTTCTATTGAGGTCAAAACGCCAGAAATCGTCGATAAAATTCATGGTATGTTATTGGACGATCGGCGAGTTTGCTGAGGCGATGGATGCGCATCTCAACCGAACGTGTACGGAACATTTACATACATCATTTTTGAATATGAGAAAGCTATCTGTCAGATGGGTGCCGCATTTACTCTCTGTTCAAAACAGGCGCGTCCGTGTTACAACTTGAAAGGAGTGTTTCGCAATGTTCAAGCGCAATAAGAAGAACTTTTTCCGCCGTTTCGTAACCGTGGACGAAACATGGATCCATCACAACACACCAGAGAACAAAGAACAGTTGAAACAGTGGACTTGTCCTGGCGAATCGAAGTCCAAATAGGCCAAAGTGGCTTTATCGTCCATATTGATTACCTTGGAAAGGGCAAAACTATCACCGGCGTATATTATGAAGAGCTATTGGCCGATTTGAAGCGAAAGCGGCCGCATTTAGCAAAATTGCATGAATTGCGCTCCGAGTGGGTTCGTCATCAACCATATTCTCACCCCCTGCGCTTTTTATCTAACGATAAGGTCATCGCTGACATAAACGCCTATTTCGAAGGATTGCCGAAACCGTATTATTTGGAGGGGATCGAAAAATTAAAAAAAAACATTGGACGAAGTGTATCGGGCTATTAGGGGAAATAATGTTGAGGAATAAAGTAAGTTTATACCAAATAAGTCATTTCTTGTTCCATTTTTCAGCGACTTTTCACTTTGCCCTCGTATAACTATTGCGTGAAACTGTGCATTAACACTAGAAGTCCAGCGAAACGCGATCAGCTGAGGGACTCGGAAACGAAGGCGGAGAGCAGGCATCTGGTAGTAAACCTTCATACGAGGTGAGTCGAAGTAATTTATTTTTGATAATTTTTGTCAATTATCGAAAGGGATTATCGACAGTGAACAGGATAATTTGATGTCTTGTAATATCTAATGTTCGTTATAGGCGTGTTAACTCTCCATTCGATGGTTTCTCACTATTAATATTTTTATTTCTATTGATAAGATAATAATCACCCTTATCCACTAAAAATACGTAGTAGTTTACTCTGATGAATGCTACTTGGTAGCCGAAAGGTCATCAGTACTTCAATAGTATTTTTAGTGGATAAGGGTGATTATTATGTTAACAATAGTATCAACCTATCTTGTTAATATTCATCTCTTGCAAATTCCAGCATAATCCTAACTAATATATCAATAACCAATTTCGATTAGTTACCCTAGATTTCAAACCTTCAAATTATGGTTATTATTATTTGTAATTTCCTAATAATACCTGTCATTCATATTGTTATCTTTCAATAATTTGTATTGGTCAAGTTTCATTTCAATCCCTGCAGGATAGATTTTCTATTAGTTGGCTTAACTCTTGCTATAAGCTGAGTATTATATCCGGATAGGAAGCATAATCAGTTGTGGAAGAATTTTGGTGATTCCTACTGATTTGTTTGCTGTCTCTCAATTTGTCCTACTCAAATTGGTATTGTTTACAACTAATTCAATTTGACTTGAACCTTGAACCAAGGATTAGAATTCTATTCCATTTCAATTTAGATTGTTTATTAATATTTCAGTTGCTTACCTTTCATGATTATCAAGTAATATCCTTTTTGTAAGTCAATTATATATATCATAACGGAAATTCTTGATTGAGGATTTTATCTTATTTTTTTGTTAAAGCAGTTGGCGCTCTGGGCAATCCAATCAATCAAGAATTGTAGGACTTTCACTATGAGCTGGGATTAAAATAGCTAGTTGGAGTTATTATTACACAAAAGGTTACTTTCAGATCTTACCCGGTATCGCAAAAAATCAGTAGAGCTAGAACTAGAGGTTAGGTTAATATGGGAAAATACATAGGGATCAGGTGAAAACTTGATTCTTTCTTTAATTTTTCTCATTTGACACTTAATTAGTTTACTTGAGTTACACTGGAACTGGTCAACCAGTGTCTGTGTCAAGACAACAAACGTATCTAGGTAGCGTGATATTGTAATTGCCCGGCAAGTGTCAATTAATATTTATTTCGACCCTACCTTGTGGGCAGTATCAATATTAATTTATAAAAACTGGTGTGTATTAATATTGTAAAGTAGTTTGGCTAAATTCTGATGTGTATAACTTATGTCATATTTATATTAGTATTTTGTTTTCATATCTATTTCTTGTCAGCATAACTTCATAACTCTCGAAGAATATCCTATTTATTCTACATCTAACGGCACCCCTTGCATTTACTTTGTACGCTTCGACTTTATGCTCGTAATTATATTCATTATTTCCTGCTTTGATATAATAATGAATGTAATGTTGATTCTTTGAAGTCTTCAGAGTTTATTTAACCATTATTATGTGACAGATTGAGAGCGAAAGAAAATGGATCTTGTATTTCAACTGGCGAATATTTGTGCTCGATTCATTTGAACACTTTTAATTTTCATCGGAGTTTATTGTAAACAACTAATTGGAGAGCTTATTCACTAATTAATTGTGCGTTCGTAATTATAAGAGTTTTCTGCTGAATACTCAAACGATCAGGTTTTTATCGAAATATCGGTACGGGCAAATTAATCATCTAATTGAAGTTCAATACCAACAAGTTTGGTCGTAGCAGTATTTATCAAATAAACATATTTCACATATTCATTACCTTCGATTTATGGACGTCCAATTTAAGTAATTCAAGCGAATTAGAATATTTCTATCTAACTTATCCAATTTGCTTAATATTACAGCGTAATTTCAGGTTGATAAATACCACATGGATATATCTATGGCTCCGGCGTTTTCATAGTGTAAAATGATTTTAAACTTTCTCAAGTTGAAGAATGAAACTCAAATTTACACAAAAATGTTATTCCGAATAATTAATGCTGACAAATTGTTTCACCACACTGTGGCATTCCCAAATCTTGGATTTGTCAATTAAGGCTAAATTAAAAATTATGTCCTTAAATATTAGAAATAAATCTGAATATGATACAAATTCAGGGATGGGGTGAGAGTTTAGTTTCAAAATTATTGACGACTGGTGTATTAAAAGTACCGATTTGATCATTTAATATTAGGTCATTATTGTTTTTTGAATGTTTAAAAGGTTCTATTGATCCTAGAATTTTGACTTTATGTCCTGTTTCCTGCTTATGTAAAATATCGGAATTGGGGTGAAATTTGATCATGTTCCAAAATTTGATTCGCATAATTAGAGTTCCCTTTTTTGAGCCCAATAATTGAAACTCAAGAAGAGGAGAGATTTGTTGGTTTAACTTAGTTTGGAAAAATCACTGAAGAAATCCAAAAGATTTGAAACATATTCCAAATTACGACTTACCTTATTCAATAATAAAGATAAAACAAAGACTTCGTATTGTATTTATTCCATTAATTATTGTCCTGATTAGCTCCAATACTCTGCTGTTAATGGCAATCAGTCATTATTAGAATGTTAAAACCCACCATGTAATCCTATAGTAATGATCCTCAAAGTTCATGACCACAGTAATTCTTTGCTACCTACCGATAAGTATGTTTATAGTTCATGTTGTGTATTTTAATTGTTTTTGAATACCGTCTGAAGATGGCTGAAACTCTAGTAACAAAAGTTACAAAAAAGTGTTGTAGTGTTGAAGTTCACAATTGTTGCTGAAACGATGTAATGTTGATGTAAGGGTGGGTTATATTGAAATGAAAATTGAGACCATACACCGTTTCTTCAATAGTCATTACATTCTACAAGGCATCCCTCAAGTAAGTGTTCTTGGTCCATTTTTGTTTCTTTTATATGTGAATGATCTGCCAAACTTTATTACAGATATAGATTATTCAGGTATGCAGACTATTGGACGGCTGTCATTACAGGTGATACTCCTGAGGAGGTTCCTTGCAAAGTAATTAGGTTAATGGAAGAATTTGATAATTGGTGCACAAACAATTCCCTCTGTCTCAATTCTCAAAAAAAAGGTCAAGTCCTCATATGTCACAAAAATGCTAAATTTTTAGGCACATTCATTGATGAACATATTTCATAGGGAAAATTTTTTGAATATATTCTGTCAAAGTTACAATCTACAAATTATTTGATTTTGAACTTAAAAAATAATTTGAATATGAAATTTTTACTAACTGTTTATTATGTACATGTATAGTGTATACTATCATATTATGTCACTCCAATCCCAAAATAAGGCGACAAAAATAATATAAAAAAATTATCGTCCTATAGTTAAAATTTCGGTTTTTGGGAAATCTTCGAATTCATTGTTAATGATAAGATATTACGTCATGTGTCGCCTTATCTTAGCGAGAAGCACCGTGGCTTTATATCTGGCAGATCTATAACAACGAATCTTCTCAGATACAGTGCATTTCTATATAACTCTTTAGATAAGAGAAAGCAAGTGAATTCGGTATATACATACTTCTTCAAAGCATTCGATAAAGTCAATTTCTGCTTGCTTTTCAAAAAACTAGCAATGTATGGTGTCGTAGGGAATATGATGAGGTGGTTCAAGTCGTTTTTAGATGGTCGTCAGCTGCAAGTAGTAGTCAATGGCTTCGCATCAGAAAATATACATACACATCGGGCATTCCACAGGGACCAATTTAGGGCCGACATTATTTATAATTTTTATCAACGATCTTTGTGAAATATTTAGTTCAGACAGTCTTCTATATGCTGAAGACTTGAAAATATTCAGAAATATTTCATCGATGGCGGACAGTAATTTGTTACAGAATGACCTTGATATGCTTCTAGAATGGACCCGACTGGATAAACTCCTACTAAACTGTGATAAATGCTGTACAATTTCATTCACAAGAAATATCATAAATTATTCAACTGCGTCATACATATTGAATAATAAACCATTGAAAAGGGTAGAGAGTATGAGGGACCTTGGAGTGACATTCGACTCTAAACTAAATTTTAAGCTGCACGTGGAGCACATAGTCAGAAAGGCATAGTCTATGATGGGGTTTATTTTTAGAGTTGGTAAACACTTTGAAACAGTGGATAGCTTCAAAAAACGTCACTTTGCCTATGTAAGATCTCATTTGGAGTATTGCGGTGTTGTATGGTCTCCGTCGTACATTACGTACATTCAGCGGTTGGAATCGACACAAAGATGATTTACTCGTTATCTTTTCCTCAGACTGAAATTGAAACAATCCGTTATTGGACACATTGTGTCTGTTCATTGTTCTACTGTTCTAATAGATACATAAATCATATCGTTGTGTGTGAAGTCTGAGCACTGAGACAGTAAGAATATTTAAGACGCAGAAGAAGATAATTAGAGAAATTTTAACATAAAATTTTGTGACTCGTGCAAGAAATTCAAGAAATACGATACCAAAATACGTGCTAATCATAAATATTCAACTAGATATAGAGATATTTTGGCATTACCAATTATTCGTGTATCTATAAGAAAGCCTTTTTATGCAAGGTATGGTATGCTCTCAATAAATTTTAATTTAACAATAAACTCAAAAACGTTTTGAACGTCTTCTATTCTGTTGAAGAATTTGTAAGACATGTTGATGAAAATAAAAATAACTTTTAATTTTTTCCTGCTCTTGATGTTTTTGACTTGATTCTGACTCATTTTATGGTCATGTAATAATAATATTATCGAAGTAGTGTTTAGGAAAATAATAATTATTAGTATTTCATTGTAACATTTATTTAAGATTTTAATGTATATTATATTTTTAACTGACATACCATTATTGCATACATGCATGTAAAAAATGGTCAATAAATACTATACTATAACTCTAATATATTCAATATTTATGTATCAACTGAACAAAAACACAATTGCAATATTGCTGCGACATCACGCTATTATGGTCATAAGTGTATTTACCTACACATCAATGTTAATTATAATCAACATTACTTATTCCCGGTATCCTGCTGGAAATTAATAATCCCTGTTTTCATTCATGCTTTTACCATCAATGTTAATTATGGAAATGGATACAGACCCATTAGCGTTTTTGCTCCTGTATGGATGTGTATTATTCCGTAGGTGTTAATTAACTTATATGTGTGATTTGATCTCGTTTCAATTGTTGATTGATTCTGTACACTCCTTACGAAAAACATCAATTGCAACTGAACTCATCCTATCGGCCTTCAATATTTATATTACTTCCAAGTTATCCCATTATTATGAGACGTATTCTCAACTTTAAATAAAACAACTATTACAAGTTCGATTTTCACAAGTTTATTAAGAATGTGACTATAGTTTCGCTACCACCGTAGCTTCTTCAAACGTATTACAAAGTACTAACAGATAACATAATAGCTAAACTAATACATACTTTAATGTTAATCACATGGTAGACAGTTTTTGGGAATTTTACCTAATTGGGTTTACCTCATTGAGGGATTACACTGGTTGTAAGCGAAAGATCTAATTATACAACTTCAACAAGGGTGAATTATTAAGGGTTTATTGGTCATTCAATAGGATTTCCGAATTCTTATATTTATTGATTTCAAGTTATTCAAGTAGATTTAATTTATAACTTTTGCGGTGAGTATGTAAAATCTCGAAATTATCATTAAAGTTGCGGTTTTCCATAATTAAGTGTTCAGCAAAAGTTGAGTCTGATTCATTCTTAATGAAACTACTCCTATGCTCTTTGATCCTTTTCTTGAAGGTCTGTCTGACCAGTATATCATAGAGCAAGAGCCACATGTCAGCTTGTACGCATCACATTTGTCATCCTTAGATGATGCATCTTTATTATTTTTAATTATACGCTGAGTCAATGTCTAATTTGTTGAGAAATTTTACTGATGATTAGCCCCATATATGTTAAACTAACATAAGAATAGTTTGGTTTTATTGTGAGAAAGATTGAAATGATCGCAAAAGGGCGGAACTTACGAAAAATGGCAAAATGTGCAAAAAACACCTAGAATAGGCAAAATATTAAAAAAAAAAGGCAATTTGCCTATAATTCGAGCATTATTTATGAGAAAAATTAATAGTGGAGCATCCAAAATAGGACTTTGTGGAAAACCCAAATCTATTTTTTTTTCAGTACAAAATTGTCCTCAATTTTTACTTTAATCTTTCTGTCAGAAATTAAAGATATGTTAAGATGCAGGAATTAATTGCATTTCCCCATACGAAGTTTGGTTTACACAATCAAACGCACTACTTAAGTGAAAATACAGACCCGCAGATACAGATCCTGGTCCATTACACGATAGTCGTGTTGGCAGATAAGTCAGTCTGTTAGTTTTGGTAAATGTCATCATTCTGTTATAAATAATATTTTCAAGGACCTTATAAACTGAGTTTGTTTGTAATTGTAACAGGTCTATTGTTTACGACATACTGCGCATTTTTAAGCTATTGCATATAGCTTTTATCCGGGCTTTGAGCGCGGCGACCGAATCAAGAAATTCCGTAACGAAAAATAATGTAAGACCTAAACACCTAACATGTGTCAAATTAATTAATTAATTTGAAGTTTCTAAAAGTGAGAAATTTCGCTATTTTATACGAATGTTATAACACTCTAGCGCTTTAGACTCCGGGATTTTCACGTGGCCTATCGAAATTAGAAGGTTCGAATTATCTAAAAACATAATTGCATGAACTCCAGACGTCCTATGTAATTAGGTACGAACGAAATCATTTTGACATATGCCTCTAGGAACTCGCTACGCGTCAGTTAGAGTTTATACGTTAAACGCGCGTAGTAGAGACCTGAGAGTACCTGTTTCTATTAAGCTATTGCATATATTGCATATAGCTTTTATCGCGGGATTTGAGCGCGGCGACCGAATCAAGAAATTCCGTAACGAAAAATAACAGGAACTCGTTTATGTTGCGCTCTCTCGGGTGACTAATATTGAAAAATTGTATATCAAGACAAAAAACGATAATTCTACATCCAAGTTTTATAATAATCGAAGGCAAGCTGCATCGACTGCATCTTTGTTGCAAGAATTCAAAAGACTGCCTCTAAATAGTGTTCAGACGACAGCTCAAAGTGTCTTAGATTTCCTTAGTAATAGAAATGGCATTTCAATAATGACTTTCAATTGCCAAAGTCTAAATAGTTACAAATACGATTTACAAGATTCAGTTACGAGACAAACAAATGTGTTACTTCTTACCGAATCTTGCATGGCGCATGATAATCCGATTGAAATACCTAATTTCAATTGTATTGTTCAATTCAAACGAGATACTGTTCCAAAAGGTGGGGTAGCTATTTACCAAAATAATAATAATGTAACTAATATTATGACTCCGAATATTGAAATAAATATTGCACACGTTAGCGATGTTAATGTTAGGCGCTCATTTTTTGGAGATATTTGTGCGTGCTTATGCAAACTTAGAAATGGCCTACACATAGTCATGGTGGCAATTTACATTTCTCCGAAGCCAAAATTGGACGAGGTAGAGCATTTTATTCATCGCACTTTACTGGAGTACACTGAAGAAGGGTCGAAAATACTTGGGACAAATGGTAATAAATTTCCATTTAACTTGGCTGGCGATTTCAACATCAACTTCGCTAATAAAAAATCAGAGCGGTTGACAACTTTTCTTTCGGAAAAATTGAATTTGAAAATGAATAATGATCCACAAGAATCTACAACAAAATATGGGGCCACCATTGACGCGGTATTTTCCAGGTATTTAGAGGATATCAAGTCTCAAACTTATGTCTCTTATTTCAGTTACCATAAACCTATAGTTTCAATGATAACAAATTCGTGAATAATCTACATGTATTGTAAGATGATTAAAATATTTTAAACGATATTAACTTCTCATTTATTCAATAAAAGAAAAAAAATTGTTTTCTTATCGGTCACCACGCTCAAAAAGTGTAACTTGAATTAATATCAAAGAAAAAACTTGAATTAATATCAAAGAAAAAAAAATACTGCATAAATTAAAAATAAATAAATAATTATAATTGCATAAGTTGAGAAAAAATGCTATGCAATAGCTTCACCGCGGCAGTCCCCGAGTGCCACACGTTTTTTTATTTTGGGTATTGTACTGTACTAAGTTACATATCAATCAAATGATATACTTAAAACAGCTGCAGAAATTTTGAATGTTTTTTTGGAAAACCACACTAATAGGAAAGCTATTTTTAAATTTATTCGAAATTTCGCAAATTTATAATTCTTTTGTAGACTAATAGTCTTTGCAACAACCGTTCCCAATGAGCATTTGACCCTATTAGTATTGTTATAACGTGTTAGTAATTTGTTTTTGATAATATTAGTAGTGAAATGTTTAGCAAAATCCTCTGTAAGGGTACTTTCTTGATGCAAACGACACTATCAATTAATGAAGATGTTTTAGAAGTGTCCTTAAAGCTAGTTCTACTGGCTTAATTACTTGATTATTCGGAATTCGCCATATTCCACGAATGGAAGTTATTTCAACGAACTTTTCAAACTAGTCTCTTTTCGCCAGACCAGATACTGAGGTTTAAATTAAGTATTCGCTTCTATGACAACCCAACTATTTTTGATTACTTACACATTCTGGAGAGTGTTATATATACTGAAGACCCTTATGAATAGCATCTTGAACTGTATAGAGTATATATACAATAATTGATGATTTTATGAGGATTGGTCCCGATTAGCATGTTAGTTTAGAAAATCAGTAATTTAGTAATTTCCAAATTATCAACAAATTACGTACAGGGACCAGTTATAGATTAATTATTTCTTCTTCAACATTAGATTCACAATATAGTTTAGAAACAAATATTCGTAACCACTGTTTTAAAAGGAAACTCAATCGATATGAGAGAAAAGACTTCATTTTATCTATTTCCGTTCGCGAGTTATTTATTTCCTCGCAGCAGACTTTTCTTGTTAAGTTGTTTGTAAGAAAATGAAAATGTTTCCAAGAAGCTACATTCACTTCCTGGATGGAGTTTAGCTCTTATGATATTTTTCACTTTAGGCGAGAAATAAACGTCTCAAGTCACATTGACACTTCGTGCAAAACAAAGAAGTTTAAATATATATCTGGTTGGGAAATGCGGTGAACCGCAGACAGGAAGCTGGGCGGGGGTGTCTACCGGACTTCCGGCCATCGGGGGGCTGGTCCGTCGCCTCATATCTCACCCGGCGCCAGGCAGACCCGGGGGACTCTATGCAGGTGGAACTAGGTGTGAGGAAAACGTTCCAATTCCTGTTTTATGTTTTTCTCTGGTCGGATGCATTCTCCTTTTCTATCAATATTTCGTACACACGTTTGCATAAACGAGCCTTCGATTTATATCTTTCCGACTATATATGAAGATGCCTCTCGGTCGATAATTACTTCTCTTATCCAGAACGTGGATCCATGTTTGAATATAAATGGTAGATCTAAAATTATGCGGACAATTAATAGATAAGAACAGTTCATTGTCGTTAATTTGTGGTAGAATGTAACATGGTATTCTATTGATGAATCTCTATAAGAGTTTACTCAAGGAATTTATATTATTCCTAATCCTCAATCTAAATAATAATCTAAATTAACTAATAGGGAAATAAAACTAAGGTTATTGAATTGATACCCAACCAGGATGAACCTAGGGGATCAAAACTGAATGAAATGATTTGGGGGTATCTTTGAACTTAACTTGAATAAAAACTGAGAACAACAACTTTGATCAAAAATCTAAAACAACTCTGATTCAAGGAAATCCACCCTTTTTACCAAAAACACTCTGAAGAAACTTTTAAGTTAAATTAATTGAAATTAAGTAGGTATTAGGCATTATCCCCAGTATTTGTAATGCGTCCTTTTTTCTCAAGAACCAATCTACAATTCGGAAAAGGATCCCCAAATTGTTTGACCAATAAGCAATAAGATTCCTCTCTTGAGGTCTCTAGTTCAGAATGTTTTCGGTGGGGATTTCTAGATCTATCTGTCCTCTAAATATCACTAACTGATTTGAATGTGCATAGATCATCTCCAGATGGTTAACATTAAGATTTTACATAAAGCTACCCATTAGTTTCTCGTCATATATTGGTAATTCATCTTGACAGGTTTATGATTTCCTTTACGATCAAACTTTTGTGAACTTATTGCAACCCTCTTAACCATATCAGCTATGGTATCATATCACTCTGCTTGAAGCGAGTGTGAATTGTCTTATATTTATTTTAGACATCCCTTTACTTTTCTCAAATTACATTTGTTGTTTGTTATTGAAAACATCTGGCAATATTTTTATTGAACATGAAATTTTAATTTTCTAAGAATGATTTTGTTTTTAAATATTGGGAAAACCTGTTGTAAATCCTTATTACAAGTTCATCAGACTGTCGTACATACATGATGATAATACGCCCCTACACACAAGTTTATTTATTAGAATCGCTGCAAATACATATCTGTGACCAATCGGTCTCTGACTTTCTCAATTTTTGTTTGCAAAATGACACTTCTGCGATTCCAATGTATGATTGTAGGAACAGAAAATATGTTTTAGAAATAGCTAAATTATACTCTATGTTACATTGAAATTGTATTCAAATGGTCTACATAATATATTTTACTACTCTATATTTTATACTGACACCTGCAGTTAGGTGGATTTTCGAAATTATTCATGCATAATATAACCTTGTTCTATACTGACACATGAACTATCAAAATTTGCCACAGAGTAAACTCATAAAACAGTTTCTGACTTCAGATTGATGAGGTCACTTGAACCAAAAAATGAGAATTCCGGACACTTCTGCAGGTTAAATCTATGCGTGTGATATATATATATTTATGACCAGAAACACACTGTTGACATTATGGTTCAATAAATATCATATAATTCTATTCGAAAAATTGAAGATGAATGTTAAAAATACTTTATTCGATATTGATCGTCTAAATCTTGTGCACCCAATATTTTGTATTGGTTCGTTTAACAATTGAGATTTTTCTAGTAACATACATATCTATTTGTTTCGATTTTTTCGATATAATTTATTTGATTATTGATAGATTAATTTTAAAAACACTTTACACTTGGAATTTTGGCACAATTCGTATACTTGATAATAAATAATTTTTTTATAACAAATTGAAAAGTTTATGTATGCATTTAAAGATCATAATAGCAAAAAATCGTACTCATGAGGTCTCAATTATCCGAAAACGACTATAAGCTCGAAATTTTGGTCAAATTCGTATATTTATTAATAAATATAATTTGTTTGTAACAAATTGGCAATGGGTATACATTCAACGATATTGACGAAAAAATTGAGCTCAAAATTTCAAAATTATGCAAAAACTACCCTAAACTCAAAATTTGTCGAATTCATCAATTTGTTAATAAATGATTTTTTATAACAAATGAAGTTAATTTAACTATTTGTTTAGCTAGTTTCATATGTTTACTGACTAAAAATAGTCTTTACCTAATCAAAAATGGTCAAATTTAGCATTTTTTATGTAATCTCAAAAATGAGGTAATTATATTCTTAATTTATTGTTTATAAACAATATAAACAATTTGCACAACTATCTATAAGGTAGACTTTGTTTTTGATGACATTCTGAAAAGAATGCACTTTGTCTCATCAAAATCGACCCAAAGATTTACGGATTTTATTTTTATACCCATTTGACTGCACTAATTGTTTGAAAATAATATTCTAGAGCGGCGAATTTGCAGCTACTTATAGTTAGCCTCGAGTTAGTAGTAAAACACATAGTACAAACAGTGTTTTGTTTTCGTCGAAGCAGATTATAGAATATTACATGTACAAGAATGGAAGTAGCATCTTGCCTCTTAATTTTCCTTGTGGAAATACTGATAAAGTCGAGGTCATTATGTATCTTCAAGTTTCATATCCACTTATATTTACCTTATTTAATATTTACATTTTTTCTAAAAAATTAAGTATATTTTAATATTTTTATTCATTACATCAAGGAAGAAAATAAAAGCAGTTTCACTTTTATCGATGATAGATTTGTACTCACGCAATTTTTTTTTCTGCAAGATTCTTCATTTTATCGAATTGATGCAAAATCTAGTCTTGTTTGATTGATGAAGGTACGGAGAACTTGCATTTTGAAGTAACTGGAATATAAGCGCCATATAGATGCATATATCCACGTTAGAAGGATTTGTTATGAACATGAATGTAGTTCCTTCGTCGCTCAAGTATGAGTTATTGATTTAGTATCCCCAATAGGATGTCAAGTCTGCCCCATAAATCCCACTATATTAGGTGGATATGAACAACAAAAAACGGATACTAGCATCATCCGAAGCTGTAATTCCTTAATTTAACCTGGAAGTGAAGTGCGGTCAGTGAAACAATGGCGGCTTTAATGCACAGCCACTCGGAAAATTGCAAAAACCTTGGCGGATCCCCGGCGATTACGGACGACAGGATCATCAGTCAACGGCTCAGGAGGTGTTTCGTCCATCCCCACTGTAATATACAGGAAACACCACAAAATATTGGACAAACCTGCAGGATGAACTTTATCGCCTTAATCTACGCTAACGGAGTTGCCACAAAGTGAACACAAATATCAGTGTCATTATATTTTCACCGGAATAATATTCTTACATGGAAATGCAATTTACCGCTAGAGTGTTTTCACTATGTCAATTTCAGCAGCTGCAGGAAATCTTATTCTGCGAAGTATTTCCTTATACGATTTCCTTCCATTTTGATGTTAATGAAATGTGTGTCATTCATGGAATTATTCCAAAGTTCGAGAGGTACATGGAAAGTGTTCTTGTGAATCGAATACAATCCATACTCCATTATTTTCACTGCGTTATTACAGTTACAGCATTGTTTAAATTGCAAGAAGCGTACAATGATTGTCATTAGTTATGGGTATAATAGGAATATTTCAGCATTAGACATATTTCAATAATCTACTAATTTAGTAGTTCTAATTAGTAGTAGGTAGTAATCCTTGCTAACTTTAGAATTCAAATAACTACATTACATATTCATGTTTAAGTACTTTGTAGTACAGATAAAACATTTCTACTAATTATCTACGACTGTTTCTTCAATATACGTGATTCAATGGCTTCACATGTGTCACGTTCAAGGCAAGTAACAAGAAGTTAATTTTGTCTTCTGCCGCATTATGATTTTTGACTTGTTATCTATATATTGATTGTCACCCGACTATCGTCAAAGATTTACCTTCATTATTTTGACATACTTTATGTTCGTATTTTAAATTTTTGATAATGTAATTGTGCATCTGTGTTATATCGCAAAATTATTCCTATAGGTACGTTTGCAAATTGAAACCGTAAAATAAAATATCCAATGTTGTCTTCAAACTTATTTCTTCTCTATTTACTTTCGCAATTTATGGGTTCGTTTCAGTACTTCTATTCTCGACTCGATTATTCCAACTACTAATTATGTCGAGTTGTACGACCGAGGGAAAACTCTGAATCTAAGTAACTATTAATCTACTCGAATCTTGAATCGTCGCGTGCATATGACGAATAACGAGTACAACTACTAACATTAGTTCTACTAATTTCCGAAGGAACTATCGACTCATATTCATAGTGGTTTAGTGGTATACGTTAGACCATATTTATCGGTATGCCATTTGGTATTCCACCTTAATACAGGGTGTCCCAGGTTTAAGTAGCGGAACTTTAACAGTCAATAGAAAATCTGATTTTGAAGAAAAAAGTTCCTATTAACATATATGCACGGACGTTTAATTTTTTAGATACATGGTGTTGAATTTTATAAAAAATTTCTTAATTTTATTCATATCTCCGAAGATAATCAAGAGGTCTCAATGAAATTTGGTACCGTGGATCCGTAGATAAGCTACCATATTTGCACATAATTCGAGACCGGTGTTACTTCCAGTGGCGTAGATATAGGAATTTAATAACAATAAATTGACCCGAAAAGTGTTATCACCCTGTGAAGGCTACTTTTTAGGAACAAACTTTGATGCAGAATTTAAATCGAAACAAATAAGGTCTCTGGATTTATCTTTGTACCTGGCACCGTTTTACGCCAAATTTGATTTTTGTGATTAATTACCACCACTATGAAAATCGGATAAAAATTGGAAAAAGTTTTCCGTTGAAGTTAGAAGATCTATTATATGACGTTGTGAACTATGTATACGAGAAAATGGGAATCATTTTGAACAATTTCTTTAAGATTAATCCACAAAATTTAGAAAATTTATCTTGTTAACTCTTGTTTGGTGGACTTACTATAATTTAAAGTACATTGTAGTTGTCTGGTTTAAACATTTTTGGAAATAAAAAATTGTTGTTCGGCCTCTCTTTGTATTACATCGCTGTAGAGATTAGAAAAGACCGCCTATTTTATTTTTGTCAATCAACGACGCTTTCTAATTTAACGTTCCTCATTTTCCAATTTTCATCCGATTTTCATGATGATTAATCACAAAAATTAAATTTGCCGTGACACGGTGGCAGGTACAAAGAAACATCAAGAAACCTTATTTGTTTCTATTTTCGTTCATTTACAAGGTGATAACACTTTTCGGGTCAATTTATTGTTATTAAATACCTATATCTACGCCACTGGAAGTGATACCGGTCTCAAAATATGTGCAAATGTCGTAACCTATCTACGCATCAACGGTACCAAATTCCTTTGAGAGATCCTGATTATCATTGGAGATACAAGCAATATTAAGAATTTTTTTATAAAATTGAACATCCTGTATCTCAAAAGTTAAGCGTCTGTGCATATATGTTAATAGGAAACTTTTTCTCGAAATCAAATTTTCTATCGACTGTTGAAGCTCTGCTACTAAAACCTGAGACACCCTGTATATCGCCGTTGCGTTAACAACAATGGCATACTGATAAAACAGACGGAAATATTTGTTTCCATCATCGTAGACTGTCTTTTGTGTATATAGTTTTTACCCTCACAACATCGAGCTCATCCAATACCTAGAGAGCTCCAATATCGTGAATGACCGGCAATATGGCTTTCGTCATCAGAAGACCTGCTTGCCTACGTAAAACATGTATAGCAGAAATCTATTGAAAAACATGGAGAATCTCTAGCTGTAGCTATGGATGATATTTCCAAAGCATTTGACCGAGTCTGGCACCAAAGCCTTTTTGGGAAACATCTGTCATATGGTTTTCCGCCTCAACTTTGTCGCTTACTATCGAGTTTGCTCCCAGATAGATCACTCCATGTGGTGGTTGACGGAGTCTCCTCCTATATAATCGCTATCAATGCTGGTGTTCCACAGGGATCTCTCTTGGCACCAACTTTGTTTCTGCTCCATATAAAGTATCTGCTGAAAATGACCATCTGTGCCGTCCACAGCTTTGCAGATGATGGTACACTTCATACCGCTTTCTCATCTAGAGCCCATATATCATCCAATGAAGCCAGAGCAGCAAGACAGAGACAGGTTGACGCAATTAATGGAGATCTGGCAAAGATTTTGAAATGAGGATCTGATAATCTAGTAGCATTTAATGCAACCAAAACTCAAGCTTGCGTCTTCTCCAGGAAGGGGGATCCCACAATCCCTATGATGATGTCAGGTACAACTATTCCTAGGATATCTCGATTATTCTTACTAATTTTTATTCTCACAAATTAAACCAAAAACTACATGAATATTCCATAAACCCAAGGGCCTATCATTATTCTTTTGGCAAGTGATTGATTGGTTAATATCATGTAACAGTACCTTAACAATCCTATTACCTTTAGGTAAATACAAATTTTACTGTCAACTATTAACGAATTGAAGTGGTAATTATACATTTGTCCTCATTTATGAATTTATCTTCATTTAGGTAGTACATATGAATGACTTCTAGATTATTCAAGAAATTTATGGAGCGCGGTTTTGAAAGTGACAAACAATTCACGGAAATGGCATGGTCCGCCTGTAGACTTGCTGCTGCCTTTTCACTGGGTTCTTATTTCTAATATCATAAAGATATTCTCCATACCTAGCGGAAACATTTCTTTTTGTTTGGCCTACATAACATTTTTCACAACATTGATATCAAATTTTTTATATACATTGTTTGGAATGTTTTCTGCATTATTTTCTAATAACATTTCAAGTCTTTTTCTACGGCTAACAGGGGGAAAATACTGTGAATAACACTCCTATATTCAGCAATTCAAAGGACTGCGAAAGAGACGATGTATGCAAAGGAGAATCTCAGCGGCGCATAAATTTTCGTGGAAGGATTAACACTGTCTGAAGATGTAATATTCATTGTTCATGCTCCAAGGGTTTTACTTGCAAACCGAAACTTTGGACAGAACAGAATCGCAGGAAGTCCAGGTATTGAGGAAAATGAATAGGTGGATGCCCTTGCACGCAATAGAGATGAAACGCCGCTGATCGAACCGGAGAGGAACGTACACTCTCTAGAGTCTAGAGGGAATCCAGAAGACACTGAACTCAGTACTAAACACTGGAGTTCTCTCGCAGAACATAGACAGTCCAAGAAGCTCCTACATAAATTTTGAAAAAGCAAAGTCTCGGAAAGCCGAAATAACCTAAAAATCATAGCACGATTTATGACGAGACACTGCAAACTCAACGTCCTTATGATAAAATATGCAGAGAAGCAAAAGAAACATCAATACATTTGCTCACTGACTATGGAGCTACACTCCTCCCCAGAAACAAACACTATAGATCCAGATGAACAAAATGCTGTAATGTTTGTGGGTCTCAACCTCAACACAATAGAAGAATAGTGAATTTCAAGTAGCCTAAGGCGATTACAATAATTCACAATATTATAGATTAGCTGAACTAAATTGAAACGTAGAGGCATGATTACAAATAATTTGTACTATTTGATATCTGAAGAATTTTGTTCGTAACACATTTTCCTTGAATGAAATGGCTATTTGTATGCAAAAATATTGAATTCTGGTTAACCGAACAATGCTTCACCTTAAGCCGTAATTTGTTCATTTGTTGGTTTTGGTTAACAGTCTTTATAAGAAAATTTTGGGTGACATCTCTTTTCCAAATACCAAATCATTAAAGTCTTAGATGAATAATAGGAATCTGTAAATAATGAAGATTTGTCAGTTCTCCAAAATGAAATGAAAAGGTGGGTTTGCTGGGTTGATATCAGACCATAGGATCACACAGAAAATGTTCGTGTTGACATATTCTTTTTTGGGCAGAATCGTTAGATTACAACTCGCACTGTCGGCCATATCGTCTATTCTAAGAACATATTCGTATGCGTTATAATACCGTGAATATGGGGAGAGAAGGAAAAATAAATACATGTCATTCTTCAATTTTCTGATCATTGATATTATTTTCTCATTATTTCTTTCCATATAACTAATGAATCTCTGTATCAGTTGCTGGAGAATATACTAGAGGTAAGCCTAGTCTATTATCATTTCTCTAAACAGCGCATTCTCTTGTGAATATGTCGAATTACAAACAGTAGTTTCAAATGTTCAATGTTTCAATACTAGATGGCAACACAATAAACCAACAAAACTAATATCTAAGAAATTTATCATGCAATATAGACTGGTATTTCAAATACAGCTCTAACGATACAATTTTGCATTTTATACATCAAATGAAATCTCGGTTAAATATAAGTAGTTATCATCTCAGACTAATAACATTGTGCAATAGTTACTATTTATATTGTTTTACTTTTTCCAATAGCTATCTTGACAATATCGTTGTTTTAGCACAGAACCAACTGTCATTAATATACTCACTTATTACCACGGTCTTACATACAGGTCTGGGAGCTCGAGGCTGTTTCCTATGTGAGAAGTGACTCCCCTAAGCGTCAACTGTCGCATAGTACCAAAAAAGGTGGCGCAGTAGTCGAAGAGTGTTCTCTGCCAACTGTCATTCTTGACTTGTAAACACAAGGAATACCTGTGTTTTTAGAAACAAACTACGAAACCGTGCAATATGCCGAAATGCAAAACGGGGTACAAAAGTGTAAAACAAGAAACTTCTGTTTTTAAAGTGCCGAAAGATGCGGAAATGCGAAAAAAGTGGATGATTGCGATTCCGGAAAGAAATCGTTTTAACGAGGTCTTTTATGTGTGCGAAAAAGGGGAAGTTATTTTTAAGGTGAGTAATAAATTTTGACAAGAGTAACAACAGTTCTATTCCTTTCTCAAATCAGAATACTTAGTAACACTGCTTGCGATTCTGGAAAGAAATCGTTTTACCACCTCGATCCAAGCGCTAGCTAGTGGCTGAGCGAGGGACTACGAGTTTGGCGACGCGTAAGAGACCCATGTCAAACATACGAGTTCCCAGACCTGTATTAACGACCGTGCTTATTACACATGCGTAATTTAAAAACTTCTAAAACACGTTATATGGAGCTAAACATTCATTCACCCTGAAATGAGATCCGAACAACAAAATCCTCCTCTCTTCATGTCCTACAATTGCAGTCTTACGTTTTGTCTTCCAACCCATGTCTCGATTTTTCTGTTGATGCCAAATATATAACATTGGGATACAAAAAATGTTACAGCTCGTTATTCCAGCAAAAAGCCTCTACCTCAAAGACATTGACCTGGTACATAATTTTTTAGCATGGATTGGACGAGACAATCTATTATTTTGGAATATATTGATCCACATCAGAACCGCACGATACAACGCTGTTGAAGGGGAAAGGTGAGAATTATTTGAAAGTAGAAAAACCTACTTCTCACATTTTGTTGGAATGCCCTTCAGCGTTGGCATCCCTTCAGGCATCGTTATTTCGGCGAAGTAGAGCTGCTTCCGAAGGAATTTTTGGAAGCTAGCAGCAGCAGTATTTTGGGTTTTTGGTGTCCCATCAGCCTTCTAGGATAGAACAGGCTACTGATCATGGGACGCGCAATTCAGCTACCTACGAGCTTCTAGGGGTTACATCCCTGTCCTATAATGATTATGATGATGATTCTTTCGCTACTTATCCCACACTCTTTCTCTTACGCCTTTTTGAGAATATTCAGCCAATTTATAAATGTGTGAACAATCATATTTTTCCATCATCACATAACATCTTTAGGCATCTTAGAAACCAACTGTACGCATAAAGAAACCGATGTTGTACCAAACCGTCAGAAAATGGCCTTAATAACAACTGAGATTGATATAAATCACACATTAACCATTGATTGAATATATTTTAATCTATTCCTCAGCGGTATACGATACATTTGGCTACGAGGGATGGGAACAAAGACTAGTACATAGTTTTTTCCAGATCCAGCAGGTTGAAACGACTGTCAACTCTTGACAATTATGTCAAGATCCTTTTGTGAATCGTGAATTAATTGCTTGTGTCATTTTAATATTCTGCGGAGTAATAGTTCATAATTACGTTCTTAATTAATTTAAATGTTGTGTTGAGTTTCTAAACATGATTAGAATAGGGCACAATGGTCAGCTATGCTTAGAGGTACAGTGGTCACTATGTAACCAGTGAAAGGGAAGGGTGATCATTTCACCCCACTGTTTTCAATTGAGTACGAATTTGTTGTAGTCGACAACAAGGTTTTTCCAACAGGTTGGTGAGAAAACAAAAGCGCAGGCAGATATTGGTTCATTTCCTTGTTGAATGAGATTTTATCCTTACGGACACCAGAAGCGACTACATTGGCAAGAGCAATGGGCTTCAGTAAAGTTGTCGTCGAGAGATTCTTCAAAAACCTAGAAGAAATTTTGGAAAAACGCAGAGTATGTCCTGCGCAGATCTATAATATGGAAGAAACAGGTTTGACAAGTGTCCAACAACCCATAAAAATTGTAGGGGAAAAGGGCACAAAACAGATTGAACAAATTACATCGGCCGAAAGAGGTTGTCTCGTAACTGTGTGTTGTGCTATCAATTGGGAATGCTATTCCTCCATTTATGATGTTACCAAGAGTTCATTTTTAACAACACCCAGGAGCTGGAGGTCGAGCCACCTCTTCAAATGCATGTTTGCATTCGATCGCCATGTTTTTGGTGACCACGAGTTTTTAGCCGCTTCCCTCACTGTTACTGATAATCCAACAGCAGGGACTAGTCAAAATACTCCGGTAGGTCTACCAAGCACCAGTCATGATGTACCGAGAATAAATCAAGCAATCTTGATTGGTGAATCAAACACCAGTCAAGAATCTCGACTATGAACGAGAGTGTAAAACTCCTACAAAAGCGATAATGAAGACTGTTGTAACGACATCCATTATTAGGCCTTGCTAAAATCTTCAGGTTTGTTCAAAAACCGTCAAATTAAAAAAGAAAAAGACTACGTCAATTTTGACAAACACTCGCAAATCTCAAACTACTTGAAAAACACTTTGATAGAAAAAATAAATCACAAGTTGAAAAATCAAAAAGAGCAATAATTCTAGATGTCAAAATGACTAAGAAAGAGAATGAAAAACATTGTCAACGACAGTAACATTGAAAGTGCAGGAACTATGGAATTTATCGACTCAGAAGATGAGAAGATGATATAGATCCCGAGGAGGAAAACAATGATGTAGATTGAGAGACAGTTGATGAAGGCAGTTTCATTTTAGTGGAGTTTCCAGAAAAAAAGAATATCAAACATTTCATAGGAAAAGTCTTATCAATCCGTAGCGCTGATGAGTTTGTTATCATATTTTTGACATAAACAAAATAATTTTTTTTCCACCTTTTGACCACGTTGCAGTTGTTGAAAATTTCAACATTGGTTGCCACATAATCAAACCCATGCATTCTGGTAGAACCAGCCGTACTCAAAATATGTTTACTTTTGACATTGACTTGTCTAATTTCATCATGGCATAAGGCTTGGAGATCCATAACTGGAAAACCTGATCTTCTTTCAACACAAATGAATTTCTGTAAACATGAATTTATTTTTTTTATTCATCTTTTGAATAAAATAGTAATACCTTCCACATGGGGTTCATTGATTTTTATTATCTGAGCAGTGACCACTGTACCCCGATTAGAGGGGCACACTAGTCATATTTTCTAAGAAAATATATTGTCTTGTCATATGTAGTAGATTTGATTCAGTGAAGTGGTACTTCAGAAATTAAGTACCAATGCATGATACTTTGCGCCTGCAGTTACAAAATTGAGGCACTGCTATAGTTTCTTGAAAGAAAATTGAATACGAAAAAAGTGACCACTGTGCCCCGCTCTGCCCTACTAATCATATTGTAGATCTATGTCTTGTTTTATGTTGGAATAGGTACCATTGAGTCGAACTTCTATTACTTATCCGATGATTGCAAGCAAACAAATTGAATAAAGTGAAACAAAAAAAGTAAAAAATACACCGAGCACTGCTGACAGAAGTGAAAACTGACAGTAGTAACCAATTTATTGTGAGAATTTCATCCAAATTCGTATGATTCCACCAGTATCATCTCTTTCTACATTACACAATTTTCCGAAAGTACCATTGACAATCCATCCCCAACATCTATGTCGTTAGATATCATGTATGGTCGGTTAAGAACTAAAATTAACTCATATGGTAATCCACCCGTATCATCGGTTCTCATTTTATGCAACTTATGCCTGACGAAATTTTGTTGCTCAGCATTATTACAACCAACGAAGACATCCGATGCCGCAGAAACTATTGTCTACGGAATTTAGTATGGAGTTGAAAATTGATATAATTAGTTTTTCTTTCGTTTTCACAACTATCAGCATTTCAGTCAACTATTAAATACATTTTTATATTTAATAATAAAAAACGTATAATGGGCGGTACAATCCCAATAGAGAGTATGAATGTAACCCGATAGTCATTATAATAAATACACATTATTTTATTTTCAAAACGTATTATTTATTGATATTTACATCGATGTAAATGAAAGTAATGTTAAACAGCCTTGGTCCAAATTGAAGATGTCTACGGATGGTGGTAAAAAAAACATCCTCAATTCGAACCAATGAACAAATAATCTAAAAAGAAAAGCAAAATGTAAACATAAAAACATTTCCGTCAAATGTCAGTATGATCGTAAATTACACCACTAATAATTATTTGAAATAGAATTTTGTACTTTCGTCTTAGTAGTATTAAAAAAAAAAACATCAAAACGATACTCACTATTATATTTGATGATGTGATCCAACATTCGAACAATGAAAATAATAAAGTAGATATAACACAACGTCATCAATGTGTAGTACACATGCAAAAGTTCTCACTTATACACATCACTAATGTCATATTCTTATGACAAGAATTATATTCACTATATTTAAAATCTTGCACGTAGATACGATACTAAGTACACAATGTACAATTAATAAATTCAATAAAAATATAACTTTGGTCTCCACGAGGACCGAGAATTGAGTAAATGAATAACGTCGAGTATCCGACTCAGATATGCACACGTGTGTAAGCGTATAGAGAGACTGCCTGAAAAATATAACTTTGGTCTGTACGAGGACCGAGAATTGAGTAAATGAATAACGTCGAGTATCCGACTCAGATATGCACACGTGTGTAAGCGTATAGAGGGACTGCCTGACGCCTGACCCAAGTAGTTGCGCAGACGGCAGTATCATAATACCTAATATATATAGCTACAGCATGACGGCACGTGACGGACTCATGGTTTTACCCCCCATCTGAAATAGCTCAACGCGCCTAAAGAAGTTTTCACTTCAAAAAATATATTTTAATCAAAATTTCTATTGATTGATTTATGGATACATATAATTATGAATTTGCATTCCTCTTTGGTTTACATATATTATTTCAGATGATAACAATTTGTAGCAATTGATTCAGTTCTTGCCGTCAGACAGTTGCTTGAACTGACCTGCTTGTTCCAAGCATGCTAGATCTCTCTCAGTGTATAACAAGGCTGGGTATATTCCATTCACGCTATTTGCTACAGGAAATATTGGATGTTGGAACTTATGTTACATTACCTTATTCTTTAAAAGGATCAAACATTCGGTGTGAATTAATTTGCGACGTCTGGATCACTTCTACGTTAAGGTGACTCACGGATAGAATCTCCTTGAAGCTTCAGGATCCAGGTCACATTGTTTCAAATAAAGCTTCAACGCTTCCGCTGCTGGAAATTTGTATATTAATCTAGAGCGGGAGAGTTTCTGCTCAAAGGAACATTAACATTTTGTAGGTGATGGGGTTGGGTGGCCGGTTACCACAAATTTTGATTAATATTCCTTTTGCTTGCGTCTTCCTTCAAATTATACCGTTGGATCATAGATTCGTTCATTCGGCATAATATAATTCGTATTACGGTCTAAAATGTCGGGTACCTATGTAGTATGGAGCGGCTATCTCGGTAATTATAGCGTGAATTCTTCATTTTTCTTAATTGCTCGTTTCTATTTCTAAATGATTATTTATGACAACTTAACAATGTTTCCCAGTTTACAAACTAATCGCATACATTACTATTAGTGTCATTCAGATTGTAGTATAATAAATGGATCAATTAACAACAATAAAATACAAAATTTCTCCTCAGATATTTCGTTGTGAAATTGTGGAAGGTGTAGGTAAAGTCTAAAGTGGAATGTAATAAATCAATTTGATTCAATAATTTTATATTTCCGAGTGGAATTTAAATAACATGAATACGTAAAATGAAATGAATTCCTATAACATCGCTATCTATAATTCTCAGAAAATAAATTTCACTAAATAGTTATGTTATATTATATGGTGTTAATATGATAGATAACAGAAACATGCTATATTCGTGGTTGTGTTCAATACATGAAATTTAATTCAAGCAACAAATGTGAGAAAACCATGTAATAATCAACAATCAACTTCCTCGAACCAGTTTCTTCATATTTACATCGATATTGTCCTCAATAAAGTAATAATTGAGAAAACTTTCTGGTATACCTGAAACATTACATAATCAACAGTAAAGGCCAAAGGTAATATTTTATGCATGAGAAGTAAAGTAACCACAGCCATTTTTCACCAGCTACAGAAGACAAAATCCCTGACTATTATTATTATTGAAAATTGCATTGAAAAAGTAGTTATGGTTTATGCAGAAAGACTGCTTGTAGTTGAGTGACATCTAGCCGTAAGAACACACACTTCCGTCTAAAAGAAGGAGAAAACTATTTTTACAATATCAGTTTTCTGCAAACATTGCTATTATCCGATAGATGCCACTAATAAGACCAATATTCATTGAGAATATAAATAAAATAAAAATCATTAGAAATAGTTAAACCTCCTTGATATTAATAATTTTCTTACATGAAGTATTCCCGGTTGATACTACTTTCATAAGACAGAACGAAAAATCTATCGTTTCCAGCTTTACTATGTGATGTAAAATTGTATCCATATTGGAAAACATCACTATATTGATATCACTTTTATTTGCAACTTAAGTTTCATATTATCGATTTTGCGTTTCCGCTTCGTCTCATATAAATTAATAATTATCGCAACGTAGAAATCAAAAGCAATGCAACGCTGTCATTATTGTAAAACTTCTTCAATTTTGCAACGCAAGGCCAACTTTATACATATAGAAAATTAATCATTGTAATGAATATTAGTTACTATTACAAATTAATCTTATAGTGATTTTATCTTTATTTTATAATGATAGGAGGTAATCAAATATCACAAATAATAATATCCACCATAATCTCAGTTCAATTAAAAACCATTAATTAATTTGAAATTGACCGAGTGTTGGATTCGTTTGTGCAACTCAGACAGAATACACCAGTACTCCCAGTTCTGATATCAATAAATAAATAAACCCATCTCTGATGGGGTAAAGATTGAATTATATCTATTCCCGGATAGATATATTCGCATTACACTGAGAAGTGAGGAATTCATCTGATCATATTTATTATGTTAATTCATTATAGAAACACAATAGTAACAGTAATTCATGTTCTTACCGAAACTATAAGACGGTTGTCCACTATAGCTAGTCCAGCAGCAGTCATCGTCATATCTCTGTCCTGTGCATTCTTCAATAAAAAGCAAAGCATGCGCCTTGTTTTAGGTTGAAACAAATACCATTCAGTTGAATATGCATCAATGATCGCAAAACTCTAAAGGAGACATACCCTATTTTAGTAAGCTCCAATGAGTGACAATTTTGACCATAGAATAAACATATTTATTATTTCTTTTATAAGATCGTCAAAGGTTACTAAACAATCTAGTGTTAAACGACTAGATTGTTCAGTAATAAATTCGAACACATTTGTTCAATTGTTTGATGGCTTATTCGAACAAAATATTTAATTCGCTTCCAAAACGGATGTTGTTTTTTATTTTCAATACTGATTAGTTGAAAACATGATAGTAGTAGGTATTAGTTTCTAATTATTATGTCACTAGTAACTATCAATGACGGCAGCCTGCTTAAATTATTTTTTAAATAATTAACATGCGAATATTCTTAATAAGATCTCTCCAAAATAGACTACACAGATCATTGTAAAGATTATATAATGAAAATATACAGGATATTCTATTTGAAAAAACTAAGTTTGGACATACCCTGAATGGGGTAATTCGAAGTGGTTGATTAATAATCACTCCAATAAATAGAGGCTCCCTACATTCTATCAAATCGTTTTGGTGCAAGTTTCAATGTCTATGTATCAGCAACCACCATCAAATGATTCTTGATAAAACAAACTTTTAATAGTTATTTTATTTAAGTTTACTTCTAATAGGCCACGAGTGTAAATTACCCCGTATATTGAACAAACAGTTTACACAAGTTTTACTTTCAAACTGCTATTGAAGTCGTCCTAACTGGTGAAATTTGAAGTGGACACAGTTCACAGTAAAGATCACAGTCACAACTCGTAAAATTTGTAGGAATGAAATAGGTATCATTAGATAAACTAACTTATTACCGGATTAATCTAATATATAAAATTCTCGTGTCACAATGTTCGTTCCCATACTCCTCCGAAACGGCTTGACCGATTCCTATGAAATTTTTTATGCATATTCAGTAAGTCTGAGAATCGGCTACTATCTATTTTTCAAACCCTTAAGTGATGAGGGGTGTCCACCCCAAAATTTTTTTTTTATTTTTTGGATAAAATTCCATTTTTTTATTATGTGGCATTAAAAAATACATACAACCCTAAATGTTCACTCTTCTATCACCAACCCCTGTTTTTTAATAGTCATTTTAATAATTTTATCATTTTTTATCCCGCTCCATAACATCAATTATTATCACTTGGTAAGTTATCCCCTCCATGTGTCTACCGGTGTCACTTCTCACCAGAGAGATGTAAGAATAGAGAGCGCTAAATGATATATTAATGACCCGACGTAATGAATTTAGAGCCGCGGAGTGGGGATGAATGAGTTACCAAGCTTCCCATACCATTGCGCGAACTACACTAGAGGAAGACCCGACGTCGAAAGAAACAATTGTGAATGATGCCGCGCATAGAGACTACTCTAATCCCGGTCACTCGATTAACATAGGCTTTTATGGGACTAGCGACTTACGGTACGCGATTAGTCATTAAAAAATTATTGAAAAACGTTATCGAAGCCACCATTTTAAATGGCAAATTTCGAGGTGAAAATATATCAATACCACGAATACCTATTATACCCACAGATGTGCCAATTCAATTTAAGCGTATTCAATTTCCGATTAGATTGGCATTTGCAATGACTATTAATAAATCCCAAGGCCAAACAATGTATGTTTGTGGCTTAGATTTGAGCACACCATGTTTTTCACACGGACAGTTATACGTTGCGTGCTATCGAGTGGGCAAACCATCAAGTTTGTTTGTATTAGCTAAAGACGGTCTAACAAAAAATATTGTTCACGCTGTAGCATTAAGAGATTAATATTATGTAATGAATTAATGATATAAATATAATACATTTAAAAAATTAATGTTTGGGGTTTTGTTATTTTTATATTCCCTCATCGTTCACAGCGTTCCATGCCTTTTTCTACCACATCCTTACACACTTCCAATAAGTTAGTTCTATTTTTTTCAACTAGAAATTTTCTAGAGAATATTTACATGGCAATACAACGTTTGCCGGGTCAGCTAGTAAGTAAACTATAAAGATATATCCACATTGTGAACTCTTTCATAGTTTATTAGTGACGATGACTTCCAGCTCAGGGGAGTTCAACCAATTTATTAAAAAACTTCCTGTTTAAAAGTAGATTTACGTTTCCTTAAAGATTGCTTGTCAAATAAAGTTTTCCCAAAATTCATTGAATTATATACATGTAAGAACGCGAAAATAGATAAAATCATTTTCTCTGCAAAAAAAGATGGTTAGAATTAGAAATCAGTAACAAATATCATAAGCTAGGTCATATACAACTTTTGGCTTATAACTTACATTTAAAATTAGCTTTTGAAATAACATCATTCAAATTCGAGTCCTTCCTTTTATTCTAAATTATGAAAGACACTTTCGGAAAAAGCCAGTAGAAGAGTTAGATCAATAAACCATAAATTTCAACAATTGTTACCAAAAACTCTTAGAGAAGTAATTTCCGATAATTTAAAATACAAACTTAGACTTTCAAATCTTAATCTCCCTAAACTGCTTACTCAAGATTCATAAACCGGGTAATTCAATGAGACCAATCATTTCAAACATTAATTCTCCTACGTATAACATGGCAAAATGGTTAGTGGAGGAATTTAGCAACTTCCAAGCCGCACCAAGTTTGTCTGTGAAAAATTCTTTGGACCTTATTGCAAAATAGAAAGATTTGAAGCTTGAACTTGGTGATACTCTCGTTTCATTTGATGTTTCACTATTTACAAATACTCCAATCCCTGAGTCGATAAACATTCTGAAGAGATGGCTTTCAAATATTAATATCCCCGATAGAAACTGCACAGAATACGTGATCCTCAGATCTTTATGTATGGATCAAAATTATAACACTTTTAACAAAAATGACTATAAACAAACAAGCGGCCAATATTTTTATAAGCGTACCTGAAACCTTCTTGAAATCAAAATTAAATCAGTTCCCAAAAGTTTGGTATAGATATGTTGATGACATTTTCGCGATTGGTTTAGGTTGAATTACAAGTAAAGATTTTGATTTATATCGCTTTTAGAATACGGTTAATTGCCAATTTGATTCACTGAGATTCACTGTCCTACTCAAACAAATAGGTATACCCCTGCGGATTCAGCTACACCATTCAGATATAAAATAGCTCCGTTTAGTCTAGTTCATAGGTTATTGAACGTTGCTTGGAGCCATCAAAATTGTAACAACGAAGTTGGGAAACTTCAGCAAATTGCGTTACGACAAATCTTCGATCAATAATTTAATTTCTAAATTCAAAACTTGCACTTATCATTCTTCAGTGCTTAATAAATTTGCTATATAACCAGTTTATAGATGTAAGAACAAGCCAAAACACCGTTTAGGCAACATCTTTGATAAAATTTCGGTTTCGACAAATCCGGGATTTACAAAATCAATTGTGAGTCGTGTTCAAAATGCTATGTGGGTCAAACTAGAAGGAACATTTTAACTCGTTATAAGGAACAATTTGCTCATATAAAGAAAAATAATGGTGAAAAATCAGCGATAGCCGAAAATATTTTGAATACATTTCTCAAGAAAGCTTATCTCATTTAATACAGTACATACAAATTTCTAGGTAATTTAGAAGGGATGGAAATGTATAAACGGAAAAACAATTTATTAAATTCCAAGTTATCTCCAGCTGAGGGTAACTCATTGTTTACATTATTATCCCCAACTAGTATTTGAACAGGCACTTTTTGATGTATAATTTAGGTACCTGATCATTCAAATCTGTACTTTGTGCTGCCATTATGATAAATTCAATCGAAACAACACTAGTTAACAGTGACAAGATGAATGGTTTCCACATATCTCCCGGGTCCTGCAAGAAAATAGAATAAACTTAATATTATCATGTAAAAAAAATTATTCAGTAATGAATCTCAGCATAATTAATATTTCTCCAAAAACTGTATACTCTCCACTTTAAGCTTTACAAGAAATTCGAGAATATTTATCAGAACCACCATTAATATATTAGAAGGAACTTACCATGTTGAGAACTGCAATAGCGGTTAAACTAGCTATAGATGAACAAACTAGCACAACAACAAAAAGCGTGTTGGAAAAAAATGTCTTCACAACATCACCATAACTAAAAAAACAGGATTTATCAAAGAATAAATAACTATCGAAAATCAACTATTAAATTTGCAAATTATGGATCCAATGTAAAAGAAGTCATATTGTCGTCGATGTCATTATGGCAAACCACAAAACCACCTTTGTTGTTATTTTCAAACTTGCATTGAGGCCGCACTTTTGTTTTCCGTAACGTTGGCTTCACCTTTATGTAAATCTATAATATTACTGAGAAAGGGTTTCATGAAATTAAACTTCGATATATTCACTTATTACGTGTCCAAGAATATCGTATTTTTAACACTGTTAGAAATAATTTTGTTGATGCTCTTGTGATTCATTTTTTGTAATTCAAAATCCGTCGATGTAATTGCCGGGAAAGTAGTTGATGATGATGATCAATTCTTCAGAGTTCCTATATCAAAACCATAGTCAAAGTATAAAGGTTGGAGCCTCCCTACCATCGTTTCTCGCGCTAGGTGACGTCACCTAGCTCCTCCAATCACAGCCTTGCTCTCATCGGCTCGTCGCCGGCACGTAACAACATCATAATTATGTCGTCGTCAATAACATTAAATAAACGAAATAAACGACCAATCAGCTTGCACTCTGTAACGTGTAAATTCCACTTAAGGGCTTAGAAATGGCCGCTGTAGTCCAATCGGTTAACTCCTGTGACGTCAGGTCAGCTATGCTAGACCGTATATTCTAAGGGTCATGGTTGTTCGGTGTCAGATCCGTAGTTACCGCTTCTATTTCGAGGTTGTTCTGTGAGACAACGAGACGCCGGAAAGGAAGAGAAAATGGCGTTACTTCAAGTAGAAGTAATAACCTATAACCAACCAAGTACAACATCCAGCACTCAGGTCAGGCTACCGATTTTGGTTTTATGTAACAATTGAAATAATCATTGAGTATTTGTATATTGAGTAAATTCAACTGCTTTCTTGATTTAATGTTCAAACAATTACCTTCATCCATATTTTCAATTCATTCGCTTCATATCTCATTAGTATAAGTTCTGTCATAAACTGTATCAATATTAGTATCTCAGTTACTAGTAAATTTCAATCATTCTGAGTACAGGTCTTTTATTTCTTTCTTTAAGGGTAATTCAACCTGGGGACTTGAGTATTTGTATCCCCTAGTTATATACGTAATTCATTGATTGGTTAAAATACTCTGGCGCCCGAATTCTTAACATCTAAAATTATAACTCACGACCGTCTTCACTATAGCTGTCGGCAACCAAGTGAAAAAATAGAGCTTTCAGTCTATCCATAAGTATAAGTAAATTGTAACCCTTACAACTCGGATTTTAAAAAGAGTGGAAGGGAGGCTCCAACAGACCTTTATACCTTGACTATGATTAAAACTGTGCCACGTGAATCAACTTATATACGTACTGTAACTGTTCAATGTTTAGTTCACTACATTCGGATTATCGGGATCCACACCTATGTGTATGTGTAATTGAAATGGTACTTTCACTATCCACTATTTTGTTGACTAGATTCTCTATGATCTTATCGAAATACTCTGCCTGATTGAAACCCTATAATCAAAAGCTCTTCACATAATAGGATGCTCTCATCTGCATCTTTGCATCGATTATCAGTTCGCACCGTCTTACCGCCGAAGAACCCATGAAAGAACTTATTAATGACGCAAAGAAGATTGGTGGAGCTCTCGTTTGCTTTTGCGCTCAGGACGAATTTTTTTCTAAAAGTAAAACTTCGCTGTGAATGTCCTGGAATAACTTTTTGTTAACTTGATTCAGCACCAGTCTATGATATATCAAATGTAAGACTGTATGCTATTTGCAGAAAAATAAGAAAAACGGCAAATTTTCATCAAATTTGACGTAAAAATCCCAAATAAAAAATCGTAGAGCCAAATTCAGATCCAAATACCGTTTTTTCGCGATTTGTGTCTGTAGAGTGACTCATTACGAAGAGATTGATACCATTCTGAAGTACATATGGACTTTCATTGAAAAGTTTTTTTTTTGTTTGGCCAAATTGATTGTTTAAGCAATAAACAATCATTTATTAATGAGCGTTTAACAATATACAATTGCTGGGTTTGCGACAAAAAGTCCGTAGGTCCTCTGAGTCGATTGGCACCCTCAAATAGACGAAATTTTGTTTATTTATAACAATTGTTTGAACAATGATTGTTAAAACAATCAATTTTCCTAAACAAAAATACACGGGTAATTTTTTTCATTGATTCTATGATCTGCGTAGTTAGTTTAATTTTTTTGAACTTTCCTGATCATGGATCTAACGAACTTTTCAACAGCTGAATTGTTTATTAGCGTTTTAACAATAAACAATTGCGCAAAATGCGAGGATAAGTTCATATCTCGTAGTAATTTGGTCTTCTAAGTCGATCGGCACCTTCAATCGAAAGAATTCCGATGTTTTTTTACTGCGTAGTTAGTTTGGCTGTAATTAGACTGCGTTTTGCCTGGGCCTTGATGGGTTATATATGTGAGAATTTTCACGACACTTAATCTGTTAACGCCCTATAACATTCTAATAAAATTCCATATGTACTTCGAAATGGTATCAATCTCTTCATAATGAGTCACTCTACAGATACAAATTGCGAAAAAACGGTATTTGGATCTGAATTTGGTTCTACGACTTTATATCTGGCGGTTCTTACGTCAAATTTGATGAAAATTTAAGGTTTTTTTTTACTTTTCTGTAAATAGCAGCCAAACAGTCTTACATATGCCAATTTTTAACTGTTTATCTCACTTCTCCACACAATTCCGAGTAATTTGATATATCATATACTGGTGCTGAGTCAAGTTTATGAAAAGTTATTCCAGGATATTCACAGCAAAGTTTTACTTTTGGAAAAAAATTCGCCCTGAGCGCAAAAGCAACCTGTTTAACTTCTAAGGTGGCTTTTAATTATTCGAAATAGACGTAGAATCGAACGCAAACATCGAGAAGGTTAGGCAGAAAAGTGTGTTACATAGTGCTATCAAACAAGACCGTCTTAATGACCTATAACATCATGTTGATATGAATGTACTAGTATGTTTTAAATTTTATATGTTTAAGTTCATGTACCTATGTATAGTAGGCAACATTACACTATTCTAAATTTACATGAATTACATCATTCCATTGACTATACTGAAAATATTGCCCATGCCCTAAAACTAAAAGGCATAGCAAAAAATGCAAAGAAGTTGGGTCACTTTTCCGCGTTATTGCGGAGAAGAGAGATGTATCTACTTATTCGTACCCTAATAGGTCCAGACCTTGCCCACCCCTGCTCAAAAGCGTCTTTGTCAGGATCATATACCTTTAAAATTAATAAATTCGTTATACTTACGTTAACAATAAGTTATGATGCTCCAAGCAAATTTTCAATCTGAATTCAATTGTATCTTGATATTCCTTCGAACAGTATTTCTCATCATCAGTTAGATCGTCCATCAACTTATCATTAATATTGAGTATAAATTGTCTCAAGATAATAAATTGTGCCGCCAAATGTTGTGAAGCATAAATTAATAAAAAATCATGATACAGATTACTGAAAGTATTCAACAATAAGCTAAAAGTAATTGTTAATTGCATAAATTCATGTAGTGGACTTTTGTCTGTGTCCGCTGGAACCCATACTAGACTTGCTAAGTGTTTTTTTCTCGCAGGATCTTGAAAAACTGGATAAAATAGGAAGAAAGAAACGAAAGTTACACCAAAAATAACTTGATTCGCTGCGAGTTTATTTGTGAAAGAAAATCGAGCACTAATTCTATTCCTCGTTTTTGGATCCACAAGATTTATATCCCAAAATTCATTTTCAATCGTTCGGTACAAGTAATCGATTTTATGTCTCTGCACATATATTGTTACTAATTTTGCGATGGCCTGAAAATGGAAACTGATAATTATCATTACCTAGAAATCCGTAAGTAGGGGTAATCGGCGATACATGACTACTAACTAACTTTTCTTACTCGAAGGACCGAAAATATGTTGCAGACAAACTGAAACAAATAAAGACATAACAAACGTCGAATTATACTTTATGTTGTTACGCCACAAACTTATAACTCCAGACAGCTGTTCCGCTATTCTCATAGAGGTCATCAGTGGAACGAGCAGCAAGCTTGCAACGTTACTGAACGATCTCTGTTGAAGGTAGTCATAACAACATGGTAAAAGGAAGGCCGGTTTTGACTACCTTCAACAGAAATCTTCCAAGACTATGTTCTTCTCTGCCGGAGCAGAGAATCCGATGACATACATAGTCTTGCTTTGTTTATCGAGGCTTATTTGCTTGTACGGACCTGACCGTCGGAAACGGGTAATTCCGTCTGGCATTTCTCGTTTCCGATAACGGACTCAATATCTCCAGGCATGTGAGGCAGCACCGGCTCTTGGCTTTTTTTTGCCAGACATGCCCACGGCAGGTTAAAAAGCGTCTCAGGCGCCTTTCGATAGGAACCTGCACACCCATCACGTTGCGGCGATAGACCAAGGTGTTGTTTACGCCATCTTGGCTAGCTGCGGTAAATCCCTCGGTCTCGGATGTAAGCCCGACTGATCTTAGGTAGCCGAATATCAGCCTGGTTGACAAGCCGAGCGTTTCGATGTATTCGCGGGATTTATCTGGGCTTTCAGGCGAGGAGATTGAAACTCGAGGCTGCCCTCTGGTCGGCCTTCTTGACTGATGTGAAATTCGAAACCAAGTTCCTCCGCACCTTTTTGTGCTGCCTTAACGATAAATGCCCCCACTCCGGCCAATTCGTGACTTTTGATAAAGCGCAGGAGGGGCTCTGAACTCCTAAGAACTTTATCCTCCAGACTAAGGAGTCCCCTACCTCCCCGGTGACGTGAGAGATAAATGCGGGAAACGAACAACCTAGGACATAAACCGTAATGGACATGCATCATTTTCCGGGTGTATTTGTCGAGTCTATGCAGCTCATCTACCGTCCATTTCACCACTCCAAAAGAGTGAAGCAGGACTGGAATGGCATACATATTTGTTCATACGCCTTATTCTCACTCGAAAGTTCGGAAGACCAAATCACTTGAACAAGGTTTCTGTACTTGCCGCGGAGAGCCACCTTTACCTGGGAAGCGTCATAATTAGGACGCTCTTCAATTCCCAGGTATCGATAGGTCTCTTCAGCATCAAAATGCTCAAAAATGCTTTCGTCGGCAAGCTGCTTATTCTCGTGCACTTCCGGAGATCGTCCTCTCCTTAAATGAAACACTGCGTACTTGTCCAATCCAACTCCATGCCTACGGCTCGTGTATATTCCTGAACCACGTTGAGAGCTCGATGGAAATTTTCTCCCCAGAGACATACAGTTTCAAATCATCCATGTAAAATAAATGGGTGATCTGATGGCTCCGGTCGTTCGGTGGTCCAGAGTAATATCCACGAGTCCGTCTTAAAGCAATGGAGAGTGGCAGCAGTGAAATGTTGAATAAGAGGGGACTCCAGGAATCACCTTGGAAAACACCCCTCTTGAATGATACCAATTCTGTCAAGACTCGTCGTGTGCCTGATGTGATGGTGAAACGAGTCTTCCAGAGTGCCAACAGATATTCTATGCATCTCACTAGTGGGGTTGGTACCGCAAGGCATTGGAGCAAGTGTAATAATAGCTCATGTGATGTTGAATCAAATGCCTTGCGGTAGTCAATCCAGGCCATGGAAATATTGCGCTTGTAGAGAATGGAGTCCTGAGTGATAAATCTATATATCACCAGGTTCTCCCGGCAACCCTCTAAGCGTTTCTTTGCCCCACTCTGCTCGCTGATGTTATTAATTACGGCACCGATCGATCACAACAACCTAGCATACAAGATAACTAAAGATAACAAAAATAACTTGTGGCAGGTGTTGAGACAAGTAATCGGCCAATAACTGTCGCTAGCTCAAATGGGGTGCATTCAATCGAAAAAAGTTGTTTAGCATCAAATTTCCCATAAGAATCGACTACTATTCGGATTTAAATTTTCACCAGATTTTCCAAGCCAGCTTTAATTATCCATCGATGATCCATTCTCCATTCAGAAGGTAGATTAACCGTTCAGCTGTCTGTTAGTATGAAGATTCTTCAACCGTTTCCCTTTTTGGGGAGATTAACCTGAAGCTTTTCGTTATATAAAATCTTCTTCCTGTGATCTTATCTCATTACTGATGTGAGATCTTCGTTTTTCTCTCCAATACTTTGATGTGAAAAAGCTCCCAAAGCTATCATGTGGATGTTGATTGTTATGCCATAGATTTCCCTCTTGGTCTGTATGAAGTGTTGGGAGTCCCAGAAGAGTTTCGATGGCCATTGTACATGTTTATAGCAGCCCTATTACTTGCTGCCTGGGCGAGTGCCCCTCCAGCTGCCCCCACTTCGCAACGCCTCAACATCTTAGGTTTCAACCCCAGGTTTTTCCAACAATTCTGCGGCAGAAGCGGAGTACTATTGTTACTATAGTTGTTACGTCCAGCTTATTGTTTAGTAAAGGTTGACTGTAGGATTATACCTAGATATTTGACCTCTTTCTCTATCTTGCTGACTTGTCCTTCCAGGACCAGCTGTTTCAAGTTGAAATGTGAATATTGAGACTGATGTTCTTTGTCGGGTTCATTGATAGCGCGTCGGTTTGCACCAATAACTATTTTCATAGTCAGGGGCTTGCACCATTTTTCGAATGCTTTGACAGTTTCGCATCAATTGTCAAACGGTTCTCCCAATGGTCAGCTTCTTATGGAAGGGGTCTTTCAATCAAATATTATGCAGCGGTCACTGAACAGAAGACGGAGTGTTTTATAATTGTTTGTTGTTGTTTGGTCATTGTAATGAAAACCTATTTTTTTAATATCTAAATTTCAATTTATGTTTAACATGAGAAATAGAGCTAACATCAAAGTAAATCGAATAAAAAAAGTGATAGTTATAAAAATATTCGAGCTTACTGATAGAGAGATAGGAAAAGTACATAAAACTGATATCAGAAGTTTTGGATTGTTCCATGTTTTCACAGCAAAGATAATTTGACTCAGGGAAATACCACATTTGATGAACATTGTGATCCATATTGGCCAAAACTTATTTCCTTTCTTATTCAAGTATTTAAGAATGTTGACCATTAGTTTCATAGGATTTTCTAGAAAAATTAATATATATGAATATTATGCAATATCTATTCAGAATGGGCACATACCTCTCATTGTTGTTATTGTTTCAGGAAACTCCATTCTTAGTATTTCGATGATATAAACTGAATTTGATTTATTCTCCAGAGTATCACTCCTCTAGATGCACATCCCTCAAATATCAATGAGCATAATGACAAAGAACGGATAAAAATCAATTTTGAATGTATCTTTGTTCACTATAATATCTTGTGAATTATAAATGAAAAACTTCATAAACCTCAGAAGTTAAATATATGTAACAACAGTAAAAAAATTTCAAACAAATAAATATTGAAAGAATGATACGTAGCTTGTCATCATCATAAACCTCAGAAGTTAAATATATATGTAATAACAGCATATAAACAAATGAGTATTGAATGTTAGAGTTGATTGCTTTTCACAATAGAATACATCATAGTTTTTCACGGATAACTGTAATTGGACAAAGTAAGATTCATATTTGACTTCATTTGGGACGATACTCTAATAAGGACTACTTATAACAGTAGGACCAAACCTGCTGAAGAAATTTCTTGGATACAATTTATTCTTTCCGAAAAATTACAAAACAAATCGTTTTCGGGAACATTTACCTCTTTGATTTGTGTAAAATAAAATAGCCCCTACTCAATTCACATGGAAGGAAGGTCTTACGAGCAATGAATATAGTTTGAAAAAGAGGGGTGCTGGGTATTAATCATAAAAATTAATTATATACAAAAATTATAAAAAATCCGGACAATGAACAACTGTCAGATTAATATAAAGTATACAGGAACAAATTACATAAGCTCATAAAGAAGAAAAAAACGAAGTACTTCAGGCAAAGGTTAGAAAAGAAATCTTACTGTTCTGAATCCTTGTGGGAAGTGGCAAATAATACTCCGAAGGATCATTTAAAAATACATAAAATTAGAACACAAAATGGTTTCTTGGTAACGTATAATAATGTAGTTATAATAATAATAATAATAATAATAATAATAATATGTCTTTATTTATTTCCAGTTATACAGTAGAAATACAAAATTGTGCCTTAAATTAATAAGATGGAAATTTCATCGGGCGAAGTTCAGATAATAGCTGATCAAGATCAGCTCTTCTCTGCTCTACCACTTAACCCGGTATCAAGTATTTTCATATAATTTATACAAGCCTAATATTACAACAGTGTGTCTACGTCTGTATTATATTGATATATCTAATAAAATATGCAAGTATTTTCATTTGTTTGTTATGCTAAGTAATATTTTGACGGTTGAGTAAAATGTTTGACATGTGTTTTTTAAATTTGGGAAGTACTAAAAGTAGTTAAAAGTACTATTTTGACATTAAAAAACGGTAAGGCAAGGGGGTGTGATGGAATTAGTGCTGAAATTTTGAAAAATGTTGGGGAATTTATATGTGATCCTTTGTGCTATATCGTAAATCTAATATTGATGAATGGTGAGTATCCCTCCCTTCTGAAAGAATCTCTAATCAAGCCAATCTTCAAAAATGGAGACCAAACCGACATAGCTAACTATAGACCAATATAGTTGATAACCAATCTCTCAAAATTGTAGAGAAAATAATCATAAAAAGGATTAATAGTTTCCTAGGAAAAAATAAATTACTTTCTAATCAACAGTTCGAGCTTACTCAAGGAAAGAGTACTGAAGACGTCGTACATGTCCTAACTCAAAATGCTTATATAATGGGAAAAACTCTCTATGCATATTTATTGAAGCAAAAGGCTTTTGATACTGTGACTTATTGTTGAGAAAAATGGAATGTATGGGATTCAGTGGAATAGCACTTAGATTGATAAAAAGTTATCTTACAAATAGGGAACGGAATGATACATCCCGGAGTAGTTCACTAGAAATAACATGTGGAGTGCCACAAGGCTCTGGGTAGGTCCCATTCTTTTCAATATTTATCTGAATCAGTTATTCAGCGTTCCAATTAAAGGTATTATTGTTGTTTTTGCGGATGATGTGGCGATGTTTTATGAAGATGTTTCTTGGGATGAGCTAAAACATAAAGTGAAAACAGATGTAAAGAAAATATTTAATAGGTTTTCACAAAACTGACTGATGTTAAATCTAATTTAAAGTGTGTACTTACCTATCATGCTCGCTAATATCCACCATCTGAAAAGTAAACCAACCATTTGGTTGGAATTTGTGGTTTCCAACCATCGCAAAATAATCAATTTTAATGGAATTTGAAATCTTGAAGAGGATCTGTGCAAAGCCATACCAGCATTTTTCATTTCATGCATTCGCAGGATGCGATTTCAATCGTGCATTCTTTCGAAAAGGGTAACTACGATCATTTAAAATTTTAAACCAATCAGAAAAGTTTAAGAAATCATTTTCGCAACTGCGGTGAATCATGTAACGAAAAAAGTTTCTTTTAAGTCACGCAAAGTTTCGTAAGCAATATGTACAGCTTCAAAAGCAAAAACGCTAACATTCCGTGAACACCGCTCGATTTGAATTGTTTAAAAAAAATTATAAAATCAAAATTTCAATGAGCCAGTTAATAAGAAATTATTGAAAAATTTCGTGAATCGGAACTACACCAAAATTGTTTTCAAAATACATTTGGAGTCACGCGTACATTCAACTGAATTGGAACCTGAGAATTTTGGTTGGATGGATACGTAACAATAATGAATGTATTTAAATGGTTTGATGGTCGATGGACCACAATTGCCATCATCAATCAAAGAAATTATGTTAGATAACGAAGAATCTGAAGGTAAATTAGACAATTTCACTTTTTAATTTTACACTTTCAATGCATTTATGTACTAATAATATTAATTGTTGTTTTAGCTGAAGACACAAGCGAAGAATACAATAGCGATGGGGATACTCAAGATGAATCATCAGAACATGATTCTGAATAACTTATTTGTGATGACATTTTAATACATTATGTTATAAATATTGGTAATATAAGCATCGATAAAAAAATTATAATTATACGATGAAAAACTTTATTCGACATATCCGGTATTTAATTCTTATACAAATATACAAATCATTTAATTGAGGCGTGTTGCACTGATTGTGGTTTAACTCTAGCACGACTATATTCGATGTAGCCAGATGGTTGCAGTGGTACCACAGATTCTACTGGAATCGATTCGGGTCCAGCATTTAGATCCTACAACATTGAAACTTGGCAATTACATTTTGGGATTTGTTAAAGACATTTCCGGTTTGAACTTAACAAAAACAGTCAATTCATAACTTTTAGAAATAGTTGTAGAATGTTCGCGAAAACATATATACTTAAGCAAATTTCAGTAGTTCCATCTAGGATAGAAAGGACAAACTATAACGTATAATAAACAAAGTGAAATTCACTGAGTTGCAGGGATCTTATTCTCGTTTGGAGTCGTCAAGTATAGGTGGCTGCTGCTGTAATATATTTTACGTGTATTGATATTTATACAAATAATGGAGATACATGGAATATATTATTTCGTTTGATTCACATTGTAATAAGACTATGAACATTATTCTATCTAATTCGATTTTCTCGATGATGTCACTTATCATATTCGCTATGTATGGATGGCTAAGCTTGGATCAATCAATTACTAAAAACGGTATTGTTTGTTTTCGGTCGAACAACTCTCAAATACCGCTACTATCGACAGTTGACAGTTATAGTCCAAGATCTGCTGGCTACATGAAAGTGTTAGGAGTATGATTTTTTTTGATAAAGTTTTTGCTTTTGTCTCACACAAATCGAACTTTCAGATTAGTTGTGGGTTTATGTATGAATCAACTCATTCCAGAAACTCAAAACACAAACACCTTCAAATCCAAACAAGCTAATATTATCCTTACTTGAACAACTTCAGAAAGATAAGATACGGATTCTTCGAATTTTAAAGAAAAAATTATTAGCAGAGCGATTCGAATAACTTGAATATAACATTTTTTTTATAAGTGTAATAAATTACATGCTTGATACAATTCTAGGAATTAGCGGAATTCTCTTGATATTTAGTGGAGGGTTGGTACTGGATTGAAGCTAACTCGGTGACGTCGCGATTCGATTTTTCCTACCTGTAATTTGTAGCACGCTATGATTGGAAATGGTGAGAATATGGAATTGCGTTGTTTGTGTCACTCTTTTTGTTAATATAATGTTTACACATATTATTATTTCACTCAAGTTTTGTGGAATTCATCAAATATATTTGTACTTAATGTGAGTGAATGTGAAGCATTCGTGAAACGAGAAGTACAACAGGTGCAGGTATTTTCAGAAGTAAATAATTAGTTAAACGGGAACTTGCAATATCAGTTACAACTCAATGCAATCCATCTGTCTCTGAATTATTCTATAAGCCATGTCGTGATGATAAATGCATATTGCTTATTTGTGAAAAAAGTTGTTTTCATGAAATCTCCAATATCGCATACTGAGAAGTATGAAGTCGGTATTTCATGCATTATCTTGCATTCAGACAAATTAATCGATAAATAAAATGTACTACTAGGTATTTACATTACAGAGAACCCGCGCTATTCAGAATTGCGATTTCGATTGCACATTTACGTTAGATATTATTCAAAAGGGATAGAATCAAAAAATATCCATCATTATGTTGTTTTTCTTGATATTTAGGTTCCTATAAAGATAGCAATGAACTATAGGAACGTCAAAACCAACATTTATTTTAAGTCATGAACAAATTAAATTTTAGAAGTTTTTCTCAATATTTATATTGTAGATGCAATAACTATTATGACATAAACACTTATGTATCCATGAAAAATCTTGTCTTCCGGATGGATTCCGCGTCACAATAGCTCGACTTGATGCCGACGTTTCGCCAACCATTACAGGTGGCATCTTCAGGGCTACTATCCAAGTAATAAATGAGAACCTAAAAACCAAGATAACTAGAACTAGATCTTTCTTAATAAACTATAAAAGAGTCCACATTGTGAATACACTATAACACTATAGATAATAAATAATTACCCTTATCCACTAAAAATACTACTAAAGTACTGAGAACCTTGCGGTTACCAAATAGCCATCATCAGATTAAACTAAATTATAAATCACAATGTGCCTGTTTAAAAATACTATTCGGGGATAATAATGTAAACAAGGGGGTTATCCTCAGCTGAAGATAAATCGGGATTTAAAAAATTGTTTTTTCGTTTATATGTTTCCTTCCCTTCTAAATTACCTAGATATTTTCTTAAGAAATGGTGTGACCTGTATTCAAAATATATTCGGCTAACGCAGATTTTTCACCATTATTTTTCTTTATATGGGCAAAATGTTCCTTATCCCGAGTTAAAATGTTTTGTTCTAATTTGACCCACATAGCATTTTGAACACGAATCAGAATCGATTTTGTAAATCCCGGATTTGTCGAATTCGGGAGCTTTATCAAAGGGGCTGCCTAAACGGTTTTTAGCTCGTTCTTACATCTATAAACTGGTTCTATTGCAAATTTAGAATACAAATTATAGTATTTCTTAATTATGAAATTTATTAATTTCCTTCAGTAATTAATAAACTCCGTAATTTACTTTCAAAATTTATAATACAACCAGTTTGTAGATGTAAGAACAAGCTGAAAAACCGTTTGATAAAGTTTCCAACTTTGACAAATCCAGGATTTTCAAAATCGATTGCGAGTCGTGTTCAAAGTGTTATGTGGGTTAAACTAGAAGGAACATTTTAACTCGGTATAAGGAACATTTTGCCTTTATAAATAAAAAGAATGGTGAAAAATCAGCGTTAGTCGAACATGTTTTGAATACAGGACACACCATTTCTCAAAAAAGTTTACCACTTTTAAAACACAATATATACGAATATCTAGCTAATTCAGAAGGAATGGAAATGTATAAACGAAAAAGCAATTTATTAAATTCCGATTTATCTCAAGCTGAGGGTAACCCCTTGTTTGAAATATTATCCCCAAATAGTATTTAAACAGGTAAATTTTGATTTTAATTTAGTTCACTCTGATGATGGCTACTTGGTAGCCGAAAGGTCCTCAGCACTTTAATGGTGTTTTTAGTGGATAGAGGTGATTATTTCTTATCCATAGATTTTTCTTAAGGTACTGTATCATAACTATAAAGATGAATCTGATGCTATAAACATTAGCTTCTAACTCGATTGTACGCATTTAAGAGAAATTTAACCTGTACATGATTAATTTGTACAGTTTTATTGGTTAACGTGTTCATGATCCGTTAAAGTGTTAAACGATCTTGATGATATTTAATAATGATTGTGTTACTTGAGAGCTTGTTAGAAACCACGACACCTTTCCATTGGCACTTCTGTAAATGAACTAATCACTTCATGACGAACATCATATTCTAGTTGTCTTTAGAAAGTGAAGATCTTTCGTTGCCACCAGGATCTTCGACATCATGAATGAATATCAATGTGAAGTTCAATAATTATTTGTTGTGAGTGTGAGTGGACCAAAAATTTGCGTTGGTAGAAACCATGTGTGGAAACTTGTTCCAAATATTCCACTTGCAGACAACAACAACAGGTGCAGCTGTGAGCTCTCAAGTATCTTCTAGTATTTTATGTGGGTGCTAATTTTTGGATACATATATTCTATAATAATGTGGCACATAACATTTTGTAGAACAATTCGTATTTCAGCAGCATTATGTGAGTCAGTGATAATTGTGGATTCTAAGTTAACAACACCTCAAAATTGGTGCACTCCTCCACACCAATCCGGTACACTGTTTTACTCTCCTCAGCTGAAGATTTATTTATTTATTTATCACAACAGTAGAACAATCAACAGACACAATGTGTCCAATTACAGAGTGTTACAATATAAAAAGTACATATTTAAATAAAAGTATCAATAACCGACAGTACAACGTTGAATAGTAAGTGTATTTCGACATATATCATCTAAGGATGAACATCAGTAGTCAATATACGCATAAAAACAGTGAGCAATATTACATAGAATACCTATACCTTTAACATCCCGTCATCAGACAGTGGGATGAAACAGAATATGAATTACATTAGTTTTGAAGACTGTGAATGAATCGTGAAATATATCTAGGCTATTAGAGACCCGGTTGTATTCACCACACATTCGAACAAGCGGACCATGTAAACTCAGATTCGTATTACTGCGCTTAATGTGAAAGAGATCGGTTGATATTGTGGACGCACTCCCAGCCCTTAAGCTTATCATTGTCAGCAGTTCAAAATCATATATGTGTCTTATTATTTTGAATAACGTCAGTAAGTCTGAGACTGTCCTTCTGAGTTCAAGCTGCTGCAAGTCAAACATCCGTAACCTTTCTGGATAAGTGCCATAATCAGGCAGGTGACCATTCACTCTGAGAAACAGATAACGAGTAAATCTTCGTTGAGCCGATTCCAACCGCTGAATGTATGTAATGTACCACGGAGACCATCCAACACTGCAATACTCCAAATGAGATCTTACATAGGCAAAGTAAAGTTTTTTGAAGCTATCTACTGTTTTAAAGTGTTTACCAACTCGGAAAATAAACCCCATCATAGAGTATGCCTTTCTGACTATGTGCTCCACGGGCAGCTTAAAATTTAGTTTAGAGTCGAATGTCACTCCAAGGTCCCTCATATTCTCTATCCTTTTCAATGGTGTATTATTCAATATGTACGACGTAGCTGAGTAATTTATGATATTTCTTGTGAATGAAATTGTACAGCATTCATCACAGTTTAGTAGGAGTTTATTCAGTCGGGTCCATTCTAGAAGCTTATCAAGATCATTCTGTAACAAATCACTGTCCGCCATCGATGAAATAATTCTGAATATTTTCAAGTCGTCAGCATATAGAAGACTGTCTGAACTAAATATTCCACAAAGATCATTGATAAAAATTATAAATAATGTCGGCCCTAAATTTGATCCCTGACGAATGCCCGATGTGGATGTATATTTTTCTGATGCGAAGCCATTTACTACTACTTGTAGCTGACGACTATCTAAAAATGACTCGAACCACATCATCATATTCCCTACAACACCATACACTGCTAGATTTTTAAGAAGCAAGCCGAAATTGACTTTATCGAATGCTTTGGAGAAGTCCGTATATACTGAGTCCACTTACCTTCTCTTATCTGAAGTGTAATAAACTTTCTTGAGAAATGATGTGACCTATATTCAAAACATGTTCGGCTTACGCTGATTTTTCACTATTATTTTTCTTTATATGGGCCAAATATTCTATACCGATTTAAAATCTTCCCTCCAGTATGGCTCACATAGCATTTTAAACCCGACTAACAATAGATTTTGTAAATCCCAGATTTTTCGAAGTCGGAAACTTCATCAAAGAGACATTTCCATGTTTCAGTGTTCTTCATTCATTCATTCTGATACACAGTTAAGCAGATGTTGACACTACTGAAACTCCATGTTGCTCAATTGAGAAGGGTTCTTCTTATTAATATATATCTAGATTAGAGAGTGAAATAGTGTTTATGTGATGATAGAAAGTGTCAGCAACTACGTTTGAACTACCAGTTATATGACAAATATCCATTACATTATTGTTTCTCTGATAAATGGAAAAATGAAATCCCTTCTCAAAATAAAATTTAATTTTAATAGTTTGAGCAAAAGTTGTAATTGAAGAACCATTAGCTGCGGATAAATTATAATCTCATTTGGTGTTAACTGATTTAACTATAGTACTAGGGGGAAGGTTAAAGGTCCCTGAAAAGTAAAACAAGAAATGATTTATTTCGTCAAAACTTATTTTATTTCACAACATAATCTCCTTGTAGCGTGATACACTTCGTCCAATGATTTTCTAATTGTTCGATCCCTTCCAAATAATACGATGTCGGCAATCCTTCAAAATTTGCGTTTGTTTCAGCGATGACGTCATCGTTAAAGCCAAATCTCTTTTCGCCGAGCCATTTCTTCAAGTTTGGGAATAGATTAAAAATCGCAGGGGACCAAATCTGGAGAATATGGTGAATGACGAACCAATTCGTAACGCAATTCATGCAATTTTACCATTGCGACTGCGGACCTGCGCCGGTGCATTGTCCTGGTGGTAGAGCAATTTTTTCTTTGCCAAATGCGGCCGTATTCGCTTCAAATCGGCGTCGAATCGATCCAACACCTCTGAATAATATACGCCGGTGATCATTTTGCCCTTTTCAAGATAATCGATATGGACGATACCGTGTGCTTCCCTAAAACTGTCTCCAAGACTTTGTTGGCCGATAAACCCACTTTGGCCTTTTTCGGCTTCGATCGCCACGAGAAGTCCACTGTTTCGACTGTTCTTCGGTCTCTGGTGTGTTGTTCTGGATTCATGTTTCGTTCACGATTACGGAACAGCGAAAAAGTCCTTCTTATCGCACTTGTACATCGCCAAATACTCCTTTGAAGTTGTCAACCGGTTGCGCTTGTTGTCAACAGAGAGCAAATGCGACACCCATCTGGCAGATAGCTTTCTCACATTCAAAAATTTGGTTGGTTACTACCATCTTTAGGAGTTACCAGTGAAGTTATGCAAAGTGTTCAGTACCCGTTCGGTTGAGATGCCCGTAGCCTCGGCAATCTCGTGCACTTTAACTCGCCGATCGTCCAATATCATACTACGAATTTTATCGACGATTTCTGACGTTGTAACCTCAATTGAACGTCCAGAACGTTCGGCGTCCTTTGTGGTCATACCACCACTGAAATCAGTGACCCACTTGTGGATCGTTCCAATCGATGGTGAGGAGTCTCCCATAATGTTTAACAAGCGACGCTTTGGTTTGCGGAATGTTTTTTCCACGCAAGAAATAATGATTAATAAAGACGCGAAATTCACTTTTTTCCATGTTTACAAAAATCTTCAAGGCTGCTTGTTTTAATGGGTGTCAAAACAGAACTGAATGACATATCATCTTTTATTTTTCAGGAACTTCTCACCTTGCCCTATTATGTGGAATACAAGAAACGTCAGCTCCAATGTCGACCAAAAATCTAATTTTGTGAAATGTATCATGTATGTATCCATGATGAATAAACGACTAGCTGTAACGGACCTAATATCAGTCGTTAAAAAACTAGGATTTGTTAGTTTAGAATAGAATAGAATAGAATAGGTCTTTATTCGATTAGGCCATTACAGCGTAGAATGAGTCAATAGTTTACATATATGTTAATCAAATAATTCAATACAATCATATGAAAAAAAAGAACAAATCACATATTAAAAAGTGGAAACCAATAATGATATCCATAAAAACACAGGACTCAGACTCAGTAACACATTTAAATATTTAATTCTATATGAACATTATTATAGAATAAATAAATTAAGAGTAATCACAGTTAAGAATAATAAGTGAAGATAATCAGTTCAAACTACATTCAAAATATTCATTCAGATTATAAAATGATTTTTCCAGTAAGTGAGATTTAATTTTTTTCTTAAATGCATGTTTTGGAGTTATAAGTTTGAATTCATCAGGAAGATGATTGAAAATTTTGATTAATGAGTAAACTACATTTTTTTGTACCAACGTAAGATGAGTACTCATTGGTACATAATTATCTCTTTTTCGAGTTTCATAGTAATAATTTTTTTTATATTTTTTTAAATTCTTCCGAATGTTCATTTATATATATATATATATATATATATATATATATATATATATGCTGTATTGGGTTGCCGGGATATACTCCGCGTTGTCATAGATTGGTTTCGATAGAAACCGTTGATATGACGACGTTTCGGCACAATCTCATGTGCCATCTTCAGGTCTTCTCTTCAGGGCTGCTGCTCTGCTTCGAGTTAACTTGAAACTGATCTCCGTTGATCCTGTTGGTCTTTTATCTGTCCTTGTTACATCTGGATGATTTTGCCAGTTTGATGCGTCTGATTGAGCTTGATGGTCTGTTGCGTTCGAGCGATTTTGTCGGTTCGTTGCGTTCGAGCGAGTTTGCCGGTCCGTTGAATTAGTCTGATTGACTGTTCTCCTGGGTGGTTGAAGGGCTGGTTTCCAAGCAGTTGGTAATCTCTGTGTATCATCTCTTGTATTGAGATTTGAAGGTCGCTTCTCGATTTCGATAGCTTCTCTTATGATGCGTTTTCTTTTGTGCTCCAGGCTGGCTAGGACTCGGGTGTTGTCAAAATCGATTTCATGTGAAGTTTTTCTCACATGTTCGGCAAGTGATGATGTTGTTTCTTGCTTTGCGACTGCATTGCGGTGTTCTTCACGTCGAATGTTGATCCTTCTGTTAGTTTATCCTATGTAGCTTCCTCCGCAATCTTTGCATGGTATTTCGTAGACCCCTTGTGTTTCCAGATTTATTTTGGATTTAGCGTTAGGCAGTACTTGACCAATCTTTCTTGTCGTTTTGAAACTTGTCTCAATGTTGTGTTTTTTGAGAATTCTGCTGATCTTCTCTGTAGTACCTTTGACGTATGGCAGATGGGCTTTGGCGACAGGTTCTCCTTTTTCTTCTTCTGTGGTTCGATCTGTCTGGCGTCGTGGTCTTAGTGCTCGTCTGATATTGTCTCTTGAGAACCCGTTTTGTTGTAGCGTGGTTTGTATTGTCTGCATTTCTTGTTGTTTGTGGTCATTGTCGGTTAGTCGGTCTGATCTGGTTATGAGTGTTTTTATTACGGATTGGAGTTGTGCTGGATGGTGATGTGACTGGGCGTTCAAGTAACGATTCGTGTGTGTTGGCTTCCTGTATATGGTGTATCCTATTCTGCCGTTTGTCTTGCTCACAAGAACGTCTAGGAAGGGTAGTTGGTTGTCCTTCTCGATCTCCATTGTGAACTTGATTTTTTCGTGAATCCTGTTTATGTGGCTCAGAAATTTTGTCAGTGCGGCTTCTCCGTGAGTCCAGATAACAAACGTATCGTAGCCATAGTTTTGGTTTTTGGCTGGCTGTTTGGATGGCTCGTTCTTCAAAGTCTGTCATAAACAGGTTGGCTAATACTGGGGATAAGGGTGATCCCATCGGTGCCCCTTCAATTTGTTTGTATCTTTGGTCCTTGTAGATGAAGTACGTATTTTTGAGGCAGTGTTTGGTAAGTTCGATGATGTCCTTTCGTATCTGGTATTTCTTCTGGATAATTTCGACGGCCTCATCGATGGGGATATTAGTGAAGAGTGATACGATGTCGAAGCTCACGAGCATGTGGCCAGGTTCCAGCTTTATGTTCTTTATGCGTTCGATGAAGTGGCTTGCGTTCTTCACGTAAGATTCGGCTTCTTCGGTATAGGGTTGTAGCTTCTTTGCTAGGAATTTTGCGAGCTCCTGTAGAGGTGAACCTATCGAACTGACGATAGGCCTAAGTGGAGCTTCTTCTTTATGGATCTTGGGAAGGCCGTACAGTTTCGGGCACTTCGACGATTTTTCTCTTGGTATTAATCTCTGCTGTTCTTCTTTGTCGATTTGGCTTGCCTTGATTTTTGTTCTGGTGGTTTTCTCCAGGTACGTAGTGGGGTCAGTGGCTATTGGTTGGTAAGTGTCATCTTGTAATAGTGTTTGAATTTTGTCATCGTACTCTCTGATGTCCATTACTACAGTTGCGTTGCCCTTGTCTGCTGGTAGTATGATGATATCAGTGTTTGCTCTTAGGTTCATCAGAGCATGGTGTTCATCTCGTATCAGGTTCTTCTTTGGAGGTTTAGCTTTTTTCAGAATTCGGACTACATCCTGTCGTATGGCGGGAGTATATCCCGGCAACCCAATACAGCATACAACGCCCGCGGAAACCTGAAGTAAGTATTTTATTGTCCTTGAATGCATCTCTACAAGATTCTGTCTGCATCCACGCTATTTCCCCACATTATTATGCCATACTTAATATTTGAATATATGTATGCATAATAGGCTTCAAGACAAGCCTTCAGGGTGGAACAGTTAGAAAGTGTTCTTGAAGCAAAAACAAAACTACTTAGTTTTGGAGCTAGCCGGTGGACATGTGCTTTCCAATTCAACTTTGAATCTATTTCTAAGCCTAAGAATCTGGTTATGTTCGTAGAACTAATTGTTGCTTTACCAATTTTCTATTTGTATCAATGATAGTTCCTTAGCTGAAAAAGTTATTATTTTCGTTTTGTCTACGTTCAATTTCATATAGTTATCTGTGAACCACTGTTGCATTTTTAGGATATTGTCCTGAATATCATATTCAAGTTGGTACATAGTGTTTCCTTGTATGACCCTCAAGTTGTCATCGGCAAACTGTACAGTTCTACCATTTTTTTTGAATTTCGGGAAACTCATTTACGTATAATATGAACAGAAGTGGCCCCATTGTAGAGCCTTCAGGTCACACCCATGAGGATAAGTGTTCTTTTCCCGTTACTAAATCCACAATTTTTGTGCTCTGCTTTTTGCTGTTTGAAGATTGATGGTTGTAAGAACAAGTTTTGATACATTTTTTCGCTTCATTCCAAATTCTGCCTGAATTTGGAATGATACCAACAATATGTATTATTTTGATTATAATTTGTTTCTCTATGACGACTCGATGATCTACTTCGTGGCTTATTGAAACGTGTTTCAATGAGGGAATTTCATTTTTCAATCATTAATAATTAATGTTGACAATTATTGTCAACGTTAAGTCTAAAATAATTCTGCAAAAGTTTGTGTTTATTGTAGAAGACAAAGTAGAAGCAATTGTGCAGATACTAGGATTGGATATTTGAGAAACATCTCAATTTTTTTCAGCGATAGGAATCAATCCCCTAACGTCTGTTTTATCTGAAGATCTATTAAATCAACTCGCATGGTTGGTGAAACTTTCCTTAGCCACAACTTTTTCAATATTTTCATGAATTGTTGTAGTTTTTCTAAATTCTGTTGATATCGTTTTGGATTATTCCGTTGGTATAAAGAAGAAATAAAGTTGTGGTATCCTACAGTTATTTATGTATGACGAAGTATCAACAACTATTTTTATAATGTTATTAAAAAGTCCGAGCTTTCTTGGGTGAAGCGCTTTCTCAAATGAATAGAAGAAATAGGGTGACTTCTTCCAAATTGCCCTGATGTCAGCTGCAATGGTTTCGGAAACATCGACATAAATTCGTTCCCCGTTGCGGCATTTATCAGGAAACGAAGATTGTTTGAGTCTCCAGGTTTGAGCAGAAACATCAATTAAATGTACCCGAGTTCTACATCGATACTTAGAAACCTAAATAGGTATTTCGGTAACTAGGTTGCCATCTTCAGAAGAACAATAGAATTATTGATTAATAAGTTTACCGCAGGTGTTATTACAACCGTGTCTCGCGTTCTTTGTTTTTCTCGGGTTATTCTATTTCGCTCATACTTTCATACCAGTACTAGGTAGATTGGTAGTACCTGATTAGTTAGGTACATACATGATGTACTTTTCGATACACATTTGATACTGCTATAGGAAATTTAATATTCGGATAACGTCCGCGTTCACGGCTATTTATATTTTTCTCTTTGAATGGGGACCGAACTGAATTCCATCATTATTCCATAGCATCTATCAGCCGCCAGCCTAACAGAGTTGAGAAAACCGTTACCATTCTTACCTTACCTTCCATCCACACAACATACTAGGTAGAATTTAATGTTGTGAACGCGGCTTTGAAAGCATGTAGAGATCAAGTCAGAGAACACGACAACCTGTCGCCGGTCGCGATTGGTGTATTTGATCACGTGGCCAACTGCCTTGCTACCGCTAGAGTACATGCCACTTGTTTTTTATATTATTCTTTGGTCGTGTATTATGACCATAGTGAAAATGAAGCGGTGTGGCAATAATATGTGATACTGTAATGCACGTTCTTTTGTGGACACTTGTGTTTTGTGAGATTGTGAAAAAACAAACGTTGGTTACTTCCACTACCATCTTTAGGAGTTATCAGTGAACAGTCCGAACTTCGCCAGTCTAGATATAAGTAGGTGTCAACAGTTTTAAATTACTAATTATCATTTATCAACGCTGCAAACCAAATTACATTATAATAATTGAATCTCGGGATACATCGCGGTTTATGTTTAAAGATTCAATGCTCACATTTAAACAGTGCCGCCCAATGAGTTGCCTAAATGAGTTACCGTGCAAAACTACTAGGTGCGATTTTCACTTTGTAGTTGAAGTTGCAAATGATCTAAAACCATTAACTGACTTCTTCAATATACCAGTGGTTACAGCATGATTGGAGTCGATACATTTATCGGTATTTAGCACTATTTTAGCATTATGGATGTTGAACTTCCTTCGTTTGATATCTGCATAAACACGACCGTGTCGATAGAAACAAGCCAATTAGGATTATGTTGTGTACATATACGTTTTTGGACTCGTTTTTAAACTTTCAATTTGACGCTATTGGCAGAGGTGCTTAATTCGTATTAGGTAACCGTTTTGAGATACAACTACGAATTGACCTCAAGAATATTTCCATCAATATCCTCCTTTTCGTTTCATTCTTTATACAAATGTTATCGTGGATGAATATCAAATAATGATATTCAATTATTTTAGGTAAAATCATAAGTATGAGTTTCGTTATGTTTGCAGGAGAAGATATGAATTGATCTCAAATGAAATATTTTTTTACACAACCTCTGATGTTCCCTCCCGCTGTAAAAGCAAAATCTCAGTGCGTTTGGCCAACTTCATTCATATAAACAAGTATTCCGATTCCTATTTAAAGGGAATGAATGAAATTAAATTACGTGCGTATATAATGTTGATGATTGCAGTTTGAGGCTGAATATAACAATTGATAAATAATTGAGGTGAACTCGTTTGAGCGCTTTTTTGAAATTTATGTTCTGTTTGCGCACGCGAATATTTAGTTGACGGGTATTTCGTTTAATGCTATGTAGGTACTCCCTTTTGCGATTTTGTACACTTTGGTACGAGTCTCGACATTCATGCCACTAAGTCATTATATACACCGACTTGAGTTACCTCGTTTTGCCTGGTACAATCGGATATATTTCATCGTACCATCTCATGGAATAACTCAAAAATGCCTAGTTTCTCAAAACTCACCTCGAACAAGGTCCAATTAGATTGACTGGTATTTATTCGTATTACTTGTGCACTTGTGCAGTGAGAATCTTCCTCATAACATAAAAAACCATGATGCCTCATTGAACAACTCTTTTGCCAAACATATGCCCCGAATAGCCATTAGGGGATTCGTACACCCTCTTGCGGCCAGATACCTCCCCTTAGGCCGATAAAATTAAAATAAATTGAAGAAAAATACCCAATATATTAATTGTGACCCACACTAATTTGCTGGATATTTGATCAACAAATGTCTAACTAAAAATAGATAGGTACTTCATTTGAATAATTCAGAATATTGCTTTCAAACATTAACTGAACTGACAATATATGATGAATATGCTGATTAGGATAATTATCATTATGCTTCATTCGAGATGTTACTTGTAATTAATTAAACTTGAACAGTTATCCGAAATATTCATTGAGTATCAAAATATTCTGTTCATTGATACTTCAGTAATGTTAACAGACTGGAAAATTACATATGTATTGACTCAAATGTCAATAAGCGGAACGAAGTACCAATTATTAGAAAGTATGTTGAATAAAAATTCAAAAATCCGTTATTAAAAAAGTGATACTTGATTTTTTCATTGATTATGTCTGCATTTAAATCCAGTACAAAGTGCCAACAAGCCACAGCATTAAAATAAATATAAGTACAATGAAAATAAAGGTAGTTCTGATGCTAATATTTCATCAAAGTAGCAAGTCGTCTGAAAACCTTTGTTGTAGGTACTTGTATTTCAATCAAGTGTGTTCAGGTTATGAATAAAAATAATTCTGTGTTGTAACAGTAATCTCAGTAAAAATATTCCTACTTTATTTTTTATAAATGATATTCTTGAACCAGCGGTGTAGAATTCGTATTTTTTCTCGGAAATATGGTTCTCTACTTTTACTAGGAATAAAAGTAATTCTCGTTTTTGACGTTTCGATAGTGTATAGCTAACTCTCTCAAAAATTTAAACAGTTTCTTCTTTCACTTTTTTCATTTTTTGATTTAATTACCTACATTGTTAAAATGAGACGTTTCTGGTTGCTTGTTATTTTACCTATCAGGGACGCAGGAACCGGGGGAGGGTGCAATCCCCACATATTTAATACACTATCCAGATGTAATTTTTTTATTTGTATGTAAAATTAACCTTCTAATTCTATTTTAATTATTTTATTAATTCTCGAACCCAGAGTAAGTTTGAATCAGACTTGTGTTTTAAAAATAAAAAAATTGTGCTGTTCAGATGGCTATTATTGACAGTACCAAGAATCTGCGGCTTTTGTGAGCAGACAAACACTCCTTCGAATTCAGCACACCTTCCGCCTAAAGACAAATTCTGCAGGGAATATTACGAGATAATAGATATCTTGACGACAGCCTTAAAATATCGATTCGACCAACAGGGTCTCCACATGTTATCGATGCTAGCAGACATCCTTCTTCACGCGCTCCAAAGAAGTGTTCCCCGTGTTGACGTTCTTGAACAAAGATTAGGCATATTTGCCGAAGACTTTGATGTTCATGATCTGCATACCCAGCTCCAGTTGTTGAAGAATTAACCAGGAGAAGTTCCAACCTCATGTGCTGCTTTTGCGGAGAAGCTTGGTAAGGAATCTGCGACCACGAAAGCTCTTCTTCAGCAAGTAATAATACTCTTGATCCTCATCCTTCGGCGCACTTCATCGCCTGAAAACTTATTTAAGATCGAACCATGACCCAGAAACGTACGACTCATATTTTGATTCTCCACATTCACCAAAGGCACACAGCTAGTTTAAATCTGCGTGATGTTTAACACACAGTTTGTCTCCAGAAATGAAGAAAGGCATCGTATTTTCGGAAAAATTCTATACCATGGCTATTCCGTAAATATACACTAGTTGCATTAGCATTGTTCATAAATGTTGTTCAAAAATATTTGAAACAATGCATAATTTATGTAAATGAGATTTAAAATCTGTATGTTTATGTAATTTCATATTTATTTGCAATATAACGTGTTTGAATTTATTTCTTTATCGATAAATTTTGCTACCCATATTATATTAAATGGTTAAACTCAATTATGGGACCTTTTTAATGCGAATGCGGGAAATAAACATGCATTTAAATTCCTTTAACGTTCATATCCATTTTGCATCAGACAATCATTAACTGTCTGACGTAATTATTGAGAATACAAGTGCCACGGTCAACTCGATTATACCAACACCCTATTAGCAATAAGGAGTTTATGGTAGTTGATTCCTTTGTTTCAGAAACAAAGCCGAAATCGGTGAATAATGATTAAATTAAAATTAACTCTTTCGAACGTTGTATGAATATTTTAGATTTGTACGGATTATACTGATCACTTTGTTTAGATATTGATGCGTTCTTAAACACGCTCATTTGAAAAGTTTTAAACAAGTTTTACATAACCTAATGGATCACAATTCCGAATTCGTATTTCAGAATAAATTTTCCAAATCACACCTACAACTGTAGGTGTGATTCGATCCCACATTCTTAGTTGTATAGTTTTTAGCACCAATTGCTCTTCTCAGATCACCGTTCAGGTTTTATATTTGTGTGAATTGACATTATGGTCCAGGAAATAAAGCATTACACCTGGAATTTTTGAACTTTGAACGGCTTTTGATGTAATTAGGCTCATTAGATTCGGGAAGTCGAGTGGAAAAACTGGGGTATTGGATTTGCTTGGAAATTTTTGCTGAATTTTAACACGTGAAAAATGGACATTTTCATGTTATTTTCTGGAGATGATTTATCCAATTATATAACTTTGAAAATAAGCACTGAAAGTAGCCGGAATAATAGTGTAATATTCACACTAAGATTTATGTATATATTAAGAAATAAATTCTATATTACTGTGTAGTAAAAAATATATATGCTTATGTTATTATTGCTGCTCCTCTATTACCTCCCATTTTTTCCCAAGTTAACAATTGACTATTTTTTTACATAATGTATCTTTATAAAATAACATATAAAAATTCTCGGGAAATAGGTCACATTAACACTTTGTTTTAAATATTCGTCTTTACGTACGTTTCGGTCTCACGACCATCATCAGAAGATTCACTATGTCTCATGGCACTTTAATGAATTTATAAAAAATCAATCCGTACCCGTAAACCATCAATTGATTTCCTTGGACGTTGTTTCATTATTTACAAATATACCTGTTGTTTTGGCATTGAATAGCATCAAAAAACGATGGGCAGAGATTAAAAACCACACACCTCTAGATCAATCGGAATTTATAAATGCTGTAAAATTTTGTTTAGAATGCACATACTTTCAGTATGGTGAGCAATTTTTTGGACAAATATTCGGCACAGCAATGGGATCTCCTATTTCAGCTACCATTGCTAACCTCGTTATGGAGTGCCTGGAGGAATCTGTTATGAGTTCATTAGATTTTCGGCCTGTATTCTTCAAACGGTATGTAGATGATTGCCTTCTGTGTGTTCCCAACGATAAAATTCAATATGTAATTGATAAATTTAACAATTTCCACTGCAAACTTCAATTCACTTGTGAAATATAATTAAACAATAACATAAATTTCCTAGATATGAACATTAGGCATGATGCAGATGGAAAAATAAAAACCTCTTGGTTTACTAAAGAAGTATGGTCTCAACGTTATCTTCACTTCAACTCCGTTGCACCAGCTTGTTATAAAAAAAGTGTCATAAACAGCCTCACAGATCGCGCGATAAAATTGTCCCACGCAGATGACCGCCCCAAAAATTTAAAAATTGTACGTAATACACTAGAATTGAATGGCTACCCAAAAATTTTTTTCAATCCTATCATTAAAAAAAGAATAAACAAAATCTATAATGGTTCGTCGTATAAAAATAACATAAAAGGTAATACAGACAATTTTATAACTTTACCATACATTCCGGAGACTTCAGAGAAAATCAAAAAATGTTTGAAAAAGTATGATATAAATGTTGCGCATAAACCTACTAACTGTGTTGGGAAATATTTCTCAAATCTAAAACCTTTAATACCCAAAGATAAACAAACCCACACAGTGTATAAATTGAATTGTTTAGATTGTGATGGAACCTATACTGGAATCTCTAAACAATATTTACAAAAAAGGATGTACGGCCATAAATATAGCACAAGAAATAACAACTTAGAAAATTCCACCGCCCTTGCTAAGCATTGCTTTGATTATAACCATCAATTTGATTACAAAAATGTTAATATCTTAACTAAGGAAACCAATTATTATAAAAGATCTATCCTGGAGATGATTCACATAAAACGAGACCCCGAATCTGTAAATCATAGTAGACACACAAAATCTAAGTCATAGTTATACTAATTTGATTAAATAATCTCTTGCAAATTCTTACATACGTCTTTATAATTGTTGAAAATGTTTTTAGGAAGAATGCGTAATAGTAATTTTCCAGTACAGGTCTGAAACTTTTCTTAAGTAGCTACTCATAAATCCTACACATCTGGTTTCGAAAGTAGATACTTGACAAATAACTTCGTTCTTCTCAGTTGTTGTGAGAATACCAATATGCACTCATATATTTTAATAATATTACTGAATAGCGGATTCTTACTACAAATTTTTTTTTTTATATTTTAATACTGACGATACAATTTCGATTATTCGTAGTTCTGTTCGTTTCCACGGCGTGGGCTCTTTTGATTGAAGTTAAATTGTGCGATTTGGACGCTTGTGCTATAATTAGTTTTAATAAACCCCTTTAGACATAGTGAATCTTCTGATGATGGTCGTGAGACCGAAACGTACGTAAAGACGAATATTTAAAACAAAGTGTTAATGTGACCTATTTCCCGAGAATTTTTATATGTAATTCATACTGGGTCAAGAATCTTATTAATATTTTATAAAATAACATTAAACCGATAAAAAGTATGATACAGAACATCTTTTCTTAATATTTCAGAAGGTGTAAGGATCATGAATATTTACACTTTTGATAGAATTTAAAGTGTTTTATTAACATCTAGGTATTTAGCACCCACGAAAAACCTCAAATAACAAGTTTGGTACCAATTGCAGTGACAATTTTGTGAAATTCCCCGTGACCGACGTTATAGTCAGAGTTACCATTCACCAGGTGCATTATAGAATATTTTACACATCATAATCGTGTTCAGCATCTTCGAAAACCCCCCGAGTGGCAAATTTGGGATCGTTTTCAATAAAATTTCTGTAAATTCCCTGAGACCGACGTGGTACTCAGGTTTACTGACCTCCAGGCTCATTATGGTCATTTTTAAACATCATATTAGTGTTCAGCACCCTCGAAAACCCCTGAGCAGCGGCGGCCTTATCCATTGCGAGGCTCCGGGCGGCAGGTCTTTGCGAGGCCCTTTGTCCTACGGAAAAGTACCTATGTGATGCGAAAGTAGGTCTGGTTGTTTGGTAGGTATTCGTTATGTTTGATGAGAAATGCTAAAGTTATACAAATAAATAAAATTTGAGTTTTAAAATATTTTACTTACATTGAAAGATTTACAAAATTAACAGTACAGAGATGATAAATTTTAAAATTGATGTTTGCGGCTTTTACTGAGACTAAAATCTTTAATTAAAGCACAATAATCTAACGAATGAGCTACGTCATTTTCGATTGAAAGAATAGCACGTTTTAAGTAGGTGTCACACAGTTTTTTACACTTTATCAGCTTACTCAATACTTAAAATACTATAATTTACACTTTTCCAGCTCACTCAATACTTGAAACACTATAAGAACGTAATATTAAATATAATTGAAAGATATGTACGGTACGGCAACGATTTTGTAACTCATACTGCAAGCAAAATAATTCCAAGGTGTCAAAAGTTGACGAACGAAATGGAACAAGGGAATTCCTCTAGCGACGGGGATTCCCCGAGCGGTAGACGAGCAGAACATTATGTCCCGACTCCCGAGTCACAGACTATATAAAACTAGTCCCGAGTGCTATGCGTTTAAAAAACCGATCTTCAAGTGTTTCGAGGCGCGAAATTCAAGTACTACAAAATGAATTTATCAATTATGATTTGAACGAATGAATTAGTTAACTAACTTTATTTTAATTTACCGTTATGTTATAACCTTAATAAATAATTAAGAATTAAATCAAAAGTTTTAAATAAAAAAAATATAGTTAAAAAAAATCTGTATTTTTTTAAAATTTGCTAGACGCGAGGCCCCTGCAAGAGCGAAGCCCCGGGCGATTGCCCTGTTCGCCACCCCCTAAGGCCGCCACTGCCCCTGAGTAACCAATTACAGCTATTTTCCAAGCTTATTTCCAAAGTTATATAAATAGATAAATCATCTCCAGAAAATGGCATGAAAATGTCCATTTTTCACGTGTTATAATTCAGAAAAATCCGTTCATTCGTTCAAAAACTCCAGGTTTGGCGTAATTTTGTGCTTTATTTCCTAGACTATTATATACTAGCTAGTGTATCAACACAATCAGATTTCATCACGTGCTAAATAAACGAATAGAGACAAGTATTGTGATTAAATTAAATAGCGAAAGATGAGTTGGAAAAAAGTTATGGGAACATTCACTATAATCTCGATCATAATAATTGTTCCGTTGTTGGAGTAACACATGTTAGTACAGTCCAATGTATTGAAAAATTGACCCGGTTTCGAATCATAAAACTGAATTCATTTCGCGTAACCAATTTAACCATCATGAAAAAGCAATAAAAATTATAGAAATAGCCTGCTGGAATTAAAGATGGGTATTCAATTTGTTTTGAGAAAGAGTTAACCGAGGTTATTATAGTTTCAATAATATTTTAGTTTGCACTATTCGATATCTTCTACTTTAATGTTCTGCTGATTTACTTTCTCTCTCTAAAAATATTGGGTATATATTCAACTTCTAGGTTTGTTTATTTCAGAATGTCTTCTTATACATGTACATAAACCTTACCATGCTAATCGAGATGCTATTGAACTAGCACTGAATATTATTTTCATGGTTATGCCATTCATAACTAACTATATTCGTACAGATCGAGGTTCAGACAGATTAAGAATGAGCCGCTCACGAACTGTTGGCAACTTCTTGTATCATAAACTGTTGGTGGACCTATTCAAACGGTAATTCGTGCATAATGGAGTAGATACAGCATTTCTCCCGTTAACAACGTCTTCCAGTGTTATCATCTGTCCCGATTAGTTATTTTACAATCATCCTTATCCACTAAAAATACTGTTAACGTTAGGACCTTTTAGGTACCAAGTAGCCATCATCAAAGAGTAACAGAGCTAGAATTGGATCAGTAAGTCTTGTGAGTGATGGGTACACCATGTCTCCGGAGGAGGCACTGGGACACCTAGTGTCGGTTCATTTTCCTGACTGGAGATGGAGACCTGACAATTGAAGGATTCGATATACAGGTAATGTTGATTTTCGTTTGCCTTCCGACATTGCCAATTATGACAAGGTGAAGTGGGTCATATCCGGGTTCGCCAAGGCATAGATGGAGTCTTTCCGGCTCTCCCAGAGGGTCAGGAAATCATCATCAAGCTATTGGTGAAAATCTTCCAATTTTGCCTTGCCACTGCCTTTATTCCAAAGCTATGGCGGGTAGTGATAGTCGTTTTCATTCCAAAGGTGAGTAAAACTGATTATACCCATCAACCTAAGGCATTCCGCCCTATCAGTCTAACTCCCTTCCTATTAAAGGCAATGGAGAGACTGATTGACAGACAGTCAAGAGATGGCCCACTGAATGCCTCCCTTACACTGTCGTCAACACGCCTACCAAGCTGGCCTCATGACTGAAACGGCATTACATCATCTAGTCACACTAATAGATGATGCTATGGCTCTAGAGGAACACGCCCTGAGGGTATTCATGAACATCGAAGGAACATTTGATAACATGTCCGTCGGGACATTTGATAACATCTCCGCCGCTTAGAAACATGGAAATCTGTATAAAATTAGTCCGGTGGATTGAAACCATGCTCTCTAAGCGAGCGATATAGGCGCAGCATAACGCATGCATTGTACAAACCACCGCTACAAAAGGCTGCCCACAGGGAGGTGTCTTATCTCCAAATTTGTGGTGTCTCGTAGTCGATGAACTTTTAGAGAAGTTGGATGGGACAGGTTTTCATGCTCAAGCCTATGCCGATGACATGGTTGGCGTTACCTTTGGGCGGCACTTCGGGACACTGTGCGAGCTTCAAAACACGCTGCTCACCTCGAATATCGAGTGAGGAAGGCCTCTGCGTCCTATTGGGTGAGTAGGAGAGCTTTCTGTAGCACATGGGATTACAGCTAAAGATCCTTCATTGGATCTATATCGCTGTGTTCAGGCCTATGGCCACCTATGCTGCGATCGTCTGATTTTCGGGGACAAGGACTGGTATGTCCCAGCACCCCTTGAACCGACTGCAGCGGCTTGCATGCGTAGGTATGTATATTGAATGGTATGAGGTCTCTTGAAGCTCTCACCGAAAAACCACCTCTACACTTATATACAAAAGCTGAAGGCATGAGAACGGCGATAGGTTAAGGGGCCTAGGTCACTCGACCCAAATGCACTACTATCGTGGACACTACGATTTTGAGTGAGGCAATCTCTAAAGGCCCGTACTAAAAATGAGGCAACATAGCATGATTCCAGCTATACGTCTCATTTCTTCCATAAGTCCTCATCCCTGATAAAGGAGATTGGAGCAACGAAACTCGCCCTCCTGCCACCAGGCGGGCTCGTATGGTTCACAGATGGGTCCAAGGTAGGTCAGACTTCTGGAGTGGGACTGTACCTTAAAATGCCAATGGTCACTATTTCAGCGATCCTAGACTCTAATTGCACTGTTTTTAGGCTGAGGTCTACGCGATATTGACTTGCCCCATGGAAAACCTGCTGAGAAACTATGTAAATAGGCGCATGTAAAATCTGCACAGACAGCCGGGCGGATCTGTGAGCTCTCAAGTTACCTAGAGTCACATTAAGAATGCTGAACTAGCCAAGAGAAACAGTTCTCATCTGGGTCCCTGGACACAGTGAAGTTGAAGAAAATGAAATGGCCGACTTCCTGGCCAGGCGTGGGAGGTCTCACCCTTCTGGGCCAACTGAACAAAGAGTGGTCTGAAATGTGGCGAGAATCATCACGCATGAAGCGGACCAAGCTCTCTATTAAAGAGCATGTGCCTAGGCTCTCCAAGAAACACTTTTCTCTAAACAGAAGGGACATCGGAGAGATGACTGGAATTCTCACGAATCACTATCGTCTTAACAAATACCTTCATACCATGGGCATCACAAATTATCCTATATGTAGGAAATGTAAAGAGGTGGAAGAAACTGCATCTCACGTCCTGTTGAAATGCCCTGCTTTGACATCCTTCAGGCACCGTTACTTCGGCGAAGCAAAACCGCTCACAAAAGAACTTATGAAAGCCAGAGTTAGCAATAGCTAGAATAGAATAGGCTTCTGACCACAATGCGCACAATGGGCCCAACTAAGGAGCCTGGGTGTATCTTGAGGTTAAGCCGCCTCCCCTCAACTGATGATGATGAACTCATCATCAGCTGAAAGATTTTTTGAAGAGAAAGTTAACTTAAAAGGCAAATCAAGCAATTAAAAAAACAAACTTTCAAATAAACTACTAACCTAGTATTTCTAAAAATTTATAAAACATTAACAAACTAACCTGCGATTATGTTGCCGCTTGGAGTTTCCTGCATGTGTACAAGGGCAAGGAAAATGAATCAATTAAAAAACAAATTTTCAAATAACCTAGTATTCCTCAAAAAAATATAAAAATTTAAAAACTAACTTCGATAATGTTGCTGCTTGGAGTTTCCAACCTACGCTATCGGAAGCAATTAAATACGCAGACGAGGTCTAACCGGCTGGACAACCAGCACCTTTCCAAGATATTCTTTCAATATCAACTGTTGATGCGCTCGCTGTTGGAGCCGCTAAGGGCGTCCGATAGCGGGACGAATAAGGATAAGCTTATTCGAAATTTGGATTTGAAAAAGTTTCAAATCGTTACCAACCAGTTTCTTACAGTCAACACTGACATGAAAACCATCTGAATGTAATATATATTTTTCAAATATATCTGTTGATTCTTATCTTATATATTCAACCACAGCTATAACTATTTGTCCCCTAGGTATGTTTAAAGCGATTTTATTTTTAAATTGTTGGTATTATATGAAAATAATTTTAACATCAGCAACGTGAATAAATCTATTTTCTTCTATTCTATTCTGCAACACCTTAACTTGATAAGGATAACAACTCATAAATATTAAAACAATTATGATGGAATTGAGAATGAAATAATTCTCTATCATAAGTTGTCTATGGTTGAAACTTCCTATCGCACAGTAAACGTCCCTCACAATAAAGGAATTTAAGGAATATATCAAGATACTCATAGTTTATATCTTAAATTCCAAACACTGACAATTTATAATATCCCATAATAGTCGAGTCAAATAGGTATTAAAACAGGCCGACTTACGAGAATATGGACCGATTTTGATGAAACAAAGTGCATTCGATTCGAGATGACGTCTAGAAAAAACTTACCGGTTAGTTTTTTGTGCAAATTTGTTATTTTTTTTTTAAACGAAAAATTGACCAATTTTTGGCTAATTATTGGGAAAATTTAGTCGGGGGTTTTCGGGGTCGCTGATTACGATTCTGAACTCAGATTGGCCAAAATCGAACTCCCCAGCTGGTAATTGGCCACTTTAATTGGACAAAGTGACCATTTTTTCAAATTTCATCAAAAATAGCCAGGAAAAAACTCTCGGGGGTTTTTGGGGTCGCTGATTACGATTCTGAAATCAGATTGGCTAAAATCGATCTTCCCAGCTGGTAATTGGCCAGTTTAATTGGACAAAATTGATAATTTTTTCTTAATTTCATCGCAAATAGACAGGAAAAATTACTCGGGGGTTTTCGGAGTCGCTGAGTATGATTCTGAAGTCAAATTGTTCAAAATCGAACTCTTCAGCTGGTAATTGGCAGGTTTAATTGGACAAAATTGACCAATTTCCAAAATTTCATCAAAACTAACAATTTGACTTCAGAATCGTACTCAGCGACTCCGAAAACCCCCGAGTAATTTTTCCTGTCTATTTGCGATGAAATTAAGAAAAAATCATCAATTTTGTCCAATTAAACTGGCCAATTACCAGCTGGAAGATCGATTTTGGCCAATCTGAGTTCAGAACCGTAATCAGCGACCCCAAAAACCCCCGAGTGATTTTTTCTGGCTATTTTTGATGAAATTTGAAAAAATGGTCACTTTGTTCAATTAGAGTGGCCAATTACTAGCTGGGGAGTTCGATTTTGGCCAATCTGAGTTCAGAATCGTAATCAGCGACCCCGAAAACCCCCGACTAAATTTTCCCAATAATTAGCCAAAAATTGGTCAATTTTTCGTTTAAAAAGAAAATTACAAATTTGCACAAAAAACTAACCGGTAAGCTTTTTTCTAGACGTCATCTCGAATCGAATGCACTTTGTTTCATCAAAATCGGTCCATATCTTTCGATTTTCGTAATGAAATACCTATTTGACTCGACTATAACAACAATCAAACTGGGTTTGATATGGATCTCACGTCAGCATATTTTGTAATTCTAGATGGTCTTGGGATTTGGGATTGTTGCAGACCGAAATGCCTATATGACATGAAAAGCTTTCATCTTACGTTGCGGAAATGGAAATATTTGGTATAAAAATTATAATAACAAATTTTGTTGTTTTAATGCAAATCGGTATCTCATTAAATCAAAGTAACTTGATTATACAGATTGCTCTATTTCTTGTGAACGTAAAGCGTGTGAAGTAAGACTCGTTTGATTGTTTTATAAAACATTAAAATAATTGTTGTTTTTATCATTAAAACTAAAATAAACGTCTGAAATTATTATTACATTGTTGAGTTTTTTATTTTTATTACAATTAAACATTCACGTCGTGTTTTGTATTATACTAGATACTTAAGATAACTTGTTCATTCTATTGTATTGAAGTTTAATGGTTAAATGTAGCACAATTATTATTATAATATTTTCATTAACTTAAGAGCAATATTGACTTCAGTAATAATTGGCCTAGGACAATTATTGCAGATGTTCAATAATTTTGCCTGTTTGGTCTTCTATATCTTGATCTCGCAAAAGTCTGGATGTCTGTGTACGACGCCAAAAGAAACTACGCTTTCCGTTTCGAAACTCTTGGTCTCGGAAGACATAACATAAGACCAAAATTCACAGCAATTCATTCCACAATTGCTGTGAATTATGTTAAACTCACCATAATCATAACCACAGTGTCACTTCGTAAAGTTGGGTACGATATTGTTTCAACCATCATAAAGAACATTATTTGTTATTGGATATGTACTGGTAAAATTTTTGTAATCTTTTTTCCAGTCATAAAAATATTGTTTATAATTCAAATTAGTTTAGGTCTCGGTCTATGTATTATTCACAGTTCTTATCTTAGGACATCATAAAATCTGTATTAAAAACGTATGTATTTTATGTTGATCTGTATTCTACCAATTAAAAACATACTTTAAGCTAGTAGAACCCATCGGATAGAATCATAAAACCATTGAAACCAATGAAAAAAAATTTTTTAACCAAAACTAGAGATCGGCCAGCGTATACATCATACATCCGGCTGCAAAATTAAGGTATAGTGTAATTAAATATCATATTGCCGAATTTGAGGACCTGCACTTTGATATCAGTGGCGGGGAAAAAAACTGAGTGGGCCCCTGTGAACGTTTTCGGTGAGCCCCCTCTCTACATGAGCTGAAAATTTTGTTTTACATCCATTGTTCACAATATAACAGCAATATTTTTCAAATCTAAATCCTTCAGTACCTAAAGATAAACATACCCACACAGTATACAAATTAAATTATTTAGATTGCGATGGAACTTATACAGGAATCTCTAAGCAATATTTAAAAAGAAATGTATGGCCATAAGTGTAGTACAAGAAACGAAAACTTAGAAAATTCCACCGCCCTTGCTAAACACTGCTTTCAATTCGATTACAAAAATGTTAATATTTTAACTAAGGAAACCAATTATTATAAAAGATCTATTCTGGAGACGATTCACATAAAACGTGACACCACGTCTGTAAATCATAGAACAGATATTCAATCATTAAGTCAGATTTATACCAATTCAATTAACTAAAACCCTTGCAATTCCTACATGCGTCTCTATAATGTTAAAAGTACATTTTAGGTAGAATGCTTAAATAGCAATATTTCCAATAAGGTCTGACCACCTTTTTCTATTACCTCATAAATCTTCAACATATGGTTAGAAAGTGGATACTCGAAAGTTACATTTTTAGTTCAGTCCTTCAGTCGTATTACATACTGTGATTCGATATGAATGTAGTGTTTATAAGAATATTGCTTAGCAGCGGATTCTTAATTTATACTTGAAACATTAATGTGTCATAATTTCGATTGTTCGTGTTTCTGTTCCTTTCGGCGACGTGGGCATTTTTAATTAGTGCGATAAGGACGCCTTGTGGTGATACAATTAGTATTAAGAAATCACGTTTTATACAGTGATACGTTTTCTGATGATGGTCGTGAGACAGAAACGTACGTGAAGACGAAAATAATAAGCATACTTATGTGTTAGTGTGATCTATTTCCCGAGAATTTTATATAAATTCATACCTGGTTCAAAAATCATCATCAGTTATTTTTAATTCACCGATTATCAATTAGTTTGTCAACAGATTTTCTGGAAACTGCAATCATTCAATTATTGCATAATTTGATGATAGCTCGACTAGACAATTGTCACATTTAGAGGTGAATTAATTACTATAAACAAAGAAAGTGCGGAATAGATTTATACATTGCTTCCATTAAGCAGGCGTATGATAAATATTCATATATTTGTCTGCAAAATTACAATATTTATATGAACTTGGGTCCACCGTTCGATCGTATTTTTAGTACATTATCTATACATTATGAGATGAGATTACAGAATGCATTTGGTTGAATTATAAGTTTTGTGGGATATAAAATTAATCAGTTTTCAATATTTTCGATGAACGGAGCATTGTATCAACGAGTGTCAATATTTATTTATCGGCGACAATTTCTCGAAACTCGTAATGTAAACGTTTATTTAAACATATGCGAACGTGGTCGTAGGTTTGTCTAGTCGTGTCACCTTAAAAGTGATCTAGTAGTGATTTAAATGCAGAGTCGTAAGTTTCCATAGATGTTCATCTTCTGTTATCCATAATCATAATAACGACAAAAAGTGCGCAAGTATAAACGCTTCAGTAATAGTATATGATTTTAAAAGCTCCAATCACTAATTTTCGAAGTCTTCCATTGGAATATAAATAACAGTTTATATAGAATAGGTGTATTCTAATCCACGAATAGTAGGCGTTGGAATGATTCATAGTTCTTCCAAATGTCATTCAGTTTGAATTATGAAAAATTCTAATTATTGCTGATTTTGGCCGTATTAATTATCTTGAACACATTGTATATCAAATCAATTTTCAAACTTTTTATCTCCAAATCGATGGGTCAATATTATGCACAAAAAGTGGTTCGTCTTGAAATGTCTGTCTCAGCTTGTTTCATATGATTTCATCGCTTTGCCATTCAGAATCTTCGTTTGGATTTTATTTAACTGGAAACAACAAAATAATGAAATATTATATATTTGAGGATGACGTTATTTTGAATATGATTTGGCTTGGAAAATAGTTGAATGCACAATAATTTAACAAAAGCGAAGCGATCTCGGGTTTTTATTTGGATAGTTTAATCCATTTAAATTTATAGGTCGAGTGGTATACGGCTAGATTATTTCCTGAATAACTTAAATTAGAGCCAACAACAAAGAATTTTATTGGTAATAAAATTTGACATTTTTTAACAATCTTTATACAAACAACGAATTTTAAATTTAATATTTTTGTTATAAGTACCTACAATAGAGAAAATTACTATTTTTGTTTTATATCCGTACATTTGCTTTAGAATCAAAGAAGCTTTTACAGCAAAGCTTACAAGTAAACATTTAGAATTCTGACGTATTTTTATCGCCTTTATCAAAATATTTGTACAAAAATTCTATCGAAAATAGAGTTTTTAAGGATAAAAATCAATATTAGGTCATTCAAACGATAAGAAATTAATGTTGCCAAGAATTGTAAGAATTAGTAAAAATGACAAAACGAGAACTAATATGGAGAACAAAAATTTAATCGCGGTTAAACGGGTCTTTATTTAAAAAAATGGTGGTGTCTGATTGGTATATGTTATAATGAGGAAAATAATCGAAAAAAAATCTATCTGCCACGATATTAGACTTATATTCGCTCGTTTCATTTGCTATCTGAGCGTTTTTTTTTTGAAGGATACAAAAATGAAACTGACATGAAAACTAGAGTAATAGATTGGGAATATGCGATCATTATTTCTAATTTATTTCATTATTTCCCTTCTTCACTCAAGATTTTTGTTTCTTCTCGTCTCCCTTTGTGTCCTCATTTTCTTAAATGATGGTTCAGGTAATACATGAAACTCTTCATACCTGATGTATTTGGAGAAAAGTAAATTCGAATTGAATCCTCCAAACTGAAAGCAGGATCAGTCATTTTCTCGTTATCATCGGTATCTCTGCAATTGTTACATATACCTACAACTTAGCTACAAAACTCTGAAATTCAGCAATTTTCAACTATTTTATTCAAAAAAACTTGTGTTATATATCCATTCATCAAGTATTCTTAATATTTTTTTATTTATTTATTAACGGCAGAGCCAATTTACAAAACATATTTAATAAAGTGTGAAATACAGAGTATTATTGAATGCTTATGTCTAGTGTCTACATTACAAATTACAAAACGTATTGAACAAAGTGTGAAATACAAAGAATTATTGAATCCTTATGTCTAGTGTATACATTATTAAAAGGTGTAACAAATCAGGTACCTACAAAGAAAAGGATAAGGTAAAGAAAAGCTTCGGAAATGCTATAGCCTTTTCAGTTGATATTTGAAGACCTGAAGCGACACAGTAAATACATTTATGATATTGATTTCCCAGCTTCAGAAGACGAGAAATCAGACTATTCAAAGCATAATTGGTATGGAAAAAATGTATCTGAAAAATATTCGAATTTTTGGTATCTTTTTGTTTAATACAAAAAGTTATTAGTTGAAGTAGTTCTGGGCAGTTGATTGTATTATTTATTATTTTGAAAAGCAAACTCAAGTTCATAGAAATTGTCCTATGTTCTAATGATTTTAAATTTAGCCTGGTTAAGATTTGGCTGTACTCATATTCCTTCCGTTGAAGACCTAAGTGAAAAGCACAATTCCTCAAAAATTTCTTTTGTATATTCTCAATCAAATCGATATTTACATTATAGTACGGGTCCCATATAAGCGAACAATATTCCAGAATAGATCTTATTTCTAGAAAGAAGTTAGTTTGAAAATCTGAAGATAAAAGTCAATCTTTGGAGAAATTAACACGTAGTTAATTTGAATGGAATGCAAACATAAACAAAACCAAGTATAATCTATTTCATATGGAACATCAAAATATACTGCATTATATGACGACTTTTTTGTACACATCACGTATACTAATCAATAATGTTCGATGCTCTACTGACATTGTGATACCACTTGAGTTGCGGTTATCTTTTTTATATTCAAGCAACGTACATCGCACTAACTATACTTACATTAATTATAAACAATATGGTATCAACGATTGTTTTAAGTTTCAACTATTCAGAGAATGAGATATTTAAACGCGCCTACATTTTTTTTCCGTGAACGTAAACAAAGGAGTTAGATTGAAGGTTGACGCCTTTTTCACATTTCAATGTGCAGCTTTCGTAAATACGAGACAGATTATGGGTATTACCTGGGATTGAATTTATTAAATCAATGAAAAGCGTGTTAAGACAACATTACGAGAAATGTAAAGAAAAAGAGCCTTATCTTATAAAATTATTCATTAAAACAACAAGTAATAGTGACGTAAGTGACGTCACATCTGAGATACTTTAGTAAATAAATAAGGGATTAAACGAAAATTAACCTTTAATAATTCTGTTATTGAGTTCTTCACATTGTAAAAAATCAATTGCAATATAAATTTTTGAATTCTCACTAATATTTATTTTTCCTGTAAAGAAATAGTGCATTGTATACCTATAGTACGAAAAGCTAAACATTCTCGGACGACTGTAAAGATTGCCTGTCTAGGCGCAAGGTCATACTGGTAATACACAGTGGCTTTTCCTACGAGGGCAAGGAGAAAAGCCCCTGAAAAATTTAATAGATGGCGCCCCAATCGAAAATCGCATGTGACATTTGTGAAGTACCATTTTTAACTACAAGGCATTAAAATTTTCAGACTGATATGTCATTTAGTTCTGTTTTGACACCCATCGAAAGCAAGCAGCCTTGAAGATTTTTGTAAACATGGTAAAAAGTGACTTTTGCGTCTTGATTATACATTATTTCTTGCGTGGAAAAAACATTAGGGAAAGCCACGGTCGTATGTCGAAGTATGTTGTCAGGTAGGCGCCATATCTTTCAAATTTCAAGCCCCACAATACAAAGATTGCCAGATAACATCCCTCGACTCATGCGCCACCCGTTTGGTACTACGCGACAGTTGACGCTTAGCGGACTCACTTCTCACATAGGAAACAACCTCGAGTTTCCAGACCTGTGTATACGACCGTGGCAAAGCATGGCTTATTAAACATTATGGGAACTCCTTACCATCGTAAGAAATCGTCGTTCTGGTTGTCCAATTGAAATTTTTTTGTTTAAATAATTAACATGAGTTGACCACTTGACATGATGATCTATATAAACGCCAAAATATTTTTTTATAGGCGTATTTTGCACCATATCAGTGGTGTCATTTACAATTAGAGGTTCTAAGTTATTCGGTAGTCCAATATCGGTTGGCGAAAAAACCATGTATGTATTTAGTTTTAGAAACATTATATATAAATTCTCGGGAAATAGGTCACATTAACACGTATGCTTTATATTTTCTCGTCTTTACGTACGTTTCGGTCTCACGACCATCATCAGAAGACTTATTATGTCTAAAACTGGATTACTTAAAACTAATTGTATTACACAAAGCGTCCTTATCGCACCAATCTCAATTAAAATGCCCACGTCTCCGAAACGAACAGAGACAAGAATAATCGAAATTGTAAGACATCAATGTTATAAGTATAATATATCGAGAATCCACTGTTAAGCAGTACTCTTAATAAATGCGAGTTCATGTCAACAAAGTCTGTGAACGACTAGAAACGAGAACATTGGGTTCAAGTATCCACTTTCAAACCAGATGTTAGATTTACGAGCTAATAGAAAAAGGTTTGTCAACTATTGGAAATATACTATTGACATTCTACCTAAAATATACTTTTAACATTATAAAGACGCATGTAAGAATTTGCAAGAGCTTCAATTAATTAAGTTAGTATAAATCTGACTTAGTGTCTGAATATCTGTCCTATGATTTACAGATTTGGAGTCACGTTTTATTTGAATCATCTCCAGAATAGATCTTTTATAATAATTGGTTGCCTTAGTTAAAATATTAACATTATTGTAATCGAATAGATGGTTATAATCCAAGCAGTGTTTAGCAAGGGCGGTGGAATTTTCTAAGTTTTTGTTTCTTGTGCTATACTCATGGCTACATTCTTTTTTGTAAATATTGTTTTAGAAACATTTAGCTTCAATATACTTTTGAGTATTTTCCTAACGATAAACTTAAGGTTTCGAAAGAAAATTTCATGCAACTTCTTCATTATCAATAGGTATGAAAATTGTTATTCAAATGTAATGTTGGCTATTCATTATCATTAATTATTCAATTCGTGCACGAAGTAAACGCCGAAACCTCTTATTGTTGTTAGAGTATATAAATAATTCTTCTGATATGTAAATTCAAGTTCACATGAAATAATTTATCCGATCATTTCATGATTGTGATACATTAAAAATTCACATAAATTAAATATACTTTTTTTATCCTTACAAACCGAGTGGAAAATAATTTATGAATAACGTTTTAGAGAATGTTGTAATAAAAAACTATAAGCTAAGGTTTCTGTTTCGTCATAATTTTACAATTCACAACATATTACATGTTTGTAGTTATAATGTTTGTTCCTCATGGATGTAGTAAGTAATTTTTTCACTAGTACTTTCTATCTTCTTCATAATATATAAATCAATTGATTCAACTGAATAAAACCTTATTTCAAATAAAATTAGCTGAACGATTTAGTCTGTACTGGCAAATAGTAGAGAACGGATGCATTCATTAAGGTAGAGTAGGGTAGGGTAGATTTATTAAAATGTTGTAGGAGTATTTTAACTAAATTCCACAGGTTTGCCACAAAAAAATTCTTCCACTCAAGCGAACGTAGTGCACTGGACTTGTCTGCCCCCGTGTTTATTAATTGAGCGTCTGAAGAAAATGTTATACACATCCTTTCGAAAAATGAGAAATTTCAGCGACCTTTTCTTGAAAGTGCAGGAGCTAGTCTGAAGAATTGAATCTGGAGCTGGGTCTTTCTTGGGCTCTAGAGGATGAGGGTCCACGGAATATTTACCCAGCCACACTTCAATGAGCCTTTATTCATGCCTAGCCGCCTTCATTTGGTGGTGTGTATGCATAGCATACAGATGAACAGCATACCTGGTTGGACACAACCTAGTTAGTTTTGAATTTCGTGGCAACTTTCAAGGTAATGTTGTATTGAAGCCTAACTGAGGTTTTCTGTTGCTGGTCGCCTCCGTGCAACCGCACCACTGAAGCAATGTTGGAAAAGCCGTGGCAAAATGAGACGACGTTTCGCCAACCATTATAAGTGGCATCTTGAGGGCAGGTTTGAAGCTTAAACTGAAACTGTTCAAGCCTCAAACCTGCCCTGAAGATGCCACCTACTATTCTACTACTATTCAAGTTATCATAAAGGCTTATATTCTAGGAGTTGTCATATAGAAGGTACTGGGTAAAAACTGGCTGAACGTTCCCACATTTCACCTTTGTGGAACATTTTGCCCAAATTTGAAGAATAGCAACTCGGAAACTTTTTGTTATACGCTTAGTGGCAGATAATTTGCAAGAACTAAGACACGGCCGTAAATTTTACGGTTTTTTCATGTTGTAAATCAGTCAAAGTACCAACTGGAACAACATAATCAGAAAATTAACTCTACTCTAATTAATGCATCCATTCAACAATTTTAATCACAATTGGATTGGTCTATTTCTTATCATCCCTTCACAATTTTTAAATTTGATGTCAAGTATATTATATACCCCTACATAAATTGGTAATAGAATTAAGTTGGGATAAATATTAGTACTCAGCTTAATATATTTGTAGTGTATGGTAGATGATGATGTTATCATCCGACTTATATCACTTTCCTTTGTCCCTATTTTCATCATAACATATCATATTGATAATGAAAATGATTACATGTGTGTTGATTTCATTATTTATTATATTATGTCTAGAAATTGAGATCGATTAATTTCAATATAGGTAATCATCTAAATTCCATCTGAAATAAGTCGTTGCTTTTGAGTACATCTATGTGATCGCGAAAGTGAGTAAATTTGTTTGTATGTAATAACTTACAAAACCTAATCTGTTAACTGAAGTTACTCTTCCTCACCGGTCAATAAGTGGCTTCAGGTTCCCAAATCGTGTGCCATAAGTGGCTTTATTGAACCCAGAATGACTGCCTTCTGCATCCGGTCTATCAAGATATATGCAGATTTCTTGCAGTCCGGAATGATCTATAAGTTTTTTTTTTGCGTAGAGGAGGGAAAATCTTGCATAGACGCCTCGGGTGCCCGTGCCCCCGGGTGTGCCGGATTCTTACCGACTAAAACCCCTCCTCCGTGAGGTTGGTTTTCCATCTTGAGGGGATCATCACTGCACTGCGGTCATTATAGTTCTATTGTGCCCTCATCTATAAGTTGGAACGCAGCGGATACTAAATTCAGCCCAAAACACCGATAATCAGATCCACTAATACCACCTTGTGGCCTGGGTATAGCTTGAGGAGCTCGAACAGGATATCTTGATACTTTGTTCATTTTTCCTCCTCTTACAAGACTATGTTCTTCTCTCCTGGAGCACCGAATTCGATGACATACATATTCTTGGTTTGTTTATCGAGGAAGACAACGTCAGGTCTATTGGAAACGGATAATGCCAGTATGTCGGATATTTTTCGTTTCCGACAATGGACTCAATATCTCCTGGCATGGTAAGCAACACCGGCTCTTGGTCTATTCCGTACGAGTGCCTCAGATGGTAATACAGCACCCGTAGGGCCGCATTATGGCGATGGATGTACGCCGAGACCGTTTTTGCCGGACACGACGATAGTAGGTGGGAAAGTGTCTCAGGCGCCTTTCGACAGGTCCTGCAGCTGACATCAGGAACCTGCGCACCCACCACGTTGCGTTGCGGTGATAGACCAAATTGTTGATTACGCCATCTTGGCAAGCTGCGGTTTAACCCTCGGTCTCGGATGTAAGCCCGGCTGACCTTAGATATCTGAAGGTCAGCCTGGTTGACAAGCCGAACGTTTCGATGTTTCTGTAGAAAACACCGTGAATCGGCTTGTTAACATACCGCCTGAGCATAAGATCTTGCATTTATCTAGACTTTTAAGCGAGAAAGTTGTAAATCGAAGCCTTCTCGATTGATGTGAAATTCGACACCAAGTTCTTCCGCAGATTTTTGTGCTGCCTTGACGATAAACGCCCCCACTCCGGCCAATTTGTCACTTTTGCCAAGGCACAGGTTGGGGGTCCGAACTTCTAAAAACTGTATACGCTATACTCAGAACCACACTTCGATGCAGACCCTCCAGAAAAAGGAGTCCCCTATCTCCCCGGTGACGTGGGAGATGAATGAGGGAACGGACGACCAAGGATGCAAACTGTGATGGATATGCATCATTTTCCGAGTACCTTTGTCGAGTGTGTGCAGCTCATCGACGTCCATTTCACCACTTAAAAGAGAAGAGCAGAACTGGAACGGCAAGCATATTTGTTGCAGACACCTTGTTCTCATTCAAAAGTTCGGACGACCAAATCTTTCGAACAAGGTTTCTGTACTTGCCGCGTGGAGCCACCTTTACCTGGGAAGCGTCATAATTAGGACGCTGTTCAATTCCCAAGTATCGATAGGTCTCTCCATATGCATATTCTCGTGCACTTCCGGAGATAGTCCTCTCCTCAAATGAAACACTGCTTACTTGTCGAATCCCAACTCCATGCCTATGGCTCGTGTATATTCTTGAACCACGCTGAAAGCTTGATGGAGGTTTTTCTCCCCAGAGGCATACAGTTTCAGATCATCCATGTAAAATGAATGGGTGATCTGATGCGTCCGGTCGTTCGGTGGTCCAGAGTAATATCCACGAGTCCGTCTCAATTGCTTATCTTTTCTTGTTGGGTCTAGCTCTTTGACTGCTACTTGTTTACTCTTTAGAACAGTTTACTTTCGACTACCAGCTAACTTCCTTTGTGATCTAATCCTCATGAGAGTAAGATATCTTTATTTTAATCTTATCATTATGTTATCTATTTTACTTCTATATAGGTTAATACTATCAATCATAATAGAAATGAATTTCGATAACCGAGAAACAGTATCAAGTTATTCTAGTAGTTGAGAGGAATTAATTAAAGAAAAACAGTTGAGTGAAATCAAATGTAAATCATTCGGTAACGTGTAATAATGTATACTGATAGTTGATGTTTCTAGATGGGGAGATTATTTGACAATAAGAATAAATTAAACCAAACCAGCTGTTCGGCGAGTCATAAGATAGCGCATGTCCATTAATATAAAACCAAAAATAATCCAGGTATGTATGAATTGACTTCGAAGAGTGCTTGGTTTCAAAAATACAGATTTTTTCATATGTTTCTCTCGGTTTCTCTCTAAATATATCTGTTATCGGAATGAAACCATGTTTGGAACGTTTCTTTATTAAAAAAAATGTCTCCTAGTGAAGATTTCAAATGCTCTCTGAATTACTGAAAAGTATTATCAAGAAATTTAAACGGTGGAGTAGAAATTGCTTCCAATTCTATTATCATCGGGATTACTCAGATCCTTATCTCGAGTAAAAATGAGGCTGATTTGTTAAATAACAAGGTGAAGGTGTAATCGTCAGTATAATGTGGAATGCATTTGGAATCATGGAGCTGAAGCCCAGGATTCAATTTGTGAGTTGTAGATCATGAGTAACTGCTGCTATGTAAGAACACCAAGTTTCACTTACTGTTGGTGCTGGTACCCAGCATCGAACAGTATATGACAATGACGACATATGTAACAAAATATTTTGTTTATTATTTAGAAAGGCTTATAACTTATATTTCTGCGGAAATCCGGAATTTATTTACAAGTTACTTCTCTACTACTATTATAGTGAGGGAAATACCTAGATGATAGATACCACAGAAAAACTATATTTTAAGGAACATTATTCAGTGAGTTAGCTCCTTAGCACGGACTACTAACACCACAGAAAAATTATACTTTTACTATCGTCCACATTTTAATACAATAGAAATCACTAATTGTAAAAAACCAATACAAGAAGTAGAACACATCGAATATCTAGGTATAACGGCAGGTAGCCGTGGCTACTAGAATATCTTATCTTCAATTTTTAATTCAATAGTTGTAAGACCGATGGATTTACCGCAGCATGCCATGATGGTGTAATCATCACCATGGTCTATCGCCCCAACGTGATGGGTGTGCAGATCTACTGGAATTACCTGTTTCCGACCGTCAGGTCCATACAAGCAAATAGGTCTGACGTTGTCCTCCTGATATACAAACAAAGACTATGTATGCCATCGAATTCTCTGCTCCGGCAGAGAAGAACATAGTCTTGAAAGAGAAGGAAAAATGGACAAAGTATCAAGATCTCCTGTTCGAGCTCCGTACGCTATACCCAGGCCACAAGGTCGTATTAGTGTTTCTGATCATCGGGGTTTAGAGCGGAATTCGGCTTCGCTGCTTTCGAACTTGAAGATCATTCCGGCCTGTAAGAATTCTGCGCTGATCTTGATAGACCGGATGCAAAAGGCAGTCATTCTGGGTTCAATATGGCTACTTAGGGCACACGATTTGGGAGCCTGAAGCTACTTACCGACCGGTTGGGAGGAGTAGCTTCGGTGAACTGACTAGGGTTTTCTGGCGCGGTTGTTGACTTGCTGCAATGTCGTCGGAGTACACAGCAGCCCCGATCATGTATGAGTGTAGAAAAAGTATATATATGTATACATATATTTCCCCAATGATGATTGAAATATTCAAAATTCACTACGTACAGCAGCTTTGAGTTCTATGGAACTTACTAGGCCGTTAATCTCAATGAAAATGCCTATAATATATACAAACATCGTTAAATAGTTTTGCGACTCCACTACACTTCATCAGATTACCATAAGATAATCTATGATTGGATTGATTATTTTCTATACAATCTACACTAATAATTATTATTGATAGATCTAGTTTTGAAATATATTGCCTCAAGTACGCGGAAAGTCAACCTAAAATGAAACGTTGCCTAGGGAATTTACCTCATAGATAAGATAATTTCAATTTTGAATTTTTATTAACAAAGTAGCTTGATTCCGTCTATACAAGCTGTACATAAATGATAACAAGCTAATCTGGAGTAGAATTATTCCTATTAATTCGCAGATAACATAGAATATCACAAATAAAATACACATAAATTTTAAATGTCCCTTGCTTTCAGAATTGCAAACATATTTATTTCAACGTGTAGTGTGACGTACGTTGTTTGTATTTGGGCCAAGTTGACTCAAAAGGGCATGAAATAACGGTCAATATTTATTTAGTAATACCTTTGAGCATATAAATAAGCAAATAATAGGACAAAGTAAGCGAGTAAGCTCAAATGAATAATGACACCCTTACCCTGTTTAACTCGAATAATTATCATGTCTGTTCATGATCAGTTAAGTATTTATAGATCCGATAATATTAAAAAATGTAAATTTTTAATTCCCTCACTACACGTAGTATTATGTGTAAGTGGAGTATTGTAATCGAACCAACAAATTTTTCCAAATTTTCGCAAATATTTCCGTTTTGATGTCTGAATCGATCTAGACTATTTTTGACATTTTTTCATCATAATAGAAGGAGGAAATGCAATTATGCATGGCCAGAACCAGACTCACGTGTCCAGAACTAGCGTATGTGGGACTCGGTCAGCTGATCATCAACATATTTCTTATATACCTTCAGTAAATAATAGCATTGATGTGAAACTACTCGATCACATATGCAAGGAATTGGCAAAAAGTAGTTTGCATGAACGATGTGATTCATTCAGGGAATACTTTGGAAAACTTGTCCGCTTCTTTGAGGAATATAACCAGTCTTGTTGGGAACACATACTCAGGATTTGGAAATAATTTTTATTGCCGTTTTTTTTGTTTGGAGATTATATTTCGAACGACATAGAAGACTGCATCTGGAAACTTCCGTTGATATTTGGAACGAACAATTCAGTGATAAGAAGTAAAGTAGTAAGGTTATTCTATGAAATGTAACATGTTTGAGGTATTTTTATATTAATGATGATTCTTGACCCAGGTATTATATATCTATAAATTCTCGGGAAATGAATCACACTAACACATATGCTTCTTATTTTCGTCTTTACTTACGTTTCGGTTTCACGACCATCATCAGAAGACGTATTAATGTCTAAAACTGGATTTCTTAAAACTAATTGTATCAGCACAAAGAGTCCTTATCGTACCAATTTCAAATAAAAATGCCCATGTCATCGAAACGAACAGAAACACGAGTAATTGAAATTCTAACATATCAATGTCTTAAGTGTATGAATATGTATCAAGAATTCACTGTTTAGCAATTTTCTTATAAAATTCGAAGTCATTTCAAGAATGTTTGGATATGACTGAAACCAAAAAATATACCGCTCAAGTATCCACTTTCGAACCAGATATTTTTACCACACATGTTTTTGCCTCCATCAGTAGTAATAGATTCCAAGTTTTTTTATTGAAGGTTCTTTTCAACTCTTCAACTCCCTTGAAAACAATATCTTCCCCAGTAGTCGTGCCGTGAATCAATATAAAGAAGTTCTTCATACACTTCATGCCTTTTATCTACTCCTCGAATTAAAATCAACACCTGAGCAGTATCTAGCACATCCGTTGACTCATCCAAGGCCAGAGAAAACCACTCAAGATGTCCATTTTTGTCAAACAGTTGAGATGATATATTTTCTGAGATGTCTTCTACCCTCCGAGCCACGGTGTTTTCTGGCTAACTGACAGTTTTAAATAGATTTATCTTTTCCGGGCACATTTCTTCGGCTACTGCAATTACGCATTTTTTGATCATTTCTCAATCGGTGAATGGTTTTCCACATTTCGCAATTCCAAGAGCCACACGATAGCTGGCATGGGTTGCAACCTCTTGTTCAGTATTGAGTTTCGTAAACAAAGATTGCTGCGATTTCAATCCGCTCTTCAAAGCTTCAAATTTTTCTGTCCGCAAACTTCCTGTATATTTTGAATAATTTTGAAAATGTTTCGTTTCACAATGACGTTTAATGTTATATTCTTTGAGAACATAGTTCCTTCTTACTGTACAGAAATATTGTAATTTATAAGGTAATAGAAAAAGGTTGTCAGACCTTATTAGAAATGTTGCTATTTGTGCATTCTACCTAAAATATATTTTTAACATTATAAAGACGCATAAAAGGTTTTAATTAATTAAATTAGTATAAATTTGACTTAATGATTGAACGTCTGATCTATGAATTGCAGACTTGGAGTCGCGTTTTATGTGAATCATCTCCAGAATAGATCTTTCATAATAATTGGTTTCCTCAGTTAAAACATTAACATTTTTGTAATCGAATAGATGGTTATAATCAAAGCAGTGTTTAACAAGGACGGTGAAGTTTTTTGTTTCTTGTACTTTACTTATGGCCATACATTCTTCTTTGCAAATATTGCTTAGAGATTCCTGTATAAGGCTCACCGCAATCTAAACAATTTAATTTTATACTGTATGGGTTTGTTTATCTTTAGGTATTAAAGGTTTTAGATTTGAACTATATTTCCCAACACAGTAGGTTTATGCGCAACATTTATATCATACTTTTTTTAACATTGCTTAATCTTCTCTGAGGTTTCCGGAATGTATGGTAATGTTATAAAATTACTGTATAATGTTATAAAATTACTGTATTACCTTTTATGTTATTCATATATGACGTTCCATTATAGATTCTGTTTATTCTTTCTTTAAGGGTTTGAAAAAGGTTTTTGGGTAGTCATTCATTTCCAGTGTATTACGAACAATTTTCAATTTTTTGGGACGATTCTCTGGGTGGGACAATTTAACAGCACGATCTGTAACGCTGTTTATAACACATTTTTATGAACTATAAACATAACTAGGTTAGCAATAGTAGCTGAACTAGGAGATCCCATGCTGTGCCGAATGTTTGTCCAAAATATTGCTCACCGTATTGAAAATAAGTGCATTCTAAACAAAACTTTACTGCATTTATAAATTCAGATTGATGTACAGGTGTGTAGTTTTTTCAATCTCTGCCTTTTTTGTTGCTACTCAATGCCAAAACGACTGGTATATTTGTAAATAAAGAAACAACGTCCATGACTGGACATATTGATTTTTTATAAACACATTAAAATGACATGAGTCCTTCTCATAAAATTCATTTTTTCCTTTTATGTTGCTGATAGATTTTGATGAAAATTTTGATAAATATTACTTGCAATGGGTCATAAAGGTATATCACTTTAGTGAAGTTTGGGAAGCCCATAACTGTTTGTTTTATTGGAGGTATAATATAATGCAGGTGTATTATAATGCATATCAAGATTGTAATAACACCACTATACATAAAATGAATCTGAGCTCCAAGTATCTGCAAGGACATGAAGAGAGATACCAATTGTTACCAGTGTAGTGGCTACGAGAAAATACAAATAATGAGAAAGCTAATGAGAGAAAATTCAATTTTGCCTCAATGATATTTGTACCTAAAAATCTAATCTACTTGATCATTTGAGTTTGGTTCCTAACTAAAATGAAAGAAAAGTGTAATGAATGTTTGGATTTGATTCAAATTCTGAAATAAAGAATGTTGATTTGTGAGTGGCTGAGGAACTCCGGTTCACTGACGTCGGTACAAGGCTGGCAAGTCTGGAGGAGCCGAAGTTTGTCCACCACACCTAGGGTTAAACTTTCAGTTCCTCAAGGTGCTCATGTGATCGTTTTCCAGGCCGAGATATGGGCATTCCAGATCTGTGCCCTGGCTAATCTGAGACTGAAACTACCGAGGTAGGCGGAGTTGCATCCTCAGTAATTCAAGTAAATCTAAAATCTGTCATTTCTAACTGCCGTCTTTAATGGTAGGCGAAAGGTCGGTGTATAATAATGACGGAATTCATCCGGATATCAAAAGTCGCGGTTAAAGGAAACAACAATCCAAATGTGAAATAATTAAAGTACAAAATTGCCAGCGTTCATTCACTCCGATATATTTTACAATTATTTACCAACAGTCGAAATATTGTTGAAATTAACTTTCTCTGTATTCGTTACTGTTTCCAAGATACCAATCGTGAAAACGGAAATAGATCTCAGCCTGTATACTGAGTTGATGAAATTTTATTTGGTACGCGTGAACATAAAAGAGTAATCATAATTCTTTCAAATTTCAGATTGAGTACTGGAAGCTGGAAAAATGTCGAACATCTCTGACGAGCTGCATCTGCACACTTTCTTAACGACTAGACGGACATGGTAATACCACCAGAGAGTAAAGGGAGTGCTGTGGTAGTACCGTGAAGTGAGCAGTACAGGTAGAGTAAGAACGCGAGACTGGATGTAAAGATCGGCAGACGCAGCAGAGTGCAGTGTAGTGACGTTGTGAACAGGTTACTCGCAGTGAGTTTTATACCGTTGGTTGACCGTGTGAATGACTTTAATATGGAGGACATCGCGATTAGCGATTGGCCCGGTCAAGCTTTGGATATTTCCGGAAGTAACCCATGGTTGCCCGCTTACGGCTTCCAGTCCCCTTCCGCTCTACTGGAACGGGAGGATTTTATAGGAAATCCAGGTTAGTACCTACTTATCTGCTCTCTTACCACCAACCAGTTTCAGTGAAATAGTGTGATTATAATGAACTAAAATTACGTTGTCCATTCTCCGTGTGTTCCCATACAAACTGTAATGATGTATTGGTTCGGGATGATACAATGTTATCTATGAATTCGACAATGTTCAAATTTTTGAACAAAAAGTAATAAAAATTGCCCATGAAGTTGGAATAGCTGAACAAATTATTTGTTCACCAATATCTAGAATTAATGCGGTAGTTGAACAAATGCGAAAATAACTCCTAAGATCTGAGGTGACATCACCTTTTTATTTCATAGCTAGTGATACAGGAAAAATGATTTCTGAAAAGTAACCCAGAATTGGGCTTCGGTTCGGTTTGTGACGCTAAATATAAATAGTGCCTCTTGAAAAGCACTATTATTTTCTGAATTGGGGTGTCGATCTCAAACCTCTGACTATTGTCACTCTTAATTTTCCATAAATAAATCTAGACAGGAATGAAATAATTCACATGTGTTAGGATTCTGCAATTTAGTGCAACGTTGTACATTTAATTTACTTATTTCATTATTATTTAAATTCGTCATCAATAAACCTTGTCACGGAGGGAGAAAATTCCCAAATAACAGCTCACATCACGTATGATACGTCACTAAGAATCGAAACATCCAACACTGGATAGAACTACAAGGGCTGAGGCAAGCAAAGGTACTTCTGGAAAACTATGACCAGAAGGAATCCAACGGCTATCAATCTAAGAAAAAACTCAGAATACTAATAGATTACTTTAAGAAACTCGGATCGGTGAAGGAAGAAGAGTTCAAGTTATGTGAAGAGAAGGAAGAATCTTCTATTCACCTTCTCGTCTACTGAAATACCATGCAACACCCAAGAGCACGAGAACTAGCATGGTACCAAATAATAAAGGGAGATTTACCTAACATGAAGCGATCCGACATCTTGAACTTGAGAGCTTTTTTTATACTTTGACTACACGAGAGGGAAAATGTTCGATGAACATCGTGTGAGTCAGCAATGGAATGTAGAAAGAGGAGAAAGACATTCGTATTTTTCTTGAAGGTTTGGAGGTTATAGGCATAGGGAAAGACCTCACTAGGTAAAGAGTTCCACAACTTCGCTGTTCGATAAAAAAGTTGAAAAAAGTCTGGTAGAAAGAAGTTCGGCTGGTCTCGAGCTTGACAGTGAAGGGGTGACTAGTTTGAGCTCGTCTAGTCCACCTATCTGGAATCTCTCGGGGTGAAAGAACAGACGAGATTTCTGATGAACACCGACTATGGGAATATCTATAGAAAAGGGGGAGATTTTCCACTTTTCTACGACGTTCTAGAGAGGTCAATGAACTCGTAAGTGTGACATCATCAATCAAACGAATAGCTCTTGTCTGGATAGAATCCAAGAGAGTCGAACTGGTAACATGTTAACAGTACTCCAGGACAGGTCGAATCTGTGCTTTGTAGATTATTAGGAGATGTTGGGATGTAAAGTAGCTCTTGACACGAAAAAGAAAACCAAGCTTTTGTGAAGCGGTTCTTTCAATGGATCTCACATGATCGTCCCATGAGAGGGTGCTGTTGGTGATGATCCCGAGCATTGTTATGGAAGTCTTCATATGAATAATTGTACCTGATATCATCATATTAGGGATTGTGGGATCCGCCTTCCTAGAGAAGACGCAAGCTTGAGTTTTCGTTGCATTAAACTACTAGATTATCAGATCCCCATTTCAAAATCTTTGCCAGTTATCCATTAATTGTGTCAACCTGTCTCTGTCTCGCTCCTCTGGCTTCATTGGATGGTATAGGGGCTCTAGATGAGAAAGCGGTACCATCATATGTAAAGCTGTGGACGAGACAGGTGGTCACTTCCAGCAGATCGTTGATATGGAGCAAAAACAAAGTTGGTTCCAAGACAGGTCCCTGTGGAACACCAGCTTTGATAGCCATTGTATCGGAAGATACTCCGTCAAACACCACATGCGAGTGATATATCTGAGAGATTATTGGGATTGGAGGAACTGCTGTAACCGTTGAGACATCTTGAACGGCCCAGCAGCAGAAGTAGACACAATAGATCTATTAAGGTCGCAATATATAAATATCCCCAGCACAAAACAGTAAAACACAAAAATTAAAATAATCCCGATCAACTAACTTATTTAATAATATTGAAGACCATTCCCTTCAGATATTGCTCCCTCTGAAAATACCAATTTCGACTCTTCGACTATTATCTGTATTTTGTTTGAAATATCCTGGATGTAAAGTTGGATGTGCTTGAGGCTTTGATGAAACCTTTAGAGTGTATAGTGAGCACAGAACGGTTTATTTACATTTTAATGAAAGCATGATAAAAACAGAGGGGGCATTATGTTTTGAAAAGTTGTCGTGTTTACCATGACGACCAAAACATTGCTGATACTCGTTGTCGATATATAGTATATTATAGAAATAGTTTCATTCCGCGTTTTCAAAAGGCGAGGTGTTTGGTTAATCTAGCGTCTTGTATAGTTCAACCATTACTAAAATTAAGTCCTGATGAATCAACTTTGAGCTAAATGGAAACGGCAAGAGCCATTAAATTTATTTGTAGCCAGATAAACTTAAAGCTTTATGTATGTATACTTTGTTCAAAATCTACTACCACTGACGTTGGGGAAAAATTTTAACCTAAATTGTTTTTATCATTTTCATTGTTTCTTAATAAGAGTCAGATTTTTTACAAGATAAAATATAAAATACTACTGGAATATAACGTCCGTTACTCGGTACGTGTAGAGAAAATGACTGTAAAATAATTTAAACTATAATTGAAAGTTCCGTTTAAGTACACTTTATCTGCGATGCAGAGAAGCTTTAGATTTGTTTCACAACTAAACATGGTTATGTTATTTTCTTTTCAAAACCTTCATCTTTTGATAGATCTCAAAACTGTATTTAAAAACTTCAACTTCCACCATATTTTTCATTTAATTTCTATCAATACAGATAGTAATGACAAGTGAAAAATACCCAAAACTGTGCTGTATGTATTTTTGTCAATAGAGTAAATGATCATCTGTATGAATGTAATTCGTGAGTATATTTCTACCCATTCGCAAGAACCTGTAATATTCCATATCCTGAATTGAAAAAAAACGTGTAATTCACACTGAGAATAGGCATTTATCAGTAATCGTGCCTGAGAATGTAACGAAAGTATCGATTTATTGATATCTTGACAATTCTTCCGTTTTGTGTGGCTTAACTAGAATGCCTTGTAACTTTCACACTTCATATAAGAATGAACTCTCACCTTCTTGATGAAGTCTCAGTTCGTGCTTTAACGCACTAAGTACCTAGACATCAGTTTCTAACTTTGGTTCCAATATTAACCTAGTATGAAGAATAACGTGTGTTTCTACAGAATACCTAAAATTTCTAAATAGTTTATCATACGAAGGCAAGGTGATAAGTCCCTGAAAAATAAAACAGAAGGCGCCACAATCGAAAATTCGATGTGACATTTGTGAAGTACCATCTTTAGCTTGAATGCATTAACATTTTCAGACTGATATGTTATTCAGATTTTTATTGACAAGCAAGCAACCTTGAAGATTTTTTGTAAACACGGGTACGGAACATTTTGCATTCATTTTTGAATATGAGAAAGCTATATGCCAGATGTGTGCCGCATTTGCTCTCTGTTGACAACAAGCGCGACCGTGTGAGGAGAGTTTGGCGATGTTCAAGCGCGATAAGAAGAACTTTTTGCGCCGTTTCCTAACCGTGGACGAAACATGAATCCATCACATCACACCAGAGACTAAAGAAGAGTCGAAACAGTGGTCTTGTTTTGGCGAATGGAAGCCGAAACATGTCAATGTGGGTTTATCGGTCAACAAAGTAATGGCGACAGTTTTTTGGGATGCACACGGTATCGTCCATATTGATTACCTTGAAAAGGGCAATACGGTCATCGGTGTATATTATGCAGAGCTGTTGGATCAATTCGTCGCCGATTTGAAGCGAACACGGCCGCATTTGGCAAAGAAAAAAGTGGTCTCCCACTAGGACAACGCACAGGCCCGCTGTCCCAATGGTAAAATTGCATGAATTGCTCTACGAATTGGTTCGTCATCCACCATATTCTTCAGATTTGGCCCCCTGCGTTTTTTATCTATTTCCAAACTTGGAAGAAATGGCTCGGCGGAAAGAGATTTGGATTCAATGATGAGGTCATCGCTGAAACAATCGCCTTTTTGCCGAAATCGTATTATTTGGAAGGCATCGAAAAATTAGAAATGCGTTGGACAAAGTGTATCGGGCTAAAAGGACATTATGTTGAGAAATAAAATAAGTTTTGACCAAATAAATCATTTCTTGTTTAATTTTTTAGGGACATTTCACCTTGCCCTCGACATCGTTAAAGTTCAAAATAGTTTCTTGGGATGCAGTCGAGAATCTGCATCAGTTATCAAAAACAATCGCCAAAAATTCCAAAGTTTTCAACATTCATGACAATTTTGTTTCGCAGCTTTGTTCTTGGAAAATGTCTATAATCACTAACTTCTTCAATTTTGTCTAGTTTCTGTAACCGGCGAGTAACCTGTGTTGAACACAGATCATAACTGGAAAAACACTTAGTTGACAGATAAATAGATAATTTCCGAAAATGTTGCCTTAGTATCTTGTTTAATACTCAGGTACTAACGAATGCTTAATTCCTGAAATGTATTTAATAAGGACTCGACAGATAAATAGATAATTTCCGAAAATGTTGCCTTAGTATCTTGTTTAATACTCAGGTACTAACGAATGCTTAATTCCTGAAATGTATTTAATAAGGACTCTTTTTTAAAACGCAAGAATACTTCTAATAGAACTTGTTGCCGGAATAAAAAAAAACTGAAATATTCATGAATACTAGAAAGAAATAAGGCATGAACGCAGTTTTGGAATATAAAATACCGAGTCAAATACATAAATTTAAGAGTATACGTTCCCAGGGATAGCCAGAATTCCAATTTGAAATATTCCTGCTTAAGTGAATCATGGTCGGCCAATGCAGTAGAATGATTCCTACCTCATTATATATGATCCTACAATTTATTTCGACAATATTATCCGAGGTATTATCTAAGTGGTTCGATAAGATATTAATACTAATATACTGCAAATCATTGGTTCCGTTTGCTATAGCAATATGTGTGATTCATAATGATTATTATTCCTAGAAAAGTTTACGTAATATTACATGTATCATGTATGGATTTATCAATTTGAATAACCATCAGTCCGAAATGAAATCATATATTAAATAACTATTCAGCTACCTCAATAATCAATCAATAATAGTGTATTGTTTAGCATTGATTCATCAAAAACAAACCACAATATTTTTGACGTATAATGAATTCTGGAAGACAAACCTATTAGTCTGGGAGCCAGAGATATTGATGGTCTGAACATTAACCCGATGGCACTATGGTTTAGCGTTAGAGGACGGTCCAATGATCAATTCATCTCACAGACCGAATTTTCCCCGGCTGCTAGATCTCGAGATATAGCATCCGCATTTTTTTTGTTTTGACTGGAGGTTAACCCTTTCCAAGTTGCGGTTACTTGAAAAGCATGCCATTCTTATCCATTTCCACCATGTGCCATCATTTTTTATCGTGTCCGTTTATCAGGCCAACCAGTTAAAATTGAACCGAAAATGGACTGCAAGTTAACCCTCCCAAACCTGGTGGAAAATGTTCATTGGTGTTGGTAATTGTTAACGTACCCTATGCCGTCAAAAGTTATCGGTCCATTTCCGAGTAATTGGCCATTATTTGGACAAAAAATGTTTCTTTTTTTCATTTTGTGGATAAAACTTGTGGGTTACAAGGTAACATGATGGCACCACGTTAAATAACTTTATTGGAGGTCAAATAAAGATTTAAAATTATTGCCTCCTTACCTATTTCAACCCCCCAAAAACCCATAAAACCACCATCCAAAACAAAAACGGGCGTTTCTATTTTAAACCCCGCCATAATATCAATAATTGACTAATTTATCATAAAATTGGTCATATTTATATTATTCATATTTTTTTGGGGGGTGGTTTTAGGGGGTTTTGGGGGTTGAAATAGGCAAGGAGCGATGGCAATAATTTTAAATCCTTATTTGACCTCCAATAAAGTTATTTAACATGGTGCCATCATGTTACCTTGTAACCCGCAAGTTTTATCCACAAAATGAACAAGAGAAACAGTTTTGGTCCAAATAATAGCCAATTACTCGGAAATGAACCGATAATGCTTTTCAAGTAACCGCAACTTGGAAAGGGTTAACCTCCAGTCAAACCAAAAAAAATGCGGATGCTGTATTTCGAGATCTAGCAGCCGGGGAAAATTCGGTCTGTGAGATGAATTGGTCATTGAACCGTCCTCTAAAGGCCCGTCCAGACATGTAACAGAACCTCGTAACCGTAACCACGTCGCGTAACTAGTGTGGACGCTTCCCTGTAACAACGTAACAGCGTAACACCGTAACAACGTAACGTAGCAGCATAACATCACAGCGATCCATCAGTTGTCGGTTTTTCCCAGTCGCATCAAAGGAATGATACGACCATATGTTACGCACCCCGTTTGCATGTCTGGACGTGTTTCGAACATGTGCGTGCACAGAACTCTAGTTTTAGTTTATTTAATTATTATTGAGACTAGCGTTTGTTTTGCAATGGAGTGGACACAAGAAATCGTGCTCGATCTAATCGAGATTTACAGGGAAGAGGAGATTTTGTGGAATAGCAAACATCCCAAATATTACAACAAAATAAAAAAAATGATGCGTGGGATGGAATTGCTAAGCATTTAAAACTACTACAAATGAATGCAAAAAAAAATTAATGGATTACTGGCATCGCTTAGTCGCGAAAAATTAAAAATAAAGAAATCTTGCTACCGACACGAACTAGGACTTGAACGTATAAATGTTACGTACCGAAGATACGCGGCGACGCTATGTTCGCGACTTTTACTTTGCCACACTGTAACCTCGTCATGTACAAATTTTGTTACGCGATGGAGTTATGTTGTTACGATGTTACGCTGAAATGCTTGTATCTGGACGCGGCTTAACGATAAACCATAGTGCCATCGAGTTAATGTTCAGACCATCAATATCGCTCTGGCTCCTAGACTATATCTATTAAAGTAATATTGATTAACTTATAAAGTTATGGAAGTAAAACCACTAATTTACACTTAAAAAAAAACTAATGTCATTATTATTCGCTATAGCTTACATATGTTTCAACACACAGTGTCATCTTCTGAGCTATGTTATGAACATAACATTGAAACAAATGAAAGCAATAGTAGATAATAATAAAAATCATTGTTTTTCAGTGTATATTAGTGGTTTTATTTCTATAACTTTATAAGTTAAAAATAAATTTACACATTCTTGATGCCGAAACTATTCAATATGTAATATTGATTGATGACAGTGTTGTCACGTTGACCAAGTTTTCAATTTTTTAAATATATTTACAACTTCCATTGAGCCTAGTCTTTGTAGATGGTGATTTGATCGGCTGTGTCCTAGGTACAGCCGTTGCTTATAACCGTTGCTTTACTCTAGAAGTATTTTAGCTCTTGTCTTCGGAACGTTTTGATAAACGCTTTTCAGTGAATCCTGCTAAGGTCCGCCAGTACTGAAGTACAAGTATTCTACTTTCAGTCTAGGGTAATTTGCTTATTATTATTTATTTATAACTCATCGATCATTAATTATTCTGTGAATGACCTAACATTTCTATATGTAATTTAGTTAATAACTAGGTTTGATAATGTCACTGTAAAACGATCAATTGTCAGCAAGTAATCCTTGGAGCTCATGTAAATTTGAATTTTTGCTCTATTCCACTATTCTACATATATGTGAAATGTGAAATACACCAAGTAAACGCCGAACAATATAAATACAATTCACATTGTAATATTTAATTTAGAATCAATGGTGACAAATTGTTCTACCGCACTGCGATGTTCTCAATGCTAAAAGTCATCAACTAGGGTTAAATCTCATGTCCTCAAATATTATAATCAATCTGAATGTGGTATAAATTGAGGGATGGGATACACAATGGTTCCGGTGAGGATTCATTTACAGAATTGTTGACTAGTGGTGAATTATAGGAATCGATTTGGTAATTTAATATTATGTTTTTGATGTTTTAAGATTTCTATAGATTCTAGAATATTGTGTTCATGTGCTTTCTCTTGAATATCTAAAATATCGGAATTAGGGATTAAATTGTGATTATGTTTCGTAAGGTGATTCGCGTTATTAGACTCCTCTTTTTTGAGCCTGTAACTTCTCAAATGTTCATGGAACCTTTCACTGAAACTACTTCCAGTTTGTCCTATGTACAAGGCATTACAGTCATCACACCTCAGTCTGTGAACTCCAGATTTTTCCAATTTTATTTTTTTTTAGATATCGAATAATCAATATATGAGTATTTTGTTGTTTTAAAAGCTACGATTTTCTTCTAGTTTTTAAAAAATTTAGAAGTTTTTCGTGAGTGCTTACCTAAATATGTTAGACATGTGAAATTTGATTTGGTGTTATTATTAATATGCGTATACATTACGTTCAGGGCTTTTTTATTAAGTTTATTTTAAAGTATTAAGAAACGTAAACCTTATTTATTTTCTGACTAATAATAATACCAAATGAAATTTCGCATGTCTAACATATTTAGGTAAACACTCACAAAAAAATCGTAATTTATTGAAAATCATAATAAAAACGTCGCCTCTAAAACAACAAATAATCTATAAGCATCTATTAATAATTCAAATTCTAAGCAAGATAGGTTTAAGAAATCTGGAGTCTACAGACGGAGCTGCGATGTGTAATGCCTTGTAGGGTTCCACGAACGTTTGAGAAGTTACAGGCTCAAAACAGAGGTTTCTTATTACGCGAATCACCTATTGGAACATAATCACAATTTCACCCTTAATCCCGATATTTTGCATATTCAGAAAAAAGGGCATACCTAAGCATAAACATTCATCAAACAATAGTAAGATAATATTAAATGACCAAATCGTACCTATAATGCACCACTTTACAATTTTGTAAATAAACTCCCAAGCCATTGTCTACCTCCATCCCCCAATTTATACCACACTCAGATTGATTTCTTATATTTAAGGACTTACTCTTAGATTTAGCTTTAGTTGATAATTCCTAGCTTTGACAAACAATTTGTCAGCATTAATTGTAAATGAAATGTTACAAGTTTGATGTAAATTTAAGTTTAATTCTCCAATTTTCGATAGTTCAAATGATTTTACACCACGAAAACGCCCAAGATATACAATGTACACTGATAATAACTTTATTTGCACTTAATTAATTAAAAAAATTATGAATTTTCATATAGTATTGAACGTAACTTCATTTTGGTAATAATGTCATTTCAATAATCTAAATTCACCATTCTGGAGCTTATACAAGTCACTATTTTTTTAGAACAATATAGTGTTTCGCAGCAATATGTGGTTGCATTCGCCCTGTCAGCAAGCTTAGTCCGCGTGATGATGTGATGAAAATAATTAGATCACTATAGCATTGTTTCATCAACAACAAACCACAATACTCGTGACGTATACTGAATTCAAAACACATGCATCATTAAAGTAATATTGATTGGTGACAGTGTTGTCACGTCGACCAAGATTTCAATGTTTTTGAATATTTACAACTAACCTAAACCTTACTAAGAATAAAAATAAATTCGAATCATATCATCCATGATTCCCCTTCAACTTATAGCACAAACACATCAAAATAATAAATATCAGTCCACACACTATAGTTCCTTCAAATGTTGCACATTAACCACACACCATTAACATGAACACATAATTCTTCACTTTATTATACTGTAACTATATTTGTTGGTATTGGTTGAGATGGTAGCGGGCTTGATAGAAAGTTCAGTGTACTTAGCCTAAGGCCCTTGTACACTATCCCTTGTTACGTTTTTCATCAGATTTCCGTGACCTGTAAAGATTTCGGAGATTGTTCTGATGCTTTGCGAGAGTATCTCGCTTACCCTTTGGCCTACCTCATTGCCACGCATCACTTTGGCATTCCGGCAGCCATCAATGCTTCTCATGTTGATCTCTCAGATGGCTCCACAAGATATGTATAGATACCTCCGTCGTGGGGGATACCAGCAAGGCGTCTTAAGGACCGTTCAATCTGGCATCATCTGCTCCCGAACAGATCCAAATGGTCTCATTCATCTTACCATAGCTTCTCCGCACATCTGTATATGGCAAACATCCCGGCTTGGACGACTGTTGAGGGGGATCTCAATATATCTAGGACCGCAAAAGCCTGCTCCGACTTTTGTGTTTGTTCTAGACCCATCCGTATACCAAATTGTGCCGCGCTTTGACGTGCGGTCATTTTCTCATTCCTCCCTCGATATGATGACGACACTGAAATGCTGCCCCGAGAACAATAGGGCATTGATTCTGTCCTGCGGTGAAATCGCAGCCCTTCAGGCGGGATTTTCAAAACTGTAACTAAAATATTCAACTGAAACACCAGAAAACACTGGCACTTAATTTTGCCTAAGAAATAATTATCCCTAAAGAAATTTAATATTTAGATCAAATCACTATTCTACACTTGTGCCAAAATCCTCTACGTTTAGAACCACTTTAGCTCGTTGACTGTTGAGACACTCAGTTGTAAAACTGCAGCAACTGTATGTCTCTAGAGGCAGTGATAGGAAAATATGGCCCTCCGTTCTCATGTAATGTATTTTTGAGGATATCATTTTCTCAGTTCACACAGCACACGACGTAAACGTAGGTAAAAATTAAACAGTCATGAGAGGAACTGTTTTTGTACTTCTGAAGTTTAATTCTATTTAAATTTAGATTACAACAAATTGACTGTCTAGTCAAAAATTAACTATTCCTGTTTTAACGAAGATTCAGGGGAATTGTTCAAATGAATTGATTTGCTAATTATGTCGTCACCTCTTTCTAATCATGAAGAGGCTTCAAGTTTTCCCAGCCTCCGTCCTACTTTTTTTCAAAATATTCTCTATATCATTTACGTTTTACGTCATAATAGAAAGTTTATCGTATTTTGAGTAGATAATCCGATGTTCCTGATAAATTAGCTTTTGATATAATAGTAAAAGTAAGTAAAAGTATTTTATCAAATCAATAAGATAAATTATCACAAACTAATGGCTTCCACCATTGAAATTAGCTTTTCATTTACATCCGGATTGGATTCCTTTTATGAATGAAGAAATAGATTCTCGTAATTTGAATGTCAATATTATGTCGTTAAATCTCTATCATTAAATTCAAATAGTTCGAGAATAAACGTCAATTATGAGTTATTCGAATAATTGTATCCATTTTCGCAGTCCAAAATTAAACCTTTAACCTTGTCACTGTTACCAATGTAAATATTGTGGGTTAATAACCTTCCATTTTCATGTATATTTGTAAGTGCTACTATCAATACATACTATGGTAATGAATAAACTTTCCTTCAATTGAATCATTATACTCGTAGAGTCTCGCATCTGCTATGCTTCATAGATAGTTAGTGAGGAATTAAAAACATGGTTAATAACGAAATTACACCGTAGCAAATCCATTGGGCACTTAAGATCAAGCAATTTCTACAAGTGAGTCGCCATCTTCCGTAAATCTGGAACAATCGACTAGGGATTAGTAATAGACAGAACGTTTGTCTGAATTTGAACTAGTATCAATTTTCTTCAGGTTATTTTGTTGATAACCATTTAAATAATCAAGATAGTGTGGTTTGAATCGAATTACGAGGTTTTTATTACTTAAATATTTATAAAGTATATCTTGGAACTAAACTTATTTTTATGCTGAAGTCTCCGTTTATGGAGTTCCAACTTCTGTGTCATCGACCCCCTTTTTGACTCAAAATAATCCCTCTATGATATAAAATAAATATTGGAACCCTTTTCAAAGTATAGGAATCAACTATAGCTACATATATTTTGAAAGCTTTCAGTGAACCTGGGAACAATTGCAAATAAAAGCGGAGATGATAATTCTTTCGTCAAGTGGTGTAATAAAAATATACTCATTAATATTGACAAAACTTCCTATATACCCGAGTGTATACCTTTTTCCAATATAACATATCTCATAAAAGTTTATAATGACAAATTCAACCTGTCAATTCAAAATAGGTACGTCAATAAAATCATCCTTAACGACAAAATTGCTGGGACTTAATATTGATTATAACTTATCAGGAAGCCACAAATAATCTGAAAACAGAGTTAGGTACAACACGACCTTTTAGCTATATTACTCCATATTTTATTCAATTTTAAATTTCAATATTTCTTCTCTATACTTTCACTATACGAGAGGAAAACTTATAAGGTTTGAAGAACATCATGTGAGCCAGTGGTGGAATGATGAGAGAGGAATTTTTCTTGGTTTGGGAACAACAGACGAGATTTCTGATGTTTTCTACGATGTTCTAGAGAGGTCAATGTTCGTAAGTGTGCCATCAACAATCAGACGAATAGCTCAGGATATAATGGAAGAGTTTCAGTATGTTTGGGAGCCAAACTTTAATTATGTGAACAGTACTCCAGGACAGGTCGAATCTATACTTTGTAGATTATGAGGAGCTGCTAGAATGTAAAGTTTTTGTGAAGCGGTTTTTGCAATGGACCTCACATGATCATCCCATAAGAGGGTGCTATTGGTGGTGACCCTGAGCATGGATATGGAAGACTTCATAGGAATCTTATTAGGGATTGTGTGAGCCGCATTGCTGGACAATATGCAAGCTTGAGTTTTAGTTGCATCAAACTCTACTAGATTATCAAATCCCCATTTCAAATGCATTGTCAGAACTCCATTATTTGCGTCAACCTGTCTATCTCGCTCCTCTGGATTTATTGGATGGTACAGAGGCCCTAGATGAGAAAGCGGTATGAAGTGTACCATCATTTGCCAACTTCTGGACAGGACATATGGTCCCTGTGGAACACCTAAGTTGATAGCCATTGCCTCCGTCAACCATCACATGGAGTGATATATCTGAGAGAAAACTCGATAGTAAGCGACAAAGTTGAGTTGAGGCGGCAAATCATATGACGGAAGTTTCACAAAAAGACTGTTGCCAGACTCTGTCAAATCCCTTGAAGATATCCAATGATATAGCTAGATATCCCCCTTCAATAGATTTCTGCCATACACGTGTTCCGTAGGCAAGCAGGTCTCTTGTAGATCTCTGCTGAAGAAAGCCATATTGCCGGTCATTCACATTTTTGGAGCTCTAGGTATTGAATGATCTCGATGTTGATTGCTTTCTCCATCACTTTAGAGATCACAGATAATAGTGCAATAGGTCTATAATTATTAGGAAGAGTTTTCTTTCATTTTTTTGGAATTGCATGAACTCAAGGTATCTTCCAGCTGGAAGGAGACACCAAGTTTATACGAAAGGGTAAACAACCTGCAGAAAATTGGTGTTAATTCAGGCGCATATTCCTTAAGAACGACAGGTGAAATTCCTTATATGGAGTTAACTTATCTAAATAAATAAGAGTTTTTGTACTTCAAAAGGGCCCAATCAGAATAATATTTGATTGCCTTTTCTTAGGGAAAATATTCGTACAGTACATATTCAATCTATATCTACAAGTCAAGTGTTGTTTGCATATAATAAATCATTGTTTAAACTTTCCTTATTAAATCAAATTATTGTGTTTATTTTCAACGTAACTGTAACAAACGTTCAATAAATCTATCTATCTACCTATAAACATTGAATTTTAACATTCCAAGTAAACACAAACCAGTGTTTATATTCTAATATTTGAAAATTGCATACCTGTAGCAAGTAAGTTAAAACCTTCCAAGCAAGTTTGCTGTTTGGCTTTGGTTTCATTATTTTATTTTGGAAGATAGATTTTACTGGGTCAAGACTCAATACATTAATGCGGTGAATTTCACGATTCAATGATCACACCGTGTTCTTATAATAAATGGTAGTAATTACAAGAATACTATCAAGAGATTGTCAAGCGTATTTCATTTTAACATGCCTTTTTTGCAATGGATGTCGCTCAACAACTCATTAAGCATTATAATTAACTTAGAAGTTTGAAATTAGAATTTACTTTCTTTAACCGTATAGATAATTCCATCCTGTTTATAGATGATGAACTACATTTACCTCTCATTATTGATGTAGATATTATCAACTGGGTACCAATTATGTACCATGAACCGACAGATGTGTCAGTAGATAAAGTGCCCAAAGTAAACTATTATTCTAATGAAAAGCAATTTACGAAAAATCATTGTAATTCTGCTTGATAAACCGCTGCATCACGTTTCTTGATTGTAAAGAACCAATTCTAGTTCCCTTGGAAAATGTTTCAATCAACCAATAAACAAACTTCTGTGCAATTTTACGTAACTGCTGCATGAAATGTACCAATTTGATCAATAACAAGACAGAACTTTTCCAGTCCCATTCTCATTACTTCAAATGTGGCAAGCCTTTTAGATTTATAGGATATTCTAACATAAATTGAATCAGCAGCACCGACTGGCATTCATCAAATTGATTAAAACAAAGGAGCTGCCGGGAGTATTCGCAGGGAATTATACCAGAGCGTAGTTAAATTAGATCGAAGTGAGTTGAGAGAGCAAGAAGGTTCATTCTCGAATGGGATGATAATCTACTGATTCAAAATAACGTTGCCTGTCATCCGTTCATCAACTTCAACTGGGATATTAAGAGCACTCGTATAGTGGACATGGAAGGGAGTCCACCACGTCTTTGAAAAATTAATCGATTAATCACTGTGCGGAGATTTTTTAACAGTGTCCCCAAAAATTCATTCAACTATTCAACGCATGACGCGACCAAATGACATTCTCTAACATATTTGTAGGTAATCTTGTAATAGAATTGTAGTTTTATTAAAAGGTTCGCACTTAAGGCATACAATATTCCATTTGGGAATAGATTTATTATTTTGGAATGGATCTAACCGATGAAATTGAAACAGCTGCTCATAAGATCAAAATGATTCCTCATCCGAACATTCAGACTGTTTCCATATAGGACCAGATATTTTTTTATGCTATTGAAAATATTCTGTATGTTTGTATTCTGTATATCTTCCCAGATTTCCTGCAGCTCAGTGACATTTACCTGTAAAGAAGGCACAGAAGATTGCTTTCAAATTATCAGTTTTCTCCGTAGGTCACGAGATGCACTAATAGAATTCACAACGGTGGATACACTAACACTAATAAGTACATCACCCTTATCTACTAAGGATACTAATATTAAAGTACTAAGGACATTTCAGCTACCAAGTAGCCATCATCAGAGGAAACTAAATTGGAGAACAAACTGTACCAGTTTAAATACTTACAAATATCATAAACTAATTTCAAACATTAATTGTCCCCCGAATAACACACCAAAATGGTTAGTGAAGGAATGTAGCAATTTCCAATCCCCACCACGTTTGTCTCTGGAAAATTTTTTGGAACTAGTTGCAAAATTGAAAGATCTATAATTTGAAGCTAGTGATCGAATGAAATTCAGAAGTATCTACCTTCAGTAATCAATAGATTCCATACTTTGTTTTCTAAATTCCCACAATCTAAGAAACCGCTTGGGTCAAGGTTTTTAGGCAATACCGTTGATAAAGTTCCATATTTCTATGAATCTGAAATTTAAAAAATTTATGTGAGTCATGTTCAAAATGCTGTGTGCGTCAACTTAGAATGATCATTTTAACTCGTTATAAAGAACTGCCCATGTAAATGAAAATAATATTGAAAAATCAGCATTAGCAGAACAAATTTTGAATACTAGAGGTAACATCATTTCTGAAGAAAGTTTATCACTTTTAAAACACAGTACGGACAAATATCTAGGTAATTTGGAAGGGATGGAAATTTATATGGCAAAAATTAATTTATTAAGCTATTGCATATAGCTTTTATCGCGGGCTTTGAGCGCGGCGACCAAATCAAGAAATTCCGTAACGAAAAATAATGTAAGACTTAAACACCTAACATGTGTCAAATTAATTAATTAATTTGAAGTTTCTAAAAGTGAGAAATTTCGCTATTTTATACGAATGTTATAACACTCTAGCGCTTTAGACTCCGGGATTTTCACGTGGCCTATCGAAATTAGAAGGTTCGAATTATCTAAAAACATAATTGCATGAACTCCAGACGTCCTCTGTAATTAGCTACGAACGAAATCATTTTGACATATGCCTCTAGGAGCTCGCTACGCGTCAGTTAGAGTTTATACGTTAAACGCGCGTAGCAGAGACCTGAGAGTACCTGTTTCTATTAAGCTATTGCATATATTGCATATAGCTTTTATCGCGGGCTTTGAGCGCGGCGACCGAATCAAGAAATTCCCTAACGAAAAATAACAGGAACCCGTTTATGTTGCGCTCTCTCGGGTGACTAATATTGAAAGATTGTATATCACGACAAAAAACGATAATTCTACATTCAAGTTTTATAATAATCGAAGGCAAGCTGCATCGACTGCATCTTTGTTGCAAAAATTCAAAAGACTGCCTTTAAATAGTGTTCAGACGACAGCTCAAAGTGTCTTAGATTTCATTAGTAATAGAAATGGCATTTCAATAATGACTTTCAATTGTCAAAGTCTAAATAGTCACAAATACGATTTACAAGATTCAGTTACGAGACAAACAAATGTTACTTCTTACCGAAACTTGCAAGGCGCATGATAGTCCGATTGAAATACCTAATTTCAATTGTATTGTTCAATTCAAACGAGATACTGTTCCAAAAGGTGGGGTAGCTATTTACCAAAATAATAATAATGTTACTAATATTATGACTCCGAATATTGAAATACATATTGCACACGTTAGCAATGTTAATGTTAGGCGCTCATTTGTTGGAGATATTTGTGCGTGCTTATGCAAACTTAGAAATGGCCTACACATAGTCATGGTGGCAATTTACATTTCTCCGAATCCAAAATTGGACGAGGTAGAGCATTTTATTCATCGCACTTTACTGGAGTACACTGAAGAAGAGTCGAAAATACTTGGTACAAATGGTAATAAATTTCCACTTATCTTGGCTGGCGATTTCAACATCAACTTCGCTGATAAAAAATCAGAGCGGTTGACAACTTTTCTTTCGGAAAAATTGAATTTGAAAATGATCCACAAGAATCCACAACAAAATATGGGACCACCATTGACGCGGTATTTTCCAGATATTTAGAGGATATCAAGTCTCAAACTTATGTCTCTTATTTCAGTTATTCAGTTACCATAAACCTATAGTTTCAATGATAACAAATTCCTGAATAACCTACATGTATTGTAAGATAATAAAAATATTTTAAACGATATTAACTTCTCATTTATTCAATAAAAGAAAAAAAATTGTTTTCTTATCGGTCATCACGCTCAAAAGTAACTTGAATTAATATCAAAGAAAAAACTTGAATTAAACTATCAAAGAAAAGAAAATACTGCATAAATTTAAAAAAATAAATAATTATAATTGCATAAGTTGAGAAAAAATGCTATGCAATAGCTTGACCGCGGCAGTCCCCGAGTGCCACACGTATCTTTTTATATTCAGTTTTGTTTCCAGTGTATATGGTAACCCCTTATTTGCATTATCAATCCCAAATAGTAATAAAATAGGTACATTTCATTTTCTAATTTAGTTTCATCACCATCATCCTTTGAAGGGAGGGGGCTTTGAACCCAAATGCACTTAGGTCACTTAGTTGGGCAACCCGTGATCAGAAGCCTATTCTATTCTAGCAGGTTTGTGGCCACCAGAAACCCAGAATATTGCCAACGCTGGCTTCCATAAGTTCTTCTGGAAGCAGTTATGATTCTCCGAAATGACGGCGTCTGAGGGATATCAATGCAGGCCATTCCATCAGAATGTGAGAGACAGTTTCTTCCACCTCTCTGCATTTCCTACATCTTCGATGCCCATAATATGAAGGTGTTTGTTAAGATGACAGTGACCGGATAGGATTCCAGTCATCTCTCTGATGTCCCTTCTTTTCAGAGGAAGGACTTCTTTTGGGGGCCTAGGCACAGGCTCTTTGATGAAGAGCTTGGCCTGCCTCAAGCGTGGTAATTCTCGCCACAGTTCAGACCACTCTTTATTCAGATGACCCAGGAGGGCGAGACCCCACGCAATTTGATAAAGCCACCATTGGCGCCTATTTTCATAGTTTTTTTTCGCAAGTTTTCCATGGCACGAGTCAATATTCCGTAGATCTTCGCCTGAAGAACCATGCAGTAAGCGCCTAGAATCACTGAGATAGTGCCTGACCTACCTTGAACCCGTCTGTGAAATATACGAGCCCACCTAGTGACAGTAGAGTGAGGGTTTCGTTACTCCAATATCCTCTATCCGGGATGAGGATTTTGGGAGAAGTGAGACATATAGCTGGAATCATACTATCTTGCTTTATTTCTAGTATTGTGCATTTGAAGATTGCCTCACTTAAAATTGCTGAGTGTCCACGAGAGTAGTGCATTTTGGTTCAGTGAACTAGGCCTTTTAATCTATACGCCGTTCTCATGGCTTCAGTTCTTATATATAAGTGTAAAGGTGATAATCAGGCGAAAGCTGCCAATTTACCTACGCATGCAAGCCGCTGCAGTCAGTCCAGGGGGCGCTGGGACAAACTAGTCCTTGTCCACCATACTACCTCAGCATAGGTCACCATAGGTTTTAGTTTACTCTGATGATGGCTACTTGGTAGACCTTACTATTAGTACTTTAATAGTAATTTTAGTGGATAAGGATAATTATTACGTAATTATTGGTGTATGTTACCCAAAACACGAGATGTTCTGGGTATGTGGTACATTATTCCAGATTTGAGTTATCTAGTTATACAAATATTAATCTGGCCTCGACCATGTGCTGAGAAAAATGTTCACCTCATAAAATATTAAGATCATTGTTTTAGTACTTTTGAGGATAAGCAAATACAAACACGAGGAAACTTTACCACTTCAATATCGTCATTGACTCCTATAATAATTTTAAGTAGGTTATAAAAAATATGATATTATGAACGATCCGAATTATATCCGAGGAAGTATGGTAGTAGGAAGTATGCAGTATTATATAAAACGTTTGTGGTTTCATCATGTAGACTTCCCCTTTCGTCACAATTCGTGGAGCACTCAGTGTTGCATGTCTGTTTCATTCTACTCCACCAACCAAACCGGACCAACCCTATCTTTATTATCATAATTACACTATAATTATATTCATAATAGAGTGTAGTAGACCCGTTAAGCATAGGCGTACTATTCAATTCAAAAGAATGGAAACCTGTTACGTTATTCATTCTTACTAAAAAGAAATAATTAGATTCGTAGAGACGGCAATAAAGGCAGTATATCATCGATTGTTAACAATAGAACTTCGGTCGATTCAATTATAATCATCCACATTAAAAAAATAACTGTTTGGCGTGTATGTAGTATATCGAGTCAATAAACTTGTATTGCAATGAAAGTCATGGGTTGGTTTCATTCCATGATATGCACAATTTAACTGCCGTTACTAGGTTACCGAATCACAAATTGAATAAGGAAATTCGGATAAAACACAAATTCACACATGAATAATTAACTGATCAGTAGATCACCAAGTTCCCTCAGCCCCTTCTGTGGGTTAAATGTATGACTTAGTAATATATATATATATAGCTTTCTTTATTTCAAAACTTGTATACTACATATCACGACCGAGGTCTCGACATCCAAATTTCTTGTGATCTGGCAATATGTGTTTTATAACTCTAAGTATTATTATATTTTATTGTCAGGTGAACAGTCAAAATCATTGAATTGAAGGACTATATCAACCTTCTTTTCAAGATCCCATAGATTAACTAACTGTAACCTTATCATAAAGTACGGGAACTCAGGGCAGAATGGAATACGATCTTAAAAATTGATTATACACGAATAATTTGTGTAAGTGGAGACTCAGTTTTGGTATCAATGGTTTATTATGTACAACATGTAATATTAAAAATGCAAAACTCATAATTGATGATACTTATTGTTCCACTATTGATAAGAAGTAATCACCATTGTTTACTAAAAATACTATTAAAGTACTGAAGACCTTCCGGCTACCAAGTAACGATCATCAAAGTACACTAAATTATGAATCAAAATGTGCAATCATTGCAATTGTGGAAAATAACCAACATACGGTTGCATGATGCGTACCTCGTCTGGTCTTAAAAATGGTATGCCAAATGTCCATCTGAGCCACATTCCAATTACAGGTTGGTTATTCTTGTATTCTCGAACGAGACCAAATTCCTGAATTTTCCTGAACCATGCCTGGGTGCGATGGAATAAACAGCCATGGATTATCAAGCCAGGACAACGGGATCTCAATGAGACTTGAATTGCATATTCAAAATCCATAACAACCTTGTATGGAAAAAATAGCCAGCGATATTCCCAACATTTATCAATTATTAGTTGAAATAAAATGTCGTGTTATTTTTTCTTTGTTTGATAACAAACAAAATAACAACGGTATGTAATTGTTGTTTTTCACTCTATGGATGGTGAAAAGTTGCTTGAAATGTTGGACACAATATTCAAATGTGCCATCCATATAAATCGTTCTCATTTGACATAAAAACTGAAGACTTGGAATAGTTCCAAAAACTATAATTTGATTGACAGGATCGTTGATAAGGACCATATTGTCGTTGTCACATATGTATTTTGTATTATATATATCAACGTATAATATGAGTTTGACTTGAGTCAACACAGAGTGGAAATGTTAATGTATATAATATGAGTTTGACTTAAGTTAGAAAAAAAATTCAAAGTTCAAAGAAAAAAATTGATTTGCAAAAAAATGTACATTTTTTAAGCGAATAAAAAGGTCGTCGGTAGGTAGGTATACCGCAGGTAGCTCGTGCGCTAGTCGTATACTGACCCTAGCGGCTTTAAGCGGCTTTGTGCGCTAGTCGTCAAACGCCCTTAAATACTATTTGGGGATAATAATGTAAACAATAGGTTACCCTCAGCTGGAGATAAATCGGAATTTAATAAATTGCTTTTTTGTTTATACATTTCCATCCCTTCTAAATTATCTAGATAATTGTCTGTACTGTGTTTTAGAAGTGATAAACTTTTTTGAGAAATGGGGTGGACTGTTTTCAAAATATGTTCGGCTACCGCTGATTTTTCACCATTATTTTTCTTTATATGGGGAAAATGTTCCTTCTAGTTTGACCCACATAGCATTTTGAAGACGACTCACAATTGATTTTAAAATCCCGGATTTGTCGAAATCGGAAAGTTTAATTTATTAAATCCCGACTTATCTCCAGATGTAGGGGTCATTCACAAATTACGCAACGCAGTTTTGGAGGAGAGGGGGTCATGGATTCGTTACATTTTGTGACGAAGGGTGGCTGGGGGTTTATACGGTCGCGTTACGTAACAATATGTAATTACAAATTCGGTTGTAATTGTCTAGATTTAAAATGAACGGGCGTACTTGAAGTATTTAAAATTTAAGCGCGGATTCTGTGCAGCCGATAAAGTAGAATTCTTGGCGGTTCAAATCATCTGTTTTTATTTACCGTTTGAGTACCTATCCATATAAATAAGCACACATCTCTAGACACAAGTGTGATGATTTGATTTTCTACTTTTACAACTAAGAAACAATGTCTGGTAAGAACAAAAATTCGTATAGCAAATTGTTTGAGGCTGTGAAATATGCGTATTCGTCTTCAAAAAGTAACGCACAGATACGAACAAAAACGAATGATATATGGAATGAATTGAAATCTCAACACAAATGCCCAGGTGCTCAACGTGATGAAGCTACTGATATTGTGATTAAAAATTTGATTGATTCGGCGAATAGAAAAAAAGCTGAAAGGAAACATTTTTTTTTCCAAAGTAAGTACCATTTTTTGATACAACAAAATGAGAATTTGAGGGGGATACACTTATAACACTTTAACGTAATATCACAGGGAGGACTCAATGTTTTGTTACGGTTCTTGACAAAGGGGGAGGGGCGATGGAAAAATAGTGAAAAGCAGCGTTACGTAATTTGTGAATGACACCTGAGGGTAATTCATTGTTTACATTATTATCCCCAAATAGTATTTAAACAGGCACATTTTGATTTATAATTTAGTTTACTCTAATGATGGCTACTACTAACTCTTTATAGTTCATTACATACTTATTTTTCAAAATTTTACCCCATACCTACATGGGACAGAACAGTATAGCTAAGTTATAACGAGAAATTAATACAGGAAGTGGCGGAAAGTAATTTTAAAAACTAGAAACTTTACAATGTTCACATACTAAGATTGCTTTGTCATCTTCACTGTTAATGCTACTACAAGACTTATGGGCCCATTTCAGACAACTTTGACACGACACCCAACTTTCATCTAATGTTTAATAAAAATCTCCACAATAAAGACTTTTATTATCTTCTCCATTTTAATCAGTCTAACTGTCTTCGGTAATGTTCTTTATCCCTTTCACATTATTCTTCAAAGCTTTTTTTGACATTTCTTACACCTCCGTTAGGTTTGTTATCAAATAATTTATTCTTGCTATTTTCTTCTCTTCCCTTTCTCTTGCGTTCTTTTTCCTTTTCACTCTCTTCTTCCTTTTCGAGCGCGATTTTTAGTTCCTCTTGTTCAGGACTAAAAACCTTGATAAATTCTCCTTCTGACTTATTTATTTTGTAATCTGCATTCTAGCATACTGCATTGCTAATTCCATTCTAAATTTTTTTCTATACTTTGACTACACTAGAAGAAAACTTATAATGTTCGAAGAACATCGTGTCAGCCAGGGGTGGAATGTTGGAAGAGGAGATAGGCATTTGACTTTTTCTTGAATGTTTTGAGGTCATAGGCAAAATGAAAGGAGTTCCACAACTTCGCTGTTTTCTAGTAGTAAACATATTGTATCGAGATTTAACGTAATAGAAAACCAAGTTTTTGTGACGCGATTTTCGCAATGAACCTCACATGATTGTCCCATCAGAGGGTGTTGTTGGTAGTGATCCCGAGCATTGTTATGAAGGACTTCATAGGAATAGTTGTACCTTGAAACGGATGTGAAACGGCAGCCCATCTATGCTGGGCGCAAGTGAAACGGACCCGCTCGGGTCGGTTTATATTGACCCAACTAGCTCAATTTGAAATAGTTAATCTCAGGGCTCGTAGTGAAACGTGCCTTGTGATTCTAGACTGGTGAATTGTTTGAGCGCCAATTGCTTACTGAACAACTATAAAAATAAATGAATTCACAGCCTAGAATACAAGCACCACGAGATGGTTTATTAGTTGATGGAAATTAGAAAAACAATACAAGTTCAACTTAACAATTTGATTTATTCCAGATGGAATTTGGTAATTAACAAAAATAAATTTACAGTTTATATAATGTATTAATTTATAAATAAAATGAATTTTGAAGTAACAGTTACAAAATTAATCAATTTGTATATAAAGTATTTTGAGTAAATTGTTATGAAATTATCTCAATTACTTAATTGAAAGAATGGATAGTTAAATAATAAAGAGACCACGAATGGCTCTAAAAAATTTAGCGAAATACAATTTTGGTGAAAAACAAAATCAGAAAATGAAATAGTGGTCACTCAACAAGAAAATGTTACTCTCCTTGGAACTCGTAGGAACTGGAAGCTGGTCCTGTCAGGAAAGTCACTAAACCGTCTTGGAGTGAAGGGGTGAGGAACCTCAGACGTTCAAACCCTGTAATGTCAAAGAACGAACAGTAACTTACTTGAGATCAAAGGACAAGTAACACCGTCGGCCGGAATAACCAAATAATTCCACCTCCGATAATGTTATGTTGAGTTTTGGTTGCATGAAAGTCTAAAAGATTATCAGATCCCCATTTCAAAATCTTTGCCAGATCTCCATTAATTGCGTCAACCTGTCTCTGTCTCGCTCCTATGGCTTCATTGGATGGTATAGGGGCTCTAGGGGAGAAAGCGGTATGGAGTGAGCCATCATCTGCAAAGCAGTGGACGGAACAGGACGTCACTTCCAGTAGATCGTTGATATGGATCAGAAATAAAGTTGGTGCCAAGACAGATCCCTGTGATACACCAGCATTGATAGTCATTGTATAGGAGAATACTCCGTTAACCACCACATGGAGTGATTTATCTGAGAGAAAACTCGATAGTAAGTGACAAAGTTGAGCCGGCAAACCATGTGACGGAAGTTTTCCAGGAAGGCTTTGGTGCCAAACTCGGTCAAATGCATTGGAGATATACAATGATATAGCTAGAGATTCCCCATGTCATTCACAATTTTGTAGCTCTCTAGGTATTTGATGAGCTCGATATTAATTGCTTTCACTTTAGAGATCACAGTTAATAACGCAATGGGTCTTTAATTATTAGGAAGGGTCTTCTTTCCTTTTTTTGGAATTGATCCCACTCTAGCTGTCTTCCAACTGGAAGGAAACACACCAAGTTTGTATGAAAGGGTAAACAGTAACAGAAAACTGGTGATAATTCAGGCGCCCATTGCTTCAGATCGGCATGTGGAATTATGTCTGGCCCCATAGACTTTTAGGTATTGAGATCAAGCAGAGTGCGCCAAATTGTGCACTGACGAAAGACAATTTCAGGCATATAGCTATCGATGGCAGCAATATTAGGAGGGTGCTTCCCTTGTGGATCCAAAGTTGAATTGCTGCAAAGTTTCCGGCAAAAAAGTGTCTTTTTCTTGTGGTGTAGTGGCGAGTGTGCCATCATATTTGGTTAGGAATGAACTGGAAGTGAAATTCCTACCAATCGCTTTGGCGAAAGTTCAAAACGGCCATTCGGACGTTCGACAAGCTTTTATCTTATTTTGGCATTATATGCCTCTTTCGAATCGTTTATTGTTTCATTACATTGGCTTCAACATATTTTGTTTTGGTCTCCAGACATGGGTTACCACGCCAACGACAGTATGTTTGTTGATGTGTTTATGTTGATTATCGAAAATGGGTTTGTTTTTGATTTTGTATTTCGCCTTGTTATTGTATACATTGTTACGAATTCGTTTTAAATAATAGATTTGAAGAATATACTTTACAAGGAATGGGAACATTCTTTCTCTTTGAATAAATTTAAAAAATACAACACGTGTTTCAAGTGATTATCAAAATTATATCGCTTTTGTCAAATCACACTCGTACTTTGTGTGATTTCCAAGGCAACATAATTCGTATCTCAAAATCGTATTAAATCTTTATTGCGATAATCACTAATACACTTGTAATACTGAAAATTTTATAAAATCTTGAAATGTTCTCTGACTAGGCGTAGCATAAGGAGGAAGTTTGCAATTTAGTCCATTATACTCGACTTTTTTACCGTATCTTCTGACAATCATGAAATCCTCTGTAAAACAATGATTCGACTATTCAAACAAAACTTAAATTCTCACATCAAAGTGTCAAGTTCCCAAGTCTTTAATTCTAAAATGCATAACCACTTCTTTGATGTGCAGCTCCCTCAGTAATTTTAACAAGAATATCCATTTGCAACTGTCTTTGTGTTACAGTTACACAATGATGTTTTAAAATAACAAACCTTACGACTTAAATCATTCTTGTCGATTCCTGTTTTATAATCTGATGTGAATATTTTATTAAAAATTATTGGAATTTGCTTAATTTTCTCCTCATTGTCATTAAGTACATTTTTGTTATATAATTATCAACGAAAACATAATGTTAAGACATATGTTAGCCTGCAGAGGTGCCTGTTATGATTTGTTATACATAATTAGTGACTAATTTCAAAGTTGCCGCCAAGACATTCTAATAGTAATATTGATTACGGATAGAAAGCTTTTATTCGATCTCTAATTTAATTAATAAGATCTAACGAATGTATCGTTCTTATATGTATTACCACGTTGTATAACAACAAAGGAAAGTATTTTTAATATCTATTTGAAATGTTTCGTAAGAGAATTTTTGGTCCAGTAAATTGTAATAAAAATAACTACTGGATATGCTCAAATATTTACATTAAGCTCTTCAACCACTCTAGAGATTTATTTAACAACTGTGTTGATCGATCGTAGTTGAGTTTTCCATTTCAACATAACAATCAAATTCTCATTGACGAAACTACCAGCAAGTGGAAAATTAGGAGCCCGATTATTCAATTGATAAGTAAGTGTATAAGTAAGCCCGCCACATAATTCATTTGTGTACAACTTTATCTATAAAAAGAATTAATTACACTTATGTTGGTGGAGGACTAGCTGTACTATGCTTTGCCTATAACTGAGATAAAAAAAATTCAACCACTTTATGTTATGACCGCGCTGAATGCAACGTTTTAACCGTGTCATCATACAATCGTATGGAATGTTATGAGAAAATTGGGCTTCTGTATTTAGGTAACATTTCAACTTTTTTGTTAACGTAATTTCAATAAGTTGATTACTATGAAGAATTTAGTAATTTCGGCCATCAGAATTAATTCAATGCTTGAATACAATAGAATAACTATTGCTGCTAATAATAATAATATTAATTAATAATGAATCTTGACCCAGAATGAATTATATATAAATTCTCGGCAAATAGGTCACACTAACACGTATGTTTATTATTTTCGCAATTTTCACAAGACAGAATGTATGGCCATAAGTATAGTTCAAGAAACAAAAACAAAAAAAAATTCCATCTTCCTCACTATACACTGTTTCTATTCTATTCTATTCTATTATAATCATCAATTTTAAGGAAATCAATTATTATAACAGATCTATCCTGGAGAAGATTCACATGAAACGTAACTCCAAGTCTGTACATCATAGAACAGACACTCAGTCATTAAGTCAGATTTATACTAATTTAATTAATTAAAACCCTTGCAAATTACTGTATGCGCCTTTAAAATGTTAAAAGTATATTTTATGTAGAATGCTCAAATAACAATATTTCTAATAAGGTCTGACAACCTTTTTCTATTACCTCATAAATCTTTAACATCTGGTTCGAATGTGGATACTTGAGCGTTATATTTTTTGGTTTCAGTCGTATACAGACTCGCTAATGAAGTCAAGTTTTCCAGACAAATTACATAAACTCATATGTACATATTCATTTTGCTTAAATTTATGAGCAGTGTATAGAGTAGAAACAAAGATAAAAATTTAAAAAGAAATAATAATTATTTCCAATGATGTGTAAATTGCGAAACGTGTAAGTACCTACATTTTTTACATCATTATATTAAACTGAAAAATTAATGTGTAAATATGCCTATTTGTTCTTCTGGACGGCACATGAATCTTCGAAGATGGTACTGTCGGTCATTCCTTGGAAGATTCTAGCACTAAAACTGTGAAAACGATGAATGTTGGTTAAGCAATGTATATCGTATTTCATGCTGGTTGTACAGCAGGTTTTATTCATAGTGCAGAACTAATAATTTCTTCAAAAACAAAGGATGTCCATCATCATAGTGAAATGTATCAAAACAACTTCTCAAATTGGTTGAAATTTCAACTTTTAGTGAATTTAAAAGAATCATCACTATCGTTGTGGATATTGAATAAATTGCCTTTAAACACCCCCAAGAAATGTGATATACAATAAAGGTTAAGTGGGAATAATATAACTACATTATGATAACACCTTTAAACAACAGTTGTTGATCTTGGTAAAAATGAATAAGCCACAAAAGCACTGTAATACATTGTTGGCGTGGAAAAAGTAGAAGTAGAATTGTCCTGACAAAGGGACGATTTATACTCTTCTCAAGGAACTTTTTCATAAATCAAACGTGCATTGATTCAGGCATATTTAATTAACACATATTTTAAATGGTGAATAATGATTTTAAAAATGTAAAAACGTAAAATAAAAGTAAAATGAAACCCGTCGCAGTACGCTTATCAAAAAATAATAGCAGTTACATGGAAAATCTTTTCATAATTTCATTTTAAACGTTATGAACGACTCTCGTATTTCCCCTTGCATTTAAAATTTGTTTTAAAACGTTGATCCTTCAAAGTTTCAAATTGTGGTATGTATAGGTTCTGGAACATATCTACATTATGATTCGATCTAATGAGAATTGATCGACCTTGATTATCCATCACAATAACCATCGATCGTAGATTTAATTAACTTTTATCATACCTTCTTCAATTGAAGTTTCATCATAAGAATTTGACTATTACAGGTGGCAGGTGGCATCCCCAAGACAGACTGGAACTCTAGTTCTATGTCTACTAGACGCAAAATCCACATGAAACCTAAGATTTTTAGAAGGAATGTTCATCCCATAATAATTCAAGCTGATTTGTCTAACTTATAGACCCTCGATATTTTGGATGTTCTGGAACAATAACCTATGATTTCCGGAAGTATTTTATATTTATGTAATTAATAATTAATGTAGGAACTATGTTAGCGAATGCCACATATAATGGAAGGTGTAGCATCGGCATTTTATTGTTGTTTTTGTCCTAGTCCATTTTCCAGCATGTCTCGAGGACATGCTGTCTCCTATTGGGAAACATTTTTAAACTTCTATCGTTGCACCCTTTACTATGTGATATGTAATTTTATACATATTTTACCGTCTCTCTCTGTCTCTCTTCTCTCTCTCCCTCCCTCTTTCCCTCTCTCTCTCTCTCTCTCTCTTTCTCTCTCTCTCTCTCTCTCTCTCTCTCTCTCTCTCTCTCTCTCAAGACACTTAAGCATTAACACACTAGAAGGTAAGTGAAACGCTTATATTAATCAGATAAACTCGTACTCAACAACAATAAAATTTAATAATAAAAATTAAATTAATAATAATAAAACAATCATTATGACAATTGATAATGAAATAATAATATAATTAACTTTATTACTAATAAGAATAAAAATGAGATCAAACTCTAAACTCAAATAAAACAAACCTGATTATCTAAATCAACTAAAAGACAGAAATATAACTGAGATTATTGAATTATTCTCCAACTAGGCTGAACCTAGGGGATCGAAACTAAATGAACTGATTTGAATGTATTATTGAACTTAAACTTGAATAAAAACTGAGAAGAACAAACTTTGATTGAAAATCTAAATTAACTCTGATTTAACGAAATCCACCTTTCCTACATAAAACACTCTGAAGAAACACTATTGATAAGAAATAATCACCTTTATCCACTGAAAATACTATTAAAGTACTGAGGATTTTCGAGCTACCAAGTAGCCATCATCAGAGTATACTAAATTATAAATCAAAATGTGCCTGTTTAAATGCTAATTGGGGATAATAATGTGGGGATAATAATATCCACAGTGTGAACTCTTTGTAGTTTATCAACTCTGAAGAAACTATTGAAGTTAAATGAATTGAAATTTACTAAGCTAAAAAATATAACTGAAGGTTTTTCGCATTTCTCCGAGTATTTATAATGCGTCCTTTTCCTTAAAATCAATCTACAATCAAGAGAAGGATCGAATCGTTTAACCAATAATTTTACTTATAGTGATCCTGCTTTTAATTTTGTAAGAATGATATTTCTAGTAAATTTGGAAGAATGGTTAAACCAATAAGCAGTAAGATAGTTTTTAATTTTCTCTCTCTCTCTCTCTCTCTTGCTCTCTAAGCGTCTCCAAATGGTTAACATTAACATTTATCATAGCTTAGCATTTGTTTTCCGTCTTATATTCGCTATTCGTCTTGACAGGTTTATGATTTCCTTTAGAACAAGAAATTTGTGTGAAATTATTGATCATATTGACCGACTTCGGCTATGGTATCATATCAGCCTCCTTGAAGCGGGGAATCATGGTTCATGTGTTATTGATACTGAACAAAAAACATCTGGCAACCCCTAGATGTTCTTCTTACTTCTTTTTTATATATTTTAATCTTACATGAAATTTTAATTTTCTAAAAATGATTTTGTTTTGAATATTGGAAATGACCTGTACTGAACCCTTATTACAATATTGTAATTTCCGTTACTATTACGGCCATCTTCAGACGGTATTCAAATACAATTAAAACACAAAACTTCAACTATAAATATAGTCATCGGTAGGTAGCAAAGGATTACTGTGGTCATTCATTTCTAAATCTCAGAGGATTATCACAATAGGATTACATGGTGGGTTTTTACAATCGAATAATAACGAATTGCTATTAACACCAGGGTATAGAAGCTAATCAGGACAATAATTCATCGAATAAATACATTACATAGCTTCAAATAATGGTGAATAAATAAGGCCTGTTTGATCATTATAAGAAGTAGGGTATTGTTTATTGTTCTTATTCAATAATGAAGATAAAATAAAGACAATTGATAAATTTGGATTTTATAAGCAATCTTGTCAGGAATGCAATTCCTTTTATAGATGCCAAAAAGGACACTTATTTTCTATTATGTTTAATGAACCAAAAAGATGCTTTAGATTATCAAAAACAGGTTCCACATTTGCAGATCAGTTTTTCGATAATAATCATACCTGATAAAAACCGTTTACATATTTCACATAATGCTGGCAAAGGCTGCAATCTTTGGAAATTTGCAAACTGAAAAACAATACCCTACTTCCTAATGATCAAAAAGAACTACTTTATTTAGAATTATTTGAAGCTATGTAATGTATGTATTTCACTAATTATTGTCCTGATTATCTTTTATACCTGTTTATATTCGTCATTATGGGAATGTAAAAACCCACAATGTGATCCTATAGCAATAATCCTCTTAAGTTCAGGAATGACCAACCACAATAATCCTTTGCTACATACCGATAAGTAAATTTATAGTTGAAGTAATCTGTTTTAATTGTAATTCAATATTGTCTGAAGATGACGTAATAACTAAAACTCGAGTAACGGAAGTTACAAACCAGAAATGTGTTGCCGCTTGAAGAATTGATATATAGTGTGCGTGATGGCAAAGTTACTCTTCGCAAATCATTTGATTTGGTTATTGATATTTATATTGTTTCACCTTCTATAAGATTTTCTTCGCATATGTGTATAGATAATGAAATAAATTATTAGTACTCGTGAGTATCCGATATTGGCTTAAAAGGTCTTACCAAAAATTATACCATATATTTCTCTCCTTAATTTAATTTCTTCTCACGACCATTAACTGATTAAAATTAATCCGTCATAGAATTTTGCCGGTGCAGTACCCTCCAGCAAAGTTACATAATATAGTTGAACAAAAGGTTATTATGGCAGAAATCAATTGAATTCCTGACAGTAATATTTCTCAATCGTAACTTTTAATCGTATCAGGATATGCTTACTTCTTAGAGACTTGCTCTCCTTGACTTTCCCTTTGGTTGAAGAAATGTTTTGAAGACTGAAATATTTGTAGTATTGAGTGGGCATTTGATACACCTGGATAGACAAGACGTTTATTGCTGTCTCAACTAACATTCATCTATCCTACTTTATCGTCTAGTTCAGATCTTTACCTATAACCAGTTACTGAATCTATTGTGATAAAAGGTATGCTTGTTGTTTTCATAATTTTCAGTGAATTTTTCTCCCAAGCGTCCGGCACAACATCAATTAATTTAAATGAACACTTACCTATTCAAGTATTCACTACGTGCTAAGTTATTTGAGATACTGATTATGACATGAATATTCACTTACAGGTTCATGGGATCTTAGAGACACTAATTCCATTGGAAATATTTTTTTAATTCAATTTTAATATGTATGTTGTTGGATGAATAGGAATAGTTTCAAGTAAAAATATTGAGTCTTGAATTGTAACAGTACAAACTAATATTAACCTATTCAAAGAGATTTAGATTTATGAGCATTAGTTGTAATGCCTTTCCTCCAAATTGTTTTGAACTCAAAATAATCATGAAAATTCTTGGCTGCCGGATGGATTCCGCATCACAATGGCATCTTCAGGGCAGTGAAAGATTTATATTTAATTTTAATACATATTTTACCTAATATTATAAGATTATCTTATGCAAAAAAAATTTATAAACGAATTCCGAAACACTATAAAAAGAAACAATCAGTGGATAAGGGGTTCACTAAAAATACTGTTGAAGTACTGTAACCGCCGTCAGGGTAAGTTACTTTCTTTTTATAGGGATAGGGTTATAGTGTATCCATAGTGTATATTTCGAAACGTTCAATTGTCCAATTATTATTGTTTGGTGGTACCTCTGCTGCGAAATAATGGTATATTGACTAATTTTTGCATTCTATGATGGGCAATACTCATTTTGCCGTTATCTTGTAGAATAAAAGAATGTAAATGTTTCTCTCTCATATTTTTTGCCAGAGTTGGAAATAATATATTCATATTTTATCAGTCAAAAACCATATGTTTCTTCTACAAAGATGTTGCTAGATCGTGAATTGAATTGAAGTAGGTAATGGTAATTCATTTTCTTATTCATAGACCAGATTTACGAGATATAAATATTCTCAAATCAATATATTATAACCGTGCTTCTATCGAGAGCTACTGCCATAAGTGAAGTGAGAATCAGTGGGCTTGCGCGCACCGCATATAATTAAATACAACTATAGCGCTTCACTTGTTTCTCTTGCAAAAAATACAATGGACTCTGAAAACTTTCCTAAACATCGGTGATTAAAACTGAATCTGTGTATACTAGCTGTTATCCACTGACTTCGCCGCCGCTTTAACTAATACATTGCAATTAATTAGGAATACCTGAAGGATACAAAGTTCATTAATAGTTGTAATTTTTGCATGAATTCATTAGTAACTAATGAAATATTTAATACCTGAAATGTAGTAGTCTGCGTCAAACTAGATTTTTTTAATGTTCTTCAATGGTTTTTAATTAGGAAAGGATCTAGTCTAATGTTAGTATTTGTGTGGGTGTAATAACCTATTTTTGCACGTTCTAATGTAATTATCATCAATTAATGAAGTACATTTGAATTATTTATTACATATATTCAGAATCATCGTCTAAGGTACCAATGTAATCACTGAGAACTGGTACTTTTCATATAAGCAATCAAAGAATAATGCATTGAAAAATTTACACAGTACGTCGGCCTTGTAATCTTATGTCTTGGAAAGTCATTTCATTGTATTCAATTGAAATTGCGAATATTTTTTAATTATTATGTTATTAGGTTGTGAACATGCATGCAATCATGAATTGTATGATGGAAACATAATCCGTTTAAATTCTTAAATGTTTTAATAAATGGAAAGTATTATTAATTTATCTTTAATTGCTGTACACTAACTGATATCATACTATTTACATTAGTTCAATTTTCTTAGGTGTGATTATTAATTGCCACTTCTTCACTAAGGTATTTCAATTATCGAATAATGTATCAAATAACAATACTACAAATAAGTATGTTTGTGAGATTTATTTGGAAATAACTTCATTCTGTAGTTCAATGAAAACATATTAGTGAAAAGTCTCTCTAGTTTTGATAGATCAGTAATATTCACGAACTAGTAGTTATAGAAAGCTGTTTCGCTCTTCGCATAAAGCCCATCAGTAGATCAAGAATGTTTGTAACGTTACTGCTGAAGATACAAATAACCGATTCCATGAAATTTATTCGAAAAAAATTTCATTTCTTCGAACGGAAAATTGATCGAAAGGAAAATTGTACGAAATGAAGATTCTTCGAAAGGATCATTATTTTTCGGAATGTAACAGCGCATGTTGTGTGTTATGAAGTTATAGGCTAACCTAACCTAACCTACCCTGGAATTAAATGGGTTAATGAAAATAAAACAACGTTAGTAGAGGTATCCAAATAACATATAATATACGGCGTTCCATTCGAATTTATCGAGAAAACTTAGACGCAGGATTTTGACTCACCCTGTACACTAATATAAAATAATTTCAAACACAGTCGTTGGAATTGAAATAGGAATACATTTTGCATGTTTTTGACGCATGAATTGATTGTATACCGACGTATTAAAAAAGATACAGGGCGTCAAAAGTACCTTTTAGTTTTTAGAAAAATGTGTATAATTATTCTTAAATGATTCTATATAGACCCATATATTGGGTAAATGGCCAAAAAGAGTGCGATCCAAAATTGAAACACTGTACACGGTGTTTTATTGAAAAAGTAAGTTTGGTTCGTGACGAACTTATGATGCGTAACCTGTATATCCATAATAGTTCTCTGCAGTCCTCCCAATTTTTATATTTAATTTTTTTTTGTAACTGGGTAGTAACTGGGATATTGTAGTTGAACCACTTTGTATATCGAAATTGTAGGGTGTTTAATTTTAGACCTTTATTTGAATAATGCAAAATTTATCTCTAGATTTTGTAAAAGTATACGAGGGCAAGGTCTCTGAAAAATAAAACAGATGGCGCCACAATCGAAAATCCCATCTGACATTTGTGATGTACCATCTTTAAATAGAATGCATTAAAATTTTCAGACTGATATGTCATTCAGTTCTGATTTGGCACCCATCGAAAGCAAGCAACCTTTGTAAACATGGAAAAAACTGAATTTCGAGTCTCGATAGAACATTATTTCTTGCGTGGAAAAGATATTAGGCAAACCAAAGCATCGCTTGTTTAACATCATGTCATGTAAATTGAGGTTACAACGCCAAAAGTCGTCGAAAAATGCATGGTATGATATTGGACGATCGGCGAGTTAAAGTACACCAGATTGCTGAGGCTATGGGCATCTCAACCGAACGGGTGCGGAACATTTTGCATACATTTTTGAATATGACAAAGCTATCTGTCAGATGGGTGCCGCATTTGCTCTCTCTGTTGACAATAAGCTCGACCGTGTGACAACTTCAAGGGAGTGTTTGGTGATGTTCAAGGACGATAAGAAGGACTTTTTGCGCCGTTTCGTTACCGTGAACGAAACACGGATCCATCACAACACACCAGAGACCAAAGAAAAGTCGAAACAGTGGACTGGTCCTGCCGAATCGAAGCCGAAAAAGGCTAAAGTGAGTTTATGGACTAACAAAGTCATGACGACAATGTTTTGGGATGCACGAGGTATCGTCCACGTCGATTACCTTGAAACGGGCAAAGCGATCACTAGAATATATTATGTAGAGCTGTTGGATCGAATCGACCCCGATTTGAAGCGAAAGCGGTTGCATTTGGCAAAGAAAAAGTGCTCTTCCATCAGGAGAATGCACCAGCGCATAGGTCCGCAGTTGCAATGGCAAAACTGCATGAATTGCGCTACGAATTGGTTCGTCATCTACCATAGTTCCAGATTTGACCCCCTGCGATTTTATCTATTTTAAACGTGAAGAAATGGCTCGGCGGAAAGAAATTTGCTCCAAGGATGAGGTCATCGCTGAAACAAAGGCCTATTTTGAAGGGTTGCCGAAATCGTACCATTTGGAAGGGATCGAAAAATTAGAAAAACGTTGGACGAAGTATTTCGGGCTACAAGGAGATTATGTTAAGAAATAAAATAAGTTTTGACCAAATTGTTTCATTTTTCAGGGACTTTTCACCTTGCCCTCGTAAGGCACCTAGGGTGCCTAATAAATTATTTTCCACTCAACTAATTATATTGGGCAACTAAACGTTATTCGTCAAATGAAATAAGGAAAATTCATTTACTAGGGGAATACATTTATTTGCAATCAGTTTTTAGTATGCATTCATAGATGTATTTATAATATTTATATTCCCTAATTTGGTTTTCCTAGTTCAAAATAACACAACATGAACATCAACAATCATTCATAACCGATTTTTGGCTGAATGTACGAGGACAAGAATTGATCATCATGGAAAAGTAATGTATTATGTGTATTGTTAGCTATTTATAATCGAGGTATGTAGTTGGCAAACAACATGGTTATAAAATTAATATTACAGAATAACAAACAATACCCATTAGCGGAGAAACAAACAGATTTGAGAATTCAATGGAGAATGCAGATAAAGATGGAAGCAATGTTGATTAAAGTTGAACACCATAAAAAATGCATACCAGTTAAGCGCCTACGCAAGAAGTAGAAAGTCAAGAGCCATGAAATATTTGCATAATATCATTATAAATAAAATTTCTTTCTGGTTTTAGTGCAAGATTCTACGTTAATAATTACATTCTTTACGACTGTAGGTGTTTATTAAACCTTAGCTAGTATTAAATTAATATGTAGTATCAATTAATTTTTGAATAAAGTTTATATTCAGATCTGACTAATATCTGTTTGCAGATAAGAGTTGCTTATATCCAAGATACTGAACCCATACACAAGTATTTTTAGCCAAAAACAAACCACAAAATTCCATATTGATTACAGTTTTTCTGTATTAAAAGGTGTCAGAGATCGTGACAAATCAACTCTCGGACATGATTGTAGTAATTGCAAGTGAACCATTCTCATAATCTTAAAGTCACTGCCAAAAATTGAACTACGGGGAGATCCTTATCAGTGATATTTCAGAAATTTATTGTAATTTGCTAGTAATATCATAATGACCCTCAATCCAAGGTTTTACTGATATATAGTAGAAAGAATCACCATATTGAATCAAAGTCGTAATTTTTCCAGGGGGTAAAATAATTCAAAGACTTAATTTGTAGTTACTATACAAATTTAATTTGCTTACCGCTGCGATGGATATTTAGGTGTTATATAGTAAAATAAACTTCTACCAAATTGAATTCATGAACATTTTCCAAAAGATTCATATAAGAATCTGCATGCGGCTGAATTTGCCTAGCAGATAAGCAAAAGATGCTGTAAGGCTGTACTGATCTGATCAGCATTTTTTAGTAGATAAGGGTGAGGTTACCCTCGCTGGAGATAAATAGGAATTTAATAAATTGATTTTTCGCTTATACATTTCCATCACTTCTAAATTAGCTAGATAATTCCATGAGACCAATCATTTCAAACATTAATTGTCCGATGAATGACATAGCAAAAAGATTCGTTAAGGAATTTAGCAACTTCCAAGCCGCACCAACTTTGTCTGTGATAAATTCATTGGAACTAATTGCAAAATTGAAAGATTTCAAACTTAAACCTGGTGATACTCTCGTTTCATTTGATATTGTTTTACAGATCCTCCTATTCCTCAGTCGATAAACGTTCTGAAGAAATGGCTTTAAAATATTAATATCCCTGATAGTAAATGCACAGAATACATGATCCTTACGTCTTTATGCATGGAGCAAAATTATTTCACTTTTAACCAAAACTACTATAAACAAACTAGCGGATGTGCAATGGGCAATCCTCTCTCTCTCTCCTGTTTTGGCCAATATTTTCCTAAGCGAACTTGAAACCTCTTTAAAATCAAAATTGAATCAGTTTCCAAAAGTTTGGTATAGAAGATATGTTCACGATATTTTAAGTAAAGATTTTGATTTACATGATTTTTTGAACACACTTAATAGCCAATTTGATTTACCGAAATTCACTGTCGAAATAGAGACAGATAAATCAGCTTCCTTTCCTTGACATTAACATTATGAAAGATGTTATTCATATGGATTTTGATATATACAGGAAACCCACATATAAAAAAATACCTCCATTTAATAGTCTTGTTCATAGATGCAAAGGGTACCGTAGAAGAATTGAGAAAACGGTTGATTGAAATTTTACGAAGTAAAGCGCCTGACGAAAGAATCCAGGGTAATACAAATATGGACATCAGGGCTAAACTTATGGTCCAGGCTCGTAAAAAGGAACTTCGAGGGAAAACGGGTCAGCTTAGAATTTTTGGAAAGATTTTCTGAACTAAGAACGGCCTATGAGATCGATGTGTATGAATGTATCCAAGCCTTGCCGGAATTGTTAAAATGCCAAGCATTACTGTGGTTCAGGAATAATCATACCCAATGGGAAACATGGTGGAATTTCTCAAAGACTTTGTATTATACTCTCTGTCGAGCAACTACCTCAGGAAGACAAAGGCATTTATAATTATCTTGCAAAATTTATGCAAACGTAGCCAAGTCATCAATAAAAATGGTGAATTAAACCGAATTTACAGGAACCTCCATCCAGAAATTCGTCGATATGTGGCCTAGGAATTTAACATTGCGATGAATACAGCAATTTAGAAAATGAATTATGTGGGGATCGAACCAAAAGCACGGTAGTGCTCAAAGAAACGATGAACTACGTTCAAATAAAAAACATGTTTCCGCAGAAGGCAAATCGGCAGAATATATATTGGAGATGCGGCGAGACATCAGGGTATTCTAACTCGCGAATACGGGAAACGACCGGACGTCCAGCGAACAAGCAGGAATCACTCGGACGTCATAAACCACTTTCTTGCAATCAACAATGTATCCTCCACAACCGAAGGCGTAATAGACCCGAGGATACATTTTAAAATCAGAATTGGACCTCGAGTAAATTATTATTATCAATTGATTCCAACTTCTGAAGAACCTCACCAAGCAGTTTTCAGTTTAGAGAATAGAAAATGCATGGAGTTTATATTTCAATCAAAATCAACTCAAATAAATTTCCTCAATTCTAGGAGAAGCTTAATTGTCAGCATCATTTAATACCATCTTTTACCAACAGCAGCAACATAATTTATAAGAAGTGCATAAGATTTGGAAAGTTAAATTATTACGGAGAACAAAAACACGTGAAATACATTGTATTGTAACCAATGATCTCATACTTTCTCTCGTTTGTAATCCAGTTACCGTGGCATATGCGTATCGGGCTTATATCTTATAAAATCCTTACGTAGAAAGTACTCACTATTTATAGCGTACATGTTAGAAAAGATTGAACAATAAATTAATCAATTATTTTTACCGATTCAAAACTACGTTCAATAATTATTGAATCGGCTATAAACATTTAACACTTTAACCTACATTGATATAGCAGTAATGCTGCGAAATGAATGTAACACGTGCAGCATGCTAATTTATTATTGTTTGATTATTAGTTCTCACCTATCTGTTATGAAAAATACTATATCTAGCGCGATGAATGATTTTCATAAAGACCGTACAATACAGAAATGGATAAACATAATTCGAAATGTCTTAAAAGGGAACAGTTAACAAAAATCTTGATGATTTACCTAACTGATTCAATAATGAAATGATAACGAAACAGGAATTTACTCTTTGAAAAAAATTTTAAAAATAAATCTGTAATTTTGATATTTAATCGCTGTCGAAGTCAAAATAATTGCACAACTTATTGAATCAAATTTATTGATATCAAAATTACTGTAGTATTTTTTGGGGGGAGGGGTTATATTGGGAAAAAACGTAGTAGCTTGGAAACGCCTGATAATACACGATTCGGCCTGTGAGAACTATATAGTCCAGGCAACGAACGGGAAAATAAAAAAAATGTAGTAAGCTAGAATTTCAAAATTTTTTTGCATTCTGTTTCTAATACCCCATAGATCATTCATGACTATCAAGACCGCGGGGTCTACCTTTCTACCCCCCAAAACGGGGTTACAATCCGTCAGAGGGGCATTCTTATAAAAAAAATCCAAAAGTTCAGAAAATTAATAAATTAAGAGCCGAAAATGACCCCTAGTATGTTTTATGATGAACATAATAGAATTTTAGAAAATGAATTTGATAATGAATCTGATGACGATTAAAATAACTATGAACTGAAAATTTTATATTTTCAAAATTATGTAAATGAATGAAAAAATTTATCATGATAATAATAATAATAATAATGATAATAATAATAATAATAATAATAATAATATATATAATGATGCAAACAAATATGTAGAATAATGAGGTTTAGAAAAGTAAATCTTTAATAAAAAAAAAGTAATAATGCATACCTGAAAATTTTTTCATTTTATTCCTCGAAACTGCAAAGGAAATTACAATTTTCAGGATTTTTCACGAAAAAATCAACAGCGAAATCGTGATCAGCGACCCAAAAAACCTACTAGGGGTCATCGTTTTTGTATCAAAATTATATTTTATTATTCCCAAACCCCAGGAAAATCCCAAATTTCCTATTTGGAGGGAGTTTTCCGAGAAGACTAACAGCGGAATCGTGATGAGCGACCCAAAAAACATACTGGGGGTCATTTTTGTAACAAAATTATACTTTATTATTCATAACCGTTTCAGGAAAATCTCATATTTTCCGAATTTTCCATCTGGAGAGAGTTTTTCGGGGAAAATAACAGCGGAATCATGATCAGCGAACGAAACCTCGTTTTAGGGGGGTAGAAAGGTGGACCCCCGCGGTCTTGATAGTTATGAATGATCTATGGGGTATTAGGAACAAAATGCAAAAAAAAAATTGAAATTCTAGATTACTATATTTTTTTATGGCCTTTTCCCCGGCTTATTGCCTGGACTAATAGACACTAGTGCCAAGGTGTATTCATTCAGGCCCACCATATCGCTCTAGCTTCTAAACTATTATCACTTATGTTATAGGAACAATAATGTAACTATAGTGTGATCTTCAAAACTGTAGTAAATTATGACAAATCTTCCACAATAGGTTATTAACAATCATCATTGTAACACCTACAGTGCCGCTCTTACAATAACTATCGTTATTAACTATTTGGTTACTCAAGATCATTAGGATGTCACTTCAACGTATCCAAAAATAATCATGAGATCAAGAAACATAAATACGTATTAATTTCTCATCTTCGAGAGAAGTGAGACGAACATAAATGCTAATCCAAATAATATTAAACAGAATTTATAGGAAATAACATATTGTTGCCTTAATTTTTATTTAAAAGATAATTGTTAGCCAGCTCTAGATGCATAACTAAGAAACAAAAAATGCAGTTGCAACTAACTTTCTTCATGACATTGCACACCTATTACACAAAAGAAACCATGAAAGAATACTAATGTAACGCTTCCACAGTTAATGCATAGAATAATAATAATCCGAAAATACGTTATTTTGAATAACAACTGATTCATTATATAATAGATACAATAGTTTTTATCACTGAACAAGTTACTGTATTTTTTAATTACTGTGCAAATTGTAATGTTGATGCACAAGTTATAGGAAGTCTATAATGTTTTTTAATAAGAAAAAGTTGATTTAATTCGTAATAATAATCTATATTCAGCTTAGACTTGTGATCTTTTTATCTCCATTGTGTTTAATTTATAATTCCAATTCAGTATGCATCTGTTACGAAAGCCGACACAAAGAAATATGAATTCAACTAATTTTTGATGCTTTCAAATCCAATTAATATTTACTTGTATCACATAAAGTCTTTAATTTTTATAACAATGACTGTGTATTTGTTTTCATCCTGTTATTCTGTTATAGCTTTGAGAAAGTTTTATGAATAAAACAAAACGTTAGCGTATTTGATCTTTTATTGTCTACATATTGTCCTAAAACCGATGACTTATTACTTTCCATATATTATATCAATACGACATCGCAGCAATCGCGCCAGAATAACCTAATCAGTTTACCGTAGCTACTCCTCCCATACGGTGGGTAAGTAGCTTCAGGTTCCCAAATCGTTCTTACAGGCCGGAATTCCGGCCAAAACACCGATACTCAGAACCACTAATACGACCTTGTGGCCTGGGTATAACTTTCGGAGCTCGAACATCGTGATACTTTTCCCATTTTTCTCCCTCTTTCAAGACTATGTCTTCTCTACCGGAGAATTCGATGACGTAATATGTAGTCTTGGTTTGTTTATCGAGGAAGAAAACGTCAGATCTATTTGATTGTATAGACCTGATGGTCGGAAACGGGATATTCCAATCTGGCATTTTTCGTTTTTCGTTTCCGAGAACGGACTCAATATCTCCTGGCACGTAAGGGAGCACCAGCCCTTGGTCTATTCCGTACGAGTACCTTAGATGGTAATACAGGACCCATTGGGCCGCTTTTACCTGACTTACTTAGATACCGTGGTCTATTGGCTGGCCTAAAGATGTGACCTACGTAGGGAAATACACCACAAATATGTTCTCATCTACTGAACTCTTCCTCTGCTTCAGGATAAGCTGGTAGCATTATCTAATAGCAATTTTTTTAAAACCAATTTTTAAAAATCACTCGATCCATCCAAGTAATAATTCGATCATAATAGCCAACTCGCTGGCAACGGCCAAGATCTCTTGCCGTTCTGTGAATACGGCTGATTATACTCGCACCTTTCATAACGGACTTCCACGCCCTGAATATCCGAAATGTTTAAATTAGTTAACAATGCTAACAACATGAAAAACGTATTGATCTCCTCGATCCATCTTATAGTTATATTATCACGAACACTCTGAGAACTTTCGTATTAAATATGAAACATTAAATATTTTTATTAACAGGCATTATAAACTGATTCGATAACTCCGCTGAATGTCAAATTTCCACCGAATTTGAACGATTCCAAAAAAGCACTAATTAATGTATGGTATAATATTTGTAAATTTGTCGTTATTTACACTAATACTGTGTTATAAAATAAAACTTTGGCAGCAATGACGTAATGTGTGGGAACACTTATTATGATGTTAATAAAACCATGGTTACTCTTCCGGACTAACAGTTCAGATCATATCTAAAAAAAGATTTCAACGCAGTGTTTCGTACAATAAAACAAAACTCTTCTTATGTTGGTATCACCTATATGGCCCACCCATTAATAAAATTTCAAAATTTCTTCGAAAGTTAGGTATTGGTAGCGTATGAAACATTAAATGTCCTTCCAATAATGCACTCATTTTTCTTTTTTATCAATGCATATTAAGCATGTACTACTAGTGGTTGTGGCATATTTTTTAAATTTTAGATTCATTAATTAATTGAATATATATTTAAAAAGCTACTACTTGAATACTATGGAGCCTAAGTAGCTAGAATTACTCTAATTACTTGTCTGCATTAGTTTTTAATAAATTGTATTGTTCATATCTTCTTTACACGATATTTATGTAATAACGTATAATGATGTAATTTTCAAATCAAAGTTTATTTTATAGTTATGAACTATTTGAAAATTAAAGAAATGTATCAAGTTTAGTTTTATTTTCAAATATGTATTGTTTAGATAATTTTGAGAAAATGTTGTTTCAGGGATGTAGGTAGTAAGTTGTAAATTTTTGAAGCAGTGTAGTCTAGAAATCTTAGCTGAAGGGTATTTGTGCCTTTAGGTATTTTGATGTATTTGTTGTTATTGTTTCTGGTATTATATAAAATTACACGGAACGAAATAAACAAGAATTATGAAAATAGAGTGATCGTACCTTAAATATTGTTCATTTTATAGTAGTTCTGTGGGATATCGTTTACTTTCAACATATAGTTTTGAGCAATATTTAATCATATAAGCCACCCCAGTCAATAATTTCATATCGGATTATAGAGTCAATTAGAACCTTTTAGGTAGTTATTAATGAATGATGTTGTAATATTTATCTCTAAATATTAAATGTCTAGATCAGTTTGCGTATTTTAATTGTCAATTGTTTTATATGTTCGTCCCATTTTAAATACCTGACAATGGTTATACTTAGATATTTGATGTGTTCTACTTCTTGTATGGGTTCTTCACAATTAGTGATTTCTATTGTATTAAAATCTGGACGATTGACGCAAGATAATTTAGGTTTTTTGTGTTAAGAGACAGTTTATTAAAACCTAACCATTCTTGTACTTGTTTCATACCTGCCGAAACTTTTTTACCTCACTCCAAGTATTGTCAGGACATATTAAAACTGTATCATCTGCATATGATATGGTAATACGATTAGTATTTAAATTAATATGCTAAAAATACAACAGCTCCCAATACAGTGCCTTGAGGTATTCCGACTCTTACTGATTTTGGTTCGCTAAAATGATTTCCAACTTTGACCATTTTGTAAAATACCAAGTAACTTTCTAAGTCATTTTTGACAATTCCCCTAATTCCATAGCGTTCAAGTGTATTTATGAGTTTCACATGAGGAACAGTATCAAATGCCTTTGCAAGATCTAAAAATACTACTATACACTTTTTTTTGTTATTGAGATTATTGGTTATGTTTTTGACTACCTACTTCATATACAGCATCATTTCTACTTATATTAATTTATATAGATGATGCTTTCTTCTACGTAAAAAATCGTCTAGGTCAAATTCTGAATGTTTATGAATAAATTTCCAAAATTTCTGATCTATAGTTTTTTATTTTAAAATAATGCCTCAACCACGCGATGTTTTTTTCACAAACTTAAAACTGCAGCAGCAGCAATTCTAGTTTGTTGGGTCGATATTTGAAATTAAATTTTGATCTCCAACCTCCATTACAACACAACAAAACTAAATCAGGAAGATGTCAACTAAATAACAATATCACTGTAAACATATAAGAGAAATTTTCTACGAAAAATATAAGCCATTTCCCTTAACTAAATACTTGCCAGACTTAAATGGCGGGAAAAAATTAGCGTATTGTAAACAGTCATGTAAGTTTATCTAGCAATATTATTTAACTTAACACGAAATTTCTACCTTCCCACTTCACATTGTTTAAGAAATATCTACATGGGCCGTTGTAATATAAACTAAAATCAGATCAATGAATTAAACTGGAACAATTAGCATAAAATTACTATGTTATTCTAGGTCAATGCCGACCTTCTATTGAACTTAAAATAGCATTGGTTCCTTATTTGAAAGTTTACTTTGACTAATATTTCAATTCTCAATAGAACATTATCAGATACACGTTATGCTATGGAGAACAAACCAATTTATACGATAAATAATAATAAACCTTTTAAAAAAGTGTTAGTAATGAATTTTGGATGAACCACTTGAGATTACGTTCTTTGTAATTGAAATGGAAGTGATCTTCATGTTGTTATAAGATAAGTGATTATCTCATAAGGCACCCTACTATAATCCACAACAAATCCAGACCTTAGTCGCCTCATTCATTATTGAAACAACGCAGTTAGTAAACTGTGGGCTGGTTAGTTATAGCGTCAACCTGTAAACTCCGTAAAATCCATTTACAGATTTTATGACAAGATCTGAAAGGCAACAGCTAAATTCCGAATAACCTGTAATGAAACAAGAATTATCTGTTACATCTCTTATGAAAACATTGAAAACAAATCATTCTTGAACGTAGAAGGGAACTACGCATCGAAACTTGTTTTGTGGTGTAACATATAACTACAAACGTCTTGCTCATTACACCAATTACAGAGTGCAGAACATGCGAGCATCATTTGCGTAATTAGCAAAAAATGGTACATTTATTGCAGTTTCGTAAATTAAACAACGACTTGCATAGAATGTGATTTGAGTTCATGGTATCAGTCTATGGCCTTGTTGATTGCTAATGTGACTTATTTATGGTGATTATCGAAGCATCAGACCTGTGAGAGTCGATATGAACCATGATCAAGCACATTTTTAAAGATAGTCCTTCAATAAATAACCCGATTTGAACACCAATTCTTCCTTCGACTATTTTCTTACAATCACTTCTGATTGATTACCTAGCCAATCCTCACGACTTGAATGAGGTTTCAAGTGAAAAATCGGACAGACACAATATTGTCTGCAATTTTTCAAATAACAGCAAGTTGATGCTTTCTTTAACAAAATCATCTTTCAAAAAAGCGATGGTAGAAGCCGCTACTCTATGGTAATTTATCATTACGATTAAATAAAAGTACCATTACTTTGTTTTTATACCACATTGAATAATAACTTGAATAAAACACTTTTACTTTGTTTTTTATCACTTATATTATAGAAACACAAACGTCACAACTAGCGTGTACTATTTAAAACGATACTAATGTATGAATAAACATGAAAGATCTTAAGATATTTATAGTCAAAATAATATGTATACTCGTAAGTAACAAGTAGGGTTTTGATTTGAATATGGGAAAATACATTACTAGTATTGAATAAGTTTCACACAAAACAATGGATTAGCCATGGAACCCCATTAAGTCCACTTTTATGAGATATTTGTCTTATTGAAGAAACTATGTTGATGTTTTATTCTTCTTCAAAGGTACACTACAACTGAATATTTACTTATCTGTCATTAATAATATTCATCCTAACATTAATTTAACTTTAGCAACAGAGAGCTAACAAAATAAATTTTCTAGACCTTATCTTCATGCACCATAATAATATCATCGCTTACAAAATTTATAGAAAATCTACATTCACAGATACAACTATTGCTAATTCCTCCTTTAGTCCGCCGTAGTCACAAATTTGCAGCATATAATTCAATAGCTACCAGATATAGCCATCATCATCACCATCACCAAGTTTAATCTGATGATGGCTGTTTGGTAGAAACGTCCTCAGTACTTTAACAGTATTTCTAGTGGATGAGGGTGATTATTTCTCATTTATAGTGATATAGTGTCAACTATTTTATAGTTTATTTGGCTCAATGATATTAGTCCGTCGGCCTGCCTCAATTTCGGCTTAGGGAGTTGCACGTCAGCCAATAAAATGGTACTTTGGCAATGCTTGAAACGCCTAGATCCAGAAGATGAGGTCCCTGCTTGTTGCACGTTAGCAATTTCAATAGTAGACTTGCAAGGTATGATTTAGTTGCCAAGGCCAAAGTTGCTGACGCACGCTAAATTTCAATTCCCAATTGCAATTCCCCAAAACTCAAAATGGGGCGTTGCACATTAGCAACTTCGCATAGTAGTAGTAAATGGCGTTTTAAGACCGTACTTTGAGTTGTTTACGATGACAACTTGCACGCGAAAGGCTATAAGTGAAAAACCGCGGAAAATTGCAAATACGCGGTTTCTCTTGAATTACCGTTTTTGAGCGTCAGGTGGAGTGTGCAAAGAGGTAGTGAGTCATATTTTATTGTATTGGGTCAAATGCACGTACCTACAATCTGAATTTTCAGGAAAATTGCCCGGAAAACCCAAAAATTGCCATTTTGACGCTTATTGGACAAGGAATGGTGGGATACTGGTATTTTTACGGCTTGAATCGGCTATTTCGATAAGCAAAAATATTATTGGAGAAACTATAAATAATTTGAAAAAAGCAATTTTCCGGAAAATTCAATACGATGAAAATCCATTACTCATTATCCCTGTGTACACTCGATGCGTCGCTCAAAAACGATGTATCATCAATTGTATTGTAATAATTCAGTTCTCTATACAATTGAACTGCCGTTGTCTCAATAAATCCGTACTTTCATATGGATAGTACTTATTGGAGCATCACCTTCTTTATATAAGTTTTAGATTTAGACAGCATTTTTAATCCCATGACAGGATATCGCCAGCTAATGTGAATGGATGTGCCTATGCGTTTTGTTGGTCATACATACATAACACTATTTTGTTTTAACTTTTAAAAGGGTTCTAGCCGTCACACTTGGCAGAACTGTTCTTCCGTTTTCGAACTGTCAACGGCTTCATCCGCATTGAATGTACCACAACAACGGTGGCCTGTTCATGGTTTCCAGAACAATGCATATTTCATGTTTCCTTGTTTTATACAGTGCTGTGTAGTTACAATATTACACAATGGCAGTTTAACTACCAACCTGTTTTACTTTGGAACGCGTTTTATCTTTACAGTCTGATTATCTTTCAAATAAGTTGATTCACAAATAATAGCGGTTTTGGAAAGGAAATTTCCAATCTAAATATTACGAGGTGAACAGACTGTAAATAAAGATCTAACCAAGTAGTTAATACAATCGTAAATTCGGAAATATCAACAAATACTGAGCTAATTTATTTTGGTTGAAAATAGAATGTTGGTTATGATGGAATAAGAGCTGAACACCTAAAACTAATCACAGAAATAATTTCAAATCATATTAGTCTAAGAGCTGGCTACGAAAACGTGAACTGATAAGGTGTAGTAACGAATTATATATATATAACCTCTCCTTGGTAGCTCATAAGTACATAGCGAGGCCCGCCAGAACTCTCTCCCGGGGCGGAAGGCGTGGGTGGGCGGTCAAAGTTGTAAATTTTCAATAAGAAAAAAATGATTAGATGCAGTTCTGAAATTTGGTAGAGTTATAGTTTTTAACTGTAGGAATCTAGGAAAATTATTGTCAGAAGTCTAAGTCGGGGCTGAAAGGCTGCCAGAAGTCGACAAAGTTGTAAAAAAATTGTTTAAATTCAAACCATAAGGTGCAGTTCTGACAAATGCATTTTAAGCTATTGCATATAGCTTTTATCGCGGGCTTGGAGCGCGGCGACCGAATCAAGAACTTCCGTAACGAAAAATAACAGGAACTCGTTTATGTTGCGCTCTCTCGGGTGACTAATATTGAAAAATTGTATATCACGACAAAAAACGATAATTCTACATTCAAGTTTTATAATAATCGAAGGCAAGCTGCATCGACTGCATCTTTGTTGCAAGAATTCAAAAGACTGCCTTTAAATAGTGTTCAAACGACAGCTCAAAGTGTCTTAGATTTCCTTAGTAATAGAAATGGCATTTCAATAATGACTTTCAATTGCCAAAGTCTAAATAGTCACAAATACGATTTACAAGATTCAGTTACGAGACAAACAAATGTGTTACTTCTTACCGAATCTTGCATGGCGCATGATAATCCGATTGAAATACCTAATTTCAATTGTATTGTTCAATTCAAACGAGATACTGTTCCAAAAGGTGGGGTAGCTATTTATCAAAATAATAATAATGTAACTAATATTATGACTCCGAATATTGAAATAAATATTGCACACGTTAGCGATGTTAATGTTAGGCGCTCATTTTTTGGAGATATTTGTGCGTGCTTATGCAAACTTAGAAATGGTCTACACATAGTCATGGTAGCAATTTACATTTCTCCGAATCCAAAATTGGACGAGGTAGAGCATTTTATTCATCGCACTTTACTGGAGTACACTGAAGAAGGATCGAAAATACTTGGTACAAATGGTACACTTATCTTGGCTGGCGATTTCAACATCAACTTCGCTGATAAAAAATCAGAGTGGTTGACAACTTTTCTTCCGGAAAAATTGAATTTGAAAATGAATAATGATCCACAAGAATTCACAACAAAATATGGGGCCACCATTGACGCGGTATTTTCCAGATATTTAGAGGATATCAAGTCTCAAACTTATGTCTCTTATTTCAGTTACCATAAACCTATAGTTTCAATGATAACAAATTCCTGAATAACCTACATGTATTGTAAGATAATTAAAATATTTTAAACGATATTAACTTCTCATTTATTCAATAAAAGAAAAAAATTTGTTTTCTTATCGCGATAGCCGCTTCACTAACTTCTGGCCATATCATCAATTTTTCTGTACTTAGCCATTATTAAGACTTCTGACAATTTATATACAGGTTCGATAAGCAACAAATAATATAAAAATGCATTTGTCAGAACTGCACCTTATGGTTTAAATTTAAACAATTTTTTTACAACTTTGTCGACTTCTGGCAGCCTTTCAGCCCCGACCTAGACTTCTGACAATAATTTTCCTAGATTCCTACAGTTAAAAACTATAACTCTACCAAATTTCAGAACTGCACCTAATCATTTTTTTCTTATTGAAAATTTACGACTTTGACCGCCCACCCACGCCTTCCGCCCCGGGAGAGAGTTCTGGCGGGCCTCGCTATGTACTTATAAGCTACCAAGGAGAGGTTATATATATATATAATTCGTTACTACACCTTATCAGTTCACGTTTTCGTAGCCAGCTCTCCGTTTATATAGCATACATAATATATAACATTTTTAAGATTGGTGAATTTCCAAGCAAATGTAAAGTAACTAATAAAAATGAAGATAAATTGAAATTGGAAAATACAGACCCATTTCACTCATTTCTAATATAACAAAGATTACAGAAAATATTCTCAAATAACGTTTAACGTCATTTGTTAAAAAAATCGATTTAATATCTGAACAGCATTATTAATTTAACACATCGACTGAAGATGCAATATTGCAATTAACAAATTTAATATATAGCTCATTAGACAAAGCTCAAAAATCACTATGTGTATTCATTTGATACTGTTTCATATAAGGATTTGCTGCTAACATAACAAGATATAAACGTCAGAAATAATGAACTAAAATTGTTCCAAAGTTACTAATTAGAAAACATTGTGCTAAAATACAAGATTCTACTATAAATATGGGATGCCACAAGGTACAGTGATCGGCCCAATTGTATTCAATGTATATCTTAACAATATAGTTTCTGTTAAAACTACTGGTGTAATAAGGAGCCTCGCAGATGACAAAAAGCCCAGTGTAAAGAATTCCACCAACATTACTCAAGCAACATGTTAAGAAGGTCATATATCAGGATTGATACATCTAGAGCCAGCCCTGTACTACCTCATGTGACAAGTTGGAGTGGAGTGCATATGTTCCAGAGTGGATAATAATCCCTTAAGCAGCTAAAGCATGTGATGTTCTAGTTCATTGTGGTTGCATGAAAAGATGCAAGGAAGGCTACAAATGCAACAAGAGCAATTTATCATGCAATGTGATGACCTATATGTTTCAGAGTGGATAACAATCCCGAAGGCAGCTGAACAATATGATGTGCAAATTCGTTGTGATTGCGTGAAAAGATGCAAGGAGAGCAATTCACCATGCAAAATGATGACCTATATGTTCCAGAGTGGATAACAATCCCAGTAGCAGCTAAAGCATGTGATGTGCAAATTCGTTGTGATTGCGTGAAAAGATGCAAGAAAGGCTGCTAATGCAAGAAGAGCAATTTACCATGCAAAATGATGACCTATATGTTCCAGAGTGGATAACAATCCCAGTAGCAGCTAAAGCATGTGATGTGCAAATTCGTTGTGATTGCGTGAAAAGATGCAAGAAAGGCTGCTAATGCAAGAAGAGCAATTTACCATGCAAAATGATGACCTATATGTTCCAGAGTGGATAACAATCCCAGTAGCAGCTAAAGCATGTGATGTGCAAATTCGTTGTGATTGCGTGAAAAGACGCAAGAAAGGCTGCTAATGCAAAAAGAGCAATTTACCATGCAAAATGATGACCTATATGTTCCAGAGTGGATAACAATCCCAGTAGCATCTAAAGCATGTGATGTGCAAATTCGTTGTGATTGCCTGAAAAGATGCAAGAAAGGCTGCTAATGCAAGAAGAGCAATTTACCATGCAAAATGATGACCTATATGTTCCAGAGTGGATAACAATCCCAGTAGCAGCTAAAGCATGTGATGTGCAAATTCGTTGTGATTGCCTGAAAAGATGCAAGAAAGGCTGCTAATGCAAGAAGAGCAATTTACCATGCAAAATGATGACCTATATGTTCCAGAGTGGATAACAATCCCAGTAGCAGCTAAAGCATGTGATGTGCAAATTCGTAGTGATTGCGTGAAAAGATGCAAGAAAGGCTGCTAATGCAAGAAGAGCAATTTACCATGCAAAATGATAACCTATCCTATATGTTCCAGAGGGTATAACAATCCCTGAAGCAGCTAAAGCATGGGATGAGCTAATTCGTTATGGTTGCATGAAGTGATGCAAGAAAACCAATTTATCAGACACGGATCTAAGCATAATGCAAGAGAGAATGTTTCAGGGTTTCCTAAAGAGCATAGTTTACAGTGGCGTAAGATAAATGAAAATTTTCTCCCGCTTATACTGATACTTCATGTTATCCGAAACAGCTGTAACACTTATTATTAAGTTTCAATAAACATATTAGTATCAATTTATTATCCGAGTTACTGTATTTTTACGTTGAATACCAACTTCAATGTTCTAATGCCCCAAAATAAGCTGAATCTCAAATAACAATTCAAAATATACAGAATTCAAAATAGCTCCAATTTTCACGCATGCGTTGTATAGTGCCCCAATATCTTAAAATTATGCTCACCCAATGTACCAATAATGATAAACCATGTATGTTGTATCACAAAATGCACAATTTTTGTACTATGCCACTCTACTGGGCAAACATATAAGCTACGGAGAATAGCGATCATATGGTAGTAATTAATAATTTCTATCCAACTCTATTTTACTAATTTGTTATTATTAGTTAGCACTACTAAACTTATAAGCACAGATACATATGATTGAAAATATAAATAATACAAGTTAAACCAATCTAATATACAACATGAATTAAATATCCAATATAAGGCATTCTGGTAAACTAGCATTTTGTTACTTGTTCTGATTTATTGTGTTCAAAAATGTGCTATATACGCCACTGTTTTCATAAGATAGATAATTCATTTGCCTTGCTATTATCATAGAACCAGAGGAAACTCCAATAAACAAGTACTACGTAAAAGTTATGTAATTAACGGAAATGAGGAAATTACTTTTATTTACGGACAGCGATATGCTTACTTTTAAACTCATAATCATAAATTATTATACTTTTATCCTAATAGAATCCCGAAATAAGTGAATTTTAGTTAACTAATCTTATGTGTTCTGTAACAAGCTGAATTTATATTCAATCTCTGAAATCTATGTTTTTTTCAGATGCTGAATACTTCCTCCACGGTGAACCTCCTCAATATGTATATTTGGAGACCATTCAAGAAGAAACTTCGGATGATTTAAGGTCCGAGAGTGACATATCAGAAACCAGAACATCTCCGGTAGGATGGCTAGCTACAGATTCTGAGGCAGGCTCTGTAATCCGCATTGACATTGGTAAGGACATGTATACTTGGTAGTCAAATCATTTTCAGATTCTATTTCATTATATTTTCATTTAATGTTTTGAGATTGAATCCATAAAAGAATGGCCGAAACTCTAGACCATTCTGTTCATTTGATGAAGGTTATACACCAGATTTAATGGTGCCCGATTTTTTATGAATAAATCAGAAATTGTTACAAGCATTCTAAAAGCTAAGGTACTACAGAAAATAAATATATGCATATACGACAACATACAATCAACAATGTTGGAGCATGAGTTGGCAAATGCGCAAAGAAAGGCTAAATATCGCGTCGAGGTTAGGGATGGTTGTTTCGGGAATATCATTTTTATCAAATAACGTAATATGTATGAAATAAATATACACGACGATCCAAATATAACACAATTAATTAATTTTCTAAGTTATTAGCCATTTTGGGAAAAACCCTGGTCAGGTCGATTTTTTTTCCAACTGCACTGATATTCGTTACGATTCTGAGTACTCGGCAGTTACGACTACGACATCATCATTACTTTTTGCAAAATTTTCGATTTCAGGGCTCTGTAGGAAAAGTTGAAGAAATCTATCACACTTTGGGTTCAAGGTTGAGAGTTAGGGAGACGTTTCTAACGCCGTTACATACAAATCGTTCCCCTCTACCTCCCCCTTGAAGTGGGAACTACCCTTCCTATTGTTTTAAACTGAATTGTTGCCCACTACAAGATATCTTCAATAGTAGACTTCCGCGGATAGCTAATTTTGAAAATTCTTGGCTTCCGGATGGATTCCGCGTCACAATAGCACGACTTGAAGCCGACCTTTCGCCACCCATTACAGATGGCATCTTCAGGACAGGCTTCAGGCTTGCACTGAAACTGATTCTTATGGTTTCTGTAGTGGTATTTATTGTAGGAAAAATCCTTCAAGCTACACAGTTCACTGCCTTTATCCCGGTGGTTAACTCCGTTCTGGCACCTGACCCTGTCGTTGTGTGATCATGTGCGAAGTGGAATTTTCGAGGATGGGTTTCCAAATGTTGGGAAGGTAATATCCTGAGTCACGGTTTAGATTATTTGGATGTTTTAGGATTTCTACCGTTTCAAAAATTTTTGGGATAGAAGTTAGGGACTCGGGCTAGGATTTTAGTATTTTCGAAAAGGATTTGATGATTAGTGTCAAACTTGTGTTCCGCCAGTGCAGATATGCTGGTGTCATGAAGTCTTGTACAGCGCTCATGTTCTTTCACACGATTAGCTACTGTTTGACCTGTTTCACCAATGTAGACTTTATCGCAAGAACAGGGAATGCTATAAACACCTTCTAACTGAAGAGGAGGATCTGTAAAACTGAGATAGTTTTGGAAGTGTGGAAAACAAAATAGAAATATTATGTATTTTAAGAAATTTGGAAATTCGACCTGTTATATTTTCAATATATGAAAGATTGGCAGTGGATTCAGCTGACGGGGGGCGTTGTGGCTCGGGTTGATTTGAATTTTAGGCGTATTTCTTCATGGCTTTCGGAATGTTATAATGGTTGGAACCATTTGATAATAAGACAAATGAAAGATGTTTTAATTCTGATTTTAACGATTGGTGTAGGGATACGTTGACAGCTCTGTGGACCAAGGAGTTTAAGACAGATTGCTTATGGGCGGGGTGGTGGTGGAAAGGCCATTGTTGTATCTATCGGTGTGAGTGGGTTTTCGATACCCCAAAGTACCGTCAGTCTTTCAACTTCCATGGTGAAAAGGATATTGGGATGTAATGAATTTAAATGTTGCCAAACAACAAAAGTGTCGTCGACATATCTAAACTAACATTTCGACTTGCGAACAGATGAGTCAATAGCATCTTCCTCAAAAGTTTCCATCAAGATATCAGCTAAGACCGGAGAAAGTGGACAACCCATAGCAGCTCCTGAGAATTGCTCGTAAAACTTGCCATGAAACAGAAAATATGTGGAAGAAAGACAAAAATCAATTAACGGTAATAAGAACTGTTTTTGCCAGGTAGCAGTTTAGAAATTATGAAAAGGGTGTCTGGAATGGGAACATTGGTAAAGATTGATACGACGTCGAAGGTGACGAGCAACTCGCCTGGGTCAACCTTTAGCGTTTGTAGTTTTTCAACGAAAAGAAAGGAATTTAGGATAAAACTATAGGAATGACCTACAAGGAGTTTGAGAATTGATGACAGATATCGATAGAGTTTATAAGTAGGAAATTCGATAGTGCTGACTAACAATTGGTCTCAGGGGAACTGAGGGCTTATGAATATTAGGCAATTTTATAATCGGGGGCTTCTTGAACAATGGGGGTAAGAAATTTGTTATCTGGATCAGGAAGGGAAGAATGACGGATGATTTGTGAAACTGAACATTCTATAGAGGGGGTGGGATTTTACGAATTAGTTTGGAGATGTTGCAGGATTTTGTTATCATCATCACCAAGTCGCAAGCCCCCGCGTATGTTATCTGTTACAAAAAACTATACTATAACATATATTATACATGCAAATTAAATATTTTATCCAAACCATAAGCAGAATTTTATAACCAATTATCTAATTCATTCAAATCATTAAGCTGTGAATTACCTTTATTTTATTGAGAATTTCAATATAAATATTAATCTAGTTATAATCTAATATTATTCAAATTAAAATCGATTGAAATTATTATTTGGAAGAGGAGATTACAGTCGCCTGACTTATATAATGATAGCAATAAGAATGTTCGATAGGCAATGCAAACTTGTAAGCATCAACGACTGGTATTTATGCAACACACATGTCAGCTTGCGTGAATTCTTAGTAGCCTGAATATCTCAGAAAATTGCCAATAATTGAAACATTTCAATAGCTTTTATATTTTTATCGTATATATTCGTAGTTTCCAATGCTTTTTGTAGTGAAATTAATTTCATATTTGTGTACAAAACACTATTCATCAGTATATAACCTTCGGTTTCCATTATAATTATTTGGTTTTCATGCAGGTACGTCGACGACCTAATTAATCTTGGATGATTAAATATTATCGTACTTAATTTGTTCTCAATTACGTCAACAGGATCGCTTATATAATTTCAAGATCGATTGATTACGTTATGTAAATTGCATCTCACTATCAATACCCGCTCAAAAAAATCTAATGAATATTTCCATGAATGTTATTTGAAAAAACTGTATGGACAAAATAAACGTAACTACCGCTTCAGGCTGCAAAGCAATATGTTAAAAAACTATTGTCATTAAAGACTAAGAACGACTTTCACTAGTTTAATAAATAAATGTAACTATAATTTCGCTAACACCGTAGCTTCTTCAAACAAATATTACAACAAAAATTCTACCTAATATATAAATGTATTGATAACCTTAGGTTATATGGTATTGGAATTTCAGCCAATTGGGCTTAACCCATTCAAGGATTGAACGTTAAATTGGTATCAAACACAAAAAAAAAGGGAGAGTTATCATGGATTTGTTAATGGTTGAATAGTAGATCGGACTTCTTATATTTATTAATTGCAGCAAATTTGAATTATTACTTTTATTCTGAATGTGTAAAATCTTGAAATTATCATTAAAGTTATGGTTGTCCACAATTAAATCTTCCTCAAAAGCTGAATCCGATTTATTATTAATTAAATCTTTTTTGAAATGAATAGCCATTTATTCCTGCGTTTAATTGCATTCATTTCCTGCTGAAAATTTGATTCTGACAATGGTATTGAGAAAAACCTATATATCATTGAATGTAAGGTAGCCATTTTATGTGACCAATCTGATGGGATAATAGTATTTTTTTGTCCGATAGATATTAAAACATATGTTGAGAGAAATGGCTATTTCAGTCTCTACTGTAAACTTATTTTTGGGTGGATTGAACTCAGAAATAGAAGAAACATGTTAAAACATCATCTACATATATATGACAGAAAAGTATATGTTTACTAGTAAGTTCTGAATTAAAAATTTTATCTGCTAGAATTTAATTTGTAATTTTCTTGTTGGGCTATTGATATATGATACAACGGGTCGAATAGTACTACTTACTACCATACTACTACATATAATTCACTGGCTTAGGTATGTAGATGATGTTTTAACATGTTTTTAAGGGATAAACACATAATGAATTCATCCAAAAATAAAATGTACAGTAGAAGCAAGTATTATTAGAATTAACACTCACAAGAACAGATAAATTTTCTTCTAATATTTATCGGAAAAAACTTAATCGCATACTATTTTGCCATCAGATTCGTTTAGTCCTAAATCACATGAAAAGGCTGCCTTTCATTGATGATATATAAGCTTTTTTCAATATCATTGTCATAACTAAATTAATAAACCTTAAACAACCAAACAATATTCATACCTTCAGTACCTATATACCCAAAGTTACACTTCAAGAAGAGAAGAGATTTGTTAGTCACACTTATCTTGGAGAAAACACTGATTAGATTCTGTACTCAGCTCTTAATAAAAATTCGTCATTACTAGAATGTAATAATCCTCTATGTTCATGAATGACCGACCGCAATAGTCCTTTACCGATAAGTATATTTACGGTTGAAGTTATGTATTTTATTCGTATTTGAATGCCGTCTGAAGATGGCTGAAACTCGAGTAACGGAATAGTCCAGGCTGTGAACCGGGAATTTAGCTATAATAAAAAAAAACATGTGAGTTCGAATCAAAAATTTTTTTGCATTAGCTTCAGGAGGTTCACAGGATCACTCATACACCTTCAAACCTCTTGGGAATCCCAACCCCACCCATTGGGGGCGAAAATGGCCCGAAATCTCCAAGTCTTGAATTTTATTTTCTACAAAAAAGATATTTTGGCATTTCGAGTGCACCTAAGGGATTTTTTGGATCGCTGAACACGAATCCGTAGCCAGATTTGCTTGCAATCTATCGTAGGGGTGGTCAAATCGACAAAATTGACCAATTTCGCACCCCTAATATGTTATTTTGCAATTTATATGTTTTTGGCATTTCGAATGCACCAAGGTAGTTTTTGGGTCGCTGAATACGATTCCGAAGCCAGATTTACTCGAATATCATCGTAGGGTGGGACATTTACAATAATGTCTAATTTGACACGCTTCTGAATTTTTATTATTTTTGCATTTTAAAATTTCTTCGGAGTTTTCTCCTTTTTTAATATTAAGAGAATATGAATATTAGTAATTGTTTGAAAAAGAACACAAATATTTAATTACTATATTTTTTTAATTCTTAACCTTAATTTTTTTATACAATTATTTACAATACTTAATATTCGTCATCAGAATCATCATTTTCAAGAATTGGCTCGCCTCTATTATTATTATCACGTTGATCTCCATCTTCATCTTCGCAGTTGGTAAAATCTATATTATCATATAATTGTCTATCATCATCTTCTTCATCATTGGCAGACGTCTCGGTGTCAACATTGGCATAGTAGAACCTTTGCAATATGTACAGTTTACTGTGCATCGTACGCCATTCTTTCATTAGGGGTGCAAAATTGGCCAATTTTGTAGATTTTACCACCCCAATGATGGATTGCAAGTGAATATGATTTCGGTTTCGTGTTCAGCGACCCAAAAAACCCCCTTGGTGATTCGAAATGCCAAAAACACGTAAATTGCAAAATAACGTATTAGGGGTGCGAAATTGGCCAATTTTGTCGATTTGACCACCCCAATGATGGATTGCAAGTTTTAAGGTGTATGAATGATCCTGAAAACCTCCTGAAGCTAATGCAAAAAAAAATTTTTTATTCGAACTTACATTTTTTTTTCCGGTTCATAGCCTGGACTAGGAGTTACACATGTGGTATCAACATAGTTGTGTTTAATTTTATAATATGATGGTTGATACAATAAACTTTTTCCATTGAATTTGCTTAAAATTCGGTATTGGGGACGCATCTTCTTCGTTCTATATTAGAATTTATTCGTCCATGCAAGTTAGTTTTGAATGTTTTGATGAACACCATCAGTTTGTCAATATTGTCAATGAATTCGTACGAAATGTGATGTATGGCTTTAATGTTCACTACATGGTCTTTTCTAATACTAATTTAGACTGACTAAGAACTAACTCCTCTAGCTGAACTTTTTTTTTGTTGGGAGGTGGTTGAAACCCTTCATGGGCACCTTATGGGCCTTTAACATCCCACAAGGTAGTGTGAGAGTCCCTGAGTCCAAATTTAATCACCTCAGATATACCCACTACACTCTCCACCTCGTGTGGTAAGGTAGGCTGGATTCTGCAACCAGGGCAGTCTCGATGACACTTAGACCACGGAATTAGAAAATCGATGGTTCTACCACTGAGCTACCTGCTGAACCTACTTGACTATTTATTCTCAAGGGAGAAACCTCCTCTAATAATAGTCCGTCCTATAGTTCGGAGAAGGTTGACCTACGTGCCAGCATTGACGATCATGTCATTCACGGTCGGAATCTTGTTGACTCATCATTTGTTATGCTATATAGTACAAATAACAAATTTATTGTATGTTTATATTCAATAAACATTATTATTACATAAGAATAGTCTACTATCTAATTTAGGATGAATCTCTTCGGGACATCTCAGGTTGATTCCAATCCAATAGTGCTAAATGTAACTGTTGGTGGTAAATACTGAAAAGCAATTTCATAAATTAGAAATTTAGGTAAATCAAAATACTATAGATACAGTGAATATTCTCTATTTACCCCCGACTTTTCAGTCTTCTACTTTTGCAGTACCAAAGGAAAGTACTAGAGCAATTTAACTCTCGAAATAGTAAGAAAACATCGCAAGATTACAAGAAGCTCTGGAATTATCACTCAAACGATATCGATATATTAGGCGTATTCGTTTCTCTCTTATACAAGAGTTTATTAGTCAAGAAATAGTTTCTAATTGACTAAGATAAGCTATATGCATTTCAAATAAAATTATCGAGTCATTCATTGCAAATTGCTTGTATCATATGGAACGATAGTTGTTAAAATGGTGTCTCTCAACACACATTAGTATTACTCATTATGTTTCCTTGTTAAAAACAATAGCAACTTATTACTAACTCTCCAAACTATTTGAACATGTCTGTCATCAGCAAACACAAGCTGTTTTGGGCCGACTGGTGTTTCAATTATTGAAATACGCAGGTCCTGACTAATTGCATTACAATGAGTGATACTAACTCAACTGAACTTCTGACGTTAAGATCAAAGGAATATAAATGTAGGCTCAAATGTTGGAAAGTGAAATCTAATGGAATGTTGAATCATGTCAAGGGAACGTCCATAATTTAATTAGGGGCTCTTGACTTATAGTTCATGTTTATATGAATCTTTCAATCACCAATCAACACATCTAAGGGTAAGTTTGCTCACAAATTATCTGTTTCTTGTCTTATATAATGAAGAATAAAACTTTTAGTGTTGAATGATCCCTGATTTATGAGCACGCTGTTCTCATAAATGTCACATAACATTAATTCTATGTATCCAATTCACTACAACTGATTAATGGCAAATATTGATCTAACAGTGAACTGATAGAAATGTCAAAGCAATCAGGTTGTACTATGATGCGATTACAATTTTATGCTCGTAGTATCTGAACAATGTTCGTTTAGTTGTATAGAATTTCTGTTTAATTTGAATGAAATGTTTATTTAGGTAGATTTCGAAAGTTGCGAATAAAATTTTCTTCTCATGAACTTTCCTCACTTGTATAAATATTTTTTTATTCACACAAACATATCTTTGTGGTATTTCCAAAGCTATCCGAAGGCAAGGTGAATGGTCCCTGAAAAATGAAACAAGAAATAATTTATTTGGTCGAAACTTATTTTATTTCTCAACGTAATCTTCTTGTAGCCCGATAAACTTCGTCCAACGTTTTTCTAATTTTTTGATCCCGATTTCGGCAATCCTTCAAAATAGGCGCGCGTTTGTTCCAGCGATGACCACATCATTGGAACCAAATCTCTTTTCGTCGAGCCATTTCTTCCAGTTTGGGAATAGATAAAAATCGCGGGGGGGGGGGGGCAAATCTGGAGAATATGGTGGATGACGAACCAATTCGTAGCGCAATTCATGCAATTTTGTCATTGCAACTGCGGACCTGTACGCCGGTGCGTTGTCCTGGTGGAAAAGCACTTTTTTCTTTGTCAAATATGGCCGCTTTCGCTTCAAATCCGCGTCAAATCGATCCAACAGCTCTACATAATATACGCCGTTGATCGTTTAGCCCTTTTCAAGGTAATCGATATAGACGATACTGTGTGCATCCAAAAAAACTGTCGTCATGACTTTGATGGCCGATAAACCTATTTTGGCTTTTTTCGGCTTCGATTCGCCAGGAAAAGTCCACTGTTTCGACTGTTCTTTGGACTTTGGTGTCTTGTGATGGATCCATGTTTCGTCCACATTTACAAAAGAGCCGAACAAGTTCTTATCGCACTTGAACATCGCCAAACATTCCTTTGAAGTTGTCACATGATCGCACTTGTTGTCAACAGAGAGCAAATGCGGCACTCATTTGACAGATAGCTTTCACATATTCAAAAGTTTATGCAAAATGTTCCGTACTCGTTAGGTTTAGATGCCCATAGCGTCAGCAATCTCGTGCACTTTAACTCGCCGATCCAATATCATACTATGGATTTTATCGACGATTTCTAGCGTTATAACCTAAATAGGACAGCCAGAACGTTCGGCGTTCTTTGCGGTCATACTTCCACAACGGAAATCAGTGAATTGTTCCAATCGATGGTGAAAAGTCCCCATAATGTTAAACAAGCGATGCTTTGGTTTGCATGATGTTTTTTCCATGCAAGAAATAATGTTAATCAAGACGCGAAATTTACTTTCTTTCGTTTACAAAAATCTTCAAGGTTGCTTGCTGTCGATGGGTGTCAAAACAGAACTTAATGACATATCAGTCTGGTCTGAAATTTTCAACACGTTCTAGTTGAAGATGGTACATTAAAAATGTCACATGGTATTTTCGACTGTGGCGCCATCTGTTTTATTTCTCAGGGACTTTTCACCTTTCCCTTTACAGCTCGGTGTTCCAACACAGTACACAAGCCCAGACCTAGAGATTGTCTAAGCACAATTACAAAACTGGACCTTAATAATATAGTACATGGATTGAGCGTTCCCTAATCTCTCGTTAAAGCACTAGTGCAGCCTCTCTCAAGTCCCAACCGCGATGTGACACCTGGCTTCACCGTACCTCCTTACTGATGAAGATCTTGAAAATTTAAGTCTATATCTCTTAAGTTACATACACGATAGTGGCCAATTAGGCAAAGAAACTTTAAACTTGTTTATAATTAACCAGAACAATTCTCAGTCAGTTCTATTGAAATATATAAGAACCGGGATGCTGTCATTTGAATAAGAACTGTCAAGTAACTGCCAACCATAGCAGTACTAACCTACAATCCTTACTTCAAAAAACGACTGAACTTCAGATGAATGTGCGTGAATAGTTGATCTATGGTAGGGCATCGAATCGCATTGTGTTCATCAATGATCTACTATCCTTTCAGAGGTTTATATTTACAAAAATATAAAAATCTAACAGGACCGAAGTGGTGTAATTGGTAAACACCCTGGACTAGAAATCCAGAAATGTGGGTTCGAATCCCGCCTATGGTTCAATCTTTTACGTTTATTCATCTTTATAATCCTATGTTAAATTATCTAAGTTATCTTCATAATTCAGAAAATTTAATTCTATATCTCTTAAGTTACATACACGATAGTGGCCAATTAGGCAAAGAAACTTTAAACTTATATATATATATATATATATATATATATATATATATATATATATATATATATATATATATAACTTAAGAGATATAGAATTAAATTTTCTGAATTATGAAGATAACTTAGATAATTTAACATAGGATTATAAAGATGAATAAACGTAAAAGATTGAACCATAGGCGGGATTCGAACCCACATTTCTGGATTTCTGGTCCAGGGTGTTTACCAATTACACCACTTCGGTCCTATTAGATTTTTATATTTTTGTAAATATAAACCTCTGAAAGGATAGTAGATCATTGTTGAACACAATGCGATTCGATGCCCTACCATAGATCAACTATTCACGCACATTCATCTAAAGTTCAGTCGATGTGGGTTCGAATCCCGCCTATGGTTCAATCTTTCACGTTTATTCATCTTTATAATCCTATGTTAAATTATCTAAGTTATCTTCATAATTCAGAAAATTTAATTCTATATCTCTTAAGTTACATACACGATAGTGGCCAATTAGGCAAAGAAACTTTAAACTTGTTTATATATATATATATATATATATATATATATATATATATATATATATATATATATATATTGCATTTTGTCCCTAATACCCCATAGATCATTCATGACTATCAAGACCGCGGGGGTCCACCTTTCTACCCCCCCCCCCTCAGATGGGCATTGTTATAAAAAAAATCCAAAAGTTTAGAAAATTAATAATAATAATAATAATAAAAATATATATATAATGATGCAAACAAATATGTAAAATAATGAAGTTTAGAAAAGTGGATCTTTAATAAAAAACAGAAAAAGTGATGATACATACCTGAAAATTATTTTCATTTTATTCCCCGAAACTGCAAAGGAAATTACAATTTTCAGGATTTTTCACTCTGGAGAAAGTTTTCCGAGGAAACCAACAGTGAAATCATGATCAGCGTCCCAAAAAACAAACATAACAAAATTATATTTTATTATTCCCAAACCCCAGGAAAATCCCAAATTTCCCATCTGGAGGGAGTTTTCCGAAAAAACTAACAGCGGAATCGTGATAAGCGACCCAAAAAACATGCTAGGGGTCATTTTCGGTTCTTAATTCATTAACTTTCTAAACTTTTGGATTTTTTTTATAAGAATGCCCCTCTGAGGGGTTGAAACCCCGTTTTGGGGGGTATAAAGGTCGACCCCCGCGGTCTTGATAGTCATGAATGATCTATGGAGTATTAGGAACAAAATGCAAAGAAAAATTTGAAATTCTAGCGTACTATATATTTTTTTTAATTATCGCCTTTTTCTCGGCTTATTGCCTGGACTAATATATTTAGAACTAGGTTTTAATGTACTTACTTGGCTGAATCTTGTCTCCCAATCCACGCGAGAACGCGATTTCCAACTTGGGAAGTTATTGAAACATATCTAAAGACTGAGTTCGTTTATTATAACGTTATAAATATTCGAAATATTAAAAATATTCTTCAAGTAAAAACCTTATATCAAGTAAAGTGTTGTAACAAAGTAGTTAAGACTATCGACCTTGCGGCAACTGCTTTTCCGTCATTCTATGCCATACGACTTTAACAGTAAGAGACGTGCGATTCCCTGAGCGAGATATTGTGAATTTCACTCGGAATGTAATTAATTCTGACCCCCCTGATTCCCGAAGACTTGATTAGTGAAATCAATTCACTATTGTGCAAAAGGCGAACATATATGTAACCGAAATGTTATTTTTATTCCAACAGCATCATTAACCTTTTGCCTAAAGCGTTTTTTTGTAACTCGTAATACGAATATGAACGACGCCAGGATGTATAGAAAGAAGGGATAAGTAGTTGGTTGATTTCATGTAATAATAAAATTATTCTTCCAGCAATTTCATAGTTTTACGATAATGAGTAGATGGGTATATAATTGGATTACTGCCGTGTATAACCTCAAACTCTCTATTCTATTAGAAAGTTCATTTCGATTATTACCGCTTTAGTATCTTTGTAATTTATAGCTCTTCGAATCAAGATTTTTCATAGATTTTTTTCATCGTGCTCATCATAAACCGTGACTACTGGAACTATAATATTTTCTTATTATTTTTCTTCCCACGGTTTTTATTATTATTCATGAGTGTACTGTTGAAATTATCGTTATTACCTGTTTGGTTTCCGAAGGTTACCGGAACACATTGGTTCAGTCTTAGTAAGATCTCGTTTTCTAGAGGAATATGCAATCTACGACTAATATTTATTCCTTTTAAGTTGAGTTGAAAAGTGTGTGTGAATCTCGAAGTAAATTATTCATTCTAAGATGTACTTGTATTAAAAATTATTTTAGTTACGTTTTAACCCTCATTTCTTTCAATATTGATTCATTTTTGACAGTCTGACCGTCAGAACTTCAATCGAATCGGTCCAAAAATTTTAAGGAAGTTTAAAGAATAATACAAAGCACAATAAATGTCATACATTCCAGACTCTGAATAACTTTCAAACAAGTAAAATAAAACATAACCAATAACTGTTTTTCCAAAATATAAACAAGAGTACTTAATCGTATTTTGATTCCATTAAGTTGAATAAATTTTTTTTTTAATAAATTCAGTGCAATTCTTGAAAATCCTATTATCAGCAAACATCGAACCTGTTCAAATATTCACAGACATTTTTTTTTGGAAATTTTGCATACCTTTTATTCAGAAGATTTTACACATTGTCTAAAAACCAAACATTTCTAAACATTTGCCACTTAAAAAAAGTATTATCGTGAACAAACTTCGAATTTGTTTCAACATATGTACATAGAAAATTATTTTTTGAAAAATGGCGTCTATCTCGTTTGTCCATTTTTTTTATACAATCATATATTCTTAGAAATTGCCAAAACAACAAAATATGTCTATGAATTCATTATTACTTTGTTATTTCTGGTGATAACGTTCATATTTAGAGAAATGTCTGTACGTGCCATCAATTAATAATTAGCCTCACATTTTATGAAAAGCTATCGTTTTTGGCGAGTAAGTTGAAGTAAAATTAATGAAACAAATTTGTGTTTCAACTTCAAAACAATCTTATTATGGAGACCTGTCATTCGATTTCAGCATCAATGACTCTTCCTGAATATTTCAACGTAGTTGGAGTACGGGGCAGAAAATAATATTCATAGGCAACGAAATTGTATTCTTAAAATTCCACAAAATACTGTGCCAGCCTGACTAGGTACCCAAATAAATGTACATCATATTACAATAATAGTACCGCCAACGATTCCTAATGTCTTGATATAAGACAGCAACTATGATACAGTGGAGGAAGCTCTACGGTCCTACACCAAGTCTTGTAAAAAAAGAATATCCTTGTTTGTTTATTTGTCAGCAATCCATGATAATGGAAATCTTGGACCCCAGAAACAGTAAAAACCTACTTTGCTGTCATTCATGAGGAATTTTCGACAAGGTAGAATTATTTTCGAGCGTTTTGAAATATTGAAAAAGTGTATTTTACTCCATGAGTTCCCAAAAGTTAGAAATAGTGTTCAAATATTTATTTATATGTCTAATAAGTGAAAATTTTACTTTCGGTAAGCAAAAATCCGATAACTGAAAACATTTGACGTTTTTCAAGGGTATTTTCAAAATTTCATGTCGTGCAACAAAAATTGACTTTATTGGTCTCAAAATGTTTGTTAGACTGAAATTAACTCATACTCTGCATTGCTGTTCTTTTTTACATTATCTATCCCCACCACCCGCTTTATTCCAACCATTAATTGATTTAACATTTCGTCATTATTAAAAAGTAATATAACTTTTAAAATATGATGAATGTTAGATTTTATTCATTTTTTAGCCATGCGTTTGTAACTGCTAATTACAGCTTTTATGGGAGAAACCCTAATTTCTAAAATTACAGGGTGTTTAAAAACGTAGTCACAATATATTATTTATAATCACTGCCAATTTTTTTTCTGTGTAGCTACTTTTATGTAGAAAGTATTTACTCTCTTACAAAATTTTAGTTGGGCAAACAGTTTAGCTATAAAAAATATTTTCTAAATCCCTACAAGCCTGAATCAGTAATAGTAACTTAACAAAAATAAAGTTTTTATTAAAAGTTGGCTATCATTTAAGAACCTAATGGAAGTGTAATGAACTATTAATAACCTAATGTTACAACAAAATGGCCACCATTAAATTGTACTCTTCGTGATCTAGCGGGATTCCGAAGGGTATTAGCAACATTTAAAATTCTGCAATTTAAATCTCCCTCGTTTTCAATAGGAGAGAAGTAATTATTTGTTTTCATGCCATCCCATACAAAAAATCACAGGGTGCTAGGTTCGGTGATCTTGCTAACCATTTTACAGAAGCGTCATTCCCTCTTCCAGTCCACCGATTTGGATAAATGTTGTCAACACCCTTCGGAATCCCGCTAGATTACGAAGAGTACTTAATTTTCAAACGTAGAATCAATACATGTGTACAAGAAAATGGTGGCCATTTTGTTGTAACATTAGGTAATTAATTGTTCATTACACTTCCATTAGGCTCCTAAATCATAGCCAACTTTAAATTAAAACTTCATTTGTGTTAAGTTATAATTACTGATTCAGGATTATAGGGATTTAGAAAATATTTTTTCTAAATAAAAGTAACTAAGTATCCAGAAAAAAAAATTGATAGTGAATATACATAATTTATTGTGACCAACTTTTTAAACACCATGCAGTTTTCGAAATTAGGGTTTATTCTTTTTGTGGCTAAACTTTCTGCCCAACTAAAATTTTGTAAGAGAGTGAATACCTCCTAAATAAAAGTAACTATCCAGAAAAAAAAATTGATAGTGAATATACATAATTTATTGTGACCAAGTTTTTAACCACCCTGTAATTTTCGAAATTACGGTTTCTTCCATAAAAAGCTGTAATTTGCAGGTACAAATACGTGGCTGAAAAATGAATAAAATCTAACGAGGATTTTTCGACTTGTTTGAACAAATATAAAAAAATTAATCATATTTGAAGCCCTCTAGCTGCAAAACTAAGCCACTTTGTACATAGATAAGTTGATACACTATAAAATAGTTCACACTGTGGATATATTATAACACTATTGTTGAGAAATAATCATCTTTATCCACTAAAAATACTGTTAAAGTACTGAAGACCTTTCGGCAAACAAGTAGCCATCATCAGAGCAAACTCGAGTTTACGAGTTTACTCTGATGATGGCAACTTGGTAGCCGAAAGGTCCTGAGTATTTTTAGTGGATAAGGGTGATTATTTCTTATCAATTTTCGGCCAAGGAACTGTGGTCTCCCGTTGTACACGTCATTTCCTACAGGGTGTCCTGTAGATAAGGATGCTACCTAGAAAAATTTATACTATTGTTTGCATTCGGATCTAAAATTTTCTGAAATAATTTAATTTTTTCCAGATGACGTGGATTGCGAATCTGACAGGGAGGCAGCTTGTCCTGCGAAACGACGTAAACAAGAACATTTGCTAACCATCGTGATCGACGACGACTTTCAGTCACTCAGTCGATCAAGCAGCCTTTTACAATTCGAAACCCTCGAGAAGCAATGCCAAGAAACATGTAGCAGCTCTCCAAGTATATATTCGCAGTTTAGTTTCGATTCTTTGGATAACCAACGTAAAAATAACGTCAGTCCCGATAGCCTAGATAGAGTACAAAGTGACTGCCAACATGACTTAGACAACTTCAAGAGGCTCGAACTCGAAGATTGTGGTAAGAAACAAAACAGCAATGACTCTCTGCTATATAATGCTACCAGATATAGCGGATCGGACAGCAGTGATACAGGTAACAGTGACGAAACCTTGGAAGCTTCCAGATCTTTCGACAATCTGCGAACATGGCGTAGTTTTGACAGCTTACCGATTACAAATCCCACAAACACCGGTAAGTTGAAGGATAAGATATCTGCGGAAAACTTGAGTGAGGACAGTGGTTACAGTGATCATCTGTACGGTACGTCTAGTTATTCTAAAATTAAAAACGGCGGTACGTCATTATTGAACAGCGTAAACAACAGGATAAACGCGAAATGCGCCACTAGTATGATGAAGTCTCGGATCGAGGCGGATTATTTCGGATTGAACAAGTTAGACATCAGAAACACGCCCGGGGACTTTCCCGCGTACGACGGCGAAGGATTTCAATACTTTTCAGGAAATTTCGGCGCAAGTTATCAGGATCTAAGCGTTTTTGACAAGTACGAAGTGTCGGACAATCATCGAAGTCCCTTAATCGATAGATTTATGAGAAATCGGCGTCAAGGCAATCTCGTGACGAAAATTGTAAATATAGAAAAGTCGTCGGAATGTGAACGGCCGTCTAAATATAATTGCACATCCGCGAGTGAACCCAACTTACAACAGATAGACAGCACCAGTCCGAGTTATTCAGCCGACTCTAAACCGTCGAATGTTTCGTCTAATTCGTTCAATAAAAGTAGTGTATGTGTGTGTAGCGTACCCAAAAATCTCAACCTGTTATCAGATTCAAAATGTCTTAATGACGTGAGGACTTTCGAAATAAACTCGCCCTCTATCGCGACTAAAAATTACGACTTAGGTGATCTGACACGCAATTCGTTCAAACCCCACAGTTACAGTGCTACGGAACTAGAAAAATCGAATTGTGACAGTTTTCATAGCAGTAAAAGCAGCGAATTCGTCACCATAAATTCAGATCGCGTCGATCTCAACGACATGTCAAGTTTCAAAAGAGAGGGCAGCTACGCAGAAGCAATGTCAAATCGAGTTGATCTAAGCGACGACGAAAATAGTCTCACGTTCCAAACGAAACCTCAAACACTCAAACCCCGGAATACTCTGGAAGATTTCGATCGCAAAGTGTTAAAAGCGATTTCCGAAACTAGTATACAAAGTATGGCCAGTAGTAAAATCGATTTGGACGAATCCGTGTTTACATCCACTCCGATGGCGGTCCAAAGAAGAAACGTCGCGAGTACACCAAATTTATCGCTGATCAATAAACAAGAACTGAATAATTTCTTGCAAGAAGAACGTAGACGATCTACACACGATATTCGACGGAAAGAAGCGTCCTATGTAAATCGTAGCACTAGTACCAGTGGTATGTCAGATCTTGAAGATAAGCCAGTACCTTCTGTTAAATCGTTAAGTGAATCTATATCTTCCAAAGGTGTGCACTTCAGTCCGGTCGTGTCGGAAGTTAATTGGCAGGACGACACGGAATCTACCGTGACCTTAGAGGGGGAATCCAGTTACAGTTTACAAAGTTCACCTGAAAGGGAATTAACCCCTCCAAATGCGCCCATAATTATTAAACCACAAGCGAGACTACCTCCGCCTGTTCAATCGGAAATGTCGTACAGTCAACCCGATTTAAACCCGAATCCTAAAGAAGACTTCCTGCGATCGCTAAAAAGTTTTCGCGAAGATTTTGCGAAAAGTCAACCGAACCTTAGTAGGTTCCGGCGACGAGGCAGTCAATTGATAAAGAAGGACAAAGACGGATGCGTGATAAAAGCTTATATAGACGGTGACGGTTTCCAATATCATCACACTCATTTAGACCTGGACAATATTTACACCAGCAAGACTCCCACTACGAGTACTGAAAGTCACGTGGGTGCTTCTAACAACACTCAAAGCATTCACACTAAGTCAGTTGCCGGCATGGACGTGCGAGTGCAGGATGCACCTCGCAAAGACAAAGGCAAGTTCGGCGGCTTCTTCTCGCGCCTCGCCAGCTTTCGCTTTTCGGGACGTAAAGATGAAAAGGCGCGGAAGAAGAAAAGTGTCGAGCCCAAAGGGCAGTTAATGACCGGCGGCGTTAGGACGGCAAGTCCGCATCAACGAATCGCCACGAAAGACGATTATATTTACATACCGCTGAAAGGACCGCCGTTGACCGAAAACAACAATCTGCAGAAGATGCACGAAGGAGGCAGTCTTCTCGTGAGTGGCAAACCTCCGGTACCGCGAGCACCGCCACGCGTCGTTGGCGCTTGCGTGAAAAAGGACGGCAGCGCGCAGGGCGTCGGCGAACAGCAAGAACGGCGGCGGCGGAGGACTATTGATTCCGGGTCGCGGCCTCGGCCCATGGAGCCCATGGGGCTGATCGAGACAGACCTAGACACGGAGGTGACGGTCATCACCGATGGTGCCAATGTAAAGACTCGCAGTTTATTAAATCTGGGGGCCCGGCCGGCTCAGCAGCAGCTGTCTGTGGCTCCACGTGAAACTCATCGACCTCACAAATCCATGGAATTTCTTCTTGACAAGCAGAATCTCAAGGTCGTGGAGGTGAGTCCCCTTTCTTACATCATTCATTCTTTTTGTTTGTTTACGTGTAAACGGAACCGCTACAAATCACACTCATGCTCTAATTAACCTCGTTCGTAGAACGATCAATATATTCATAACTTAATTTACATATCCTTGACACCTTTACACTTGCATTATTCCGGATAAATGGACCAATTTAACTGCATGTTGTTACGCCTATCATTGATTATGTATGAGGTCCATCGAATATCTAATAGAATTTTGTAGCAACATCACTCTACCACTATATAGCCCATTTTGAATGTTCGGTTCGAAAAAATAAGCATGTATTTGTATTTACTACTACTACAATATAGAACCTGCATGATATTTCAAATTGTATGAATCCTCTTATAAATCTAATTATAATTGTCCGGGGCTTCCATCCCTTCAATTTACACAATGTATTTACAATATATAGTGTGGAAATATTATTAAAACCTTCCTGAACAGAACAAAATCGTGATATGTAGAAAAGAGACGCATTATGAGGAAGTTTTATTGTTTCATTCCATTGATTCTTTCTCACAGGGAATGGAATCGAAATTTTTATATTAAAATATGCTTCAACTTTGAATTTTTCGACCTCTATTTATTCTGCAATTCAATCCGAAATGTTCCATACAAACTATAGGTATATTTTATAACTAGAAACTTAGTTAACAATCGAAGGAGAAAAAATATACTAGGTATTAATTTCAGAAGACAGAGGGCTAAGCTAAGATCACGAGGGGGGTTTTCTCACTCCCTAATTTTTTGCGTATCGGCATTTTCGGAATTGATTATTTTTCAATATTTTCAACAAAACAACACGTATTCAATAATTTCGAAAAAATAGATCATTTGAATTTTTTCTTCAGTTCTGTTCGTAGATTGAAAAGTGAAACCGAGCCCTTAAAAATATAGTATATAAAAAATTGGTTTCGCACAAGTGTGAGTTTATATTGATATTAATATTGTAATGTTTATTTCTAACAATTCATTTTAAAGATCCGTATTACCAGGTTTTGAGGTCAATTGTTACACCTCATTCACAAATTGTATCAAAATTTTAGCAATTAATAAGAATAAGAATAATTTTATTGTCCTATTGATTTACAATAAAAATACTTACATTAGTAAAATATAATAAACATAATGTTGAAAATATTTTTGTAATAAACATTCACAGAAGCACAACAAAAGAGTGCTAGTGTGTGACTGTCCAAAATCGAGAATATTTATTTATTTATTTATTTATTTATTTATATTAACTTTTAGTTTCAAAGAATTAATTTGAGGATCTCTACTTTTGAGTTACATATCCAAAATTTACATTTCTTTTTGTACTGTTGAATACTGCCATGAAAGATTTTTAATTCGAAAGGTAATAAATTATAGATTTTACTGAAATAGTGTAAATAAAATTTCTGGTTAATCAACTTTCTGCTTCTTACTAGTATGCACTGTGAATTCGAAATACATCTGGTTTCATAATAATGATCAAATAATGAGATTGCAATTTTTTTCTTATAATGTTGTTTCAGGATGTCCATAATATACAATTCTCTCACTGTTAAAACCTTAAAATCAATAAAAAAGTTTTTTGAGGGGTATGTCATGGATTTACCAAGCATATTTTTTATTATCATTTTCTGACATACAAACAGTTTTGAAATGAAATAATAGTGTAAATTGTTAATTTGTTGTAAACTTTTTTACATACTTTTACTTACATTCAATATATAAAATTATTTATACATCATATGACTTCATTTCCATATAATTAAAGTTTATATGTAAAATTTCATTTTTGATTTATATAATTCGTGTTCACCATTAAAATTCAGGAAGCTACAAAGCAGTTATTCTAATGGCGAGAAATATGTAACTTTAGATAACAAATGGGTAAATAATTATCAAAAAAGGATGTATTTTGAATGTTTGATGTTTTATGTAATTATAAGGAATTAATGACATCTAGTTGAAAAGTGATGAAACAATATTATTAATTTAAAAAATACTATTTTGAACAAATTTTGAAATAAAAAATTTTAATACAATTTTCTTTATCACAGCCATTCTTTATATATATACCTAAGGATAAGGTGTAATAACTAACCTCGAAACCTGGTATCTACAAAAAAATGGATTGTGAGAAATAAACAGTACAATATTAATATATACATTATAATATATTCTAAAGAATTCATCTGTAAATTCTTGGGTCGGCTAGTTGATCCAAATAGATTATAGAGAAACATTTATTTAATCGATATTTTTAAAGTAGCATTCAATTTGGCGTATAAACTTTTTATTTTTGTTTGATAGCTCCTATTACGCCAGATTCGTGCAGCGTCCATTCGGTGAAATAAAAGTATTAAATAATTATTTTCGTAACGATGGGAGATGATCGTTTAAATTTTCTTTTGTTGCTGTTTGCAAAATCATTCTAATTGAAACACCAGCGATGAAAACTCTGATTTGAAAATATCTATCGTTTTAAGTGATGGCATAGTTTTTTATTGATTTGTCTGCGTGCCGTGCCCTTTTCGTGGATCTGTCATTGATTCATTATTAATAATAATAATAATGTATTTCAGGATAATGGTATAACAATAAAATAGTCTAAATTTCGATTCATGTAAAACACGTTTAATAAAGAAACAATTGTTGTGTATTCGATATAGTATATTGTATTAATCCGATATTATTCAATCTATTTTTGTTAAAATTACCATTTCATTAAAATACGTTCAACTATGTTATTTAAATAAAATAAACATTTCATTTCAATCTGTTGAATAGCCCTTTTAAGTATCGAACATTTTACTTATTCTCTCTAGTTTTTCAATAACTGCATACTCATTTTATTTCATATTTATGATCATTTTGTAACAATGATAAGTATATATTGTATCAATACTAATTCATTCTTGCCTAAAAAGCAACCCCATCTTGAATGTTCTAGAGAAATTCGAAGATTAAGAATTATTGTTGATAATACCGGATATCAAAAATTATCTTGGTCTAGGGTGGTTGTGGAATATAAAACGTGTGTCTTACTTTACGTTTGAAATAATTATGTCACTGTCACACTGACATCATCAATAACCTACAAATTTCATACCTATTTATTTCAGTTGTAAAACAATAATGAACTACAAATTATGAAATAACGGTTTTAGTAACAAGAAAAACTAAATTACAGTAATTGTTGGAAATGTCCCCCGTTTTGTTCGATGCACATTAACTAGCGTACCCGTTCGAAAATAGGCTTCAATCATGAAAATTTTGTGCTGTGTGGTAAGAGGCATGATTCAAAAACTGGATTAGAAAATTTCAGCACAATGACTTAACAGATTCTGACACAACAAAACGTATGCAAAAATTTAAAGTAAGACACACGTTTTACATTCCACAACCACCCTTAACCAAGATAATTTTTAATTTGTAGTTCATTATTGTTTTACAACTGAAATAAATAGGTATGAAATTTGTCGGTTATTGATGATGTCAGTGTGACAGTGACATAATTATTTCAAACGTAAAGTAAGACGCACGTTTTAGATTCCACAACCACCCTTGACCAAGATAATTTTTGATCTCCCGGTAGTAGAGGGAAAAGAACTTATATTAGAGATTATTTTTACCTGAAGTTTTTTTTACGGAAGAACATAAAATAAAAAATGTTGATCTATGTCATGGTTTTTTAAATTGATTTTCGATCAAATCAATACAGATTTAGACAAATGAAAACTTTGATTGTTCAACTTGATACAAATACTATTTCCCCAATCATTCAAATAATTGAAATATTCAATGAATCCAGTTAGACAGAGAGAAGTAAAATATACAAACTCAGAATTTTAATCTAATATGTTAATAAGTACAATAATTCTGAATATCAGTTTAAATACGGTATCTTAACCGAATAAAATGTTATATTATTCACTCTGCCACTCTTTGCTATTGTTGTGCTTACAATTTATCGAAGAATTATCAAAGTAAAACGTGATTCACAATAAACAGGATGCACCGCTCCGCTAGTTAAAGTCATGCAGATGAATTGACTTAAAAATCATGCTAATGCATATATGATTGTGAAGGGTTAATTATTAATTTTTGCGAATCTTTTATCTTTTGTACTTGTTGCACTGTCATGTTCAAAGTGTGTGTCTATAATAATTATATTACTGGATATCAGTTGACAGGTATATTGAAAACTTGAAAATTTGTAGGACGGATTAAGTAATTATTATACCTTCCTGGTAAATTTTAGATAACGTTAATGGAATTTGGTACTGGGATTAACGAATTTATCACATTCTAACTATGAAATAAAGATCAACAACTTATTATATGGTTATGCCAATTGAAGAATTTACTTGTACATATTTGCCTAATTGGACTACCTGTGTTATTGTACGTTTCCAGGAAACTGTAATCACGGAAACAAAATTACCGTTGATAATAAGGTTTCCTGACTGAGTAACTACTGTTCAAATCTTCCAATAAATATATGGCGATGTATTTTTAATCAAGCATCATATTCTAAGGCGAATTTTAAAGGTTTATTCTTGAATGTGTGCTACTATGTCACCTCCAGTTTTATTTGGTATTTTGTCTGTTATCAGTTTCCTGCTTGATTAATATTCGCTCATCGAATACTAAAACGAGAAACCCAAGAGCAAAATCAGTATACTACGGCCAACCCGTATTCTTCAATCTAATTACAATTTTATAGTAGCAAACTTATAAGTAAAGGTCTTTTGTAGAACGACTTTTCCCAATTAATTATTTTCGTTATACTAGAGAAAGCGAAAATATTAGCCTCCTTTGTAAAAAACTTTCTGGAGCCATTTTCTATAGTATTTTCGTTTTGTCTTCACTCAAGCAGTATCTTTTTTTTATACACGAGAGGAAAACCTATAATGTTCGAAGAACATCATGTGAGCAGCAGTGGAATGTAGGGAGAGGAGAGAAGATAGGCATTCGTATTTTTCTTGAAGGTTTGAAGGTTTTAAGCATAGGAAAAAAACCTCACCAGGTAAAGAGTTCCACAACTTAGCTGTATCAATGGAAAAGACGAATGAACTATCCACTTTTCATCAGTTAACTTTGAATTTGAATATATTATAATATTGATTATTTGAATTGGCAACATGTATTATGTTTAATAATTCTGTGTATTATACTATATTATGTATTGTTACAATAAAATTCAATGTGCTAATATATCACTTTTACTTTATTTTTATCACATATATTATAGAAACAAATCGTGATTATAGTTTCGACACTAGCGTGTCATCTTCAAACAATACGTATGAAAATATGAATAATCTTGGCTATTTATGATACAATATAAGACACAGGTAACAAATGGTGTTCCGGTTGGGGAAATACATTTTAATACAGCGGTTTACTAGGAAGGCATAAGAGGATTATGGGAAAGTTTATGTTATCAAGACATCAAACCGTAAAACGTAGGGTTTGGGTTGGGGAAATACATTATTAGAATAGTATAATTGAAATTGATAATGAGGTAGAGTTAATATTGTGATTAGAAAATTTCAATGCGGAGGTTTACTAGGAAGGCACAAGAGGATTACGGGAAATTTTAAGTTATCTAGACATCAAACAGTAAAACGTAAAATTTCCCATAATCCTCTTGTGTCTTCCTAGTAAACCTCCACATTAAAATTTCCTTATCACAATATTAACTCTACCTCATTATCAATTTCAATTATACTATTCTAATAATGTATTTTCCCGACCGAAACCCCACTTGTTACCTGTGTCTCAATTGTACCATAAATAGCCAAAATTATTCATATTTTCATACATTAGTATCGTTTGAAGATGACACGCTACTATCGAAACTATTGTCACGATTTGTTTCTATAATATATGTGATAACGAAATAATAGTGTTTTATTTTATTATATCATCAATTTTGTTGTAATATGTTGCAGTTAGGTGAACTGTCAAAATCATTGACATGAAGAATTATGTCTACCTTACTTTCATGATACCACAGAACAGAGTAATTAATTTAATATAACCTTATTATAAAGTAACTATCAATGTTAGGATTATCTCTATGGCGAGGGACACAAACATTTGACGTCACTACTAGTGTACCATCATTTTTTCAATTTTTAAATATTAATTTCGTACGCTTCTGCAGATTATATGTAAAAATTCTCGGGAAATAGGTCACATTAACACTTTGTTTTAAATATTCGTCTTTACGTACGTTTCGGTCTCACGACCATCATCAGAAGACTCACTATGTCTAAAAAGGGGTTTATTAAAACTAATTATAGCACAAGCGAAAAAAAAAAAAAAAGAAAAAAAATGAATTCTATGTAAAAGATTCATGGCACTTTAATGAATTTATAAAAAATCAATCCGTACCCGTAAACCATCAGCTGATTTCCTTGGACGTTGTTTCTTTATTTACAAATATACCTGTTATTTTGGCATTGAATAGCATCAAAAAACGTTGGGGAGAGATTAAAAACCACACACCTCTAGATCAATCGGAATTTATAAACGCTTTAAAATTTTGTTTAGAATGCACATACTTTCAGTATGGTGAGCAATTTTTTGGACAAATATTCGGCGCAGCAATGGGATCTCCTATTTCAGCTACCATTGCTAACCTCGTTACGGAGTGCCTAGAGGAATCTGTTATGAGTGCATTAGATTTTCGGGCTGTATTCCTTAAACGGTATGTAGATGATTGCCTTATGTGTGTTCCCAACGATAAAATTCAATATGTAATTGATAAATTTAACAATTTCCACTGTAAACTTCAATTCACTTGTGAAATAGAATTAAACAATAACATAAATTTCCTAGATATGAACATTAGGCATGGTGCAGATGGAAAAATAAAAACCTCTTGGTTTACTAAAGAAGTATGGTCTCAACGTTATCTTCACTTCAATTCCGTTGCACCAGCTTGTTATAAAAAAAGTGTCATAAACAGCCTTACAGATCGCGCGATAAAATTGTCCCACGCAGATGACCGCCCCAAAAATTTAAAAATTGTTCGTAATACACTAGAATTGAATGGCTACCCAAAAACTTTTTTCAATCCTATCATTAAAGAAAGAATAAACAAAATCTATAATGGTTCTACGTATAAAAATAACATAAAAGGTAATACAGACAATTTTATAACTCTACCTTACATTCCGGAGACCTCAGAGAAAATCAAAAAATGTTTGAAAAAGTATGATATAAATGTTGCGCATAAACCTACTAACTGTGTTGGGAAATATTTCTCAAATCTAAAACCTTTAATACCCAAAGATAAACAAACCCACACAGTGTATACATTGAATTGTTTAGATTGTGATGGAACCTATACTGGAAACTCTTAAACAATATTTACAAAAAAGAATAAATATAGCACAAGAAATAACAACTTAGAAAATTCCACCGCCCTTGCTAAGCATTGCTTTGATTATAACCATCAATTTGATTACAAAAATGTTAATATCTTAACTAAGGAAACCAATTATTATAAAAGATCTATCCTGGAGATGATTCACATAAAACGGGACCCCAAATCTGTAAATCATAGGGTAGACACACAAAATCTGAGTCATATTTATACTAATTTGATTAAATAATCTCTTGCAAATTCTTACATACGTCTTTATAATTATTGAAAATGTTTTTAGGAAGAATGCGTAATAGTAATTTTCCAGTACAGGTCTGATACCTTTCTTAAGTACCTACTCATAAATCTTACACATCTGGTTTCGAAAGTAGATACTTGACAAATAACTTCGTTCTTCTCAGTTGTTGTGAGAATACCAATCAATATGCACTCATATATTTTAATAATATTACTGAATAGCGGATTCTTACTACAAAAATTTTTTTTATACTTTAATACTGACGATACAATTTCGATTATTCGTAGTTCTGCTCGTTTCGACGGCGTGGGCTCTTTTGATTGAAGTTAAATTGTGCGATTTGGACGCTTGTGCTATAATTAGTTTTAATAAACCCCTTTTTAGACATAGTGAGTCTTCTGATGATGGTCGTGAGACCGAAACGTACGTAAAGACGAATATTTAAAACAAAGTGTTAATGTGACCTATTTCCCGAGAATTTTTATGTATAATTCATACTGGGTCAAGAATCTTATTATTAGCAGATTATATGTATGATTGTGATATATATACATATATATTTATAACCTGAAAACTACCGTTGTTATAATGATATAAAAAACACACTCTAGATTCTATTTAACCCACTTTATGTTAGGTTAGGTTACAAACAAAGGGGGTACAATAAACAATCAATTATTGGTTATTATGAGTGTTAAGATTAGCGCAATTACAATATTTGCAGTCTACATCAACAAAGTTAGGTTAGTAGTTTAGGTTAGGTTAGGTTAGGTTACAAACAAAGTGGGTACAATAAACAATCATTATTGGTTGATATGAGAGTGTTAAGATTAGCGCAATTACAATATTTACACTCTATATAACTACTAAGTTAGATTAGTAGGTTAGGTTAGATTAGATTAGATTAGGTTAGGTTAGGTTAGAAACAAAGCGGGTACAATAAACAATCATTATTGGTTATTACGAGAGTGTTAAGGTTAGCGCAATTACAATATTTGCATTCTATATCAACGAAGTTAGGTTAGTAGGTTAGCTTAGTTTATTAGGTTAGATTTGATTAGGTTAGGTTAGTTTAGAAACAAAGGGGGTACAATAAACAATCATTATTGGTTATTGTGCAAATACTGGCGTACAGGAGGGTGTTTGGGCTAGGCAGCAGGTACTACTTGCTAATTATCTGACCTGACAACCAGGTACATAACTGGGACCTTAAAAACACCCGGGACTGAATTTAGCTACATAGAAAGGCAATTGAACCACTAAAAAGAGGTATAAACCATTAACGCTTTTATCTAAGACATATTAAATTTCCGAGTATTATAGTACAAAGGAAAATAGTTTTATTCAACAATCACTACTGCGTCCATATCGCACAAATTTAATTTCAATCAAAAAAGCCCACGCCGTCGAAACGAACAGAACCGCGAATAATCGATGCGATATGGACGCTTGTGCTATAATTAGTTTTAATAAACCCCTTTTTTGACATAGTGAGTCTTCTGATGATGGTCGTGAGACCGAAACGTGCGTAAAGACGAATATTTAAAACAAAGTGTTAATGTGACCTATTTCCCGAGAATTTTTATATATAATTCATACTGGGTCAAGAATCTTTATTATATTTGTACCTCTGATATGTTACTTTCTTTAGCCGTGCTGTCACATTTTTTTAGGTAGGTACTTATTCATAATATCAGGATACAATGAAAATGAACATTTTCAACTTGTGAATTTTTTCATTGTTATTCCCATGTTACATTCTGTTGAAGGGATAATTGTAAAATAATATTCAATTATATACACGATTGACTTAGTCGTAGACTTTGATCTTGGAATGCAACCTGAATATAAATTAATCAATAGTCGTCTCGAGATTCGTCAATTATTCGTCAATGTTCATGTATCACATTGAACATGGAACTCTCAGAAAAAATTACTCCCCCATTCCGATTTGAAAAGGCAAATCTTGGAAGGATTCGTAATGAAGTTAAACGGAAATACTCGGATGAAGTTGTTGATATTAAGAAAAAATCCGAGCCAAGCATTCTCATGATTCAAAACAGTCTGTTATGTGTTAATATTTGATGAAATCCAGATGTTATTTGCGTCCGTGAATAATATTATCCTGATGTAGGAACTTCTAATGGAAATATTGCGTGCAATTTTCAATGTATTTGTGAAGTGCTTTTCAAATGTACTAATCCCGCAAATTGTGATAACAATATTACTAACACGCGAAATTCTTTGATATTATTTATTATTACGCATTTACTTTGTTCCAGGAAAAAATAATTTCACATAGCTTCCTAACATCGCGTTATAATAATAAGATTCTTGACAAATCGCGTTATATATGTATATACAGTGTCACCATTAAAGTCCGCACCATATGGGAATTTAAAAAAAATTGGGGTGGTTTGAGTTTCATGTCTGGAACAGTTTTAGGTTCAAATTAGAGCAAAAATGATATTAACAGTTGTGTCCAAGCGATCTTCGTTAGCTGTCAAATTTGACATTTGTTGCAGAAATTGGTGGAACGTGGCATTTCTAACGCGAATTTGAAGAAAATATTATTTGATAGAGGTGTTTCTACTGCAATTTTATGTACTTGTGCAAATTTTCAATAATCTAAGATGAAGTTGCGATTTTTGATATTTTTATCAAATAAAATATTTTTTACAAATCCAAAGTTTATTTAACTGGTCACATGTCTGTCAGTTCCATAATAAATATGTTATTTACTTTTAATATTTTTAAAAACTAAAATTGCAACCATAAAAATGTTGGCACGAGCGGTGCAAAGTACCAATACTATTATCATTTTTTTGAAAAGACACGAGATTAAATATCCTATAAAATGTTAAATGCGTGCAAGATATAGGAAAACTGTCAAAAGAAGGGACTATTTTAATTAGACATTAGTTTTCGCACTATCTGAAAACATAATATATTCTAATTAGTAAATTGTTGAAACAGCAAGTTATTTTATTTGATAAAAATATCAAAAATTATCCTAGACTTTTAAATATTTGCACAAGTACATAAAATTGCAGTAGAAACATCTTTTTCGAATAAATTGTTTCAAATTCGCTTTAAAAATGCCACGTTCCGCCACTTTCTGCAAAAAATGTCAAATTTGACAGCTGACGAACATCGCTAGGCCACAACTGTTGATGTCCTTTTTGCTCTAATTTGAATCTTGAACTGTTTCCGACATCAAATTTCATTTATTCTGTATTTGTATTTATGAACCATTTGTAAATGTATGTTACGTTTCCTTGGTATTTTGGTTCTTTAATACTACTTAAAATAAAATAAAATTTTTTATTTTTGACATTTCGCTATTTTATTTATATCTTTATCAAAAATTCTTATGTTAATTAGTATTTCCATTTAATTTACAAAAGAATATATGACTTGGATTAATGAAATGCGTCTGCAGCCGATTTGTGTTTTAAAATTCAATTGAAACTGCAGAAAACATTGCATCGGGAGTATGTGAAAGAGTAATGTATGGCCAATTATCAAATTGATTCACTTGAAATGGATTGAATCTAGGTAATTAAATACTTAAGATACTATTCTATGATTTATCAAATATAAATAACTGATTATTTTATGAATTAACTATCCTATGTTTTATATTCCATTTCTATTATGAACAACTAATTAAGTTTAACATAGCTCTTTGGAATTTTTATTTCAAAACTGTCACTAACATAAATGTAACAATGTCAGATAATATATTATATTTTTAGGTTGAATTAAATAGACAATAGAAAGTGGTAATTCAAAGTATCTGAATTTGGTTATGTTTGAATCAGATTATTAGAAAGTACATTAACACATTATTTTTTTTAATGTGGATACTTTCTAATATCAAACGTTTATCATTACTCTTTTCAAAATTGAAAATTTTTGTATTATTGTAGTTAAATTACATTTTTATGACGAGGAACACAAAAATGTGACTTCACTATTTCCTTGACGTCATAATGATACAAAAAAAATACTCAGATTCCATTTGAAAAACTGAAAATGAAGATTCGTACGACCAATAGTAAAGGTGCAATCGCCTCCACACCATATGCATGCACACTCGGACAATTAAAAATAAATTGTCAAGATGGTTTCAGAAACACTCCCGTTACATTACGTATAGTGAGTGAAGTAAAACTAAACATGATCAATCATTAGTTATCTTGAATAATAGACTTCCGCGGATAGCTGATCTTGAAAAATCTTGGCTTCCGGATGGATTCCGCGTCACAATAGCTCGACTTGATGCCGACGTTTTGCCAACCATTACAGGTGGCATCTTCAGGGCAGGCTTGAGCTATTGTGACGCGGAATCCATCCGGATCCAAGATTTTTCAATCATTAATTGTTTTCGAAACGAAAATATAATAATATTCAAATCCAATGTCGTAAATACTGTAATTTCATCCCAACCAGCATAGTTCGATCACCCAACATTTAAGGAAAAAGATCAGAGGAAATATCAATAATTATTTGGAAAGCTTTGTTTCTAGGTGCATATCTCATCAATTCATCTCCAATTGGACGAATTTGATTAATAATGTAACTGCTATGTGAATCAGTCCACGTAGTAATTGAATCGATCCTTTGCGAGGTCGTAAATAATACAGCAGATGCAACACTTCCTCTTCTCAGTAGGTTTTCAAGTGCAAGTTTTTACTATTGTGTCAGTCGTTTATTTCCGCAAATTTCTCGTTGCGTTGAATGAAGTCATATATACATCCTGAAGATACACCATTCTCAGATAGATGACCGACTTGGTGAAATCGTTTAGGATTATTTAGACACAACACATCTATTCAGTTTTAATTGAACGGATTTGATCAATAATGTAGCTGCTGCGAAATGTGTCTCTACATGAGCTGATAAACTGGGAGAGCGACTCGGCCAACATGGATCATATGCCTTGCAATTTGAAACAATTTCAAAACGGGGTCGTGAAAAACAGTCATCTCAATAATTCCGTGTCATTTGAAACATAATGTAAAACCGCCTAGGCATACCTAGAGAAATTTATATGTACCGTCAAAAACAGCCCCGGCATTTCTATAAATCCCTTACGTTCTAAGCAAATAAACAATGTGGCTATTGTGTATACTGAAACTAGTTTAACTCTGATGATGGCTACGTGGTATCTCAACGGTCTTAGCAGTTTAACCGTATTTTCAATAGACAAGGGTGATTGTTTCTTATTTATAGTGTTATAGTGTATCCATAGTGTGAATTCTTTAAAATAATAAAACACATTTACTTTGTTATTCATCACATATATTATAGAAACAAATCGTGACTAGTTTCGACACTAGCGTGACATCTTCAAACGATACTAATGTAAGAAATTATGAATCTTGGCTATTTATGGTACAATATAACAAACAGGTAACAAGAGGGGTTGCGGTTGGGGAAATATATTGCTAGATTAGTATATTTGAAATTGGATAGATGATGAGCTAGAGTTAATATTGTGATAAGGAAATTTTAATGCGGAAGTATACTAGGAAGGCACAAGAGGATTATCAAGACATCAAACAGGATGCTGTAGTACACATCTAAATGATCATTTAAAATTTTATTGTTATTATTTTTAATAAATTTTTATTGATTCTAGTGTGTTCAATTTAAAGCCTCTACTCTCGTTATGTAAGTTTGTTCAATATAAGACATGAAAATGTCTACCAAAAGAGAACTGTATGGGGATCCTATAGCTAATTTATTATTTTGTGTGAAAAACTCGTTATTAAATTGACAATAATTTTGGCTAAGGCAAAGATCAAAAGCTTGTTCCGAAATAGAACAATTGACAATAATTTTGGCTAAGGCAAAGATCAAAAGCTTGTTCCGAGATAGAACAAACTTTTGATTTTTGCCTTAGCCAAAATTACTGTCAATTTAATAGTTTGATAATTCCTTCTTCATTACTTCTCAACGGTAATTTCAAATTAATTATTTGTTCGAATTGTCTAATTAACATTATTGTTTTCTACCTAACCCGGATTAGCAGGTGATTGTGGCGTTTTCAACGATCCCCTTTCAAAAAACCGTTCTAGAAAATCAAATTAAGCAGGAATGGAATACACGAATGCAATGACCTGAGTTGTTATGATTTAAAAACAAGCGTATCCATTTGAAAGTTAAAACAAAGTTATTACAGATGAAAAATTAATACAAGTTTAAATAATCCAAAAAGTATCTGGCAAGTCACAAACGAATTCGCGTAACGTACTAAATGGCAAAGTAACAGAAATTAAACAAATGAAAATGGTAAATAAGATTATAAAATTAAAAGTTGATTTAAGTAATTCATTATATCTTTTCGTCAATATAGAGTATAAGCTAGAGATTTAACGGTTTGGAAAAAATGGGAAAAATAGGAAAAAAACTTTTTTCTCGAGCATTAGAAAAATATGAAAAAATGTAAAAATTATTGAATTAAAACCGGAAACCTGACAATGAATTATAATATGATATAATTAATGTACGTAAATGAGTGTCAATTACAAACGAACTAAAAGGGGATTAGTTTTTCCCAAAATTTTCGTTTTTTTCTCGTGATAAGCTATTTTTCCAGTGCTCAATTTTTTCAGAAATTTCAAATCGCTACTATAACCTCAAAAAATGTCTAAAACATTTTTAAAACACCATGCTCATATGTCTATAAGTCGAAAAATCGAACTTTGATTTATAACTCGAAAACAAAAGACTATTGCAAATTTTTGTTGCCACCAGTGAATTTGTCTCGGAATTTGTATCTTCTATAGTTACCGAGTTATCCTATACAAATATCGAAATTTGCCCACAAGATGGGGAGGGGGGAAGGGGTATATAACAATGAGATTGGGAATCGCTCGATATCATTTATTTCCAACATTGCCAAAATAATTGTATCTAGAATCACGAAATAACTAAAAATACTATTCTTATCTGTAAATCAATATGGGCTTAGATCATATGAAGGCGCCATTATTATCTCTTACATCTCAATTATACAGCAATTTGGATGAATCTAACCCAAGTCGAGTTATCATTCATTGATAACTGGGGATAATGTCACTTGATGAAGAAACAATTTATTTCACTAGCTATTCTAAATATGTTTGAAATGTATTGACCCCACGTATACATACCGAATCCATACAGGAATATAAAGTACCGGGATATGAATAATTATCTTGGTCAAGGGTGGTTGTGGAATCTCAAACGTGTGTCTTACTTTACTTTTGAAATAATTATGTCATGATTAATTTGAAGTTTCTAAAAGTGCGAATTTCGCAATTTTATACGAATATTGTAACACTCAGAAGTCTTTAGCGCTTTGGACTCCGGAATTTTCACGTGGCCTATCGAAATTAGAAGGTTCGAATTATCTAAAAACATAATTGCATGAACGTCCTATGTAATTAGCTACGAACGAAATCATTTTGACATATGCCTCGAGGAGCTCGCTGCGCGTATGTTAGAGTTTATACATTTTACCTCGGTCTTGTTAATTTGGGGCCATTTCTTGCCCCATGCGACCGGCGCCAGTTGTAATAAAGTGTTTTTGGCTATGGGCGGCTAGCTTTTACCCGCTTCGTGTATATTTTAGTCGCGAGAAAATTCCCTTTGGTACGTCGCACGTTAGACGTGCGTAGCTGAGATCTGAGAATAGCTCGAACTGTTTTAATTAAATTTCCCTATTTAATGGACATTTATCGAAAAAAGAAGGGCCGTCGGGCACGGTCCGATACTGAATCTAACTACATGGAGCGAAAACAGCACGCGAAAAGTCGTCGTAAAGTCGTATTAGGTACACCCAGTTTGCACTTTTCTAACTCGCGTGCTAACGGGCTTCTCACGTGAACTTCATTCGATTTACGGAAAATTAGCTATTTCAAAACCGTTTTTGACCAGGATTGTGGCTATCACGACCTCTGAAAAGGTTCAAAGTTCACATAATTATTTCATAATTTGTAGTTCATTATTGTTTTACAACTGGAATAAATAGGTATGAAATTTGTAGGTTATTGATGTCAGTGTGACAGTGACATAATTATTTCAAACGTAAAGTTAAGACACTCGTTTTAGATTCCACAACCACAATTGACCAACATAATTTTTAATATCCCGGTATATGAATAGTGCCTTTAAGGAATGTGCACAATTATTCTGCTCGAGGTTATACTAGTCTACTGGCCACATTTTTCGAAAGTTAACTAATTTTGAAATCGAGTGTAACTGCATTTGTCTAAACAATCGTGACACTTATATATTATCGATCCCAATGGATACTAAACGTCTTACCGAATACAACCATGTGTTGCTTTCAAACTCCACATGAAACACATAAATCCAACGACTATTTGACATGCATTGTGTAAATTGAAACAATTCCATCCTTGTAATATTACCACGTACATTCAAGGGTGCTGACCACCCACGATTATGGTCGCAAAGTCAAGGATGAAAGGCACTTATATCTAGTGACAAGAATTCGACGTGATCCATCTAAAATTCTTCTATTTTGGACCTCGCTTTTTTTAAGTCAATAACCTGTATACATTGTGTTACTTTATTTTCCTATTGGTACAACCAAATTCCAATTTTTCTGAAATATACCTGTATGTTGATAATGATTTGTTAAGATGATGTCTAAATTACAATAATTTTAGCTACTAAGTTTATTACAATGCATGAGTAGATACTAAGTCAATCTGGCAAAAGTAGAAGTAGTAGTAAAATAAAATAGGTAATCAGCTTAGCTTCATGTCCTTGAATCAAAATAAAATGAATCACAAATTGCGGCTTTCTGCATTTCGCTATTACACGATTATACGGTTTCTAATGTTTACAATAAATTGTATTCATTAAGAAATCTGGCTTTAAAAATATTGTCCTTGTCATTGACGACCACAATATATTTCAAAGCAAAGACGATTTATTTTTCAATCATTAAAACTTGTCATCGGTATATTTTACTATGACCTGAATACCCATTGGAAGAATGAATGAATCTTAAAAAGTTGTATTTGTCATTTTCAAATATTTTATGATCTATAAAAAGCATGAAAACGAACTATACACAAAGGAATCCGCTTTCTCTGTAAGCATAACTACAATAAACGTTGAGGAGTTGCTATTGTAAGATGGTAAGTGGGTACTTATTTGAGTGTGCTTTCATATTCACATCAATCTGTTGAAAACCACCACTCTCGATTGAATTCAAGGTCATTCAGATATGATCCCTGAGATCAAAAGTGCCAGACTAAGTTACTTACCTTACTCCAAATTCGTAACAAATGGAACCAAGTAGACGCTCATTTTATTTTTAACTATCGTTGATTGTTAAACAGCGCTTATTTATAAAGCGATACATTACCGTATTCTCTTCCAAAGCAAATTGGCAATTACTTTCCCAGTTAAACTCGAGATTGGCGGCGGTTTACCGCTATGTTGATTTAATGACAGACAGTTGAATAATGATAACGGATGTTTATAAGTTAGATTAATATAATATCATTCTTTACGGTGTAACTTTTAGTTATTTCTTCAGAAATTGGTGTCTGGGCAGAATGGTCAACTTATCAGAAACGAATAAACTATAAAGAGTTTACACTGTGGATATATTATAACACTATTGATAAGAAATAATCACCCTTATCCACTAAATATACCATTAAACTATTGAGGTTCTTTCTGCTACCAAGTAGCTATCATCAGAGTAAAACAAATTAAAAATCAAAATGTGCCTGTTTAAATATTAATTGTGAACAATGGATTACCCTCAGCTGGAGATAAATCGGAATTTAATAAATTGCTTTTTCGTTTATACATTTCCATCCCTTAAAAATTACCTAGATATTTTGAGGAAATTTTAAGATCGCTCAAAAAAATATTGGCCAAAAGAGGAGAGAGTGGATTGCCCATTGCAGATTCGTTTGTTTGTTCATAGTATTTTTTGTTAAAAGTGAAATAATTTTGCTCCATACATAAAGATGTAAGGATCACGTATTCTGTGCAGTTTGTGTCGGAGATATTAATAGTTGAAAGCCATTTCTTCAGAATGTTCATCCACTCAGGAATTGGAGTATTTGTAAATAGCGAAACAATATCAAATCAAACAAGAGTATCACCAGGTTCAAGTTTGAAATCTTTCGATTTTGAAATCTTTGATCAATACTTTATTTTCTAAACAAAAAATGAAATTGGAACGTAGCCAACTAACCATATTAGAGCCATTACCTCCAAATACTTCAATAACATTCAAAAGTTTCAGTTATCATTCTTCAATAATCAATAGATTCAATAGTTTGTTTTCTAAATTTACAATACAACCAGTTTATAGTTATAAGAATAAGCTAAAACACCGTTTAGGCAGCACCTTTTAAAAAGTTTCCGATATCGACAAATCCGGGATTTACAAAATCAATTGTGAGTCGTGTTCAAAATGCGATGTGGAAAAAACTAAAAGGAACATTTTAACTCGTTATATGCAACATTTTACCCATATAAAGAAAAATAGTGGTGAAAAATCAGCGGTAGCCGAATATATTTTGAATTCAGGTCACAGCATTTCCCAAGAAAGCTTATCACTTTTAAAACACAGTACAGACAAATATCTAGATACTTTAGAAGAGATGGGAATATCTCCACCTGATGGTATTATTATCCCCAAATAGTATTTAAATAGGCACATTGTGATTTTTAATTTAGTTTATTCTGATGAAAAGTCCTCCGTACTTTGATAGTATTTTTAGTGGATAAGGGGGATTATTTCTTATCAATAGTGCTATCAGAAACGGTATGGGTCAGCTGAAAAAATGTATAGTTAGACTTGACATTATCAAACCTACACCTACCCTAGATTGCGATTGTTTGCGTCTTCTTCGCTTCTTCCCCTATTGGTGATTATTTTAGATTTGCAACTCCCCACAACACATCTCCATGTCTCGACATTAACATTTTGTACCTCATATAAACGCCACACGTTGCCTTTTCATTAATTCGATTATAGCTCTTAATGATGTTACTATGTTACTCGGTGGATTTAAAAGTTGAACTAAAATGTTGTTTCTAAAGTCTGTAATAAGCAAATAATAAACCAATAGTAAAAGAGATTAACATTTGAAATCCAAAAATCAACATTTCATTAGGGCCGCTCGGTTGTGGGAGCAGATAACAAATCCGGTTACCTCGGTACTTTAGTGTCCGGTTCTCCAAGGCATAGGTGCTGATAGCACAGACCTCGACTGGAAAAGATTACGACCAAAGAGTTCTATATATAGAGTAGACTACTAAGCCTTTCACTGGTAAGTTGATGGACATCCTGTCCTTCTCGCACATGTACTGCGCTCTCATGTTACTCACTGATGTTACTACGATGAGTGGTATTCAACTTAATAACAGAAATTAGTAGAAGGAGAGACCGTGCGAGTGAGAGCGCACTACATGTGCGAGAAGGACAGAATGTCCATCAACTTACCAGCGCTTTCCTAATGCTTAACACACTACTTGTCTATTCTATATATAGAACTCTTTGATTACGACAGCATCTAGGGAAACTAAATGTTTCCACCCTGGGCGTACACGAGTGATTCTAGCACATATAGCCTTGGACTCGTGTGTAAACCACACGGGGGTGGTCCGGAGTTCTTGTTCTCCCAGTCAGTTCTCTTGGTTATGAGGACGTTTGGTGATTGGAAGAGCATGCGCTATCGCATCCAGTTGCAGGCGGAGAATCTGGCAGTTTCCAGCAGTGTTAGAATTTATTTTAATGCAGACTTTTAGTCCACTATGACAACAATATTGTACACATCTGCGCCTGCCTGTTTCCTACGCATAGTCAGCAGATAAAAGTTGATGTCGATAGCAGCTAGAAGCTACAGACATATGAACCGAGTTTTGTAAAATTCAAGTTTATTAATTACAGTCCATATCTATACTACGTCGTTATTTCATTTCAATTGCCCTGTGGTTGTGATTTGAGTCAGCATCTGCAAATTTCCAAACAAGCAGCCCAACTCCAAATGCTTTTCGATGTCTTGATGATATACATTTTCCCCGTAAACCACTTGTACCCGCCTAGTATATTTATACATTAAAATATCCAAATTGCCGTGGTAATTTCACCCTCCCTATGATCTTATTACTATTACTCAATACTGGAATACTGGAGATGTAGTATTATATTCAAACTGCAATCCCATTTGTGGTTTTCAGTTCATATTTGTCTATAAATATCTTAACACCTATGTTTGTCCATACATTTCAATCGTTTTGAAGATAAAATGCTAGTCTTCGCAATTAGTTAGTGTTTTCCACGGTCATATATACAGGTCTAGAATCTCTATGTTTGACATGAGTCTCTTACATCTCGCCAAACTCGTAGTCCCTCGCTCAGCCACCAGCTAGCGCATGGATCGAAGTATGTTGTCAGGATTAGGCGCCATATCGTTCAAATTTCAGGCCCCACAATACAAAGATTGATTGATAATAACCGCACATTTTAAGTAAAATAATTTTTCTCTTAACGCAATATTTACTATTCTGATTTGAGAGAGAAATAGAAATGTTAATCTTGTCAAAATGTATTACTCACCTTAAAAATAACTTTCCCTTTTTCGTTATACATGACGCACCGGAATCGCAAGCATCTACTTTTTTCACATTAACCCATCTTTCGGTACTTTAAAAACAGATTTTTTTTGCTTTACTCTTTTGTACCCCGTTTTGCATTCCGGCACAATGCTCGGTTTCGTCATTTTTTTCTAAAAATACAGGTATTCCTCGTGACAGATGCCAGAGAACACGGTCGTATACGTGCCAGAGAACATCTCTCGACTCATGCGCCACCCTTTTGGTACTATGCAACAGATGACGCTTAGCGGACTCACTTCTCACATAAGAATAGCCTCGAGATTCCAGACCTGTATATACGACCGTGGTGTTTCTATAATATAAGTGATTAAAACAGAGTAAACCTTTTTCATTTTAGCCAACAGTAATCCATAAGCTTGTTAACGTATTGGTCAATAATTCCATCAAATCCAATGTTTTCACGTCCGTATGAAAAAAAAATAGTTCTCAAGATTCTTCAACGAGTATTTGTTACAGCTTTTTAAAAGATATATTTCAGAAGATCTTTGCTAATGGTACGTGCTAGTTTATAAACCTTTTACATTCAAAATCGCGAATGCACAAACGATTGCGCAGTTATGAAAGTATTGAAAGTTGTTCACCTATTTTTGCATGATTAACGTCATCTGAATATATTATTATAATTCATTTAATCGCAATCATTCCTTCGGAAATTGAAGTGACATAACATTGCAAATTTTTTTACATTTGCGAACTCATCGATCGGCGAATAGAATTACTAAGATGCAGTTGGCCTCAAACGGGTCTACTATTCTGCTCTTGTACAATCGATTATGTAATAATTATTCGAATAAAATTATATATCTACTTTTCAGAGTACAAAACCAAATAATTATTAGAATTCTCCGTAAACTGTGACCTTTCCCTACTAGTAAATTATGCAATTAATCAAATGTAAAGAATATTGTTAAAATAAGAGAAAAGGTGATAAAACACCAATTTACACATTATAATAATTGTTTCACCACACAGTGGCATTTTCTCCAGGACGACCCAGAGGATGTCACTATGGTGAAGCAATTTTGTTAATAAATAATAAAATGTTATTAAACTTGGTTTTCATTCACATTTTACATTGCAATTTGAATGAATTTATGAAGAGATTCTAGAACTATACAAAATCATTGCCACCTTATAGTTTTGCCTACCATTTACACAACACTTTCGCCAATATATTATTATATTATTATAGCATATAACAATATGTATATATGTGATGAAAAATTTTTTATGTATATATTAGGCTTCCTATTTTAATAAACTACTAATGCTACTATAATAACCGTAATATAGGCCTCAGATAACCAGGAATGAATTGTTTATTCGAGCCCAGGTATTGATAAATTTACAATATATTTCTTCTTATAAATATTGTAAATATGATAATAATAATTATAACCAAAAATAAATTCTCACAGGGATCATTAAATTAGTATAACCTGTAATAATATACGTTTATTTATGAACATATAAATTACATAATACAGACACTATATAAATACTGATACGCTATAAATAAATAGAATACAGAAAATCGATGGTGGAATGCGCTTCATAAAATCCACTGTAATCCACCTACTTGTACCTTCCTAGTACATCTTCGCATTAAAATTTCCTAATTACCATTAACTCTACCCTATTATCCCATTTCAATTATTTAATCACGGCAATGAATTTTCCCAGATCCAAACCGAAACCCCATTTGTTACTTGTATCTTATTTTGGCTATAAATATCTCGAGATCTTTCATGTTTCATGTCACATTAGTATCGTTTTAAAGATGACAGGCTAGTTGTCGAAACTGTAGGCACGTTAGTGTTTCTATGATATAAATGACAGAAACAATAATTGGATGGAAAACAAACACATTTTCGTGTTCGCAGTCAATAGACAAAGTTAAGGTTGCTCTAGGTCAAACAGTCACAACATGTCTATCAGTCTCAGACAGCTGTATCGCTTTTCTTATAAGTTCATCAGTGGGACGAGTAGGACGATGAAGTCACTATTTCACCATCTTCGCCGGAGGTATGGAACACTCCATTTGGAAATGCTAAACCACCAAGTAAACCAAACGCGATCTACCAGAAGATAGGTCTTCCACTGAAAGAATTATTCACAATGCAACGCATTGATTCGAAGTTCTTACGCGTTTCAAGGAAACGACGGGGACATGAATTTCCAAATGGAGTCTTCTAGCGAAGATGGTCGAATAGTGACTTCATCGTCCGACTCGTTCCACTGATGAGCTCAGGAAAACAACGAAACAACTTTCTGGTACTGATAGATGTGTTGTCACTGTTCAACCAAGAGCACCCTCGAAGTAATAAGTGTTTTATTATATCAAACAGAAAACATTTTACAATAATATTATTATGAAATAGCTTTCCTTTTAAGTTATATGTTGTCGTTACTTATACTATTTCAACCGTTATGGATAGATTATAACAAGGACATTACTGTGAATATTTAATTAAGGGCATTTCTAAGTAGTAACTACCTGCATCGTAATGGATTTTTAAAATAAATGCATGTTTAGGATACCAGTTTGTTGTTAAGGAGTTCATTTAATGTTAGTACCTTTACTTTAACGGTGGTGTAACTTTAGTAGAGAAATAATAAATATATACTAAGTGAACGCGGAAAAGAATTAATTATTTTCAATAAAATTTAAATATTATAATAAAAGTTGAGACCAAAATGGGTGGGAAGTGGTGTTGCACAGTGAGAATATGTACTGCAAAATTGTATATAGAGGAAGGCAGGACTGTTGTTTAAAAAAAAATGAAACGTATGGCACTCGGGGACTGCTGCGGTAAACCTATAGCATAGCACTAGGCCACTGGAAAAAGTTGGGCAGAAAAACATCCACTACCCCTTCAAAATCTTGTTTTCTGTACGATAAACAGTTCCGGAGATATTTGCAAAAAACGAAATTTTTGTTTCAATTTCAACTATCTCAAAAACTAAGCGTCTGCATATATGTTAAAAGGAACTTTTTTCCTCAAAATCAAATTTTCTATCGACTGTTGAACATATAGTGTAGTACCAAAAGACGCCACGTGGGGGAAACATAAAAGGCGTCACGTAAGAGTATCCTCTTGGTCTCTATGAAGAGTATTCTGTGACAAGCATAGATAACTCTACTACCGGTAGTAGAGTTATCTATGGTGACAGTTACTTGCAAACACAATTTTATACGAAAGTTTTAATGTTCAGATCTCGATAACGCTTCCGGCTCCGGGATTTTCACGTGGCCTGTCGAAATTAGAAGGTTCGAATTGTATAAAAACACAATTGCATGAACGCCAGACGTCTTATGTAACTAGCTACGAACGCAAACATTTTGACATATGCCTCCAGGAGCTCGCTGCACGTAAGTTAGAGTTTATACATTTTACCTCTATTTTGTTAATTTGGGGCCGTTTCGAACCCCGTGCGGCCGGCGCCAGCTGTAATAAAGTATTTTGGGTTATGGGCCGCTAGCTTTTGCCCGCTTTCGGTATATTTAAGTAGCTAGAAAATTCCCTTCCGTACGTGGCACGTCAGTTGCTAGTAGGTGACAGCTGAGAATACCTGAAACTGTTTTAATTAAATTTTTGAAATTGAAACAAAAATTTCGTTTTTTGCAAATATCTCCGGAACTGTTTATCGTACAGAAAACATCTTTTGCGAACATTTTCTACTCATAGCAAGCTATGTTCTATGCGATCAAAAAATTTTTTTAATCATAATTCGTGAAGATTTTGAAGGGGTAGTGGATGTTTTTCTGCCCAACTTTTTCCAGTGGCATAGTGCTATGCAATAGCTTTACCGCGGCAGTCCCCGAGTGCCACACGTTTCATTTTTTTTTCTTGATTCGATCGCCGCGCTCAAAGCCCGCGATAAAAGCTATATGCAATAGCTTAAAAAGATCACAGTCATGATGTGAATGAAAACATAAACCGGCAAATTATTTCCAACTCTATGAAGAGAAAAGCAACTGATTAATGAAAGACCAGCAACATTATTATATAAGGAAGTACAAAGAAATAAACATGCGACCGATTAAGCGATACATATTCTATAAAAAAAGAGTATAAGATGCTCGAACGAAACTACTACCACCATTACCCAATAACATGAATGATGTTTGTGAATCATTGAATAGTATTCGAATTGTTACAATAAAAAATAAAAAATGTTTATTAGTAAGTAATACTGTTAATAATGTTTAATGTTTTTCGACGAAAACTAATTTAGCAGTGCTTTCAATATTTATATGGACGGCACGAAATTTTGTTATGAGTCCTTCACAATCCACGAAATGATAAATAATATTTATGTGCCACTAGTTTATTCGCTCTTAAAAGATAAAAGTACTTCTTTGTATATTAAATTATTTGAAAGTGTAATTGAAGAATGTAGAAAATTAGGTATTGAATTTAAACCTAAAATGATATTGATTTTGAAGAAGTCATCCATAAAAGTGTTTACTCGACTTGTAGGCGAGGCAAATTATCACAAAAAAGGCCAAAACTTCTTAATTTCGTCCGGATGGATGAATTGAAATGCGTTTTTTTGCATTCGATTCATAAAGACATTTAGAAAAAATGTCCACCTCGTTTTCATAGAAGAGATGAGTGATTGCATTGGTGCATTGAAAAATGCATTTGTTTGAGTGCATTTTCTGAAACTGTTTATAAAAAAAGAATTATTACTTGAAAAATAATCGACAAAATGATCAAAACTTTATCACTCGGGGGTTTTTGTCGTCGCTGATCACGAATACGTCGGCATATATCGTTAGCAGTTGCGATTTTCATATCAAAGGTTCAAATGATTTTAGTATTATACTTCAATAACTCACACTTGCTTGACAATTATTTATGTTTAGGATCAAATCAAATACCTTATGACATTTATACACGCATGACCTGTGTGTAGGCTGGAATTATTTTCTCAATCGTATAGCTAAACAATTTATCATAACTTTGAGAACAAGTTTGCTATAAGTTTATACCCACACTGCCCTAAAGCATCAAATTGGTATAAAAATATAGTACAACGTAAATTCAATTCAGAGTTCACACATTTTCTGATAGGATTTAATAAAATATCAAATAGTGTTGAGACAGAAATTTCTTCTTCGAATGCGTCCTTTAGATAACTATTATATTCAAAGAATAGTCTAATTTTATAGCTATTTCAACCGCATCGATAAATCCATGCATAAAAAAGTTGATGACGTCAAAAAAAAAAATATGTTGCCGCCAATAACGAGAGGAAATAATAGAAGTTATCGTCTGGTCAGTCAACAGTTGTTAGCGCTTATAGCTCACAATTTGGCCAGAGATTTTATTACTATATAACATAAACTTTTATATTAATAAATATAATTAGATAAAATAAGTGACTATTAAAAGTTTCATTTTTACTAATTTAATAAATAAATATTACTAAGTTTCGCTAACACCGCCGCAGCCAATCTTATATATAACAAACCCTTAATAGTTATTTTATTTAAGTTTAGAATGGATTTTTATCACGTAATGACTGATTCTATTCAATTAAAAAAAACTCGAAATGTATATGCACTTGAATAGTTGTAACAATATTATGAACTGATGTACTGTTAAATACTTAGGTCTATATTAAATACTAAAGAAATAAAAAAAAATCGATCACTTTGCAATATCAAAACTAGTAGAATATGTAATAAATTATGGTATCATCTATTGAATCCGATTTATATTAATGAATCCACTTCACCCCACATTCGTGGGGTTTACAAGCTGATATGTGGGTCTTGCCATATGATATACATTGGTCAGACAATAAGAATCTTCAAAAGAACATACACGTAGTTTTATTAATAATAAATCGGATTCAACCTTTGCGGAACATTTAATTATAGAAATTACTAATAATAAATAATTATTAAAAGTTCGTTTTTCATCATAGCTTCTTCAAACAAATATTGCAACAAAAGAGCTACCTAATATATAAATGTAATGATAATCTTAGGATATATGGTTATTGGAATTTTACACAATTGGTCTTAACTCATTGAGGGATTAAACGATAAACTGGTAAAAACGCAAAAATGTAATCATACAAAATTAACAAGGGAGAGTTATTAACGCAAAAATGTAATCGTACAAAATTAACAAGGGAGAGTTATTAAGTATTTGTTGATGGTTCAATAGTATATCAGACTTTTATTAATTTCTAGAGATTCCAGCAAATTAAATTTATTTTACTTTTATTCTCAATGTATAAAATCTTGAAATTATCATTAAAGTTATGGTTCTCCATAATTAAATGTTCCTCAAAAGTTCACTCCGATTTATTGTTAATGAAACTGCGTTCTTTGATCCTTCCTGTCTGACCAATGTATACCATAGGACAAGACCCTCATGTCAGCTTGTAAACCTTCACATTTGCTTTCTTCGGATGACTTATCTTCATTATTTTTGATAAATTTTGCTAAATTATACTGCATTTTGAATATTTAGTAGTGGGGCCCCATATATGTGATACTAACTTAAGAATAGTATTTACTATTGTATCGTGTTTTAGATAGTATCTCATCTATTAGTCCGGAAGAGTAACAATTAATTACCGCTATTTGGGTAATGATATTCAACGCTTTATCAAAATTATCGTGTGACATCGATACGTTGAGTATAATATTTAATTATGGAAAACCATAACTGATGAATGATGGTTTCAAGATTTTACATATTCAGAATAAAAGTATTAGGTACAATTTCAATAAGCATCTATCCTAAGATTATCATTAAAGTTATGTATAAGTACTAAGTAGCTGTTTTTTAGTGAGTTAGTACTTTCTAGTATTTGTTTGAAGAAGCTACTGTGTTTATTTATTAAACTAGTGAAATTTGAACTTTTAATAGATATTTTGTTTAAAATTAAAAAACGCTATTTAATTCCATACCATAAGCTAATTGAGTATACTTCATTGCATTAATACATCCTTAAAAAACACATCTTGAATTTATGAGCCAGTTATGAATCGATAATGATAACAAGTGATCGCTCTTTGAGTTACTCCTCTTAGCTTACTTCACTCACGAACTCATGCAATCCTATCAACGTATCCATAAATTATCAAAACAATCGGAACCTTGAATGCCTACAGTATATTATACTATATTTAATGCATAATTGTCTGCTAATGCGTTATTCATTGTTATGTTTTATGCTTGTTTGCTTCCAAAAGTTTCATTTATTTCAAGACACCGTTTATTGTACAGTCAAACAAGTATCTATAAGCTATAATGGTGCAAACCCTAATTGTATTCCCAGTCTTAGCAAATATTTTGCAAAATAGTACTTTTATCAAAATTTATCAGGACGGTTTCGTTTCCCCCACCGTCCGTTGTTCGACAAAATTTACCAAGATGAAATGTTAACCAATATTTGTTCTTTTTTCTTCTTGAAAATGTGGACATTTGTGCATTACCTCTGTAGAAATTTCTGTGATGGGTATTATATACCTGGGCAGAGATATCGATCGGTGATCGTACAGCTTTACTAGTTCCGCTAATGATGCTGAGAAGGCGGAAAAATTGTCTAGAATTAGTTGGCTGTGGTGTCACTGAACAGGAGTATAAACGGTATTAATAATGGGGATTTCATCCATTACCAATATGGCGACATTTGCAAAGCCAGACTGCAGAACTTTTTTCGGAAAATCTTAGATATAGACAAAAAATTTGAAAATATACAATTTCATGAAGAAAAGAATGCATATTTATTATTAACATATTTGCTTGGTTACTTTAAAATAATATACATTGTATACTTTCCAAATAGTATAATTCGATCCTGTTCTATTTTTACACTCTTTACACTTACTTATTATGAAATATAATTCCAGTTGATTTCTTTTTATCAGCGTCTTGCGGACTGCAACAACTAGGCGCTGCACATGAAGACATGTTAGAACTATTAAATATTTAATAAAACAATCACAAAATAAATTATTATAAACTATACGAGACCGGGACGCAAAACATACACTGTTGACTTCACAGAATTGACAAAAACCCGGCACCAATGTGAATCCGATACCGTTTTGAAACAACATTATGGCGCCTCCCCACCGTCAAACCTCACTGGTCTAGATAGATCTATAATACTTCATTTATAATTTAGATTACTCTGATGATGGTCGAAAAGTCCTCAGTAATTTAACAGTATTTTTTGGTAGATGAGGGTGGTAGATTCTCATTTATAGGTTTATCCACTTATTTTCTGTTTATTGCACATTCATTTTAACAAACCTCTACTTTCATCTTATCATCCTCAAACGATTGCTTAGACATTAATAAAACCTAAATTATTCCAGAAATATCGTTCAAAAGTATTAATATTCTTAACTTACAGTTACTTTCTTAGTAATTTCACATTCTGAACGGAAAATTAAAAAGATGTTTTATAAATATATATAATAAACTAATATATTACTACTATAAATAAGAAATAATCACCCTTATTCACAAAAAATACTGTTGAAGTACTGAGGACCTTTCGGGTACCAAGTAGCCTCTCTGAATTTACTCTGATGATGGCTACTCAGTAGGCGAAAGGTACTTTAACACTATATTTAGTGGATAAAGGTGGTTATTTTTTATTTATAGTGTTATAGTGTATCCACAGTGTGAACTCTTATAGTTTATTAATAGATTACGTTTTAGGAATCCACAATGATAGAGAAGTTGCCATATGTGGTAATTTGTTCTTTTTGCTAATAATTTACAATATAACAACAATAAGCTAAGTATAAGCAACTCATCATAATCTCAATATTCTCAAAACATGGTGAAAATTGAGGCAAATTTTAGAATAAAGATTCTTGACCCAGGTATGAATTATATATAAATTCTCGGGAAATAGGTCACATTAACACTTATGCTTTATATTTTAGTCTTTACGTACGTTTCGGTCTCACGACCTCATCAGAAGACTCATTACTTCAATAACCTGATTACTTAGAACTAATTGTATTAACACAAAGCGTCCTTATCGCACCAATTTAGTTTAAATACCAACGTCGCCGAAACGAACAGAAACATGAAATCGGTGTAAAGTACGTAAAGACTAAAATATAAAGCATAAGTGTTAACCTATTTCCCTAGAATTTATATGTAAGGCAAATTTTAGAAATATGCTTAATATAAACCAAAAACTATAAGAAGCAAATTGTATAAATCGGCTTATAAACCATGAACTTTAACGAGTGGCTTTTGGAAATAATATTCATATTTATATTATAAATAAATAATTTTTTCATGAGTGTCAAATTTTACCATTAGTTTTATTGAGAAAAATCAACTCAACAATTCAATATGTCGATAAAACCTTGTTAAGATCCCTACAAAAGCATCAAGTTCTCATTCTCGACTAAAATAAACTTGAAGTAATAAATCATTTCTGTTACATCTGAATAGGGATTCTGCAATCAGATTATTTATAATAAACTTTAGGGAGCAAGATGTATTTTGAAACACTCAAACAATCTGGTATTCGGAAGGAACTTAGAATGTGAGTAACTATTCCAAAAGCATTTGTGAAATCAAAGAACTCGTTCTTCTATCTGGTATGAGAGGCTGTGAAAATGGGGTTCTTTAATTTAGAAGATAAGGAATTTATCCATCGTGGTAAATGTAGGTAACGCAAGAGCTGTGGAATTATAAATAGTTCACCCTCTTTAGTTTCGCAGTCGTCACTTCCGCTCGAACAGCGGGTGACTCCTGATAGTCCTAACAAATGAATAAGGCATTGAGTTACTTTTTCCGTTCATTCCTAAAGAAATATCAATGTATAAATCGTGGTTGCGCATAATTCAAAATGAATGGGTATAGCTTCACGTTCTCTATTAAATATCCAATCCGAATATATTAACATAAGTGTCCATAGGTTTCTGCGAACAAATGAAATGAGTCTACTCAGCCGATGCTCCTTCTATGCAGACAAAGACATCACAACTATTATTTGGCACATATAATATAAGATGTAACACATGGAAAAACGATCGCGTGAACTATAAATTTACTCAAATAACCCAGAAATTATCGTCTATGAAATAGACTATTAAAATAAACTATAAAAGAGTTCACACTGTGGATATGTTATAACACTATCGATAAGAAATAATCTCCCTTATCCACAAAAATACTATTAACTAAGAACATAAACATTATTCACAATAAAAGCGATATTAATTTCAATGAAACGGTAATGAGTTTGTTAAATAAAGCTTTACATTTTGCAATTGATTCTAAGAAATTACCTACGGAGGAGTTAATTAATGATATTGGAAATATGATTTGGTCTCTCAACTTTCAAGATAAAGCTGTTATTCGTAATAAGTGCAAGAAAATACTTCATTCAAATAAATCATATAAAAGTTCCTCCAATAACATCAGTAATATCTGTAAATCATTGCAAGAAACAGTCTGTTATTACTTGAAAGCAGATAAGGGAAACTCCTTCGTAATTATGGGCATAGAGGATTATCAAAATTCGGTAGATACCTTATTAAATGATATTATCAAGTCAATAATTCATTAATATCGTGTACAGCTGTAATCTCCGATAATTTAAAGTACAAACTTAGACTTTCAAATCCTAATCTTCCTAAAATATATTACTTACCTAAGATTCATAAACCGTGTAATTCCATGAGATCAATCATTTCAAACATTGATTGTCCTACGTATAACATAGCAAAACGGTTAGTGAAGGGATTTTGCAACTTCAAAGCCGCACCAAGTTTGTCTGTGAAAAATTGAAAAGTTATTGCAAAATAATTGAAAGGTTTCAAACTTGAACCTGTGCTGTTGTTTCACTATTAACAAATACTCCATCCCTGAGTCGATAAACATTCTGAAGAAATGGCTTTCAAATATTAATATCCCCGATAGAAACTGCACAGAATACATGATCCATCTTTACATCTTTTTGTATGGAGCAAAATTATTTCTCTTTTAATAAAAATCACTATAAACAAACAAGCGGATGTGCAATGGGCAATATTTTTCTAAGCGAACTTGAAACCTCCTTAAAATCAAAATTGAATCAGTTCCCAAAAGTTTGGTATAGATATGTTGATGACATGTTCACGAATACAAGTAAAGATTTTGATTTACACGGCTAATAGCCAATTTGATTCACTGAGTTTCACTGTCGCAATAGAAACAGATAATTAGCTTTCTTCCCTTGATATTAAAATTATAAAAGATGGTAATCACTTGGACTTAGACGTATATAGAAAACCCACTCAAACAATGGGTATACTTCAGGAAATCAGCTACACCATTTAGATATAAAATAGCTCCGTTTAATACTCTAGTTTATAGATTACTGAACGTCCATTTGAGCCAGTAAAAGTATAACAACAAAGTTGAGAAACTTCAGCAAATTGCGTTGGACAATGGTTACCATAAATCTTTGATCAATAATTTAATTTCGAAACAAAAGAGGAAATTGGAACGTGGCCAACTAATCAAATTAGATCAATTCCCTTCAAATACTTGATAAATTAAATAAATAAATGTCATAGTTTGTTTTCTAAATTTGCAATACAACCAGCTTATAGATGTAAGAATAAGCTAAAACAACGTTTAGGCAACACCTTTGATAAAGTTTCCGATTTCGACAAATCCGAGATTTACAAAATCAATTGTGAGTCGTGTTCAAAATGCTATGTGTGTCAAACTAGAAGGAACATTTTAGCTCGTTATAAGGAACATTTTGCCCATAAAATAAAAAATAATGGTGAAAAATCAGCGGTAGCCGGACAGTTCACACCATTTATCTAGTTTATCACTTTTCAAACACAGTAGTGACAAATATCTAGGTAATTTAGAAGGGATGGAAATGTATAAATGAAAAAGCATTTTATTAAATTCCGATTTATTTGCAGCTGAGGGTAACCCATTGTTTACATCCCAAATAGTATTTAAACAGGCACATTTTGATTTACAATTTAGTTTACTCTGAAGATGACTACTTGGTAGCCGGAAGGTCCTCAGTACTTTAATAGTGTTTTTAGTGGATAAGGGTGATTATTTCGTATCAATAGACTATTAAAAGTCTAGGAGTAACAGAAACAAGTTTAGAAGAAAGTACATACATACCTATAGTTATAAATAATAATAAATTGCTTAATATTCACAGTTATTCCGAAACGCATAAAATTACCAAGTCCAGTTTTCGATTAGTTCTCGCTCGATAGTTCATTCATTAAATTACTTCAGACAGCCTTCAGCTAACATTTCCGCAATCAAAGGCGAGAGTTCAGTACCATCTCGATCAAGAGCACATCATGATACAACAACTTACATCCGTTTATAGTTTTGAACGTCTATCTTGGAAAGCACTGTGCTCCAATATCAATTTCAACTTTTGAGACTTCTCAAAGCAAATCAAAGTGATTTAAAATGATTTCCTCTCCAGGAATGAGCTCAATCTAAAGATTATTTTAATATTCTAAGAATTATTCTAAGAGTGGTTTGAAAGACTGAGGAAAGTTTACTCTAATGATGGCTACTTGGTAGCCGAAAGGTCCTCAGTACTTTAATAGTATTTTCAGTGGATAAGAGTAATTATTTCTTATCAATACTATTATAAAATGTTCACAGTGTGAACTCTTTATAGTTTATTTAGGATATTGTTATAGGAGTTCTTGACACCTTTATAATGTCTATTGATTCTGATATAATTAATTTGAAACCGTTGGTTTGATTATGTAAAATGCTTATACTATCTAAATTAGGAAAAAATGGTTAGGAAAGGTTGAGTCTGTTTTGTTGAGTCTGAAAAAACGAAAATGTTCTTGGTTTAAAATTACGTCAAGTTCTACCTATATAAAAGTTATCACAGGCCGGGCAAATTAGCTTATAAACTCCAGGTTTAATATATTTATTGGTTTTGTCTTTAGCATTATATATGAGATGGCAGAGTTTAGTTTGTGGTTTAAAACTGATTTTAAGATTATGGCAAGATAAAATGTTGGCAATGTTTTCGCTTACAGCGAAATTTATTATATATACATTCTCGGGAAATAGGTCACATTAAGACTTATGTTTTATATTTTGGTCTTTACGTAAGTTTCGGTCTCTCGACCATCATCAGAAGACTTATTACTTCAATAACCTGATTACTTAGAACTAATTGTATTAACACAAAGCGTCCTTATCGCACCAATTTCGTTTAAATGCCAACGTCGCCGAAACGAACAGAAACATGAAATCGGAATTATAACACAGCAATGTTATAGTGTAATATCAAGAATCCACTATTTAGCAGAACTATCAAAAAATACGAGCACATTTCATAACTGTCTACGAGCGACTAACAATCGAGACAAGCTAAAGTATTTACTTTCGAACAGATGTCACGATTTATTAGGTAAAAAGGTCTGGCCTCTGAGATATACTTTCGACCATTCTACCTGAAATAAACTTTTAACATTATAAGGACGTAAGTAGGAATTTGCAAGAATATTAATTATTTATTATTAAAATTTATTTAGATTGCACTTCCATAGCATTGACAGGTTTTAAAAATGGCACTTACCAATCCATTAATTTGAAAACATTGCAGGCCAATGAAAATTTGTATGTTATAATCCAGCTATTTAGATTGCGTTGATGTTTTAAACACGACTATATTTTGTTTATCATTTTCGGACGACCTAAACGGCTGGGATTGAATATTTCCGCTCTACTCAAAGACGTAGAGCATTGTTCGCATGCTTCAAAGACACCGATTTAATTTCCTGTTGGTTCCGGAGGTATTGGGCGTCAACGTAATGATAATAATACCAGTCTTGCAACAATTCACTGATTGAATTGCATAAAAGGTGTGTGTTTGTAACCAAAAACGGCAACGAATAGGAACCCACGCGGAATATCTGAATATTTAAAACGGTATAGAAAGTCAATTATACGTGGTGGGTCGTAGTAAAGCCATCAAACTCGGTACTAAACTCTGTATTAGCCCCGAGTAGAAACTGTTGTATTGTACAAAATTACATCACGTAGGTATAGCTGCAACTGGAAAAAATATTATTGTAGATGGATTCAGAAATTGCATGATGGTTAATTATTCTCGGTATCCTTATTTGTATTCAACAACAATTTGTGCTGACAACATCATTAGCTAATTCGATTTTACTGAAAAACAACGTTCACATGACGGCTAAAAGAAAGGAATAAGCTCAGGTACATATCTCAGTGTGAAGGTAGTTGTTCATTTTTTGTTGTTTCTAATGGTGTACAGCTTAATGATATCTTCTCCAGATTAATCCAGACACCCATGGAAAGCAATCAACTTTGAAGATTTTTGTAAGCATGGAAAAAAGTGATTTTCGCGCCTTGATTAAACATTATTTCTTGAGTGGAAAAAACATTACGCAAATCAAACCATCGCTTGTTAAACATTATGGGGACTCTTCTCCATCGATTGGAACCATTCACAAGTGGTTTACTGATTTTCGTTATGGTTCACAAAGAACGCCCAATGTTCTGGTCGTCCAATTGAGGCCAGATATCTTCGATAAAATTCAATAGCTGAGGCTACGGGCATCTCAACCGAACAGGTACGGAACATTTTGCATACATAGTGCAGTCAAATGGGTATTTGAGGTCGAAATCTTTGGGAAATGGACCGATTTTGACGGGACAAGAAGCATCCTCTTTGGAATTTTATCAGAAACAAAGTCTACCTCGTCTGAGATCGCGCAAAAATTTTGCATTGTTATAAACAATAAATTAACAATTTAATTAGCGTATTCATGAGATTACATAAAAATTCATAAAAAATGATCGGGTAAAGACTATTTTTGGCCAGTGAAGATATGAAAATAGTTGAACAAGGAGTTGAATAAACTTCATTTGTTACAAACAATTTATTTATTAACAAATAGACGAATTCGACCAAAACTACGAGCGTAGGATCGTTTTCGAATAATTTTGGCCTTCTGAGTGGGATTTTGTCTTCAATACCGCTAATTTGTTAATTTGTTATAAACGAATTAGATTTATCAATAAATAGGTATACGAATTTGTCCAAAATGTTGAGTTTGTGGTCGTTTTGATCCAATTTTGGCCTTCTGACTACGATTTTATTGTTATTATGGTCTTTAAATGCATACATAAATTTTTGAATTGTTATAAATAAATCATTTATTAATAATTATACGTATTTGACCAAAATGACGAGTTTATATTCGTTTTCAGCTAATTTTGGGCTTTTGAGTACGATTTTATTGTTATTATAGTCCTTGAATGCATAGATAAATTTTTGAATTGTACTAAATAAATTATTTATTAATAAATATACGTATTGAGCCAAAATTCCAAGTGTAAAATGTTTTTAAAATTAATATATTAATAGTCAAATAAATTATATCAAAAGAATTTAAAAAAATGGATCTCCATTTTGAAACCAACAAATAAAAACTACTTTATTCTCGTTCATCTTAGGGTATAATACGGTGCTCATTCCCTGATGTTGGAATTCGAAAAAAAGATTCTTTTCGTGGCATTATAACGGGAATTGTGAAGTATTATTCGTGATATGTTTGAATTAAACTATTTTTTTCTTGAACATGGCATTTTCTTATTGATTAATTTGTTATTTTGCTTTTGTTGTTGATATAATCTAGTTGACTATTATTAAATTTAAAAACACTTTACACTTGGAATTTTGGCACAATTCGTATATTTATTAATAAATAATTTATTTATAACAATTCAAAAATTTTTCTATACATTTAAGCACCATAATAACAATAAAATCGTACTTAAGAGGCCAAAATTAGCTGAAAACTCGACATTTTGGTCAAATTCGTATATTTATTAATAAATATAATTTGTTTATAACAAATTAGCGGGTATATATTCGACGATATTGACGACGAAATCGAACTCAGTTGGCCAAAATTATTCGAGAACGATCCTAAACTCGTAGTTTTGTTAATAAATAAATTGTTTATAACAAATGAAGTTATTCAACTACTTTTTTAACTATTTTCATATGTTGACTAACCAAAATTAATTTATTGTTTATGAACAATGCAAATTTCTTGCGCAACTTTAGACGTGGTAGACTTTGTTCCTGATAAAATTCCGAAGATAATGCACTTTGTCCCATCAAAATCGGTCCATTTCCCAAGGATTTCGAGATTTGGCCTATTTTATACCCATTCGACTGCACAAACATTTTTGAATATGAGAAAGTTCTCTGCCAGATGGGTGAGGCATTTGCTCTCTGTTGACAACAAGCGCGACCGTGTAACATCTCCAACGGAGTGTGTGGCGAAGTTCAAGCGCCATAAGGAGGAGTTTTTGCGCCGATTCGTAACCGTGGACGAAACATGGATTCATCACAACACACCAGAGATCAACGAACAGTCGAAACAGTGAACATGTCCTGGCGAATCGAAGCCGAGAAAAGTCATGGCAACAGTTTTTTTGGGATGCACACGGTATCGTTTACCTTGAAAATGGGAAAACGATCACGGGCGTATATTATACAGAGCTGTTGGATCGATTCGACGCCGTTTTGAAGCGAAAACGGCCGCATTTGGCAAAGAAAAAAGTGCTCTTCCACCAGGACAACGCACCGGAGCACAGGTCCGCAGTCGCAATGGCAAAATTGCATGAATTGCTCTACGAATTGGTTCGTCATCCACCATATTTCCCAAATTTGGCCCCCTGCGATTTTTATCCATTTCCAAACTTGAAGAAATGGCTCGGCGGAAAGAGATTTGGCTCCAACGATGAGGTCATCGTTGAAACAAACGCCTATCTTGAAGGATTGTCGAAATTCTTATTTGGAAGGGATCGAAAAATTAGAAAAACGTTGTACGAAGTGTTTCGGGCTACAAGGAGATTATGTAGCGAAAAAAAAAGTTTTGACGGAATAAATCATTTCTTGTTCCATTTTTCAGAGACTTTTCACCTTGCCCTCGTACGTATGTACTTTATCTAAATAGGTAATAGAACAGATCTTCCTTCGTGTTCAAGGGTTATTAGGTTATATGTTCACAATAATGTAGTTTTTGAACATTATAATATGAACTCTCCATATAGCCGATGTGCTTCCAGTGTTTTTACACTGTCAATGTCGGTGAACAGTCTTGTATTGCGTTTTACAAACCCTAACATTTGTATGGCTTCACTGCAGTGAGAAATACGGTTTCTGAAGGATAATTCCTTATCAAATAAGGAATTATCTCAATTATCTGCTCGACTTTATGAAACAATGTTCCATTCATATCATAGTGATGGGTAATATAACTATTTTTACGTGTATACATCATCTGTGTCAACACAGACATATTAAAAGGTTGTTGGTTTTTGAATGAATTAGATTAATATCTTGTTAACTATCGCCTGTTACGTCAGGCTCTTGCGATCATAACTTAGTAAATTAAAATTAATATGTAATTATTTGGGGAATGATAGTTTGAATTTTGTTATGTTGCTGTTTTCTTCGAAGGAGATATTTGACAAAATTGCGCGAAGTCGTTGAAAACGGGTCTCTATTGAACACCCATACCGTGGTGATCTTTTCGTATATATACTATTACTATCCCTTAATTTTGCAATTAAAAATTGTTCTATTAGCCCCACTTTTGGGCGACAATTGATAAATTATTTATTATTATAATAAATTTCAATGAATTAATGATTCTATTACTTTTTAAATTATTTACCGGCTAGCTCCTAGTAGTTGTTTATTTCTAGTCTATTGTTGGAACATCCACCAATAGCATTTGAGTATTTCAAAAGATTCATTATTTTACATATTTACAAAAGAATTCAATTTATTATTATTTCTAATATCTGAATTAATATTATCAGCATTTTTCCCTACAAATTGATATAGCATTTCATATGATTATGTTTCAAATAACCTATTAATTCTTATTATAAGATAACATTTGACAGTTGTTGCAATTTAAAATTGATAAATGATTCAAATATAAATTAAACTTATACATTCTTGTATGAACTGAAATATCTTAATACTAACTTCTATCTATTACAAATTCTTAACCTATTCTTGTGAATATCTATCTGTAGATAGTCTTAAATCATTTAAGTAATGATTTCTTCACTTCGTAGCACTGTACGTTCTTTCACTTTACTTTCTTATAATGTACTTTACAATTTGGTTTTCATCATTTTACATTCTTTTATTTACTATTTTAATCATATAACTTAACTTTTAAATAACGTTTTCATTCCATATCACTTCCTTTTTTAACTTTTATATTTTTAATCTCTCGGTAAAATATATATTCACAATTGTTTTATATTTGTTCTAATGGAATCATAAAAAAACATTTCTGTTATACATCGGTTAATATTAATAATATATTTGAGAATAATGGTGTAACAATAAAATATTGTAAGTCTTCTTATTTTTGATTTATGCTTCAAATTCTTTTTTACTAAGATTACGATTTTCTTTTTGTCGAACCTCGATATAATATAAGAGACGAAAAAGTATATACAGTCGGCATATTAATAGAGACATCCTCTCCCCCCTAACATCGGAATGTTCGGGACGCCCCTGATAATCGCACATTGACTTTCCCTTTTTTGTTTGTTTCACTCATGAGAGCGTAAACGGCCATATGTTCTCATACATCTGTTTATCATAATTACATTTAAAATGTCATTATTGTGCTATATCTCTTATCAACGCTACATGAACTCATTGAATGGAAACAGTTAACGATATAACAGAGCTGCAAGTGTATTATATAGGAATTTATTTTAATTCCAGTCTACTTACATGGTAAAAATTGTTGCCCCATTGAACTGTCAAAGGACAAGTCGTTAAATATTTATCATCAAGTTATCGTTATTATACAGCTACCTCATTAATCTAAAAAAAAATAAGACTTCGACACTTTGATGATGGTAAATAATGTTTATTCCGCTACGTAGTTTCTACTATCTCAGATGCATACTAATAAATTCAACGCCGTGAAATCATTATTCTAAGCAACGCATGCATACTACATTGTTATGTATGCCTCGCTTAGAAAAGTATTTATCGGCATAGGATATTTTAGACTGATTATTTCCACACATACTGTAATATTGAAACTTATCCGAATAAAATGGCAGACATCTATTAAAAAATACAGCTAGAGTAGCATTGGCTATCTCCAAAGCATTTGACCGAGTCTGGCACTAAGGGTCTTGCGAAAATTCCGTCATATTTCCTTTACTATCGAGTTTTCTCGTAGATAGATCACTCCATGTGATAGCTGACGGAGTCTCCTCCGATCCAATGATAATTAACACTGGTGTTCCACAGGAATCTGTCTTGGCATCTACTTTGTTTCTGTGCCATATCAACGACCTCCTGTCCAGGTCACTTCTTTGCAGATGATGGTACACTTCATACATCTTTCTCATCTGATGAAGCCAGAGTAGCCAGATAGAGAGAATTCATTGCCTTTCTAGAAGATTATAGAAAGGTGGGCGTTTCCTCCCTTTTCTATAGATATTTCCATCGTCGGTGTTCATCAGAAAGCTCGGTTATTACACCACGAGAAGCGGACTAGACGACCTCAAGCTTGTTACCTCTTCATTGTCAGACTTGCCGAACTTCTTCATACCAGACTTCATTCTTCTATTCGAACGGCGAAGTTGCCTAGTGAGGTCTTTCCTCATACCTCTAAAATTACAATGCTCTCCCAACGTGACGCTAGGTCACACGGTTTTCTTCCAACACCCACCATGTAATTCAATTGTAATAACAACAACAACAAGATAAGCAATTATCGAAGTGAGCTTAAGCTTACAATGTACTTCAAAAGCTTATTTATATATGTATATCGGAGTTGTGGTTTAAGTGCTAGGATATCTGATGTTAACGCAGTAGACTCAGATTCGGTTTTCAGAAGCCAAAAATTTGTATATAAAATACTATTTAGTTGTGTAAAGATAATGAAATAAATAATTTATTTCATTATGTTCACTTAAATACGGAAAGTATCTTATGGAATTTGAAACAATTACTTAAAAATTGGTAACCAAATCAAATGATTGACGAAGAGTAACTTTGCCACGCGCATACTATTTATCTATTCAACAAGCGTCAATATTATATCTAGTTAATAGTATCATCTTCAATGTTAAGTAGCTTTCTGGTTACATTTCTCTGAAAATATTTAATTTAATCAGAAAGCGCTCCATGCTTTTACAGTCGCCTACTTAACATCAGAAATGGTTATATTAATAATAGTACTTAATCTATTAATCAAGTAAATATGTTTTGCTGTTTAGCGCATTTTTAATAAATGAGTAACTTAATTTTAGTGATTTATTGATATTTCCTGAAAAGCAGCATTATGCAATTTCCCTGAGATTTTTCTTTCTACATAGTCTGCAATAATAACTGTATGTATCGATGATAACGAGCAATTCATAAAGAATCATTAATTAGTAAATTTTTTACAACAAATAACTTTCCGAAGTAAATTTACGCTAATAAAAGGAATATAACAAGATAGTAGAAAAGGGTGGAATATGGCACAATCATGGATAAGTAAAATGTGGTATTGTGTACATCTTGTTGATGAATTTATTATTACTATTCATTCTTTAAATAACTGTAAAAGAAATATACCATTGAAAAATATGACTTATCAATGATAATTTGTTATATACAAATTATTATCAAAAATAAACCTATCAAATATTATGTAAATCTTTAATCAGAATATATCTCTTGAATTTACGTATCCTCCAAACACTTATACAGACATGAACTACACTCATCGGAGAAGTCTAGGGATATTTGGAGAATATCATATAAATAAAGTGTGTATCCCTCATATTTTACATTTTTCGAAATTATCTGTTGGAATGGTCGTGCAGAATAGTTTTTGTTAGGAACCAACCAAAAAATATATGGAAAACTTGACAAACGAGAAAGATGCAAAAAAATTGAACATTAATTGTTCTACAATATCCCTAGACTTTTCCGATGAGTGTATTTTGAATAAACATAGTCAGAAGTTGAAAAGAACAAGTAGAAACGTCATTCGATTAAGGCGTTTTTAGTGAGCGTTTTTGTGTTGCATCGAGCTTGATGCTTGATGTTCACGCCACGCCAGAGGTCAAGTGGGAATCTACAAGAACCATTGACGATGTCGTAATTGCATCACACGGCCAACATGATATAATGTACTTAGTAGATACAATACATATGTTCTAAAATTCAACAAATACAAATGTAGTATTCGTGTTGAGGAATAAAAACTGAATAATAATACCAATTCATGTTCAACAGAGCACACATTGTGGGACCATAAAATTAATGCCCTATAAAATCTAACAGTGAGGTTAACGTACGCTTTAGAATTTTTGAACTGTATCAGAGCTGCGTTATTTGGCTGTTTCTACGAAATATCCAAATAGAATGAGCGTAGAATGCAAGTAAACAACTGCAATAACCGGGGTATATCAAGTTCCATACTATTAACAAACAGAATTAACTACAATGATGCACATATTTATGGAAAATAATACTATTTGGGCGTGAATACTTAATAATTCATAATTTGTATCCTTTGTAAATTACAACGTTAATGAATATTTTTAGATCACAAAATTAGCTAGGGATTGTTTATGTACGATTTTCTGAATTGGCTAAAGAAGCAATACTTGTTTTGATAACTTATCTACTAGATACACATAAGTCTTCTTTATTAATAATATATCAAACGCTGTTCGCTGAAACTACGACATTACGTCTTAGTTAGTAATTTTGGTCAACCATTTATTTATCTAAATAAGTGGGGGATTCGAAATTCGTCACAATACGCAGGTAAACATAAAATTCGTGTACGATATTCATACGAAATTCGTCACAAAGATAATTATTGATTTTAAAATTCTAAAATGCCATGAAAACCTTGTTGATGCAACAATTTTGCCACCATAGACATCGATTAATATTTTTACGTTTAGAAAAAAATTAATATGATTGAGAAATTAAATTATGAGGTCGGTTTTACTTTATTATTCACTAAATTAGTGTAATAAAAAAATGTGTAACATATGATCAAGAATATAATGAACTCGTAAACATAAATTTTACACAACACTCGGAAGAAAAATATTGACAATTTATACATAATATTACTGCATATTTTATGGATTGTGTCCATATATATTTGAAACAACTTTAACAAAATGGAGGGTAGTTATCTATTGTTGTTCGAAATCTAACAATAATTTTTGAAAAAAACCTTGTCTTCGAATTGTGGCTGGTTTTTCAGATTTACAAGGAGTAGCTACACTATTACATTTTATGTACACTTCTATTTGAAATTCTAACAAAAATCTATGAAATAAAATATATTCGGTTAACTATAATAAAAAGAGTTATTTAAATGAGAGTGAAAGGGCTCGCAAGCGTTCGTGGTTTTATAGAGTTGAAGAAGTTTCAAGCCAAATGTAGGGTGGAAAAGTGGCTTCGTGGGACATAAAATAATCCACAAAGTAATCAGCAAAAACCGTTCACTTATCGTCACTTGGTTTTATCGCAAGTAACTCCAGAACAAACAATTCTCTCACCACATTTGGATTTAAAAATACCATACGAAAACAATATCGAAGCTACTTTCCAGTTTCACAGTTTTTGTTTCGATATTCACCATTTAAACCCAACTTATGTATTTTACGTCACCAAGATTGAGTAGGATGAAAGCGGCAACCAATAATTGTAACGTTATCCCACACTTAACGCACTGCATTATGAATGGCAATTTCAAAATCAGGAATAAAACTCAAGTTGTTAAGAGAACAAATATACTTACAGAGTCCATGAGTTTCTTCTGATTTGTTTTCCAGTGAACTAAACACTAGCGGCATATCGTGTCCATTTATGTAATCATGTATGGTAAATAGTTGTGTGAAAAATTTTGTGCAGTATTGGAATGCCATCCATGTATATAAAACTCACTTACATAAAAAGTTCAAATTTGTTTGGCAGCTAAAAATTACAATTCCGTTTCGAAAATCATTATCCAAAACAAAATTTTCCTCTCTTGACGTTTTGTACCAATGTTCTTGCAGTTAACGGTGAACTTCGTTGGCAGAGCAAGGCAAAGTTTACAATGTTTTGCGACGTCTATTGTACATATTTTCTTTGACGTATTTTAGGTCCAGGGAAGTCAATGTTTCTGGAGAAAAATCTGAGGAAAACGATTTGAAGCTTTATGCAATATTTTAGTTGGTCTCTGTAGCTTCTTCACTAAGAACTTTGTGTTTCCGCAAATAATCTATCCTTCATGCTCTTTTACCGATTCAGAATTATCAGTGACAACGTTGTAATGCCGTGTATAAATTTTTCTCATTCGTGTATATTCTCATCAATTTCCAAGTAGAATATATGCTTCTTGAAGCTGCACCCCAAGTCCCAAATTTGCATTTTAAGAAATTCTATCGTTTCGCCCATTGATATGTGATATGAAATTTTATCCATGTTTCAAAATTTGACACTACTAGGTTGCTTATTTATTTCATTAAGTATCTTATAGAATGTGAAACAATCATTTAAAAATCAGTAACCAAATCGAATGATTTTTACGAAGCGTATCTTTTGCCACGTATACTGTTCATCTATTCTCCAAGCGGCAACACTAGTTGTGATATACTTTCTTGCAGGATATGGTCCTCGTTGTAATAAGTTTAGCAACAAGACATCATATGTAAGTAATTTAGTTCTTAAAACACAATTGGAATATCCGGTATTTTGATTCATAACAATTGGATCATTTCTCGCTATATCAATTTCCTAATTGCTACTTGCACGTTGAAAACTTATTTAACCCTTAAGTGGTATGACAAGGTCAATTTTGACCGTACGAAAAATTAAAATGTAATTTGATGGAAAGCATAATAATCTGGTCACTTCGTGTGCCAGCTATTCTCTCCCAATATTCAGGAGGTTATAGGTTGCTTCATTAGTTTCTTGCGTGCTGTGACTTGTTGAACTTGAATTTTGAAAATCATCATACCACTTGAAGGCTGATTAGTGAGAAATATGTGAGAATATTTTGACTTATATAATACATTCAATGCTGAGGTTTTTCAAGCTTACAAACCATTTCAAATGAAGGATTAACATGTTGTTATCGATATAGTTTTGGGAGATGGTTATTGGTGGACTTCCGCTCACGACAAAAGAGGTTTCTGCATGGTTTGCTATTAACAGTGTAGTGCTCCCGGCCCGCATAGACAGCCATCACAAAAAAAAGTGTCGAAAAGTGATGTAAGAGCAAAGTTGGAGATTTTTTTCTCATTATTATATGAAGATAAAGTAAAATTGAAGTGTGAAGAAATTCGGACCGGAGGTTTGCGAGAACTACGGATTGTTGATACGCGATAGGCAATCAAATTTCTCTTGTAAGTTTGAAGATTATGGGGATAAGGAAAGACCTCACTAAACAACGAGTTCCACAATTTTCCCGTTCAATAGAAAAATAAATTCTGGTAGAAAGAAGTTCGGCAGTTCCCGAGCTTGATATGCGAGGATTCTGATGAACATCGACCATGGAAATATCTATAGAAAAGGGAGAGGTCGCCCACTTAAAAACGACGTTCTAAAGAGGTCAATGAATTATTATGTGTGACATCATCAATCAGACGAATAGCTCTCTTCTGAATATAATCTAACTGCTTCATCGTATGTTTGAGAGTTGAACATGTGTACAATACTCCAGGATGAGGATGTTAAGTAGCTTTTAACACGGAATAGGAATAATGCTATATATATGCTCATTATTATTTTATTGACCTGACAATTTCGGGTCATTTCGGTAATGCTACATGTATTTACATTTGTGAAGTTGAAGAAGATATTTATGATTCAGGCCATGTCAAGAAGAGAAGAACACATTCTCAAAATTTTATTTCTCAGGATGGTTTTTAAATTCTATATGTAGTTAAGATGTAAATAAAATTAGATATAATGATATGCATTATTATCGTTCTTTTAATGTTCATTGATATAGTCAAACAAAATAACCTCTAAATGAATAAACCTTCCAAATATTATGTTAGTTAGGGTATCATAATTCTTGAAATTTTATAAAACTTCATTTTAAAAAAATCTAATAGGAAAAAGTGTCCAAAAAAAGATGTTTAATCGGAAAACAATTTCAAAATAAGTTAAATATTTTAGATTATAGAAAAAACGGTGTTTCAACTTGGGTAAGGAGTTTGTTCACAAGGATGTGAAAAAATTTCAACCACGTTTGTATAGCATAAATGTACATGTTTCCTCCAATTTTGCAACGATCGGATGATTTTTACTAACAGAAAAATAATTCTACATAACAGAAAAATAATTCTACAATGTATACACATTGGTTTTTTTAGGTTAGGTTCCAATTTTAAAGTAATTATACCAAATCCTGTTGATAGTTTACACACTTACGAGTATTTACATTGTTTCTTTATTTTTCTACGACCAACAGATCCAGAAATATTGAGAAGATGTTATAATTATAACCATGCACTTGAAATGCATAAAAAATTTTGAAATATGCTCTTTTTTCACGACGCTCTGGTCGGATTTTGCAAAATGTTTCACTTTTCGGTTCATCTTCATTTATGTAATGATAAAATCTGACTTGGCTCTCACGTCACTACTAAATGACAATTTCCCTCTACTATAGACACCAGGAGCTGTAATATTACGTAAATGTTTCACATAAGGACCATGTTGCATTAGCATGCATGCGGACTTCTAGTAATTCATTAATAATCGATTGCACATAAACATTTGAATCTCTCTGAATTATATGAATTTTTCATCGGGCTCTCTACCGAATGTCATATGGTGGTGTTAGAAATAATCTATCGTTGTTTGTACAACTTTGTAGGTATATGTAATGTGTTGAGTAGAAGTGAATTATCGATTAGATATTATAAGCACATCAGTTGAAAAATTATAATTCAGTGTGTACTATTATTAGATACACCAGCATATTATTAAATAACACTCGTGCTGTGAGTATGAGTAAGTCGAATGACTGCATCTTCATGATATTTCGTAGTATTCCTTTTGCCATCCATACAATAAAATGCGTACAGTTAATGATCTAATTTGTATTTAGCATTTCCAAAACCGAGAAATATATAATTCAGTGACGATTATTCCTATCAGAACTACAATGCGGTCAATGTTTATCAACAAAAGCGACAACACAAAAATTATTATTACTGTTGGATTCCTATATTTATTAAGGCGTATATTATTCTAATATTCACTTCGTTAACCACTGAATTTACTTAATAAACGCTGATTCTAATTTCGAAATTCATTTTCTAAATATACGAACGAAGTAAACTTTAGATTTATTAATAAAATATAAAAGAGTTTACACTGTGGATAATACACTGTAACAATACATCTCTTATCCCCTAAAAATACTGTCAAAGTACTGATGAGGACCTTTCAGCTACCAAGGAGCCATCATCGATAAACTAAATTATTAGAACACAAAATATGCATGTTGAAATCCTATTTGCATTCAGTAGGATATATAAGGGATTACTTCAGCTAGAGCTAAATCTGAATTCATTAAATTGCTTTTTCTCTTATACATTTCCATTCCTTCTAAATTACCTAGATATTTGTCTGTACTGTGTTTCAAGAATGATAAACTTCTCGAGGAATGGTATGACCTGTATTTAAAATATGTTCGGCTAGCGCTGATTTTTCGCCATTAATTTTATTAATGTGGGCAAAATGTTCTCTATTCCGATTTAGAATATTCCTTCTAGTTCGGCCCATATATCATTTCGAACACGACTCTCAATCGATTTCGTAAATCCCGGATTTATCGAAGTCGGAAACTTCTTCAAAGGTGTTGCCTAAACGGCTTTTTAGCTTGTTCTTACATTTTATGAAATTGTTGTATTGCAAATTTAGAAAACATATTATGGAATTTATCAATTACTAATGGATGATAAGTAAAACTTTTCAATTTTATTGAACTATGAAAAATGTTGCATCCAAAAATTAACCTATTGATAAAATACTAACCTAGAATACCCGCTTGGAGATAATACATCGTCAACTAAAGGGCATGTTTTATTTATCATATATAACTACTCCATGTTAATTCTGAATTACCTATATACAGAGTATCTGGTAAACTACTTTGGTCAGATAGTTTGTATATAGTTGTTATGATAATCGTTGATTGAAAGCTAACCTAACCTAACTCTTTCAACCAACGTGTTAATGTCGTTCATAATAGTTTTGTTTAGAACATGGCTTATTGTTGCTATCGTTGTTGTGATAAGTTGGATAAAAAGAGACAGAATGATAATAACTCGGTTTTATTTACTTGCTAGGTAAAACTTAATGACAAGTATAATACGCAGAAAATATAACTTAAGCATAACTAACAAATAATTGAAACATTATAAACATTATAAGATATAAAATACTAATGAGATTTATGTAATTCTGTTTCATTAATAAGCCATCCTTTGCAAGAACATTTACTTATGGAAAACCATAAATTTAATGATAATTTTAAGATTTTCAACATTCAGAATAAAAGTAATGAATTAAAATTTCTGGAATCCGTAGAAATTAATAAATATAGTTCGATATCCTATTGAACGATCAACGAATACTAAATAATTCTCCCTGGTTAAATTTGTATAATTTTAATTACCATTAGATAAAATTTCACTAAACATTTATCCTGAGATTATCATTAAAATTATATATTAGGTTAGCTGTTTTGTAGTAATATTTGTTTAAAGTGGTTAGTGTTAGCGAAACTAGTTTAGAATGAATTTTAAGCTTTCAGATTTTAAATCCGTCACGCATCTAGGCACTAGGAATAAACAGCGGTCTACAAGCTCCGTTGCCGTGGCACTTAGGCTTAAGAAGTGATGATATACTTCTGAAAGATGTATTATATAAAATTATCTACGAAACTATAGCTACTCACTTTGTTAGTTAATCCTCACTCCTGGCTCGAAATTTGTGACAATGAAGTATCCCCGATGACAATATTCAATGACTTGTTATCCACATTCATGGAATTATTGGGAATTTGTAAACAATTAAATTTCAATAAACAGTTGTAACTATTTTTATTCTATCTAGCTTTGTTTCGACCGATTAGCAGATAATTTGATAGTGTTCATGTGATTAGCTAGGTGAGGAGTTCCAAATTATAATTCCGTCAAACTGTCGAAAGGACTTCTTTTTAACAATTTCAGAAGTAGCTTGAGTAAATGCAATAACCTCTTCGGACTTTTCCGTGCTCTCTTGAAAATAATACTTAATATAAAAAAGTGGGTTATAAAACAAACCTATTGATTGTACATTGAAAAGTAGAAGATTTTTTCAGGTCACACAATATTTTCAGCCTACATTTCCATTCAAATTAAAGTAATCATTATATATTTCTATTGAATCAGTTTTTACTATATAATTATCGCAAAAAGTTAAATAGAATCAATGCAAATTACCTTGGAAAATTCATTACTTCGCTACTTCGCTTTCAAAACTTCAAGATAAGATAGTTTTATATTGCAATAAATTAAAATTACAAAAGTGATATCACTAAATTATATCACACACAACTTTTAGAGGTGAATGGTCGAATAATATTTTGAAATTACGTGGTTATCAATGGAAATAAATCATTATATGCAAATATAGAAATTATTCCCTTATATAATGTAACGATGGCGGTGTTTGATTTTTAATTTTTATAACAACGTTTTCTGAGTAGTAAAGTTTTCACTGATCGTATCAACATAAGTCCAGAGAAATGTCTGCTTTGTGTAAATTATTAAATATTTGAAGAGAAAACTACAAATGGCGTATATTTGTTGTTCATTTGACTTCCTTGTTTTTGATGTGCTGCACACTTTTGTGGCTTGTAGATGGTAGAAGATTGGGTTGCAAGTACTATGACCATCTTAACCATCATCAGATTTATTTTGTTGTGAAAAGACTGGATATTTCAACAGTTCGTATTGCATTGGATACATCAATTTCTAATTTGTACTAATATGGTCCGAGTTTCAATTGAGTCGTTATACCTACGGTAGTTTTTGTCGTTTCTTACGTAGTTGTCGTGCAAGTTTGTATATAGTTGTTATGATAATCGTTGATTGCAAGCTAACCTAACCTAACTTCCAATCAACTTGTTAATGTCGTCCATTTTCTGGTATAGTTGGTATCATTATTTGTGTAATAAAATGATCATAGTTTTTTTTAGAAGATAAGTGTTATGCATGTTTTTCTCTTCCAACGCCCCATCGGAATGATTCACATAGCATATGACAAAACAGACATGGTATACGTATGTATGGCTACCAGTAAGTGTTTGCATCATTTGAACGTTGTCCTTCACAGCGCATCTATTTTCAGTAACTATGTTGTTTGTTATGTATGCAGTAGGTAAATTATTCATGTTGTTAGGTCTAAAATGTGCAGGATTTTTGAAGTCTAGGTGGGTTGTGGGGGTTACATGATATGCAATGGTGATTTGGCGGATATTTTATTTTTTAGTGAGCTTGGATATCTAAGTACAGCTACAGACTACATTAAATATCTTGATATCATCATTGATAAAAATCTTAGGTGGAGTATTCAAGTAGAACATTTAGCAAGCAAAGTAAGAAAACTAATTTACAAATTTTACCAAATAAGAGAATACATGAACATTCGTATGCTTAAAAATATATACAAGGCTCTGGTGGAATCCTTAATGAAATATGGCATTGAAGCGTGGGGAGTCCATATAAAATAAGAATTATTTATATATAGAGGTGGAAAGATAGTTAAGTTATGTTCTTGCTAAAATCCAGATTAGTAAATATTAAAAAAATAGTAATACAAAATATGGAACTTTTCAATGTCACTTAAAATATAGCGAATGTGGTTAATATCTCTATGGATTCCGCGTTTACTTGATGTAAATTAATTTGAAAAGATTTATGGAATAGTGTAATAAAACACTTATTGAATTTAAGGGAAGTTTAATTGCCGACAATTGTTTCGACACAAGGTGACATTTTCAAAGCGAGTTATCAGTTAATCAAGTCATAACTCTCAAATCCACTGTGTGACGAAACGAATGTAGTTAACGTTAAAAATGATAATTGGTATGAATAACATTGAAATTAAATTAATACTTTCTTTTTTAATTTTTATAGTATTACGTGTAACCAACATGCAAGTCTAAGCTCAGAGTTAGGAGAGGTAAGGGTAGTGTGATTTTTCGCTTTTGTTGATTAATAATTTGAAATGATATTCTGCTTTTCTTTTTTTTTAACGAAATGAATTTAATCAACTATAATATTGTTGCCAAATTGAATGGGTTGAAATAATTAGAATTATTGTTAGCTAATAGGAATGATATTTTTCGAAATTGTGAACTCTAGGTTCCAGATAAAAAACGTGTTTTGTAGATTCTTGCATTGAATAATTGTATATTAATTATTAATATAGCAAAACAGTTATAAATGCTATTATTGTCTATATATGAGAACAAGGCGTCTACAACAAATATGCTTGCGATTCCAGTCCTGGAGTTTGGAAGTCTCACGTCACCGGCGAGGTAGGGGACTCCTTAGTCTGGAGGGTCTGCACCAAGTGTGGTTCTGATTATAGCTTGTAAAGTTCTTAGGAATTCGGACCCCCTCCTTGGCCTTGTCAAAAGTCACGAATTGGCCGGAGTGTGGGCATTTATCATTAAGGCAGCACAGAAAGCTGCGGAAGAACTTGGTCTCGAATTTTACATCAGTCGAGAAGACCAACTAGAGGGCGACCTCGACTACCTATGGTCAGGCGGGCTTAGATCAGAGACCGAGGGATTCACCGCAGCTTGCCAAGATGGCGTAATCAACACCTTGGTCTATAGCCGCAACGTGATGGGTGTGCAAGTTGCTGATGTCAGCTGCAGGGCGGCTTGTCGAAAGAGGCCTGAAACGCTTTTCCACCTGCTGTCGGCATGTGTATCAAAAGCGGCCTTGGTGTACACCCATCGCTATAATTTGGACCTACGGGTGCTGTATTATCATCGAAGGCACTTGCACGGAATAGGCCATAGGTACCTTACATGTCACGATATATCGATATCGTTGTCGGAAACGAAAAATGCCAGATCTACTGGAATTAATCGTTTCCGACCGTCAGGTCCCAACAAGCAAATAGGCCTAACGTCCCCCTCGAAAAACAATCCAAGATTATGAATGTCTTTGAATTCTATGCACCGACAAAGAAGAACATGGTCTTGAAAGAGGAGGAAAATGAACAAAGTATCAATATCTCTTGTTTGAGCTCCGCACGCTAAACCTAGGCCACAAGGTCGTATCAGTGGTTCTGATCATCGGTGTTTTAGGCGGAATTCGGTATTCTCTGTGTTCGAACATGGAGATCATTCCGATCTGTGATAACTCGGCGCAACCATTGATGGCACGATGCAGAAGACGGACATACTGGGTTCAATAAGACTACTTAGAGCACACGATTTGGGAACCTGAAGCTACTCACCGACCGGTGGGAGGAGTTACCTGTTATTCATTCGGTGACACTAAAAATTGAATGTAATCTATAAAATTTGTAAATGTATATTACACAAAAACAAATTAATCTTACCAGTCTAATTAGGAATCTAGAATTAATATTGTTCATGGTCGGTTTCCAAAAATAAGGAACTGAAACAGTTGACGATATATAACATAATTAGCTTTGAACGAAATGTTCATCCGAAACAGTGACGATAGGTGAATGTGGAATAATGTATAATACTTCGAGCGCTATGGAAAAAAATTGTGTATTACATATTATAATTTGTATGACATTACTGCAATTATATTACTTTCCACTTTATGTCATACCGTAATAAACTCATTTATTCAAAATTTAATTATGCAAATGGATTCTTCCTTGAATCTTCAAGACATGAAAGCAAATTGCTTCGATTTTACGATTATTGTCAATAAATAAGGCAAAATTCCATTATGTTCATATGTAAGAAAAAAATAATCTTTACCGTAAATACCTCGGGCAATATTTACGCAGGGAGCATTAGAGGATAATTATCAATTTTTCAATATATTTTTATACTCTATATGGTTCTTCCATTCTTGGTATTTTAATTTACAATTTTTTAGTACATCACACTCCACAGATATGTAGAAACGAATATGGAATATTTCAATTTATAAAAAGCAGAATATCATTTTCATTGAAGTTTTGTCTTTTGTGCACTACCCTATATGCTGTTTTGTTTTCAAATTAATTGCCTTGTCTTTCATTCCATTTTTTGTAACGTTCGCTATTTGTTCATAATAAAACTGATGTTTTTAAGTATTCAGTATTATATGTTTTGATGTTTTTAGTACTGAAGTTTTCATGATAAACGAATGGTTATATCGGTCAAGTAATGTTATTCTTTCAACTAACGCATAAATACGACGGCAGTTCAATATCCCACCTAACAGTGATATAGCCTTTGGACATTCATTACAAAGTTTTGCATCTCCAGGTTGCAACGTGTTATTGTTTGGTCCGCTCCAATTAAAATATTTTTAGCAGCAGATTGAAGGGAAATTGAAGGAGCAACGTAAGAAGCAAATTGTAGTTTGTTTGGTAGGTTACGAATCTGCATATTTTCAAGGTTTATAACATCATTTGAATAAATGAATATCTCACAGGAATCTAGTAGGGGAACGTAGGCCCAACTAAGGCTTAAATGGTTGTAACACGTGAAATAAAAGGGGAATACAACTGAAAATTTAAAAATATGTTTGATATCATATTTATATATGATATATTTATTCATAAGGCACATTCATTAAAATGTTTAAAGAGCATAAAAATAAAATTTTAAAGAAGGTTTTTTAACAATACAAAATAAATTTAAAATGTTATAAAATTAATCAGATATGAACGGCTTCACGATATTCACTATCAATGCCGGCACACAAATTACGTGCTCACTTACGACATTATCCACACACTCGGAGCTTTTTTTAAAGCACATTTCATTGTTTATGACGGCTTGTCATGCTAATTCTATATTCCCTGCTTTCCATTCTTGTCGATTGATCCTACTAACGTAGTTTCTAACCAACTGCAATCAAGAAAAACCATCAGAAAAATCGTTCTACTCCAGTTCGTTCTACCCCAACCACCACTTTAAGGTTAGAAATTAATATAAATCAAATAGAAATAAATCATTCTTGTGGTAACTGCGTAAACTTATAGTTAAGAATATGAGTTAAGAATATATTATTAAATAGCAATGCCACTTGGACTTTACTTTCAAGCAAACATTCTGATCAACAATTATAACAAAAACAACAATCGTAACTTTGACTGTCAAACACACTATACATTTCTGCTGTAGTGCAAATGATTTAGTTTCTACTCTTGGTGTGATTGGGGGCCAATATCCAGCCAAAATAACCAAGTAATTCGATTCTGCTTCTAGGTTCCGTTCTACCCCGCGTTCCCTTATGTGGCTATCTCCTGCTGGTCTTATATAGAGCCCTATTTAGCCTTTTTTAATTCTGGATTAAAACAAATTGCCTCAGTAATAGTAATCTAAATTTTGTTTGAAAAAAATTATTTTTTCAGTTACTTCAAACTTTGATTCATGAGTTACAGATTACTATGAATGACGGTATATACACAAAATATGAAAGCGTGCTGGTAAATTTTCCATACAATGCTTTTTATTTATGAACAACTTAACAAGAAAACTATTCATAGGACGCACACGCATCATAATTAAATTTATACAAGTTAATTCATCAGGGAGCCGAGGTTATATCGCTTTATTGCCTTTAAACGAACCACCTGTTGAATAAAGAGTTTCTTTATTCGTGCTATATCTTACAGTTAACCAATTTCACTAAGTAGATCGGTCTCAACCGCAACACATCGTTCAGTCAAGTCGTTGATTGAAAACTTTCGATCCACGGTCAATTGTTTACACTCTTCCATACAATAATGAAAGTATATGTATAGGGCTATAGGTGTATCCGGAGTTGTTGACCCATGTACACAAATTATCCAATCATTGTTAATTCACTATGAATGTAAATCTACTATTGAAATTGACCATCTCTTATTCGTTCCGTTGATAACGGAACAATTTTCTCAAATGTTTTTCCTATTGTGCTATATGTGCTGAGTTGGTTTACTTCTTATCAAGTAAAAAATAAACTAGCTCTATAGTTATAGTGCTGTGAAAGACATCTTTGGTATAGGTCTATCTAACTGATCATTTAGGATATTGTTGTAGGAGTTTTTGACACCTTTATTTATTCTAATGTATTTAATTTGAAATCTTTGGTTTAATTATGTAAAATGTTTAGGCGATCTAAATTAGGAAAGGTATGATCTGTTTGAAAAAAATGGTGAACAAAGGTTGAGTCTGTTTTGTTGAGTGAAAGAACGAAAATGTTCTTGGTATCTAAGTTTGAAATTACTGCAAGTTCTACCAATATAAAAGTTACCGCAGTCCAGGCAAATTAGCTTATAAACTCCTGGATTACTATATTTATTGTTTTTTTCAGCACTATACGAGGGCAAAGTGAAAAGTCCCTGAGAAATTAAACAAGAAATGATTTATTTGGTCAAAATCTATTCTATTTGTCAACATAGTCTCCTTGTAGCCCGATACTCTTCGTCCAACGTTTTTCTAGTTTTTCGATCCCTTCCAAATAATACGATTTCGGCAATCTTTCAAAATAGGCGGTTGTTTCTGCGATGACCTCATAGTTGGAGCCAAATCTCTTTCCGCCAAGCCATTTCTTCAAGTTTGGAAATCGCAGGGGGCCAAATCTGGAGAATATGGTGGATGACGAACCAATTCGTAGCGCAATTCATGCAATTTTGCCATTGCCACTGCGGCCTGTGCGCCGGTGTGTTGTCCTGGTGGAAGAGCACTTTTTTCTTTGCCAAATGCGGCCGCTTTCGCTCCAAGTCGGTGCCGAATCGATCCAACAGCTCTGCTAATATACGCTGGTGATCGTTTTGCCCGTTTCAAGGTAATCGATATGTACGATACCGTGTGCATCCCAAAAAAATGTCGCCATGACTTTGATGGCCGATAAACCCACTTTGACCTTTTTCGACTTCGATACGCCAGGATAAGTCCACTGTTTCGACTGTTCTTTGGTCTCTGGTGTGTTGTGATGGATCCATGTTTCGTCCACAGCTACGAAACGGCCCAAGAAGTCCTTCTTATCGCACTTGAACAACGCCAAACACTCCTTTGAAGTTGTCACACGGTCGCGCCAGTTGTCAACAGGGAGCAAATGCGGCACCCATCTGGCAGATAGCTTTTTCATATTCAAAAATGTATGCAAAATGTACCGTACTCATTCGGTTGAGATGCCCATAGCCTCAGCAATCTCATGCACTTTAACTCGCCGATCGTCCAATAACATACCATGGATTTTATCCAAAGAGTTCTATATCTAGAGAAGACAAATCGGATTTATACCGTATTTTGGGAGTCTCCCTTTCTTCGTTCTTCACTCATGATCAAGGCGCCGCTTTCTCTTGTTATCTCTGTATTAAGTAAAAAAACAAATTGGGGAGGATTTTGTAATCCTACCGATGAAGTTAAATATATATGTTACATTGCGGAAGAAGTATTTTTAGCACATGAAAAAAATACCAAATAATATATTTGATAAAAATTGTACCATCTCACATGATCAGTCATACATTTAAATTAATTGAGTCTGTTTTAGAAATTTATTTTAATGCGAGATTGAAATATAAATCGCAAACTATGTGTAAAGAAAATAATTTTAAGAATACCAATGTACCACAACATAATACAAGATTAACTTGTTTTTATGGAAGATAGAAAACTTTTTTTTACAATAAATTATAATATATTTTTAAAAAATCTGTTATTATTGAAAATGTATTCCCTTTTTTTTTCAAAGCCTTTTGTATTTCGTTTGCTTTGAGAAAAGGAAAAAACAAGCCTCCTCGATCGCTTGGGACGCGGAGAGAGGGTACCCGCGCTGGACTCCCAAAATACGTTCTCTGTATATACAAACGATACAACTTGTCTCCTCTAGATATAGAACTCTTTGGATTTTATCGACGATTTCTGGTCTCGATTAGACTACCAGAACGTTCGGCGTCCTTTGTGGTCATACTACCACAATGAAAATCAGTGAACAACTTGTGAATCGTTCCAATCGATGGTGAAAAATCCCCATAATGTTTAACAAGCGATGCTTTGGTCTGCGTAATGTTTTTTCCACGCAAGAAATAATGTTAAATCAAGACGTGAAATTTGACTTGCAAATCAGTCTGAAAATTTTAATGCGTTCTAGTTGGTACATCACAAATGTCACATGGGATTTTCGATTATGACATCATCTGTTTTACTTTTCACCTTGCCCTCGTATATAAGATGGCAGAGTTTATTTTGTGGTTTCAAACTGATTTCAAAATTATGGCGTGATTAAATTTTAGCAATATTTTCGCTTACGGAACCAAAATACGTCAGAGAAATTTTTTGATACATTTATGAGTTTTATATACGGATAAATATTGTAATAAGTTAATTGTTGTTGCTTGTGGTTAATTATTTGATCAACCGAAAACCCATTATCGATAGCAATTCGTTTTACTGTGTCCAACTCATATTACTGAGGTGTTCTTTTGACAATATTCTTTAAAATAGCCTTGTCAGACAGAGATCAATATCCAATGAAAATGGAGAAAAGTTGTACATAATATTAATGATAAATGCTTGTTTTGCGTTCCAATGTTATTTACCGTTCAAACCGTTGTTTGAGTTACCAATTATTAAGTTCTGATATATTTTTCAGATGTCGATTTTGTTATTTTTGGATTGAAGTTGAAGGTTAATAAAACATTGTATTCGTAAGTAATTTATGTTTATTTTACGTTTGGGCTTTGTAATAAATAATTGAAAATGATAAATTTCAAATATTTCCTTGAAAACTACTGCGGTTAGCTGAAGCGCGCTTGACGTCACGATTCTACTCTTTGAAGGCGTTATCTTATACACAACTTAGCTTCTCATTTGCGCTCGGTGGCTTAATTATTACAGCGGGAGATGCACCGTCTGTTTGACAAAGTGAACAAAATTATACTATACATTTATCTTAATCTTAATGGGTCCTCAGATTGAACAAAATCTATCATGATTTTCTAGGCCCTTTAATTGCAATTCAAGAATTTCTTACGTATTTCACGTACCTATTAACGGCTTTTGGACAATCAACAAAAAGTGTCAAAATTTTATCAAAGCTCAATACTTACATTAAAATTCTTGTCTTTGTGACAGCTCAATTCGAACCGGCGGTTAACTTCCCACTATAAAAATTTTTGTTGTGTTTTTGCATATGGGTACAGAACAAAATTTTTAACAATTTTTTTTCCAATTTTACACTCACCCTTACAGATTTTGGTATATTCTTATTGAGTATATTGTTAAACGGTGAAGAGTAGAATCGTGACGTCATACCGCGTTCCGAATCTTTCGGATCTATCTAGCGCGTTTTCGTTAAATTCAAACTATAATTTGTCTTTTTGCATTTTTGACTAGGTTTTTGAAGATGAATTAAAGAATTAAAAAGAAAATATGTTGTTATATGAAGTGGTGCTAGGTCAAAACCTAATTGAGTGAGTGAAAGAATAATAAAACATTTTTACACAACTTCCGCTCATTTTCTAGATTACTATATGAATTTATGCAATCAATTTATATCACATTGAATGTATCTTATCAAGTAGTCACAACGCTCTGGTTAATACGAACTCAAATTAGATTGCATCATCTGCAATCGATTTTAGAACGATGACAATATTACCTGCTATTAACATTGCATTACCAGTTAACATTTATGATGACCCCAAGGTAACGTTCTCTTCAAGGTGTCTCATAAGATGCCGGTCACTCCGTGGAATAAGGTTAAAGTCTACTGTTTGCATTATGTAGCCATAAAATCATTGTTTTATTTCTTGCCTACATACTTTTATTGGGCCTCGCCCATTGAAGAATTGCCTGGCACGTTGTGGAAATTGTTGTTCCAAAGTACACTGAATAATGCTACTGAATAGTGGAACTTAGGATGCCAAAGAGATATATCATTATCGCCTTCGAGGCGTAATATAAATAGAGGAGATCTAAGAACCATTAATATCTATTTAGTTTTGAAAATACGTAAGAAGATAAAGAACATAATAAATCAATCAAATCCCCGCATGCAACAACAAGAGAGCACCAACATTAAACCCTGTATCCTGTTAACTTCAAATTGAAGTTCATTAACATTCCGTTATAGCATGCCGCTCTCGTTTCTGTCTAGATTCATTTTCTCGTTATTCTTTCGGTATATAACAATTCCATTATTCCTGAACCGAATAGTATTTTAATTGACTTATTAAATTGATTTTTCATCAATATCGTAAAAGTAATTAATAGTCTAGAAGCTAGAGCGATTTTGGTAGATCTATTTAACACCCGATGGCGCTACGGTTTTATTTGAGTGGCGTGTATAATGAAAAATTCATCTCATTGACCGGATGAAGTGTCCTAGATATTTTCTATGCAAATTTCAATTTTTTTCTGGCGATTAATTATCGTTGGAAACTAGCGATTTATCGAGTCGTTTCTTAGCATTGTCGGCCCAAAAAAGTGATGGAAACGGTTGAATTGATTACCCTTTCAGGCCTGGTGGAAAATGTTCATTCTTGTTGCCAGTTGTTGGAAAATCACATGCCATCAAAAGGAAATATCTATTTGATAGATGGCCCCAAACATAGACAGTCACAATTTTTGCACCATCATTGCTGGAACAAACGGGCAACGTCGTTCCCCGATTTCGCTCCATCCCTGATTAATGGAGCCCATCTACGACAATTTAGGGCTAGGCTAGATTTTTGAATCTAATAGAAAAATTTTTGTAATGATGCGAATAAGAAAACTCAGTTTTCTCCCTCTGAATGTTGGTGCAATCCTGTTTTTTATTCGCGAAAAATGTTTTTTTTTCAATAAGGCACTTGTACGGAATAGACCAAGAGTCGGTGCTACCTTACATGCCAAGAGATATTGAGTTCATTCTCGAAAAAGAAAAATACCAGATCTACTAGAATTACCCATTTCCGACCGCAGGTCCAACAAGCAAAAATAGGCTCGACGTTATCCTCCTCGATAAACAAACCTAGACGAACATAGTCTTGAAAGAGGAGGAAAAATGGACAAAGTATCAAGATCTTCTGTTCGAGCTCCGCACGCTAATCCTAGGCCAAAACATCGTATCAGTGGTTCTGATCATCGGTGTTTTGGGCGGAATTTGGTCTTCGCTGCGTTCGGATGCGGAAAGCAGTCATTCTGGATTCAATAAGACTACTTAGAGCACACCATTTAGGAACCTGAAGCTATACTCACCGACTGGGGGAAGGAGTAGCTTCGGTTAGTGACTTGGTTTTTCTAGCCCGATTGCTGCGATGTCGACGGAGCACGCAGCAGCCCCGACCAGGTATTAATGTGAAGAAGAAATGTATATATACTCGTATCATACCACAGGAAGAAACATGGAAAAATCTCTCTTTTGCCGCGAAGAAAATTGCCGTACGACTAATCTGATCGCGGTTTCCACACAATAAGAGCTACCTTCACTGAAAATTTCATCCACTTCGCTTGAGATTTGTCTAAGTTAGCTGAATTTGAATTAAAAAACAAAGGATAAATATGTGTTTGGCTGGAGGGGGGATAAACATAACCTCAGAAAAATTTAACTATAGGTTCTTCAGATATTGACATTTCCGAACCTTGGCTAGCAGTCTAAATCGTATGAAATAAATAAAAACGCAAAAACTAGCCCCAAAGCGAGTGAAAAAAAAACCTTTTCGTGAAAAAACAGGGTTGCACCAATTTTCAGAGGGATAAAACTGAAGGTTTTCTTATTCGCATCATTACAAACATTTTCCGCCAGGTCGCTAGTCACATTTAAAATTTCTCAACCATTCCGTAGATTGACCCCACTAGATAATCACCAATCACTAGTGTGTACGATGTTTCATGAATACGGCGTTGCTCTATCGGGGAGCTCAAATGAGGGAATGCTGACGGGGACTGCTCCCTTCTCTTACTTTCAAAAATGTCACACCTAGTGGCCTATTTTTGAATTTCGTGTAGTATTCTTGAAACAATATTGAGGGTAGGAGCTACTCCCAAGACAATTTCTCTCACTTCAGACTGAGAGAAATAGCAAACTTTACCTAAAAGTGTGTTGTCTTTTGTTGTTTATGTTTTCTTACGTAAAATGTGTAAATTTGGGAAATTTTAATTTTATGCTTTGGAATCATATTATTACCGAGATTATTCAGGAAGTGGGGACATAATTGGCTATTGGAGGGATGTTCTGTGTACGACAATTGCTTTTCAATTATTTCATAGAAAGGTGTTTAATTATTCAGGGTGGATCTGGACGTCGTTACATTAGACATGATCACCCCTTTTTTTTCAGCTCAACCCACAAGAACCTGTGCTAGTGCTATTTTATTAACATGAACATATTATATATAAATTCTCGGGAAATAGGTCACATTAACACTTTATGCTTATGAACATATTTAAAAGTAATATAATGTTTACTAAACTATCTGTCCATAGAAACCAAAGAAAGTAATACATTTTAATTAGTCGAGTGTATAGTGACTATATAGAATAGAAGATGAAGTAGTCACTGTAGTCGAGACATGATTAAATAGTTATACATTTAATTTCCCAAAAATAATTTAAATATAGAGGTGAGGTTTCATATGAAATCTCTAAAAATGTTCTGCGGGTGCTATTCCTTGAAAAAACCGGCAACGCTGTTCTCCGATTTTGCTCGCTCCCTGACATTTTTAGCAATTGAAGGAACACTCCCCTGGAGTTCTCAGGAACCACTCCCTTCTCTTGATTTCAAGAATAGGCATCCTGGCTTGCTGCGACTCGCTGTAGTGGACGCGTTCCCATTTGTTTATGTGCTAGGCCGATTTCTGCGACCCGTATAGTGGGCGCTTAGCTTTAAGTAACGGATTTCTAATAATGAATGACGTATTATGAGTATAGGATATTCTTAATGTGTGGTGTCATTCATGAGTCATCTGTGTTTCGTCCACTGCATCCAGATTATGAGTAATTGTCTAGAATACGTCCTTCTTCGCTACACAAATTTTGACTGTACCCACTTGTTCTACACACTCCTATCAATCCATTTCAAACTGTTTTCTGTTATGCAAATTGATCCTTATGTCAAAATTTAATTATTTCAATTCATTTTTTCAGCGTTTTCACTGTATAAACGAGACTGGTACACGCCAACATTTTCACATTGTTAATCTCGTCCTCGCACAGATGCTTTCAATCAACTGAAAGGGATTCCACCTTTCTAGAAATAGACAATTATCCTTGTTCTGTACTGTTAACTCCAATTATGATATTATGATGATGTCAGGTACAACTATTCCCATGAAGTCTTCCATAACCATGCTGGGAATCACCACCAACAGCACTCTCTCATGGGACGATCATGTGAGTTTCATGCCGTGCCGAAAACATCATAGCAGTTGCTCATAATCTACAAAGCACAGATTCTACCTGTCCTGGAGTACTGTTCACATGTTTGGCTCAGAAACAAACACTGAAGCTCCTGAATTCTTTCCAGAAGAGAGCTATTCGTTCGATTGATGATGTCACATTTACGAATTCACTGACCTCTCTAGAACATCGTAGAAAAGTGGGAGATCTCTCCCTTTTCTATAGATATTTTCATGGCCAGTGCTTATCAGAAATCTCGTCTGTTGTCCCACCACGAGAGATTCCAGATAGGCGGACTAGACGAGCTCAAACTAGTCACCACTTCATTGTCAAGCTCGAGACCTGCCGAACTTCTTCCTACCAGACTTCATTTTTCTATGGAACAGCGAAGTTCACTTTTTACCTAGTAAGGTCTTCCCCTATGCCTATAACCCCCAAACCTTCAAGAAAAATTCACCCCTTCATTGTCAACCTCGAGACCTGCCAAACTTCTTCCTATCAGACAAAATGTTTCTATCGAACAGCGATAGCTAGTATCCTGGTGTTGTTGAAATCTATGTAGTGTCCTGTGGTCTTCAAGTGCTCAGCTAAGGACTATGTAGTCTGGTTTGTCTGTACTGCGTTCCAATGCTCCACCTTTTTTCACAAATATTCTTCGATTGGTCTGTCCAATATATGATTTTTCACAGTCTTCGCAAAGAAATCTCATGAACTTCTTGCGATTGTAACAGAATTTTTTTTCGGGTTTCCAAATATTGCGTTTATTTTTCTATCGGCTTTGAAACATACGGGATCACTTTCAAAATCGATAAAAAACATGATATATACAGGATACGAGGAACTAGTTTCTTTTTTAAACGGTAGCTACAGGCATTTTGCACAATTTAAAATTATTTTCATCATTTACAGAGTATTATATGAACCGTTTAGATTTTGTGGTTGTAAAAAGAGCGAAAAAGAACTATATTTGAAAAATCATCACGACTTCACTGGATATAAATCAAAGTATCCGGTGTTTTTTCTTGTGCAGATATTTTATTGGAGTGATTATTATTTATTTATTTATTTATTAGAACATATGTATGACATAGTTCAATATGTATGACATAGTTGAGTAATTTATGATATTTCTTGTGAATAAAATTGTACAGCATTTATCACAGCTTAGTAGGAGTTTATTCAGTCGGGTCCATTCTAGAAGCTTATCAAGGTCATTCTGTAATAAATCGCTGTCCGCCATCGATGAAATAATTCTGAATATTTTCAAGTCGTCAGCATATAGAAGACTGTCTAAACTAAATATTCCACAAAAATCATCGATAAAAATGTCGGCCCTAAATTGGATCCCTGTGGAATGCCCGATGTGGATGTATATTTTTCTGATGCGAAGCCATTTACTACTACGTGTAGCTGACGACCATCTAAAAACGACTCGAACCACCTCATCATATTCCCTACAACACCATACATTGCTAGTTTTTTAAGAAGCAAGCATCAGAAATTGCTTTTGTCGAATGGTTTGGAGAAGTCCGTATATACTGAGTCCACTTGCCTTCTCTTATCTGAAGAGTTACATAGAAATGCACTGTACCCGAGAAGATTAGTCGTTGTAAATCTGCCAGATATAAAGCCATGTTGCTTCTCTCTAAGATAAGGCGACACATGACGTAATATCTTATTATTAACAATGGATTCAAGGATTTTCCCAAAAATCGAAATTTTAGCTACAGGACGATAGTTTTTTTTATTATTTTTTTCGGCTACCAAGTAGCCACCATTAGCGTAGACTAGTGTACTCTGATAATTGCTACTTGATAGCCGAGAGGTCCTCAGTACTTTAACAGTATTTTTAGTGTAGAAGGGTGATTATTTCTTAGTTATTGTGTTATAGTGTATCCACAGAACCACAGAATTCGAATGCCTATCTATCTCCTTTCCCAATAACATCGCTGGTTCGCACGATGTTCTTCGAATATTATAGACTTCCCTCTAGTGCGGTCAAAGTATAAAACAAAAAACTGTTGTTACATACAAGTAAAAAATGTATTATCAAAAACAGTTGGGACGTAAGGATCAATTTGCTCAATATAAGACAGTGAGAAATGAATTGCTAGGAGTGTATAGAACTCGTGAGTATAATAGTCAAAATGTATGGAGAGAAGAGATGTATTCTAGACAATTAGATCCTGTTTCACGATAGAACAATCAGATGGAATTCAGCTTGCAATGTGATCTCCAATTTCGCCTTTCAGAACTGAATATTGAATCAGTCTAGAAGCAAATGGAATGTAAACACCAACTTCCATAAATACCATGAGCTACATTGACGGCGGTGAAGTTTGTTTACATTAAGCTGAAAATAAATAACACATACAGGAGATAAATCCGGTATGCCAACAAGTAAAGAAATGCATGTGCGCTTCTGTTAAGGACATTTTTAACCTGTTGGCTCTTGAATAATTTCCTTTTTTATAGTATAAATGAGTCTTCATTCTGTAAATGATTTATCCAAGTTTAGTCAAAGTTCACAACAAGTACAATGTTCTGTTTATTTTGTATAATGTAAAATGTCGATATTAACTCCAACGTGATGATTGATTGGAATACATAGAATCTTCGGCCGATCTTGATGAATTTTTATAGTTTTGTAATGTTTGCGGATTGTGTCTTTAAATCTACATCCGTTCTAACCTATATTACATTATATCGCACTTATTACACTTGAGTTCATAAACAACACTTACTAATGAATAATGAATGTATATTAGTTTTAAACTCGATGACGTTATCGAGAGAATGGTTAGTATACTAATATAAATAAAATTAGATATATCTACGTTTATGGTCAACTTCATCATCACATTAGTTTTGCTAACGCTATCGAATAAATACCCACATTTTTCAGTCCATTGCATATTCTATTACTCTCTTCTGGGGAGAATGAACGAAAGAACAGTTGCTGGTGTGTCCACTGTTGCATTGATTTCAGTTTGATATCAAAACTTGAAAGTAACATTTTTACTATCTTTCACTTTTAATGTAGTCTTCTTTTTCTAAATTACATTCTTGTTCCATATACAAGTTGTTACAGAATGTTGTGATGAAAATTTAATAGCAGATTCTACATCTAAAAATTTGAAAAAAAAGTTCATATAAACATGGGTCCGGAAATGCTCGGCTTTTATGCTACGGGATGTTTCCATCTTTAATAGCTTATTTTACATATATCGTTGAGAACTTGGGATGAGTTTTGGTACACGCAAAGGTATCGTTAAAGGTCACATTTACATGTACAACATTGTTTTCTAAAGCGTTTACATCAGTGGCTTTCGTGTCGGCAAGTCTTTATGTTCAACGAAAAAAAACTATACACCACTGGTTCTGGCAAAAATTAGTGTTGGCTTCTTAAATCCAGATTAATTCTGCTTAAAAAAAGTCTTTCGTTCTGATGCACCATTTTTGAAATAAAAATTATCAGTACAATAAGCTGTTTTCGGAATCGTAATTAAAAGAAAATGATCTAGTTGGCTTTTTTTGTAAATGTCATAAATTTCTTGTCAAACTAAAACAAAAAGGAATGGCAAAAGAACCTAGCGCTTTGAATTTGTGGTGTTTCGATTAATTTTAATAAGGTCTCTACAAAATAAGTACTTACTATAGTGAATTATTTGATTTATGGAAAAGTGAATGGAAAATCGTACGAAGTAAGGCGTCTCTATGAAGATGCATTTCCTGACCGTCATTTCCTTTGTGCAGACACCTTTGTAAACGTTCATAGACGGTTGAGAGAAACAGAAAATTTTGTTGATTGTGGGGTTAGAATTTATTTTATTTCTCAACATAATCTCCTTCTCGCCCGCTACACTTCGTTCAACGTGTTTCTAAATTTTCGATCCCTTCCAAATACTATTTCGGCAATCCTTCAAAATATGCGTTTGTTTGAACGATGACCTCATCGTTGGAGTAAAATACTCTTTCCGCCAAGTCATTTCTTCAATTTTGAAAATAGATAAAGCTCGCATGTGGCCAAATCTGGAGAATATGGTGGATGACGAACCAATTCGTAGCGCAATTCATGCAATTTTGCCATTGCGACTGCGGACCTGTGCGCCGGTGCATTTTCCAGGTGGAAGAGCACTTTTCTCTTTGCCAAATGCGACCGTTTTCGCTTCAAATCGGCGTCGAATCGATCCAACAGCTCTGCATAATATACGCCGGTGATCTCTTTGCCATTGTCAAGGTAATCGATATGGAAGATACCGTGTGCATCCAAAAAACTGTCGCTATGACTTTGTTGGCCGATAAATTCACTTTGACCTTTTTCGGCTTTGATTCGCCAGGTCAAGTCCACTGTTTCGGCTGTTCTTTGGTCTCTGGTGTGTCGTAATGAATCCATGTTTCGTACACGGTTACGGAACGGCGCAAAAAGTACTTCTTATCGCGTTTGAACATCGCCAAACATTCCTTTGAAGTTGTCACACGGTCGCGCTTGCTGTCAACAGAGAGTAAATGCGGCACCCATCTAGCAGCTAGTTTTCTCATATTCAAAAACTTATGCAAAATGTTCCGAACCCGTTCGGTTGAGATCCCATAGCCTCAGCAATCTCGAGCACTTTAAGTCGCCTATAGTCCAATTGTCATACCATGAATTTTATCGACGACTCCTGGCGTTGTAACCTCAATTGGACGACCAGGCTTTGGTTTGCGTAATGTTTTTTCCACTCAAGAAATAATGTTTAATCATCAAGACGCGAAATCCACTTTTTTCCATGTTTACAAAAATCTTCAAGGTTGCTTGCTTTCGATGGGTGTCAAAACAGAACCGAATGACGACATATCAATCAGAGCATGTTAACGTTCTAGTTAAAAATGTCACATGGAATTCTAGATTGTGGTGCCATCTGTTTTATTTTTCAGGGACTTTTCACCTTGCCCTAGTATATCAAAAATTATCATATAAGTGGTGAAACAACCCCTATAAATAAAACATAATACCAAGAATTCGCTCAAAGCATTACATAATATTCATTATCAATGATATAAAATAATATCAGTTCTTTATTTAGAAGTTGTTATCTATATGTATTTATAAAGCTATTAATGAGTACCTAGTTCACTCGAACCAGTTTTATATCTTGAAAAATGTGATCAGATCTTTTATAAATATTTCGTTACAAAACATAAAGCAAACTTCGTTATCTCTATCTGGTTAACTGAGTAGAATTTCATATTGCGGTAGTGGTACCTATTTCAGTTACAATTTAATAGTTGTTTTGGGTATATTGTACCAACATGGACGTCACCTTACGAAACGTAAGTACTTAACTACTGTCGTTAATTCATATATTCCTCTACTAGAATCATCGTCTGTCCATGAGTCCATTCACGCGAATAACAATGCTCTATCTTAGTTCTATTGTTCATGGGCTTTGTTGGCTAAATAGGTCGCTATTAATTCACTTTAAACAAAATAACATACGTGAAGTGAATATTTTTGTACGATTGGTTTCCATTTATTAACAAAAACTTGTTTAAAACTAATTGTACAAATTATTATGTATTAATCAATATAACAAAATTATGTTATTACTCAACCCCGCTGCTCTTTTTATGTTTTCTAAAATACAATTGTCATTGCTACACAGTATACCTGAGACCATGGTACTTAAGTTGAAGCCTACAAGATAAGAAATATACAGACAACTTATATATTGCTCCACGATCCTTGTAATGGGGCTCCCCATACGAATCTTTACTTATTTCCTACGAAGTATAAGTTTGAATGCTTTCCTTCCTTTTTTATTGGATATTTTGCCCCGTTTATAATCAATAGTTTGATATATATTTTCTATAAACCTAGGGTTGATAAGTTTCCACCCCATTTGAAACCAAGGACTGATGGAGGTAGTAGGTCAAGGGCATTGAGGTACCTAGTTTTGAATGACCTGCTACATAAAATATGATTCCTATAAATTTCTAACATTCTTTTCCCACGGTAACGTGGGAAGCCACCCAAAACAAAGAGCGCTCTTTAGTCTTGAAATTCTTGGTTACTTGACTTCAGAGTGTGATCATAGATTTACCTCTTGCTACAAGACCTAATGAACAGACTTAAAGGACTCACGATTCCAAAGATCTGTCTCGAATGTCGCGGTTGGATGATTAGCATTTTGAATGCAAATATTACCTCATTTTTGTGACAATAACTAAAATTCAATTGTGACAAGTATTTCTCTGACACGAAAAGGAAGTTCCACTCTTCGTCGTTCGGTTGGGTTGAACCATTGCATTTTTTGGTTTCAAATTCTTTAACACAAACTAAGCACGGTTGTCCTTAAAAAAATATTGATGCTTCAAAAATCCTGTTCTAGCCAACCAAAACTAAATGTCGCAATGAAATTGGAATCAAAATATTAGTCGTGTCTGTTTTCACCTCCGATTTGTTTGAACCGCCACCGATTCTTATGAAGCATGGACCAAAATGAATTTTTGACTCATTCCAGAGGGCGCGTGTTTTCAGAGGGCGGATGCCACCCCTTCTCGTGGAGAAGTTTTATCACTTTTATTTGAATTCTACATTTTTCTATTTAAAACAATCATATTTTCGAACGATTTTTCGTGAATAACTCAGCGACCTAACGTTTATCGAAAAAATTGTGAAGACAAAAATTGACGGCAATGTATTAACAAAGAATTCCTGCATGCGTATTTATAAGGTTAAAAGTATATTTCAGGTAGAATGCTGAAATAATAATATTTCTAGTAAAAAATAATAATAGTACGTAAAGACGAAAAAATAAGCATATTTCTCGACAAAGAACTGTAAATTATTTTCTACCCATCCACATAGCAACTTTCGCACCAATTAGCACCAAAATTAATTCGTTGCGAACGACCGTCTACACTTGACGTACGCATGCGTTAAACCTCCCCCAACGAAAACAACTGATATTTGTCACATGTATAGCTGGCTTAATGGTTTGGGAAACTTGCTGGAGCATATATTTCTTTCAACTTCTTAACTATTATGATGACATTGTCAACAGGTAATATTATATTTGTTGAAACTTTTTGTTATATATTCCGATGTCTGGTGTATACATCATCATTCTATGTATTGCTCTTTCTTCATCTCTGAGTTATCTAAATCTTTGGTTTTTGATCGACCAGCATCGAAATGCATGTTTTTGGAAGAATTTAAATGTTTTGTAAAATATGAATCATAAGTTGAGCCGTTCCCTATGGTAGTAAATATTAAAGCAGGCAATTTCATGATTGCAATGTCATATTTAGACCTGACTTGTTAAAATCAAGAGAGTCGTGGTGATTACACAGGGTATTGGATTTCTACTTCCTAAGAAAAATTGTATCGTCTTGATTTCTCAATTGATTTTGCATGTACAGTAAATATAATCAAAATTGCAATACTGTCAATTGGCTTATCATGTCGTGCATCATCGTGTAATTAACCTTCAAAGTGAAATTAACTCTAAAGTCAATTAAAAAATGATCGAGTACGCCCCCGTTGGTCTCAATTCTGTGAATTAGTTCGATAAAAGCATTAAGTTACGGTAAAGTTGTTCGTTAGCTTGAATCCAGTGAGTAGATTATACAATTTTGCAATGAATTCTTCGTGTGAAATGCCTGGTTTTTTGTATGAAGATTCATATCGACATCAGTGGGTTCGCTTGAGCATGCTATGGGATGAAATGGTATGTTGATATTTTCTGTTTATCCAAGTGTGAAGTTGTTCTACCTTGAGTTTTGTATTTGTTATTTTCTAAAGTTTTCTCAAATGTGTTGCTGCTGATCCCAAAGAAGCTTTCAACATTCGATTATTCATTGTGTGAATGCATTGTATTGTTGTACACCTATTCACTATTATTCAACAGGCTTAGATGTTATGATTGAAGTTACAGCAACTTGAAGACAATTTCGTTATTTAAATATTCTGCTTTGTCAGAGAACCCTTTGGAGGTGATTCGTTGGCCACAAGTTTAATCAAACCTTCTCCATTTGCAATATGCTCAATTTAATGAATTACGCAGGCCAACACATATTTCGGTGCCGGGGAATTTAGGTCCGTTTATTCATGATTTTGATCTGCTGAATTCAGTTCGGAGTTATGATCTGTCATCATGTGTGTGTCCCTCCGTCCCTGGTATCGATCTCCCATAGTTCTATTGAAAGATTTGACCCAGTACCTCACTCATATCAACCAGTTTTTGAGGAAAGTGCACTTTTATACAAATATTGCTACTAAGATTTTTGAAATTCATGAGCATGTCTTTCACTAGATCTTGATAGTTCTCAGCTCTGTAGTTACCAAAGAACTTCCTGACAAACAAGATGAACGAACTCCAGGCACTGAATTCAAGTTCATTCCTCTAGTTGACAAAATTGGGGTCCTTTATGAGCTGCCCTGTCTGAGGGCTATCAAAAATGTCAGTCTTCAGTTTTTTGTCCAGGAATTTCATTGAAAACAGGACCCATCTTGATTAAGGACCTTAACAAGCTGTTTCATCAACATTAATTTTATAAATAATGGGAGCAAAATGAGTTTTCTCGGGAAATGAGAGTCGAAGGAATGATGTACTTATCGCCAACGGCCCTGTTCAAAGGCCAGTCTGTTCTTATTCAGTGATTCAGCTCTGCTATCAGACACAAGAAACGTGGGTATTTTCGTGCTGGCCAAGAAGAAAATTTACCATTTTGAAATTAACACAAATTGTCCACTGAATTCGTTGAATTGACTTTTTATGACGCATTCAATGGTCTCATACACACCTTTCATCTTTGTTGAATGGGCTATTGGAATCGACGCATAATTATTGCCATTGTGAAAGAGCACACACTTTGAACTCTGTTTGGAGCTGTCAATGAAGAGACCCAATGGCAAATACTCAGGAAGAACTATTTTCAGCAGTAGACCGCGAACATCGTTGCAATGCACAACGTGTGAGAGAAGAAGAGAAGTAAATCCTTTTCACGATAACGATAAAATGTCTTCTTCACAGTTATGCACGATTTTTAAGTCTGCTTCACTGAAATAGGAACGTGGCCGAAAGCGATAAATCGTCTTCAACATATAACTTGGCAGCACTATAGCTTGATAGTAAGAAAAGAAAAACCCATAGACAAGGTGTTACTTCGCAAACACCAGATCAACAATTTTCATTGATTATCAATTGCTATTGAAAAGTCTTACACAAAGGTTCTTTTGGTTCATAGAACTTTCTGCAGACATAATATACTATGTTAGCTAAGTAATGATCAAAATGTAAGAAATGTGTTCTATTCATTCTAAACATATTAAGGATAGTTGTACTGCTCCACCTACTAAATCATTTCCTACATAGTATGATGCCTAACATACCAACGAAGTGATTAAAATTTCTGAATGATAAGATCGGAACTGTATTATATGATCTCTGGCTCCGCCATATTATTCTGTCATGTAATAATTATACTTCAAAATTTTCTACATGTAAATCAACAGGAGGCTTACATATTTGTCGGTGTAATCACGAAACTGACCTCAATTATGCAATTTATTGGGTATAACAATTGAAAAATCGCTATTGACTGAAAAGGGAATTGAATGGAATAATTAGAAACAGCATAATGTGAATCTAATGTCATAGCTTGTTCACACGGCACTTGTGTGCAATAACTCACGTGTAAGTTGTGTGTGTTCCTTTACAAGGCTCGTGTATTCACTGACAATGTCAAATTAACGTTGGGATAGCAGCACAACATGTTATTTTATTAAGTAAGTATCCTTCGATGTAAATCATATAGCGATTGAAATTCACACGGTCTTATAAGCCGTTAGTGATCAATATATGCCAGGGTTTGTTCACATCGTTATCGTTAAACAAACATTCTTCTCACATTAACAAGTTTCAAATAAAATTTGTGGGTAATAGTTGTCCCTGTGTACATTATAATTTCTTCAACTACCCCCACCTAAAGAGTACCTTCCTTCAAACTGTGCTTCACGAGCGGGTTTTATCTTTTTCTTTCATTCTAAACGTTGTTGCCGACGGTTATTAATATGTATGCCCGAATCGAAAGTTATATGGAAGAAATGCCACAATTGGAGATGATTCGGAGGATCTGAAATATTTGTTCGGAACTTACATTGAATTCTTAGACAATAGTTATTGTTGAAACTGCATTTGTTCAGTTCGAATTCGAAAGTCGCACCAATTGTAGTAAGTTCGGTGATCTAAACTTCGATGGTTAATTCAGAGGGGAGTGTAGCATATGCTAGACTCCGCAGAAGAGGAAGAATTTTAGTTCACTGACTCGCTTGATGACTATTGACTAAAAGAAAAAGGTTCGGTGATTCGGGTAGAGTAAAAAGGTGACTGGCATCAGTGGCGGCTCGTGAACTTTTTAAGAGAGGAGGCTGGACAAAAAACGTTTTCTTAAAAATATACTCTACTCAGCCAATTAATTCAACCTTTGCACAGCGACCGTACCAGCTACTTCAGTGAGAAAATTAATTGTTGCCCAGCAAGAACCAACGTGGAGGTATAGAGTTTCTCTTGGCAAACAATTTTTTTGTTCGTTTTTTGTTTTTTATTTTTTTTTTGGATTTTTGATATTTTTCCTTTTTTTTGGAATTTTTCATATTTTGTTTATTTTTATTAATTTTATCAACTTTTTTTATATATCAACGGAATTCTACGGTTTCTAGTTTGCGAAAAATGATCAATAATATTATGATAAAATGTATCATTTTGTTATAAGTGTTTTACTAAATCTTTTTCAATAAATATCAAACTAACATTGTACAAACGATTTTGGCTCATTGTATTTCGCATGTAAGGTTTAATTCGTTTGAGAGTAGAATATGATCTTTCCACCGATGCCGACGTGACAGGAATGGTGACTGTCAAACAAAGTAGTTTATAAAACTGTGGTAAAACTTGCTGCAAATCATTGTCTATCATATATTTCATCATATCGGCGTGACTGTCGTACTGGCCTAAAATGTCTTTATCCGAATATATAACGCATAATTCATTGTGCAGTGTTACTTTATCAAGAAAATTCTATTTCAGAACTAAGTTACCTAAAAGTGTATTGGGAAACTCTTTTGAAAAAGATTCGAAAAATCTTCTATTCATCAAGTCAAAAAACTTCAATTCATGTAAATCGGAAAATCGAATCTCAATTTGACCTTTAATAGTATCTGAAATTTCATAAAAAAATTGTTTATAATGTAGTTTCTTGTTTACCAAATTATATATTTCCCTCCTTTTCGCTGGAGAAGCCTCATCAGTTGAAAAATTTTCAAATAAAATATTAAAATGAAATTCTGTATTACGGAAACTTGAAATTTTATCAATGAGATGTTTCAAACGATCTCTTGAATAAATTATATCAGTGAATTTATGTTGTAAAATTTGAAAAATAACGTCAGTTTGTTCAAATATTAATTAAAAAGTATCAAGAAAAAACAAAAATTCTCCATTTTCTAAATAATATTTTAAACCAACAGCAGCATTTAATAAAACCCAAGTGCCCCCAACATGAAGTTGTATCTGATGTAAATAGCAAGCAATACCAGCAATATAATTTATTGTGTACCTCAGATCCCGTTAACCACACATATTTTTTATAATTATCAGTATTAAATGATCGATTTTGATACTTACCTTTCATCACTAATCCTTTCAAATCCGGTAAAGGCCGTTTATTTTTGAGAAACACTTTTCTGTCATATGTTAATCCACTGAATGGATTTTCTAAAAAGTCAGCAACTAAATCAATTCTTATTTTAACGTTTAATAATTTACCGAACAGACAAATTCTAATCTAATTACTTCGCGTCGCGTGGCGTGACTTAATAGCAAACCATAAACAAGAACTGACACAGCACGTGTCGCAGCAAGTATCGTATTTCATACGACTGACCGACTGCGAACGAGAGGCTAGCCTACATAGAACGTTGCAATTCTAGTGTTTTACTTAACGTAGAGCAATTGGACTGGTTGGAAAAACGGCAACTGTGTTGAGCACTTGTATTCAGCGTTTGAGATATATAGAGAATCCAGCCTCTGGGCACTGTGGCCAAATTAAAAATAACTACTGAGAACGGGGAATTGATTGTAGAATTTAAAGAATTATCAGAGAAACAGGAAATAAAATGGAGAATCATCATTAAGATAAATTGGTGAGGAGGCTGAGCCTCCTTAGCCTCCTTCGAGGAGCCGCCACTGACTGGCATGTTATGTTATCGAATTGAATCGAATAGTTTCATTATAAAACACTTTCAAGCGTATTGTTCTGATAACCCATTGTGTCACCGCCCGGTAGAGACAAAACTATCCTCTTTTTTTACTTTTTGATATGAACTTTTTCACGGAATTTTTTGAAAACCTGTTCTTGATACTTACGAGAACACTGTCTGATTCGTCTCAAGATCCCCAAGGAATTGGGATTAAGATAGTTGCGGCTGCCTAGATGACATCCTACCTATATGACCTCGATGAATGAGTTGTTTGCAATTGAAGGCTTCAAAACATAAACCAGTCAAGTCCATTTGGTAAAAAATGTTCAGGAGAGATAAAAACGTTTCACGGTTAGAATATTTTATATTGTACAACGTTATAGGTACACTAAATATAAAAAAAATGTACTTGACTGGTTCTTGCGGAGTATCTAAGTTTTTTCAAGCATAAATGGAATAAAATGAAGTAGATTTATTATTAATATTTCAAATGGAGGAAACTGATACTATTTTGTAAGATAATTTGATATTTTCATTTATTCTTCATCACTAAATTCTGACATAGAAGTGTGATTATTGTCAGGTAGATAGGTTCAAATTTATTTTTCTTAAGTTTTCTTCTTTATTTATATAGTTCATTGTCACTATTCGGTAATTTTCTACACCTAAAAATATTGATAAAGGATATCAATTAAGAATTAGTAATTAGCACTTTACATAGTACCAAATAAACGAAACATTTTCTAATGTTAGAATTAGTTAAAATTTCATTGATATTTCAAAAGGAAATTGCATTAATCCATACTCCCTAATTCAGTGGTATTTCTCTTATATATTATATTATACAGTGTGTCCAAGATGAGGATGTCCATCTGCAGCTTTGGTTAATCAGTGGCGTAGATGGGGGGATCAAGGGGATCAATCCCCCTCCCATGAGTCTGAAAAAAAGAGGATCAAATCGAAGGCTTTTCAGCTACGTATCTTTATGTAAACATGCAATTTTTGCAGCGTCAATATTCACTTTAGCTTCATGTGCAATTATCTGTAACACCCTCAAAATTTAAAAATGCTATGGATTTCGAATTTTTGATAAGTTTGCAGGTTATCAACATGGTTTACCAACTTTCGTTGCTTTTGAGTCGTGAATTTCAAAAGGTTGAGTTAGACTTGGCGAAGCTATGGATCTCGCCGAGGATTTACGCGATGAACTCAAAATGATTCGAGCAGGAGAAGACTCATTTCCCAAAATTTTCGAAGCTTCGAAAAAAATCGCTGAAACTCTTGACATTGAGATCAAATACAGACAGAAAAATCGAGCGAATCCTGAAGTTCAAAGTGCAGAAGATTACTTTCGTGTCACGGTGTTCAATCCATTTGTGGACTTCTACATCATGGATCTTGGCGAGAGATTTACTGATCACAAGAATATATTAGAAGGATTTTCGGCGCTCTTCAAGCATGATTCATCTGAAATCGACAAAGGAGCTGATGAATTCATGAAAACTGTCGAGTTTTATCAAAAATGTCTTGATGCTGGTCCAACTGCTGTTCTCATCGAGTTGAAAATGTGGAAGAAGTATCCGTAAAGGCGATATCAAGCCCAAAAATTCGTTGGAAGCGCTGGATGATTGTCCGGAAGAAAATTTTCCCGAATATTTATATGTTGCTGAAGATATTAGCTACATTGCCGGTATCAACGTCTACTGCAGAACGAACATTCTCAAGTTTGAAACGGATAAAAACGATTCAAAGGAATACGATAATTGTAGGACCGCTTGAATGGTTTGGCAGCTCTGGCAATTCATCATGACATTGGAATCACAGCAGACGAAGTCATAAATAAATTAGCAAAAAAATCTCGGAAACTTGATTTTCTTCTCTGATGATTCGAGCATTTTTTAATAATGTACATATACATTCTATGTGAATAATTTGACCAATTACCATATATGACCATACTACATGAAAAATTATTCTCATAATATAACTTTATACAAAAAAATAATGGGATTTAATTCTGAGTCATAACCCCCCACCCATCGCAAAAAGCTATCTACGCCACTGGGTTAAATCGCGGCAAAGTTGCGTAATCAAAGGCCATTCATATTTCCTATATTTTTTTTGAATTCCAAGTAATTATGGCAAAACCGAATTTCTTGATTTCCTATTTCATTTTTTATTAGTGTTACCGTCAGAGATGAAACAAAATAAAAAAACACTTTTCCAAGCAACTTTCCAGTTTTAATATTGCCTTTTCGATCAACCATCATCAACTTTTCTTCAATGCAAATTCTTGGGTTATTTTTCATTCTACACTAATTGATGTATCACATATTCTATTGCTTTCAAGATCAGTTTCATCACTCATTAAATTTTTGGAGAAACGAGCCTGTATTAGGTTAAATTAGTGAAATTGGGCAGCATAATTCCCAACTAGTTCTCAATTAAACAAAAAACGTTTTCCATATAGTATTTAAGTCTATTCGATGGGAACAAATTCTTGTTTCTCAAATGTCTTCAATTTCTTCTAAAATAGACAACTCAATTAAACCATCAGACCTACTTTAACCAAGATTCCAATGAAGCTTCACGAAAACGATTCCACAATTTTTAATATTTAAATGCATGTTATCTAAAAATACGCCTCGCTTATCCCGTTCATGAAATGTGTGCACTTTCATTATAAATAACTCGCACACAAAAGACTAAACACGCATTTCAAAGAGAAATAAATAAGCGTCATAGTACGTACCGCTTTATTTATAAATAAAGTTGTAAATTTTCCTCGAACAAAGTAAACATAGGGAAACAAACTTCAAGAAAACGTCAGAACAGAAATTTATATCGGGACTTTTTAATGGCAGCTGGAAATGCATTTCATTTGATAATTTTATATTGGTCTCTTCGCCAAGGCTTCCTTTTTATATAGAGGTTTTTGAGCCTCGTCACTATTTTGTGTAATTCAATATAAAGAATGAAACACCTAATTTCAACAAGATATCATATCATTGACAAATCGTCATTTTTATCCTCAATCATTAAATTAATAAAAGAACTGTAAGATTCTGGTGGTACCCACCCATCAAAACATGTTTGTTCATAACTAGAAAAAAATTAAAAGTTTAATCAAATCTTTTTCTTAATAAACTAGTTATATTTGAAAACGAATAACATTTTATTACAAATTTTATATTTTAAATGATCATTTAACACTAAAATTTATATAGTTTTAAATTCGAGAAATTTAAATAATTAAATTTTAACTAATCAATCCTGATATACACAAGGTACAATAAATCAAATTTTCTTTTTAAAATAATATATTAATTTTTCAAAACTCTTTTACTATGCTAATAAAACGTAATTTAAACATCTTTTTCTTTAAAATAATAAAAATAAATATGTTTCCTTTAAATTTAAATCAAGAAATATATTAAATAATTTTTCATATATCAATTAAAATTTCAAAAACAAACATTTTAATGTAAATATAAAATACTTTTATGAACTGTAATTTATTTTTTAGATTCACTTACCAGTAAATCTTCTCTGTTATGACTCATTTTCAAATCAAAATAACAGCAATATGTACATATTTTAAAGCTAAAATCATTAAAATTATGTAATTAATTATTTTCAAATCCATTTTCATAATAATTTTAAATAAATTAAGTCACATATAAAATATATTGTAATCCACTCTTCTTTATCATAAACTGCACCTGAATCTCATTTTAATTTTTATACAAAATAAGCACTTAATTTCGTATAAAATACTTTTCTAGGATGGTATAAAAATTAATAAATAAAGTTTATATCCTTGGATTATCAATCACTTAAATATCGACAAAATCTTTCATGTTTAAGAACTTGACTAATACTGATTTTGATTTGATATTTGTAACTAAAATAATAGGATATTTATTCCTAGTTTATTTTAAAGTTTTTCAAACTCCTTTAAATAAATAAAATTAAATAAATTTAGAATTTCCGATAAGAAATTCACATTCAATTTTTTTATATTTAAATTGTTTTATCATCAAAATTTATATTGCATTATTTGTTTAACCGCAACTGCTGGCACATATTTTGCTAATACTTTTTATTTCAATAAATCTAGTTTCATTTATTTTTTAAAGTTAAATACTGTGATTGTAATAATACAATTTTTTAAATTTCAATCAACCGTTCTAAAAATTTACATGTAAATTAAATTAAAATATAATGTAAACGCTAGAATAAAACTTTGTTTCAATTAGATGGAAAAATAAACAAAAATTTTTCTCGATTTGGAAAGAGTACCTATCGTAAAATCATTTTTCACTCCATTCATAAAGTCATGATAATTGAAATAACATCAAAAGAAGCTCAACGAAATTGAACATTTGTCAAATTATTATTAATAATTATCAATATTAAATTAATAAAAGTTCAAAATAGATACTTCGAATGTAGTGTCTTTGTTTTGAAAACCCAAACTAAAGACTTACTAAGTTTAAAATATAAATGCATTTTGAGAACACGGAATAGAAACATATCAGTCAAGGATGAACTAAATAAAGAAAAGGAAATACGTAACAATGAATTTAAAGGAGTCTCATGTTTCTGATCTGGTTATGTATGTTCAACTGGTTATTCGGAAGTATATTATGTATTTCTTCATAGTCTTAGATTTTTTTGATATTTAAGAGATTAATTTTAATTGAAAGCTATGTAGGGAAACTACCCATAAAGGAAGAGCCTTATAGATCTGTAGCTTAATTCCATATCTGATATACACGATACTGAAACAAATCTTAGGTTTTTATTATCTTTCCCATTTCTATTTATATATAACAAATAAATTCTGTCTTATAAGCTGAATTAATTCAGTAATTAATTAAAAATAATAAAATTAGAGATATAACTATTTTTTTTTGACTGAGCAATAACGTATTTTCGATATAAAACATTCACGAATTTGAGATCTATTGATTGCCTGAGAATATGATTAGATAAGCTTGAAATATAACCTTCAATTTCTTTAGTCATAGTTGTACATTTTGTATGTTATCTTCATAATCTGTGTTCGAGATATATATGTTGGTTTAATCTAATATTGACAACGATTGATAATATATTAGCATATTACTGACAGTGCGTAATATGTACAGAATTGATATAAATATTGTTCTCCATAAAAACTGTATTCTCATCTTCAATTATAGGGAAACTACTCTATTTGACTAGGCATTCCTACAACAGAATTCAGATTACTTCAACTCATATCTCTAGTGTTATATACTTATATCTCCCAAATTGAAATATTGCTAATATCTTTTCTACCTATACTGCGAAATGATCAGAAACATGAACATCAATTATAGGAAATTGTACAAATCTTGTCCAAAAATAAAAACAAATCATAAACTCCAGCGAAACAATATCCATATAGCCACGTTCTATCGAAGGATGTTATCAACTGGACGATACGATCCAGTATACTTCACATTGAATTATTCATATAACCAGCGCCAATGGGAATAGTAAAATGGGATTAAATTTTTCACTTTAAAATATACAAGGTGATTGTTGTAAAACTACAGCAACTCTGTCTCTAAAGAATAAAACCGACTGATTATACAGCAAACTTGGAAAGTATTGCCAACTGTTAAAATTAAATACTCCTGATTTCACTTATTTAGTGAAATTGGTTGCAATAAATTACTAACTATAACATCATTGCTTTCTTATCGTGAACAGGGTATAGGAACCTATATTTCCCATTTGCCACGGATAATCTTATCATATGTTACTTTTATTAATATTTAATATTTTGTTTCAGCCCCCTGAGAATGAACTCCAAAAAGGGGAACGGGTAATGTCTGAACATCAATTGAGGGTGCAACGCTCCCTTCAAAAACTCACAATCCCTGACTGGTACAAACAATCTCAAATCCCTCAAGAAGGTTTCCTGTTGAAGAAGAACGCAACCAGAGAATCCAGATGGACGGGGACGGGCAATAAGACCACCTCCCTAAGTAGTTTAGGTCCTGTTAATCAATCACATGTTATATTAAGTCCCACACCTCAAAGTCAGCCGTTCGTGCGATGGTCAACGTCAAAATTAAACTCTACAGCGTCTTCACCATGTGCCTCGACAAGGAGTAGTTTCAACGCCCGTCAACCCAACGGATCCATATCCCCTTTATCGGTTAGGAGTAGTTTTAGTTATCGACAACCATATATGGGTTGGCGGTCTCAAGAACGTTTAACCAGACCTAGAACACCGGCAGAAAGACTCGCAAACACATTGTTGTCGCACGCAAATCAAACCCACCAACCCCAAGAAAGTCCGGAAATTCAAACGTCGATAAAAGAAGTCACGTCGGCGATTGTACATTACGTCAGTGGTCTACGGCCCGAAGACACCAGAGGTAGTTACGACAGCCAGGACACTACAAGCCAAAGAAGTTCGTCGGTTAGTCCACGTGGTAGTCAGAAATTGTACTGGTTAGAGAGTTCTTTCGTCGGGACGAAACCTTTAGATTCGCCCCAAACACCCGTAACTCTTTCGGAGAGTTCTAATCCAGGGCCTCCTAGTAGTCTCAGGTTGGAGCTTCAAAACCACAATGGTGAGTCCATACACGCATAGAACCCTGGGTGCATTTCGATGTTTATCGTTCCAATTTTCTGTTCTAGCATCTAGCATATGAACAAAAAGAAAAGTTCGTGTTTTCTTTTTTCCTTTTCATTTCCAATGAAACAAGTTTTAATTGATCAATCAGAAATAAAACTTTCGTTCATGCATTGATTTTGATTATAACTTTGCATAGGGAGTTTCCAGCTGCCATAAAATGATGAACGGATCTTAGAAAACTTGAAAGAGCTTGAGATTAACCATCTGCGGAGTACATGTGAACAAACGCTGCCAGTTGTTGGGTAGCATCACGTGATCTACACATTTTAGTAAAATGGGAAGGAAGCATATTTAAATAATTAGGTCTGCAATTCTTCAACATAATAGAATTGGTTTTGATGTTAGAAATCACGAAATTTCAGTTAAATTCAGTTCAGTGAATTGAACTCAAAACTCAAAAGTGAAATGAAAAGGAAATATAAAACAAAACAAAAAATTTTGTTCATAAAACTTGCGGCGCTGTTGTGGCGCGTGACGCTCTCTTTTTCTTTATGTGGTGCTATTATTGTTTGTTTGTATTACGCTAGAATTTTAGACTGATTTACGAATTAAGTGTCACCTCACGTTTTACGAAAATGGTAAATTGTGAAGGTTTTGATATTTAGTTTTTAGTCTTGCTTGACGCACATCACAAAATCATGCTTTCTGTGATATTTATATATTTTATAGAACTAATCAACTCATTCGAATTGAGATAAATAAAATAAAATATTTTTCCAATCAGTATTTTATATTCCTTTTCGGGTTAATATATTTAAAAAAAATATTAGCAATCGATTCATTTAAATTCAAGCTAGTAAATACCAAATTTACTAACCCTTCCTTCTTAGTGAATTTGGTATTTTCTAGCTTGAATTTAAATGAATCGATTGCTAATATTTTCTTTCAAATATATTGTGTCCACGTAATATCTTGCAATTGTAAAATTTACAAGGATTTCACTAATGTTAGATACAGATTTTGAAATTAATAAACGTTAAATTTAAATCTTATATTGGCACAAATGTATTCCTTACGTATTAAAGATCTACTTTCATAAATCGACACGAAAGGTCAAAATTTATCTTCAATAAACATTGAGTTAATCTGATGTTCTTCAGACTCATTTCGTGTTTTACTAGACAAATAATGTAAATATAAAATCGTATGGAATTATGTCTTAGCCGCTTGAATTGTGCTCTGACATCTTCCGTCAAAATCTAACCCTAAACTGTATGATTACCTATAGATGAAGAGAATAAGAAATAAATGAATATACAGGGTGTTTCAGTTTTTTCGTTCATAACTTCGACAAACGATAGAACTTCTAAAAATACTAGGGGTCTTTCATATAAAATTTTTCTCGAAATCACTTCGTTTCCGAGAAACAGGGTGTTGTAGTTTTGGAAAATTATAACATTTTCTTCATTATTTTCTGAACAAATAAACATTTTGAGTTCAAACTTGGTACACTTTAGTTTTACTGGATGAGAAATTTTTTTGGTCACAAAATGTTTTTGAGACAATTACAGTAGTGTAGTCTTGTATCCATTTGAACCCCTTAAACTACTACACCAATGGTCGGAAATTATTATTGTATAAAAATTTGAAAACTTTGATTTATTTTCTATAAAAAAGTATTCCTGATAAATTTCACTTAGAGGCTTCGAGCTATTTTGATTTTTCTAATCATTGTTATGAGATGGCAGAATTTCTTTTGAAAGGCTATTTAAAGTGTAAAAAAATTTGAATACCTTTTTATTGGTATCGATAAAAAAAAATCATTTATAATAAATGCTGAAAATGATATCCATTTACTCCAACGCAGCGACGACATCGATTTCTCAGCGACCTTCTTTTTCGAATTAACATTTTATTATTTATTTCACCACAAGCTCTTCGAATACGTTTCAGTAGATCTTCTCTATTATGAACCGGCGTGGCACAAACCTCATCTGTCAAATAAAAAAGTCCAGAGGATTGGTCTAGGTCTACTCAGCCATTCTCCAAAATAAAATAGGCAGGACAGCCATCCAATTGTATTGATGCATTTGTTCCCTCATTGTGTGGTGTCTTCGTGATTAGTTTCCAACAAATTTTAAAATGCATCGGGCGTTAGTCTGTCTGGTAAAACTTATGGGCCAAAAATATTGTTTTTGTAAATGCCAAGCCAGAGAATGACACTGAATTTTTCTTGTAAATTCCTAGATCTTGTACCATGAGTGTTTTCATTTGCCCTTAAACGTAAATTGTGAAAATTAATAAATCCACGTCCAAATGTGCTTCATCTGTCCACAATATTTGCTGGAGGAGGTTTTTGTTGTTGTTCAGTTTCTTATGGGCAAATGAAAACCCATCATGGTACAAGATCTAGTAATTTTCAAGAAGAATTCAATGTCAATGTTTGGCTTGGCATTTACAAAAACAATATTTTTGGCTCATACGGTTTACCGGACAGACTAACGGCCGCTGCATTTTTAGAATTTGGGGAAACTATTCAGGAAGACATGTAGGTGGAAACACTACTCAATGAGAGAACAAATATATGGATACAACTGGATGGATGCCCTGCCCATTTTGGAAGACAAGTATGAGAATGACTAAATAGGAAGTACGGTGAAAGATGGATTGGTAAAGGTCGTCCACTTGCATAACCTCCTCGATCACTTGACCTTGATCCTCTGGACTTTTTTGCTTGAAGTTATTTGAAAGATAAAGCTTATGCTACGCCGGTTCATAATAGGGGAGATCTACGGAATCGTCTTCGAAGAGCTTGTGGTGAAATGAATGATAAAATGTTAATTCGAAAAAAAGATCGTTGAGAAATCTATGTCGAATTAAATTGATTATTTTGAGCATTTATTATGAATTATTTTTTATCGTTACCAATAAACAGGTATTTAGATATTTTTTACTTTTCAAATAGCCTTCCAAAATAAATTCCATAAGATAACCCTGATTAGAAAAATCAAAATAGCTCGAACAGGAAGTCTCTAAGTGAAATTTATCAAGAATACTTTTTTAGAGAAAATAAATGAAAAGTTCAAATTAGTATGCAATAATAATTTCCGACCAATGGCGTAGAAGTTTAAAGGGTTTGAACGTGTACAAAAAACCCCATAACTACGCCACTGTATTTGTCTCAAGAACATTCTACCCCTAAAAAAATTTCCCATCCAGTAAAACTAAAGTTTACCAAGTTTGAACGGAAAATCTTCATTTGCTTAGAAGATACTGAAGAAAATGTAATTATTTTTTTAAACTTCAACACCCTGTATCTCGGAAACGAAGTGACTTAGAGAAAAATTTTATATGAAGGACCCCTATTATTTTTAGAAGTTCTATCGTTTGCCAAACGTTATGAACGAAAAAACTAATACACCCTGTATTAATATATTCTCTCATCTCATGTTAGCTTTTGTCAGAAAACAATGATAAGGTCTTATCAGTTCAGATCGATCAGTAACGTCTCAAACTTATAGTTCCAGACATATGTTTCGCTCTTCTCATAGAGCAAGTTTGCAACTGAACGATCCTCAACAGAAATCAGTTCAATAACGTTGCAAAGTTACTCGTCCCACTGATGAGTTCTATGTGAATAGCGAAATAGCTGTCAGGAACTATAAATTTGTGACTTAGTGATCGATCTGGACTAGAAAGACCTTATCATTATTACCTATAGAATTGAAAATATATTGTGAGCTTCCATATCACTTCAGACGATGCACATTCTTTTTAATATTGCAATCGTTGAAATATATCAGCTAATAATTTATTTACAGTACTTTTAGTAATTGGTAATCATATAGCAATTTTGGAAATGGGAAATATAGGCCACCTCAACCAGTTATCACCGTAATCCAATATGACTATATTCGTAGGAAGACTGCTTCTTGTCACAAGTGAACCATTTTGCTTTGGTTTCTTCTTTAGCTTCTGCTTGAACCCTTAAATATAAGTTTGTATGTAATGTTCCCATCTCTTCTACATCCAATTTATTATTTTTACTTTACTCTTAATTTAGAAGTTATTTTCATTATACGTAACGACATTGAATGATTATGATCATGCTTCACGTGATTCGCGACTTTGGTGCAAACATTGCGAAAACAGCTCAACGTTTTCATCTGGTCTATAGTTTTATTCATTTAGACATATTGCACTGTCTCCGATGAAATGAAATAGTATTTACATTTCTGTTTGGAACAGCGCCCAGAAAAGAATCTGATTTTCCGGCAATCTTTGTTGGATGCTTCCAACTCGCAGACGGTTGAAATATAAACATTCAACAATGAGTATATACTTTTGGCATTTATGGTTCATTCAACATATACACTTTGAATATCGATCATTTCGTCGTTACTATTTTTCTATAACAGTAGCAAACAGTTAGAATAAATCACAACTAAAAATAGGTGAGGTAGCACTGTCAGCAACTTCCCAATTATTCTTCAAATTGCATACGGGGATTATACCAATCCAACGAATAACTACCGAATTATATCAAAACGAATGCTGGAACTGTATTTTCAGAAAGAATACGATAATAACGACCATTTAGTTAAATTTCATGAATACAATAAGAATGTTGAACGAGAAAACTTTGAAAGATCAGTGCATAAATCTGAGTGGATCAATACAATTCTGTATTATTTATAAGTGTTAAAGCAGCTATTCCTTCAATATCAGTTATCAGAAAACCTGGACTTTTTCATTATTGTTATATTTTCTTTACATACTGTTCAGGAGTACAGTTTGTTCCGACTAAGGATACGGCCATGAAAGATTAACTAAGAATTCCTTGTTTGGTTTAAATTGTCTATTCCTTTCTCACTTTTCTAGGTAAGCAATCAAAAAAAAAGAAGAGACTACGAAACTGTACCATGAGTTAGATATTTTTGACTACTAAGAAATAGTTTTTAGCTTGGGTCGTACAGAACTAGCCAGCTAATCATGTTCTATTTTCGAGTTTTTGTTTGCAGCATTGATAGCTTAGTTCTGGAATGCTAGTGAAATCTGAAGTATCGAAACGAGATGGTGTTACTAACTTGTTATTTCGGGTTACAATGGAAAACACTTATTGAGAAATTTCTTATCAATATATCAATAAACAGTGCATGATTGATGTGTTGTGCTTCAATAATATTTCTTCTCACAATTTTAACCATTATATTAACGTTTCTGATGTTATTTTCCATCTATACACATATAGCTGCCATGTCAATCTGGTCTATATATATTTGAATTTATTTTCATTTTTAAAATGAATTCAAATTGTGACGCGACGAATATACTTAAGTCCTAGATTGTAATATAACAATTAACAATTATTGATTAAACAAAATTTATTTGTGCCCCGACTTACTCTGTTTTCAGATATTACCAATTATAAGGTATAGGTTATTATTGTACAAAACATTTTTAATATAGATCTATTATTTTATTTAGAATCACAAATTCTTAAATAGTGCAATTTATTGTAAAACTTTTATTGTATTTTATTTAATGTAGGCTTTTATTTATGTTATTGCACCATATTTTTTATTCTGGTTCTCGCTTAATTTCACTATATGTATCTGTATGTTTATTTAATTGATGCATGTATTATACACTTCAATAAATTGTTTTATTTTTCACTATTTTGTTTTTTTGTTTCTTGTTCTATGTATTCCTTGGTTACATATATAATTAGTTGGACGATTTAAGGTTATTTAGTGAGTGATTTTTGTTGAAAATTTGCATATCGTATTATTTTGATCTGGATATTAGGTAAAATGTTAAACAACACAAAATGTCCAATGTGTTTATTGAAATGGAGGTTGAAGAAGTACTTATGTCAAGGGCGGAATATTTTTGAAATGCTCATATTCTTAATGGAGAATAGTAAAATTTGGTTTATTGTGCTACCATATTATGATGAGCCGCATTTTACAATTTACAGGTCAAGGAGAAGAATACGGTTGAAAGAATAAGAAATACAAAGTTTTATATGATTCTACGATTAATATTCGTCCTTGAATGTTCAATATTATCATCAGCTTTTCAGTTAACTTTGGCAGTTTTGAGGTGATTTCGACAACGATGAGACGTTGTTTGATAATTTGAATGGTCAATCTACCATACCCAAAAATAATGGAAAATTGATAACTTTTGCGTTTAAGCAGCAATTTCCAATGGACTTTTCAATTTTTTTGGAATTAGGTATAAGAAGTGGAAAATTGGTAGTTCCATTTTAAGAAATTGAAAATAAATGTCTCGAAATCTGTTTTTTTTACATCTGAGTCGAATTATCTGAACAAATGTAGCTGTAAGAACAAAAATGAATATGCTTGTAATTGAATACAATTTGTAAGAATTGAATCTGTAATGCCTCATTAAAATAAAAGATTCACAACATTTCAAATCATCTTGGATTTTATCCTGAAGAGAGCTATTGGTCTGATTGATGATGTCACAGTTCATTGTCAACTCCAGAACATCGTAGAAAGGTGGGAGATCTCTCCCTTCTATAGATATTTCCGTGGTCGGTGTTCATCAAGAATCTCGTCTGTTGTTCCACCACGAGAGATTCCAGATAGGACTAGACGAGCTCAAACTAGTCACCCCTCCATTGTCAAGCTTCGAGACCTGTCGAACTTCTTCCTACGAGACTTCATTTTTTTGTCGAACATTGAAGTTGTGGAACTCTTTACCTTTCACTATGCCTATAACCACCAAACCTTCAGAAAAATACGAATGCCTATCTCCTCTCAAAACATTCCACCGCTGGCTCACACGATGTTCTTCGAACAGTAATAGGTTTCCTTCTCGTATAGTCAAAGTATATAAAAAAAACGGAAACGAGATGGGCATTGTTTTCTTAACAATTCATTGAGATTCAGATTAAATCGGTCATGACCAATTGAAACAATAGAAATAAATACATAAATTTGAGGTTATGGAAAGAAAGTTTATATGAAAGGAGGGAACATAATAAATTCTTTTAATTAATTATCATAAAAACCTATTTTTGTTTAACTTTTCTATTATTTTGTGATTAATGTTTTATGGATTCAACTGTACATTAATCATAGAAATAGCGAAACTTTACAATTATTAAAAAGTGAAAAAGCATAGCGTAACGTAGCCGAATAATGTTTCTCATGAATTGGGATAAATAGTAGACAATTGAATAACCACACTCATTTACAAAATAAATGTACCATGTCTATTCTGGTAGAGTTGTGGGTAAATGGTTTTTATTTGTTTCATTGTTTTAATCAGTTTTCTACGATAATTATATTTAAAGATATTTATTGTGAAAACTTCACAATTTGCATCATGAAACAATAATTGAATGAATATTTAAATATATCACCTAACCGAAATAATAAGATGAATAATATGACAAGAAAAATATATGAAATGATCTTTGTTTCGGTTACGTCTATGCTGGATGACTTTTTTGTTGTACCGGAAGTGGATATTAACTTTGTTATTTTAAATAGAACAACCTAGTTTAAAACTTTTGTTTGTATTCTACGATCAATTTCAAGGTAATTTTGTTAAAGGTTTTCCTACAGTTACTTAAAATTAGTATTTACCGAGATATTTGTGTTTGTTTATGCTGGTAAGTCTAATATTGGTGCTGCCAAACATTAAAAAACATCAGAATGTCCTACAGCAATTTGAATATTATCAACTAATGAACTTAAATAGAATAAATCTAAAAATATAAATGGATTCCTCAATCAGGATAAACCAAAAACAATAAAATCTATAAACTGAATTGACTTTACTCTTGAACTATAGGTAGAAAGTCCAAACTTTAATTGAAACTCTATAATGAAATACTCAACCTTTGGCAATCTACCCTCTCACCACACTGAATATAGCAGATAGCACAAACAATTAAAAGTGTATATTGAACGAGAATAGCTACTGATTTGAAAATGCGACTGTAAATCTATAGGAATAGGACGTTAACTTTGTTATTTTGTATAGAACAACCAAATTTTGTTTGGATACGATAAATTTCAAGGACATTTTGTTACTGGTTACATATTCATGTACTTGAACACTTTTTTTTTCATATTTCAACAGAAAACAACTCAATTGTTAATATCTCAATAAAAGTTACTGAAAAACGACTGAAACTTTTACTCTGACAAGACTAATATTGGTGCCGCCGAACATTAAAAAAACGCCAACATCTACAGCAACGTTTCGAATCAACGACCACTCAGAAATAGCAAAATTTTTTTTTTAAATGGCATGATATTTACTTAGAGAAACCGGTCAACAAAGAGAAAATAACACATCTAACTATGGATCATGTTTCCATACCTAAGATGCATACAATAGAGTTAATAAGGTTACAATTAAGACGAAGGGATCATCGGAAATTCCGAAACAGCTAGATCCTAAGAAAATACAGTGTGAATTAAGAAACAATTTGTGCATCATCAAATTAGCTTATAAACGCCAAGTTTAGTATATTTATTGGTTTTGTCTTTAACATTATATATAAAATGGAAGTTTATTTTGTGGTTTGAAACTGATTTTAAAATTATGGCAATATTTTCGCTTACAGAACCAAAATACGTCAATGAAATGAATTTTGTTGATACATATATATGTTTTATACGCGAGTAAATATTGCATTAATTATTTGATCAACCGTAAAACCATTATTGATAGATATTCGTTCTATTGTGTCCAACTCAATAGTGAGGTAGGTGTTCTTTTGACAATTGTACTGAAAATGATCTATGGATGATATGTTGTTAATTTTCGATAATCCCTTACCCTTAATTGTAATCTTATTAACCATATTGTACTTTAGTTCCTATTTATACTTGAATTGTTTATTGTTTACTTCATAATTTTGTATCTGTTTGACAATGGCACTTCGGTGTTGAAACTATTATTAAAAGTGGTATAAATACAAAGAAATTGTTCTTTCATTCAATCATAGGAAGTATTAGGAAAGCAGGGGGTCTTCTCAAAATAGAAAAATCAACACATGGTCTACGGGACAAAAAAATGAGACCTCTCATTTAGATGGTAACTATTCTCGATCAACATATACTTTTAATAGCTAAGCTGCTAAGCATCGTAGGAAATCTCTACATATAGTATCTCCAAGTAAAATCAAAATTTGGAAACAGATTTTTAAGTATATGCAATGAATTTACGAGGGTAAGGTGAAAAGTCCCTGAAAAATGAAACAAGAAATAATTCATTTGGTCAAAACTTATTTTATTTCTCAACCTAATCTCCTTGTAGCCACTTCGTCCAACGTTTTTCAAATTTTTCGATCCCTTCCAAATGATAAGATTTCGGCAATCTTTCAAAATAGGCGTTTGTTTCAACGATGACCTCATCGTTGGAGCCAAATATTTTTCCCCCAAGCCATTTCTTTTGGAAATGTATAAAAATCGCAGGGGACCAAATTTGGAGAATATGGTGGATGACGAACCAATTCGCAGCGCAATTCATGCAATTTGTGCGTTGGTTGTCCTGGTAGAAGAGCACTTTTTTCCTTGCCAAAAATGCGGCCGCTTTCGCTTCAAATCGGCGTCGAATCGCTCTACATGATATACGCCGGTGATCGTTTTGTCCTTTTCAAGGTAATCGATATGGACGATACCGTGTCCATCCCATAAAACTGTAGCCATGATTTTGTTGCCCGATTAACCCACTTTGACCTTTTTCGGCTTCGATTCGCCAGGACAAGTCCACTGTTTCAGCCGTTCTTCGATCTCTGGTGTGTTGTGATGAATCCATGTTTCGTCCATGGCTACGAAACGGCGCAAAAAGTCCTTCTTATCGGGATTGAACATCGCCAAACACTCCTTAGAAATTGTCACACGGTCGCGCTTGTTGTCAACAGAGAGCAAATGCGACGCCCAACTGGTAGATAGCTTTCTCATATTCAAAAACTTATGCAAAATGTTACGTACCCGTTCGGTTGAGATGTCCATAGCCTGAGCAATCTCGTGCACTTCAACTCGCCGATCGTCCAATATCATACCATGGATTTTATCGACGATTTCTGGCGTTGTAACCTCAATTGAATGACCAGAACGTTCGATGTCCTTTGTGGTCATACTACCACAACGGAAATCAGTAAACCACTTGTGAATCCTTTCAATCGATGGTGAAGAGTCCCCATAATGTGTAGGAAGCGATGCTTTGGTTTGCATAATGGTTTTTCCACCCAAGAAATAATGTTTAATCAAGACGCGAAATTCACTTTTTTCCATGTTTACAAAAATTTTCAAGATTGCTTTCTTTCGATGGGTGTCAAAACAGAACTGCATCAGTCTGAAAATTTCAATGCGTACTAGTTAAAGATGGTACATGACAACTGTCACATGCGATTTTCGATTGTGGCGTTATCTCTTTCAGGGACTTTTCATCTTACCCTCGTAGTTCATGAAATTAGTAATAAGCCCGACCCCACAATGAAACTCATGTACTTTGGATATTATTAACCATTTTATGTAATCAGATGTCACACTCATGAAGTCTGGAATTCTTGACGTTAAGCCTTCTCCAGGTTCTACAACGCTTGAAGATGTTTTGGATTCTCTCCTTGGACTACCATCGTCTGCTAGAGCACCCAGTCCCAGTCTCCAAGGTAGGAGACATGTGTAAGTTTCATTCCAGCTCATTTCCACACTTCCAAATATTCTGATCACCCAGAAACCTTAAAATACTTACTAGTCCAGGAAATAAAGGTTTTGAAAAGAAAAATTTGAGGTAAAAGGCCGATTTTGATGTGTGAGGGCTCAATCGATTCGTTTTGACCTCTAGATCAGAATCTGCCACAGCTACATAGGGGGAAATGTCTCAGATTGTTAATAAACAATAAATATTGACCAAAAAATGATGTGCTATAACAATATATAAAAAAAAACTAAAAACGCTATTTTCCATCAATTTTTAGCGGGTAAAGTAGAAAATTGCAGTTATTTGATCGATAAGCAATGCAAATTTAAGGCTTGTCACAATTTGTTAGTTATCTATTTGTTAATAAACAACAAAATGAAAATTTTCAAAATAATCAAGATTAGATTTATTTTCAGGTAATTTGAGGTCGCTGAATACGAATTTGATGTTGTTTTTTTGATTAAATGTTAATTTAATTAATTACTTGATAATTACTCAGTTACCGAATTAACAAAAAAATTCAGTTGATCAACAATTAGTTAATTAACAAATTAACCCAAAAAATGGAAATTTTGAAAATAATCAAGACTAGAGTCATTTTCAGGTAATTTGAGATCGCTGAATACGAATTTGATGTTATTTTTTTGATAAAATGTTAATTTGATTAATTAATTGATAATTACTCAGTTACCGAATTAACAAAAAAATTCAGTGTCTCAAAATAATCAAGATTAGAATCATTTTCGGGTAATTTCGGGTCACTAAACATGAATTTAATGTTATTTTTTGAATTAAAGGTTAATTTAATCATTTTATTGATGATTACTTAGTTACCGAATTAACAAAAAAATTCAAAGTTTTAAAATAATCAAGATTGGAGTCAATTTCGTATAATTTAAGGCCGCTGAACACGAAATTGGTGTTACTTTTTGAATCGAATGATAATTTAATTAATTAATCAATTCACTTGGCGAATCAACAAAAAATATTCAAAGTTTTAAAATAATCAAGATTACAGTCAATTTCGGATAATTTGAAGTAGTTAAATTTGAATCTAATGTGATTTTTCAATAAATTGTTCATATTATTAGTTGATTGATAGCGTTGCCGTGTTAACTGAGAGAAGTGCGGGGACGTATGAGCTGAATTCAGAACCAGTAATTCAACCTCCAGGGCCGTAGCCGTGAAGGGGAAGAGTGGTTTTTCATGTTATTGATAAAAAATAGTTTCCCAGCAATTTATTCAAAAAATAACATCAAATTCGTATTCAGCGACCTTAAATTATACGAAATTGACTCCAATCTTGATTAGTTTGAGACTTTGAATTTTTTTGTTAATTCGGTAACTGAGTAATTATTAATTAAATAATTATATTAACATTCATCAAAAAAATAACATCAGCGATCCCAAACTACCTGAAAATGACTAGTCTTGATTATTTTTTAAATTTCTATTTTTTGGGTTAATTTGTTTATTAACAAATTGTTAATTAACTAATTAGATTAACAGCCAATCAGAAAAATAACATCGAATTTGTATTCAGCGACCTCAAATTACCTGAAAATGAATCCAATCTTGATTATTTAGTCAATTTCCATTTTGTTGTTTATTAACAAATAGATAACTGACAAATTGTTATAAACCTTAAATTCACATTGTTTATTGATCAAATAACTGCATTTTTCTACTTTACCCGCTAAAAATTGATGGAAAATAGCGTTTTCAATCTTTTTTGTATTATGTCAAAAACATGCCATTTATTGGCCATTATTTATTGTTAATTAACAATAGGACAAATTTCCCCCTATGTAGCTGTGGCAGATTCTGATCTAGAGGTCAAAACGAATCGAATGAGCCCTCACACATCAAAATCGGCCTTTTACCTCAAATTTTTCTGATTAGGGTCGATTTTGTACTTTATTTTCTGGACTATACCTGTTTACACAATATCCTTTGCTTCCAATTCTCCAGATAACCTATTGCACGGTGCTTATACGTTTTATAGAACTGCAACGAAACCGAACGATAAATAAAAACATTTTTTTAAGGCAAAATTAATTTATTAATTAACATAATCAACCAAACGGACTGATGACAGAAACTTAAATGATGAACAAATTGAACTCACAGATTCCGAAATTTGTTGTATACAAATCAGACTCGAAATTTTCAATGTCTTGATTTTTTGTCACGATAACCTCAGGCAAATTCAGGAATTTAATAACTCTTCCAGTGGCAAGAAGAAAAATGGAATAAAAACATGTTTAAGATTACTTCTTGCGTCTTTTTAATTTACGGTTGTTTTTGTACCACTGCATATGTCTTGGAAACATGCCTTCCTTTCCCTAAGCAGGTGGGAACTAGACAGGCATAAAATATCCATAGTCGGTCCGAATTTGCTTTTTGGATGTACTACAATCGGCCCAACTAGCTGTATCATTAGCGAACTAATGTATAGATCATTGAGATCTGGTTCCTACAACCGGGAAAATTTTTCAAAACCGTCATTGAGTTTTCAGCGAAAAAACTTTCACTCCTGTTTTGAAGACGTTGCTGACAATATAAATTAGTTTGTAAAGTGATATGCTCCAAAAGAATGTTAGTAGAAAAAAATTGAAAGAGTTGTCCAGGTGTAGTAGAAGAGTCCATATTTTCAACATCTCTTATGGCCGTTTCTGCTCTGGTTTCCTGGCATGTCTTGAGTTAGCAGGGAGGTATATTTTCTTCTCTTAGACTGTAAAATATCAAAAGCGGTGCTGTTGGCTGTTATTGATTCCTCTTCTGACTATTCCAAAACAGATTTAGGGTCTGAAGCAATGTCCTCGGCTTCCTATTTCTTCTCCATCAGCTGTTGATACAAACAGAATACCACAACTCTAATATATTTTTGGGCAACAAAAAATTGATATAAAAGAGAGATTTCATACAAGAACCGGCGAAATTTTTGTGATTGACATAGGACCCGACACCACGAATGTTAGCGAAAATGCCCAAGTGTACATGGACGTTAAAAATACATCTTCAAAAGGGCAAGTAAAATCAATCAATTACAAGAACAAACTATCAAGTAGCCTACCAACGTAGTACTCTTAAAATTAAAAAAATTAACCTATGAATAAATTTATAAAATAACCTACGAAGGTCTTGCCGTTTGGAGTTATCTAGAATATTGGAAGCAATAGAGTATGCAGACGAAGTCTAACCGGTTAGGTTACCATCTCCTTGCAGTAACAATAGTGAATTCGGTACATCAACTCTTCTGACTATTCCAAAACAGATTTAGGGTCTGAAGCAATGTCCTCGGCTTCCTATTTCTTCTCCATCAGCTGTTGATACAAACAGAATACCACAACTCTAATATATTTTTGGGCAACAAAAAATTAATATAAAAGAAAGATTCCATTCAAGAACCGGCAAAATTTTGGTGATTGACGTAGGACCCGACACCATGAATGTTAGCGAAAATGCCCAAGTGTACATGCACTTTAAATACATCTTTAAAAGTGCAAGTAAAATCAATCAATTACAAGAACAAACTATCAAGTAACCTAGCAACCTAGTACTCTTAAAATTAATTAATAACCTACGAAGGTCTTGCCGTTTGGAGTTACCTAAAATATTGGAAGCTATGGAGTATGCAGACGAAGTCTAACCGGTTAGGTTACCATCTCCTTGTTACTACAATAATGAATTCGGTATATCAACTGTTGATGCGCTCGATCCTAGGGGCGTTACCATGAAGACTGTTCCAACTTGTATCCGCAGGCGCTTTAGTAAACCTGTATGTCCCATTATTGTACACCTGCGCATTTTAGCTAACATATAATACTGTTATAACGCTTTCGATACGCTAATTCTAGGGATTTTTAGTTTTAAGCCATATTTCGTCATTTAGGTTGGCGTTATTAATTCTTGACTTTGACACTTGACAACATGAACTTAACTTTCGCTAACAATTTTTCATAATTGATACGAAATACCAACCTAAAAATAAAAACGAAACCACTAACTTCATCGATTTTGTTTTTAGAAAAACGTAGATTGAAAGCCGGAGTAGAAAAAATAGTTTAGAGAACTCGTTTCATAAGGCGTTTTGGCTGACTCGCTCATTGGGGAACTCCCTCTTCGCTTATTGAGCTCGTGCACCAAACCGTCCTAATGAAACTAGTTCTCTAATATAATATATTCGCACTGCGTGAGTAGTTTGTCCTCCCTAAATTGCAAAATGATCTCAAGGATCGGACTTAATCCTGAATAAAATAATTTAATTTTCAGTACAGATTCCATGACAAAATTTAATTACACCATGATCATCCCCAGGATCCACCACTGAACATAATGTGGTGATAAACTTATTCCATTTCCATCTCAAGTGATTATTTCATGTGGTGATGTAATTGTATTGGGTGAAAGACTAAAACTTTGGTCCAGAATAGTAAATTATTTTGCCACTTCTCATTTATATAAGTTATCACTGTTATCAGCAACAAAAATAGAATAGAAGTATTATCACTTTCAGAGACGGCGTCAGCTAATACAAGTCCGAATCATAAAAGGGACCAGATAGAACCATTCCGACGACGTTCCGAAGGAAGCGAGCCATCCACATTCCAGCCATCAAGACGAGTGAGCTTCAACTCATCCCCAGTATTAAGATGTCGCTATTCACGATGCGGCCGTATCGCAATGGCATCCACTACCGAAGGATCGGCTTACAAAAACTGCCATAACTGCTCCTACACCTACTGCTCCCGAGCATGTCGTCGTGCACACTGGGAGAAACATCGGAAGACATGCTTGTTCTCAAGAATCGGTACATTGTGTCGCCAAGTAATAGCATCCACCAAAGAACAGAAAAACACCCTTCTCCATCTTTCCTCAATCGCACGAAGAGGTTATATGTCCCATGGTCCAGGTGCTGTGAAATGTTTCTTTCCTTGTCCCGAAACTGCGGAAAATTTCTTGATCAACGGTTTGCAATCATTGGGTGAATTGACGTACATCCGATGGCAAAATCTGCTACCTAATGAAATGGGACCCAATATGTATGCTGAATTAGTTAAAATGTGTAAAAACTACAATCCCGATTCAAAACTGGTTCTATATATCTCAGTGTGTGTGATTTCTGAAACGCCAACCACCGGATCCGTCAAATGGGAACGCCAATTGGTTTCACGTTGTGCGAAGATGCGTTTATCGAAATGCATTCCCATTCCAGAGAGAGAGTACGACAACCCTGAAACTTTGATTCTTACTTGTTCCCCCATCAAAGGCAACGATATGAAAGTCAAAGAACTGAAAGAGAATTGTATAAATAACGTACAAAAACAGTTACGTCAGCGTGGTGTTTCTTTGCGACGACATCATCCAGATATTTATAGACAATTATCGGCTTATGCCGAGGGACATTGTATAAGATTTACCCCTGTAACTGTATACCCTAAAGATGTAGCCACGGGAAAGAGTTTTATGTGTATAATCATGCTTGAAGCTGAAAGTGAGAGTGTTAAACAAGTCGAGATGGCCGGAGTACGGGTTAAAACCGTCGATGTATTGTGTGATTATGAATAAGTTTTTCAATGTAAAAGAAGGACAAGCTGCAATAAACAATGACTCATTTTCTTCATATACCTATGCATTTTTCACGAGAATGCAATTCAAATATTAAACAGAAAAGTTCATTTATACAAATCTAATATATAGGGAAGATGAATATTATAATAAAAAGATATGGGCAATTATATTTATTGATAAAATGCTATTCTACTTCGAGGTATATACTAACAAAACTAACTAAAAACGGGTATATCAGCTACTTTTATTCAGCATTTACATTGATTTTCAAATATAAAAAAATCCGATTTTATTGATTGGGAAAAATATTTTTTCAGTACATTGATTCTATTCTCTCAGTTACAACACTTACAATTACAGATACTCAAAGAAGAAACTATGCAGCTGTGCAATCATGCTATGCATAAAATAATTATGTATAGGAAAGTCAAATCCTAATCATTTTAAACACATGATTTCAAATTATATAATTTAGAATATTGAAGTTTTAATCTCACAATCCATTTGTAGATATGAACTACTACTACTATTGAATATTCAATATTCAGTATTCAGGAATACAGGCTACTATAAAATTATGCATCAAAAACTGGGTATTTATTACGATAACATTTTTGGGTATAAATGTTTTGTTCAAATATTTGTTGGTGCTTGAGGAATACAATTTTTTGTTGAAAGCTAAGATTTGAATTATAAATTTTGTAGATAGATAACAAGTATGTTTTGAAGGTCTTGAAATATATTAATTAAATATAGAACGATTCCTAAGTTGATACTGTTTTAAACATTGTAGAACTCATTGAAATAAACAATATTTTCAAATACCTAACTCAAAAAATAAGCGAAATATAGCTTTCCCAAAATATTTAAAAATCCGAAGCCTGCCATATGCATAGAAATGTCGGTTGATAAGAGAATAACCTATTCCCCTATTACGCGCAGTCACTGAACAATGAATGGGGACAACTTTGAATACATTATTCAGACAGGACCCTATTTTATTTGAAAATGTTTTTGATTTTAATGAGTTGTAAAAGCATCAACATTTGAATCACCCTGTTTATCTGGTACTCACATTTATTTTAGATAGAGTGTTGGTATTACAATATTTTTGTTTTGCTTGTTACAATACTTCTTCCTATATTCTATAGTTTTTATATTTTTTTTCCAATTTACCTTGAGATACAATCATTTCTTTACCATATAAAACATAAACATGAATCTGGTGTCTCAAAATTCTTTGAAGGAAGTCTGTTAAGAAGCCTAATATAAATAAAAATTTTCAAATAGACTTTTATAATGTCAGAATACCACCACTCCATAAAAAATTAATGTACTAAATGTATTTAACTAATTTTCAAAATAGTATCTCAAGACCAACGAAAAAATACTTGCTTGTCTATCCACAAATTTTACAATTCAATACCTATTGAAAAAAATATTTTTCACCTAATTTTATTATAGCCATTATCAAAATACTTGAAGATGGGGTGTTTTTCCATACAGTTGCAAGAAGATTCACCAATGCGAAAACTTAATTCGAAAATTACGCCCTCCCGAGCTTGAAAGCTTAGTAGCTAAAACGTGATTATAATAAATTAAAGATTCCCAGAGTGTAAACTCTTTCTACTACCAAGGACGATATCTAGCTTTGAAAGAAATAAGCAATAATCCGTTCGAAAGAATGGAAAATATGATCATATTAAAATCAAAGTCATTGTTTATAGAGGTTTCAAATCTTCTGTTTGAAATATATTTTGTTCAAGTTGTTATTTCTCAAAAAATTCAATAATAATATTAAATGTGATTACATGTGTAAGTTCCTAGTGATTCGATCCACATACTTTGTTGAATTGTTAATTATCTAATTAATAATTGATTTTTTATTAGACTTATTATTTGATAGATAACCTCACTAGGCAAAGATAAATAGCTATTGTTAACTTAAAGTCTTTAATATTGTTCTATACGTATGGAACTACAGATTGATGTTTTTTTAGTTGAAATTCAATAGCGATCGAAGTTTGATTAATAATGACTCCAATAACGATGGTTTTGAAGATATTATTTCAAAGCTCACTGTAGGACTCCCCAGTGATGTACAACATTTTTGGGACAACAAAACGTTCAGAAACGGCCCTGCTCCAGCATTTTGTGTATACCATAAGTGCATGAGAATATTTCAGGTTCTAATGGTTTGTCATAAAGTAGGTTCTTTTCCATAGAATGACCACAAGAATAAATATTTATTCTTGTGGCATGACCATGTCCCAATTTATACTTCAAAATTGTTGTGTGAACTCAATATGATTAATTTATTTTTTATATTGTTTATATTTCAAGATATTCATTCATTGATTATTGATTTGATCAATTTACTATATTCGATTGATGAAATGTTCGAAAAATAATAATCTAAGGTTATTGTATAAACTTTTCTATGATACGTATGACCTTCTCAACCCTAGATAGAAATAAATAATAAACATCTTCTACTGTTTGCATATTATAAATAAGCACATTAGGAGTGATCATTTTGGAAAAGCTCAGAGCATGGACGTATAAGAGTGCACCTCTCACCTCAGTTCCATTCATAAACAAAAATGTTCAAACTCTTGTAAAATGAGTATCTTACTGCTAGTTGCAGGTTGTCCCGGTCAATACGTAATTTTGACGCCAAAATATAACTCGCGTATTTGCAACATTTCCTTAGAACATACAGTGGTTTAAAATTTTGACTTGAAAATTGAGTTTTCGCGATTATCTTGTCAATTTTTGCATGCATCATGAGATATTTGATTAACCATATCCTCAAAGGAATTATTATAAACGATGCTTGAAAAATATGCTTAGAAAGTAATTTCTTGTCAAGCATTCTTCCAAAAGCTCTTTGTATTAATAAAGGGAGGAAAGTGTATCCTTCCCTCCCGCCGATTGTTTGATGGCCGATGCGAAGCGGACGGCATTAAAATCTAAGGAAGGGAGGGATACGTTTCCTCCAGAGCAATACATATGATTTTCTCTGCGAAGCTCTTAGAAAAAAAATAAATTTTATAAATAAAAAGAAATAAAAGTATGTATTCCATTCTATATGCATGTAAAACTATATACAATTGTTACTAATTCATGTTTTCGATCATTACTATTATTTTTCGCATATTTGTCAAGGAGGTATTTTCCTCCCCCTAGGGGGAGAAATATGTATTTTCCTCCTCAGGGAGCGACTTCGAAAACTATTTTCGAAAGACAGAAAACGGAAGACGTCCCTTTATCACTCTAACTCTCGCAATTTAGCGTTATTTTCGAGATTCTTGTAAGTTATACTTAACAGAACTCACAACTCTAGAGAAATAGCCCAAAAGAAATGAATGTTGAAATTTCAATTCACGTAGAAATGCCCAAGAAATAATTTGTAATCAGTATTACTGAGGATCTTGTCAGTTTTTATGCAGTGTCCTTGAACATAGGGCCAGGCATATTTTTTTTAAGCAAACTTTTTTCGCTTGGTCATGGTATTAATTTAGCTAAATAGTGTGATTTTCACTAATTTGATAAATAAATGTTACTATAGTTTCGCTACAAACTTTACAAAGTACCTACTAACTTACTATAAAAGAGCTAACCTAATATATAGCTTTAATTATAATCTTAGGGTAGCGAAATTTTATCTAATTGGGTTTAACCCATCGAGGGATAAACGATAAGTTCGATGATTTCAACACAATTAGATAAAATTTCGCTAACCATCTATCGTTAAGATTATTATTAAAACTGTATATTAGGCTAGCTCTTTTGTAGTAAGTTTGTACTTTCTAATATGTGTTTGAAGAAGCTACGGTTAAGGTGAAAATCAAACTTTTGATTTTCAATTATTATAATTTAACATTCTAATGCAGTATTTGCTCCACATGCCAGGCATACTGAGCAATGCTTAAATGGGCTCTTTTGATTAGAGAAAATCCAATGTTCTGAAAAACCGGTGGTATTTGGCAAATTTTTTTAGGTGCCCAAATAACTCATGACGTGTCGACATTCCTTTATGTAAGATTATTGAGAAACGCAAAAACGCGACCAAAATAGAGGATCGCAAAAAAAAATAAGAAGAGGATAATTTCGAAATTTTCCGGCTTAATGCAATATGGCGACCAATGTAATTTTTTATTCTACTTGTTTAGATACTATTAGCTAGGTCCTTCTTATATGACCGTGACTTGACGAGCTGTAACAGCGTAAACTCGAATGTTGATTCGACCGCATATCATTTATGTATCTTATATATATTTACTACAAATAAAAACTTGAACTATATATTATACATTTTATGTTGGAAAAGAAGGACTTCTCAAAAATGTATTACCCTATCCTGTGATTTGTATAGCTTGTTGTATCTGCAAATTTTAAAGTTAATGTTAACCTACCTATTAATATTGTTGCTTAAAGGGTGTTTTAATGTAATTTAATCATTGCTCATGAAAAGAGTACTGACTGAATAATATATCTTAATCCAACTATTTTCCATTGTTGATTAGTGTTTATATGTAATTGTATTAAGTTAGGTAGATAGTCCTCTAATATTTGAAGAACACCATTTTTTTGGTAATGTTAATTTTCAACTTCCATTGTTGACTTTGCTGAATACAAATAAATTTTGGAGCAATAATATGCGTTCAATAACTTAACTTTTATTTCAACCTGGAAATTCTGTCCTCTATCCTAAGCTTTCTCTCCAAATCTAGACATGAATTGGTACCTAGTATAATCAATTTAATATTTCTGAGCAGTGTGTGGAAATATAGAAATATTGATTAAAATTTGGAGAGTACAATAATAAACCCTCGAGCAATCCATTTTAATTATCAACATTATAATCAAAATTTATTAGACCTCATGAAGCACCGTTTGTCCCATAATTATAACTTATTTATATTTTAAACATTTTAAAATATTTATGTGAAAATTGAATATATTTTTAATAAATAATTTGCTGTATGTATTCCGAAAAAAATACACAGTTTTGCATCTAGTTTAGATACACGTATAAAAGGTGCTGTTAAGCCACGCTAAAATTATAATTCAAAAGCTACTGTTTACTAAACTGCGACATATTTTCATACTACATTTGAAATGGAGGTTCTTCGTTCAACTTATCGTTGAAGTCGGCAAAATAGTTCTTCACCTACCCAAAGAAATCTATTCTTGTGAAAAAAATTAATTAGGTACAAAGTTAAAAGCTATTATTTGAAAACGCACGATAAAAATTGGACAATTACTTTATTTAGAATGTGATGCTAGCATATTATTCCATTTGAATGAAGTAAAGATATTATGTGGGTAAACTTTCTTTATTTGGGGTAAGGTTTAACTTGAGATAATTGTATCATATCTATGTAAGGTTCCTTGAAATATGCAGCATGAAAATAAAAGCCTCTGGGAGATACCCATTAGTTTTTTCTCGAAATTCAACTGCATTTAATTCCTGATATCAACTATAGATTATGTAACAGTATCGCAGCTTGTATTGCGAATTGTCATTCCGTTAGAAATCGTCTAATGGCTATGAACATTAATTAAATACAATCAATCCTCGGTGTAACTTATACAACTGTTCATATCTTTGTAAATTGTTTCACTGTATTCCTGGTTGCATCAATATCAGTGCCTTCCCCATAGTTTGGACATTGCGTAGCAGGTGTCGCTTGGTACGCCATAGTTCACAACTAAAACGAAGTAGCGTTGTAGTCAGTTACTTACAAAAATAAAAAGAAACAGCATCTTGATTCTGGAGTAACAAGGTCAACAACACTAAAAGTTAAATGGAAGAAAATTGACAATATTTCCATTTCTAAACGGTAGTGATTATGAAAGTGAGTCGAAGATGTATGTGTTATTTTCTGATGTAACGGTGAGTAGAAGTACATTCGTTTTAAAACGTATTATAAAGATCTGTTTCATAGTAACCGATAACGATTTTCTTCATTGTGGAATAAATTGATATGAAAGTAATGTATTTTAGTACTGAGTAACTTTTAAATTACAAATTGGCTGCATATTATATGCTATATTTAGTTGATAATCTAGAAATAAGTAAATATCCATTCTTCTCCTGTCATCTGTGATTGTTTATGAGTGTTCTACATATGGAATTCACCGGGAAATTCAAATAGTTTCGCTTTTATAACTGTATTATCACGGCCTACTAACGTAATTGCAACCATGCACTGCACTAAACATTAAATCATGAAGTATACCATCGGTATTCTTTAAGTATTTATATTTCACCAGCTAGGAGCTGAAAAATTGAGTAAAATGAAAAATAATACAGAAGTAATAGCTAAAGTAATTCAAATAATGCTATTGAGTAAATGAATTTGATAAACAAACATCAAATCACTCAGGCTATAAATGGTTTGCGAGTGAATACAATGTTTGCTGATATATTTTTTCTTTAAATTGATTCTGAATATTCTTAGAATGTTAGCTCCCCTCAGGAGTATCCTATAGGAAATATTTGATTAGTAACACGCGATATCTAGGTACTTGAATCTAAATATGTGCAATATCAGAATACATGATTATAAACTATAAATAGATGGATGCATTCGATTAAACTAAAAACAAGGGGCGTTGTTTTGTTTTATTGAGTATTTAAATGTTTCAATTCAAATACCTAACGTTGATAAATTTTTGTTCAATCAACGTACCTAACCTATACTAATTTCTTGTTTTATCTCTTTGGACAAATTTATTTCTGATTGTACTATATTATATATTACAAAGAGTTCTTCTTTGATATATTACATTTGAAGATATTTTGCATGACAAAATGCAATGATTTCATGAATGGGCTCTAGTAGTAAAATGGTATTCGGTAGTTATGCAGAATTCGTAATAAGTAGGTACCTGCGTACTTTTGGTAAGTATATACTTATGAATGAGTTACTTTATAAATCAAGGAAAATTTTTAGTAATTTTTAGAAGTACGAACTGTACCTATGGTACATAATTCATGGGATCAATTATGTTTATTCCGAGAATGATAAACTGAAAATTCAGCTTCAACTTTTCTCTTGCTTGTAAATTATTGAAGTCTATAACCTAATACAAAAATCATTACTAACATTATTTTATTCGTCATATAGGAAAGATTGGGAATGTAGATAATTTTCAAGAAAATCACAAAATTTGCAAGACATTAAAATTATATCCTAAGGAAGTCCTACTTTCATTATCAAAGAATACCTATTATCTATAAGATCGATTGATATAATTGATGCAGAAATTTTTAACAACATAATTAATAAAGTTTTGGTTCACCAGGCTGAACAGTGACAACACGTCTTTTAGCCCCAGACAGCTGTTTTGCTTTTCTCATGAACTCGTCAGTGGGACGAATTAAAGCCACTGATCAACCATCTCCGAAAGTGATATAATTAACACCATCGAAAATATTTGGCGAACTTAGATGTTCCAACATCCAACACCATTTGCCGGAGAGTGCTGATACTCTAATTCACAATGCTATGCATTGATAACTTGGGCAGAATGATGGCTCATTCCATTTTATCATTTTCTCTTTTGGGAGCCACACCATAGAACCACGAGTTAGGGAATAAAATGAGTATTGGGCAAAACTGGGCATAACTTGGAAAAATTATGCAAAAGTTTTTTCTCCCAATTCCTATATGGGGGTCCCAAATTCACGCAGGTCATTATTTATCTCTTAAGATAAGGATACCATATTTTGATTAGGTTTTGAATTGCGTATTTTTTCCCATATTCGATGAAAAATTGATATGAATCCATTATTTACCGAAAAAATACATTAAAAATCGTAGATGATAATTATCTGTAAATTAATTTTGTCTGAAACTAAAGTATTTCAAGGTGAGAATTTTTTCAGGAAATCTGATTCATCTTACAATGCTTCTGCCTACGTGAGGGACATCTGGGAGATTTTTCACAATAATGTAATAAACTAACTGACTGCTTCAAATAACAGCAATGTCGGAATCAAGTCAAACATCAACTGAGTGCTTCACTGACATTTGTAATGCTAAAAGTGGTGGAATGCATACGGACCTAATCGAGGTGAACGGTGTCGCAAAACACGGAGATTACGATTACTTACCAAACAATAATCTATGTGACAATGTCGTTTCTTCTATGTGCGTGACGGAGGAGAATTATAGTGGTGAAGTGCGAAATACGGAGCTCGACTTATCTTCTTCGTCTGCAGCAAACACAGAAGAAGATTCGCTGAGTAATAATGGTAGGAAAATAGTGTTAAGCATTATTTAATTGACTTCGATTATTTTTAAGTCACGCTTTAAATCAGGTTTGTCTTACTCGAGGCCTTAACATTATAATTTTCAAAAAGGAACGTCTTGATGTCACATCTAGTTCATGATTATCAATTGTTGAACTATTGTTCTGCTAACTTTTTCTAAGGGTAGCAGAAGTTGTGATTTTGAAAAAACAAACAGCATTGAATTTTAAATTAGTGCATTTAACTACTTATCTGAATATTTTCAGATCTATTGCATAATTATTCATGAAGCGGAACATTTTCTATGGGAAAAAGAGCGTTGTATTTTTAATTATTGCATTATGAGTAGCGATGTTAGTTAATGCGAAAAGTATCGATATTTTGTAACAAAAGTAGCGATTCCACAAATATGAAGGCGTGACTATTAAGCAAAATTGGTAGCTTCCACCCATATAGTTAATACATGCTCCTAGCGACGAACGAATTGTTAATATACCGAATTCAATGTTTCACTTACATCGGCGGTTCTGGCCGAGGTGGTGAAACCCCGATAATGTATTTTGCCTCCCGATAACCACGTAGGTTATTTGGAAGCTTGTTGTAATTGATTGATGTTCCTTCTTTATATATTACTAGCTGTACCCTGCCACGCTTCGCTGTGGCGAACGGGAGCAGGGAGCCAGCTTTGTGATATATTTGCCCTTTGATTCTAAAAGTTGGCATGAATTGAGCAGTCACGATTTCCGCACCAAATGACGTCATTTGGAAGCAAGAGTTATATTTCCTGATGTTCGATAGGAAATGCTTCGATTCAGCGGTAGATCCAGCAAGTAAAGTTTTCAATGGCTCTGGTGGTGCATCAAGTTGAGGCAATTTGATTTTTCCGCCAGCGCAACACATCCCTTTCGTTTTATTATTAAACTTTAGAGCCTGGCAGTAGCTACAGACATGACTCATCTGACCAATGACAACATGCTGACTTGAACTATGATCAACAACTGGATTGTACCGGAATGCAAGACGATTGTATTCCAGATGCAGATCAGCTGTTCTTTCTGTTCGTGTTTCAGCTATCCTCACCCTTTCGCGTTCATTCCGTTCAGAACGAACCAAATTTGTTGCTCGCAATCGTGCATCCTCAAGCCTGGCTCGTCTTTCTGCTGGATCCACGTTACGTGTCTGGATGGTGCTTAGTCTGTTCCTCTGTCGTACGGATGCTCGCTCTTCCTCAGTCATATTCGAAAGCCGTCTTCTTGATCCTTCTGTCTGGAAAGCAGTTTTAAATTTACTGTAAAAGTTTCGAATCAATTCAATGTATAAATTGGGAGCTCCCACCATTCAGAAAAAGGAGTGTTTATTACTCGATGTTAACTCGTATTCTAAATACATCTTGAGTTTTAGATACCGATATATTGACGTTTAATAAGTGCGATAAAGATTCGACAAAGATGGACATGGATTGACGCGCCTGTCGTCATTACCTTATCTAACGATAATTAGACGACTCATTAGATTGATTCACTTCATGTTTAATCCACCTGAATTAGTATTTCTTATTAATTTCTGGGAACGATTTGACTTGTAGAACACATTTTACTTCTCTGGCGAGCTTTTGCATTTTAATTGAGAAATAAAATTTTTTATGAAAATTATCACGACAGCAAAGTTATAGAACGGAAAATTTCCCATTTTTCTGTTTAATGTGTGGGTATGCGTTCTACAACTTTGCTTCCCTGATTATTTTTACCAAAATTTTATTTCTCTCAAAATGCAAAAATTCGCCAGAAAACTAAAATATGTATATGTCTATATTCCGGTTTTTTTCGGCGCGCTCTAGCGGCGAAACGGAGCATCACAGAAAGAAAACTTTTGGGACCAAAAAGATGGGGAATTGTTTAAGTAATCTTCAAAAGTTGTTTCTTGTGTTTTTGCTGTAGAATGCACCTTTTCTTGTGAATTGCGTAAAACTGCCAAAAACGCCCATAAAATAAGGTCTACATGCTGCTCAAAAATTTTGAATTAGGGAGACATTTCTGATCTAGTTTGTAGTGAGCATAAAATGATTCTCTGAAATTACTGTTTGTTACCAGTAGAACTGTGCGCAGCTCACATGACCAGGCCCAGCATTCTAAACAGTTGATAGCGTTTTGCTTATTTATTTCGTAAAGAAATAATGCATCTGGCTCGCTCCTACTCACAAGTCTTCTCGTAAGTCTCGTATATAACGGTTTAAATTAAATTCTCTGTAATCCAACATCCCTCGCCCCATTAGCCAGGGAGGTAGTTGTTTATGAATGATTATTCATAGTTCCTATGTTATTGAAAGCATATTTCTCGCCCAATTACCCAATTTTCAAGACATCTAAGGTAATATGCGTGTTCACATATTTATTGAAATCTAAAGTACTTAAGCAACTATTGCTCATTTTAATCGACCTTGTATATGTTCTCAACACGCCAATAATAGTAAATACCAGCTGAATGATGAACGCAGCGTGTGCAACAATCAAATAGGTAGAATCAAAACCAGGACTATTATCGCTGCCTTACCGGAGAGTGAAATCGTGCAAACCCAAAATAGAACACGGCGCTCGACCCGATACGACAGCAGTGAATTTCATTTTAATAATGTTCGATGAATATTGCTTAAAATTGTTGAGAATCCAAAATATGGAAGCTAATCAGATATTGATGTTGCATAAGTATCAAAACGAATAGATAATTACTCCAATAATTATAATTTGAATTTGGGTTCAATGGAGCATGATTCCTGAAGAACAATTTTCACTTTTATTATGTATATCGAGAAATGGTTGTACTTTAATTGTTACTTGACTTGATTTCAAAACACATTTGAAATTGCTAATACATATCGATGCTTGAAAAGTAAAAGGACATAAGCGACAATTTGGTCAAATTACTTTTTTAATGTCACTGGGCAAGATTGTTATTTCTGCATCGGATAAGCCAGTCTTCACGTTTGCATCATAGCTTTTGTGGCGCTTGACTCAACTGGAAATAGAAGAAATATGTGGCTTATTTTTGTCCTAACCGACTAGTTTGCAGGCCCTACAAAAATATTGCAGCTTAGACTATTTAGGGAAAATAATAATAATAATGATCTGTTGAAGCCAATTTTTCATCACTTGACTACTTAAACTGTTTTAAACTAGTACAAAAGAAAGAGAGAAAAAACTAATTTTCAACCTCCATTATCCTTTCCAAAGTTTTTTCTACATAAACCAGTGAATACTTGGTCCATAAAACTATTCAGCCTAATGTTTTCTTTCAATTATTTCCAATTTTTTTTCCTACATAAACCACTCAATACTATTGGTTCATAAAACTATTCAGCTCGATGTTTTCTTTCAATTAATTCCAAATAGGCTCTTTTACCTGAGTAATATTTTGGTATCAAAAGTTAGCTTGGCATTTTTATCTGTATAAAATTCAAGACCAAAATTAACTTGAGCCTTTTTACCTGTATATTTTGGCAGCAAATAGCTTAAGCGACATTATTAACGATTGCTAAAGAGAAAACTTAAAATGAACACAAAAGAAAATCAATACTTTTGAAATGTCTTTGTGTTATTTAAATACAACAATTGTACAAAAAGTTTGATTTTTTTTACCCTTTTTGAAAAATTTAAGCCGCTCTACTACTGTAAAGTTACTAAATTGTCGCATATGACTTTTTACCTTTCAAGCGTCGATATAATTAAACCCAGGGGAGGATTTACATTTGGACTATTTGTCAAAACTCCCAAGCAGTTGCTGGTTACTTTTGCAAATTTAATTATTATTTTAATAACATCCGAATTCTCAAAATTTTTATAATAATTTTCAACAAAGTTAAATTATGGCCAATGTTCGGTTACCGACCCCTTCGAACCTTCCGTTCTTCAAATAAGAAGGTTGGTTTCTTCCGAGGTTTCTTCTTCATGATTTATATGAAAGTTTCTAAACTAGCGGCGGCCGGTGACTCTAATATATGAGGCAACATTTCCCCCCTAATTATTAATAGCGAAAAATGGTCTGGGGCCCTAACCATATTTTTTATGCAGGTTTTGACATTTGAGCTTTACTTATTTTTAATCTTAGATGATGTTTCCTCGTTTCAAATGTTTGAAATAACATAACGCCGAACAATGTTCGTAGTTTGGTCAACTTTCCTTAAAATGAAGGAACACGTCGAAATTTGTTAGTGTTTTCTTCGAAGGTTTTCTTATTCAAGAAAAAACTAATGGAAAATCAAGTCGCTCTGTATAGTTTTTGATGTGCCGGCAAAAACAAACCCTTTTATCAATATATTTTTCTTCGAAATTACGTTAATGAATATCGCGTTCACTAATTGAACTGAGTACTTTGAAATGACCTCGATTTGAAAAATAATTATTACTCGCATCGTGTCCTCGAAACCGCAGCTCTTGTGTACGCATAAAAATTGAAACATCGATAAAACTTCCCGAGCTGTACTATTAAAATTTTCAATTTGATTTTGTGTGATATGTTCCTTACTCCTGTTATGTTTTCCACCACGAATTATTGAATGAATGATTTGGTTTGTATTTATTAATCAGTTTTATTAAAATCTAGTCGGCATCTTCCTAATTGATTCGGGTAGAACCTCAGGTACAACTTATCTTAGTAACAATAATTAATTACGCGTCATTTATTTACTAAAAACTTAACGTCTATAATATAATCTCTTATATTCCCGGTTGGTCACATCCATCTTGGGCTCACTTTGATTTATCAAATTATTATTTGAGTTTTATTTATTTTCAGCAGCACTGCAACAATAAAAATAATTTATAATAACTATAATAGTATTATCAATACCAATACTTTACCCACAGAAGTCAGACATAAGTAGTATCTCAACTGTTAACTGCTTTCCGCCGTTTTCGTGAGCTACCCATCTGCTATCGGATTATCTTTTTCCTACTTGATGGGGCCGCCTCAAAAGTCCAGTAAACGGAAGACTTCATTACAACATTTTTTTCTTATGGACCGATTTTGATCTGTGAGGTCTCATTCGATTCGTCTTGACACCTAAATAAAAGCTTACCACTTTTGGTCTTGGTTAATAAACAATAAAAAGTGGAAAAAAAATGTAAACGCTATTTTTCATTGATTTTAAGCAGGTAGAGTGTATTTTTTAAATTTATTTGATCGAGAAACGGTGTTTACTCAATGTTTATAACAATTTGTTAATAAATAAATAATTTGTTAATTAGCAAATCAACAACAAAAATCAAAATTTTCTAAATATTCGAGATTAGAGTTATTTTTGGATAATTTGGACCTTTCAAACACGAATTTGATGAACATTTTCAATTAGTTGCTGATATAATTAGTTGATAAACATTTTGTTGATTATAAAATTTAAAAAATTTAAAATTTTCTAAATATTCGAGATTATAGTCATGTTCGAATAACTTTAACTCAATAAACATGAATTTGATGTTCATTTTTTAATTAGTTGCTAATATAATTAGTTAATAAACAATTTGTTAGTTAAGAAGTTAACAAAAAAATAAAAGTTTTCTAAATAATCCAGATTAGAGTCTTTTTCGGAAAATTAGAACCTGGATGAAATTTTTTTCATATCAAGGAAAGGTTATATTCTGAAATAAAAAAAATCATTTCAAATTATATTTAAATTAGTTTTAATTAAATTAAGACAAAATTTTGAAGTATTATATTATATTGTATAAATTATACATTAAACAAATTGTTCATTAACTAATTAAATTAGCAACTAATTAAAAAATGGACATCAAATTCAGGTTTAGTGATTAAAGCTATTCGAATATGTAGAAAATTTTGATCTTTTTGTGAATTTGATAATTAACAAATTGTTTATTAACTAATTATATCAGCAACTAATTGAAAAATTAACATCAAATTCGTGTTTGGAAGGTCCAAATTATCTGAAAATAACTCTAATCCCGAATATTTAGGAAATTTTGATTCTTTTTGAGGATTTGTTAATTAACAAATTGTTTATTTATTAACAAGTAGTTATAAACATTGAATAAACACTGTTTATCTGTCAAATAAATAAAGAATACACTCTACCTGCTTAAAATCAATGGAAATAGTGTTTAAGAAATGTTTTGACACTATTTATTGTTTATTCACAAAATAAACAATTTGTCGGGGACCAAAAGTGGTAAACTTTGATCTAGGTGTCAAGGTGAATCGAATGAGCCCTCACAGATCAAAATCGGTCCATAAAAAAAAATTTTAGTTAGTCAGGTCGATTTTGGACTTCATTTACTGGACTACAAGAGGTCATTCGACATTGTACCGTAGTCGCAATAACTTGCATTTGAAAACGAATTCGTTTGCCCGAATATTATCACTAGGCTCAAGATTGAGCCTATGCATATACTCGATCGGCCTAGAGTATCAAGTAAACTAGCTGCTGCTGATTCTATGCGTGTGTAAGTATCCTTTGAATACATGATTCATATTCATTACTTCTTTCGCGATGCTCTGCAATATTTAAATCTTGATAAATTATATATTCTTGATTGAATAATTATATTTAAATTCTATTCGTGGGTTTGATTTGTATGTTGAGACACTGTCTCCCCTTCATAGTTTCAATAGAAGTTTTATTCGTAGAAAGAATTTAAAATTTGATTCAATGATTGGGTGTTATAATTACACTCTCAAAGCCAACTTTATTAATATCTTACGTGACTAAGTGATATTACATTGTTTATGATGCTTAATCAACTAGTAGAGTAAAAGTTTGCGCATTTCCGGTTGTAAATTTTACTTTTTAAACGACGTTGTCAAATCGGTTTTATCTGAATTAGTTATTTCGAAAGAGCCGAATTACCTACGTTGTAATCTCGTTGTAATATTTACAGATTCTAAATGAAAACGTACACTATTAATTTTATAGAAACTGTCATTCTGTAGGTATGGCTTGTTCACCGAATCAATGATATGACGTATTGGATCAAGGTCAGCCATTGTTGCCAGGTTGAGTAGGTTTTCATGTTTTTTAAATACAACTACCGATTTGAGACAATAAACTGCGTTACAAACAAAATTAGGAGTTCTTTACTTATTATATCTAAAAATACAAATTATCTATAATTTTAAATGTAATTCTCAAACTGTTGTAGTACCTACTTACTGGTTCTGCTTGCATCGAATCCAAATTCAATAGTAGCAAAAAATTTATATTTTGGTATTAAATGACGGAAAGGCAGTGAATGGCAAAATTAAGTATTTTTCAGAAGGTTCAAGAAGCTTACATGCTTTTTGAGAGGTTAGTTGAGCGATTATTAAAATGAAATTATCCCACAGTTGAAAGATTCAGATAAAGATATGAAAACTTAACTTTCAGCTTCAAGTCAATATTATCAATCCATGTGGTGATCTTAAAGTAAGCATTATTTAAGAAACAAACACTCAAAATACCTAATTATCAAAATCTTGAAATCAATGCATGATTTTCAAAACTACTTTCGATAATCTCATTAGTCATTACCATTATTTCACTAGGATGAATATAATATCTCAACAAATAGAAGCCATACAAGTTGAAAGATTATCTTTCATATTAATCATCTTTGATCATGTGGACGTGTATTTTCTGTTACTTGGGATAAAGAGCTTAGGTATTTTTGCTACACCAACTGAAAACACATTACTTACGGTATATAATTCACTCTTTAGTTCAATGAAAATCGAGTGGAAGTGAAAAAAAGTCATTTTGGTTCCAACGATATAAAAAAAAAACTATTCTGATAACTAAAAGAGAGAGAGCTCCACAACTTCGCTGTTCGATAGAAAAAAAAGCTCGTTTTATGAGGTTAAAAGACTCTTTTCCTTCCGAAATTGTTTTACGCTATATTGTTACATTTTATTGGAGCGCATTCGCATGCTGTGGTAGGGGTAGGAAGGTGATAAGATTGTTTCATTGTTACATGGACTTATTTTAATTGATGTTTATGTTTAATTTGCAGTTTAATATTAATAAATACCTGTTTATTGTAGTAAAAAGCCCAATTTTGTATTGGAATAAAGTGGGTGATGGTGGGCGTACTTTCTGGCGTCATAAAAACATTTTTTATAGATCGGAAACTATTAATATGGATTTTCCCCTTAAAATATTTTTTTGATTTCAAATTTTCTTGAACATTTTGACAACATTGTAGGCAATTGCATAAAACTGACTTTTTACTTGAGCAAATGATGGTTAAGTATATGTGGAGAACGATTTTTTTTAATACTCGTCAGTGAACTCGAAATGACTTGTGCATAGGCCAGATAGTTACCAAATGCAGATTTTCATCATTACACTACTTTTTGGTCTGTAATGAATGTCATTTTCCTTTATTTTTCAGACGCGAGATACCCATCCAACGTGACCAATCCATCTAAGAGTTTAGACTCTGAGCATTCGGACACAGAAACGGAAATTTCTACCGAAAGGATTGGTGAACCCCCCAAACATTTCCGTAATGGAGCAATAAAGAAATCCAATCACAGAGTTTCGAAGAAAAAGAACAAAATAGGTTCTGGACCCGGTCGAGGGAAACCTCGAAAAGCCCTCGTCCCGATGTATCATAGCCAAATTAGTGGAGACAAAAATACTATAAAAATCCGTATTAAGAAAAGCAATTTTACAACACAAGAACAGGTTAGTCAGTTTTCAATGGTCGATCAGATTCAAGATGACATGACTAATGTTCATTGTAAATATCGTTAAAATTGTCAGTTGTTTCATTATTTATTTGTTATGTTAATTAGTTAATAATTATTTAATTTAAAGGTGTTATTGACAATTAATGATCTTATCTTCCATATTTTTCTTATTTTGTTTGTAATAATATTGTATACTGTACTCAATGAAATGTTGTATTCTATAGATAACGCCCAGTAAAAGAAAAAGTGGGAGAAGAAAAAAGCATAGGGTCAGATATAATGAAGATGTAAGTGATTATGAGGAGACAAAGAAAAGACCCCGATTATCAGCAGCAGCAGATAATGATGTTTCTAGTACTCAGAATCTACCGGAGCAATCTGTATGGGGCAATAAACTTCCTGAACAAGTCCTGCAAAGAATATTTCAAGACTGTTGTCAACAAGAAGGTGCACTACCGATCCTTATAAGGTATGTTAATATGAATATTTATAACCTTTGTCATCCGTTATTTCTTCTATAATGCAAAGTAAATCTTTGATCCAATGCAATAATAACTGTATAAGATCAATCAATATTGACCGCGAAAATTCGAAATATGTTTTCTTCTTTAATCGAAATTGCGCTGACGTAGTGCAATTTGCCAAATCAATAATGTACAAAAATTGAATATTTCATATTTAAACTTAGGTTGAGCAAAGTTTGCAAACTATGGAAAAATGTGGCATTCCTTCCAACGTTATGGGCTAAAGTTGACCTTAATTACGTGAAGGAACGAACAAGAACAGAATTTCTTCTCCATTGGTTGGTTCAAAATCGCCTCACTCGATGTCAGGACTTAATTTTGGGTAAGAATAATTCACAATTACAATCAATTAAGCATTACTATCGTCATCTGTATGATGAGAAGTTTCATTGTTTTCTTATTTTTGGTTCTACTTGAACTAATAAAAAACATTGCAAGTGGCGTTGAAATGAGTCATGTGTTATAATATCTCGATTGAAAGATTCTAGAGTAAATAGTCAGCATTCACATATAAAGAAATGAAGAAATAATAATAAACTGAACTACAGGATTCCACAAATCGGTCTAAAAAAAATGTTTCCGGATTTTAGCGGATATATCAGTTTTGACCATTTCATAATCGATCCAGTCTATTTTTGACATGATGTCTGTGTGTGTGTGCGCGTATTTTCCTAACCCATTGTGCAGACGATTTTGCCGTTCCTAGTAGTCATATGGATTTGAAATTGTATTGTATTTGGGCGCGATAGTCCCGTTTCAAATGGTATTTCTTAATTTTTTCAATTATTTATTTATTTATTTATTAACGGCACGGACCCTTTTGAAGTACAACAAATTTAGCAAAATATAATGTATCATAAAAAAAATATAAAATAAAGAGTTTACATTACACAGACGTACACTTTTGAAACGCAACCAAAGAAATATTCTAATAATTGAGATTATATTTTTATTTATTTTTTCTTCTAAAGAAAAAAAATTGAAAGAAAAAATGACAATTTTCAATTTTACAACCTATCCAAACCTCCTTAATTGATATATTTTATTATTGTGATAATTTTTTTATTGTAAAATATTATGAATAAAAAATAATAGTGTAATAGCTTCTTTTTTTGTGGGGGTTGGTTAAATATGATGTTATAAAATTTTTTTGTCCATAAAATCAAGAAAATGTATTAAATACAGTCATCAATCATCACTCGTAAGTATTTTATTGTAAAAACGCAGTTAAGCGATAAACGCGTGAACGAAATTAATACTTCAACGCTCGGAAATGTAATACCTAGGATATCTCAATTTGAACCTAGAAATTGAAAAAAGGGTCTTTTTTAAAATAATTCAAGGTTTGAAAAAAAAAATTAAATAGTTTTGAGGTTATGGTCGAAAACATTAATAATGCATATCTCAAATCCCGCTGGATCGATTTTAATAAACTTGAGCTTAAAATAAAGGTATTTAAAAATGTATTCTTATGAACAACGTTTGGTTGCTATAACTTCTATGGGGTCTCTGAAAATCAAGTTTTAGGATGGTCCAAAAGTGTCAACTGTACATAAAATGGATATGAACAAGTTAAATTGGGTTTGACATATATCATTAGATAGGTATTTGTAATACGAACATTTTAAGCCTATACACGACCCCCTATACCCCGTAGTTTAACAACATGTATGGTCAACTTTTGCGCTAGGTTTCATTACTCTACATAACTTGGGACCGATAAAAAAAAAGTTCAATTTTTTCTTAATTTTTGACCGAGGCCCAAAAGAGCCGTGCATTTTGATAACATCTAAAACTTTAAAATTAAATTTTTTTCGATTAAAGCTGTTCTTTTCAAAATATTTTAAAAAAAGTCAATTTCAAAACAGTTTTTCGCAACTGGGGGGGGGGAAGAAGGGGGGAGTTGGCCCCTCAAATATGTCAGGGTCTTTTTCGGTGCCCCAATATCTATATAAATCGACCCCTAACTTTTAAATGGCGGATAACGTGTTTTTAAAACGCTGAGCGACTGACCTATAGTTTTCATTCAACTTATCAATTTTCTTCTGATTATGCTGCCTTTCCTGGTGAAAGGTCAGCAACGTTTAAACTATTGAAATGTGAACATTTTACATTGTATGGAAGTATGTGGTCATTATTTTTTCTGCCCTTTCGTTATTCTTCAATTTCGTTACAGGCGAATGGAAAATACGTAATATTCAGTGTGCTTTAGAGGCATTATGTGGTACTTGTCAAGATTTGAGGGGCCTGAACATAAGTGGTTGGCAAGGTCTCAATGCGGATCATTTGAAATACATAACTACAGAATGCAAGAAACTTGAGAGGTTAGACCTGTCCTACATAAATGTAAGTTCATTTTTCCTTTTGTAGCACAATTCAATGTAGTTTAAAACATTTTCTATCATTACTATGTACTCTTCATGCTGAAATGGCTTTGATTTTGTGCTTCATCAGAAAGAATTTATTTATTTTTATTGTTATTTCACAGTCAACTTCGGCCATCAATGCTCAGTTGTTCGTCTCATTGGGTCAAGCCATGAACAATCGACTTACACACTTGGTACTTGCACACAATAAAATGGCAAGTTTTACGCAAATTGTTGCGTCAATTGCTGTAAGTGATATTTTAAAATTTCTTTTACATCTTTTTAAATTCTATGTTTATTTTTCCAGAAATATTGTCCAAACCTGCAGCTGCTGGATATTTCTAATATCAAAACATTTGCAAACAATACAGCTCTACATATTGAAAAATTGCAAATTGGCTGTCCAAAGATAAGAGTCTTACGAATCACCAACAGTCAAATTTCTCTCGCACCTGCATCAATGCCAGACCAGGTAAGCAAGCCATTAGACAATATTAATGCTCAAAATATCATTGTTTCATCATCAAGCATTTTGTTTATGTTCGTGAGTATTGTTCCAGTTTTAATGATTGTTTGAATTGCAAATAATTTTCATTACTTTGATAATGAATATTAAAAATATCGAATCCCGTCATCTTGAACTGGGTATGACTTCAGAGTGTGAGCTATGATTAATGTTTCTGTCTATCTTCGTTCTTTTGTTATGAAAATAATAGTCTAGGAGCCAAAGCGATATTGATGGTCTGAACATTAACCCGATGGCACGCACTATGTAGTCCAGGCTGTGAACCGGGATTTTAGCTATAATTTAAAAAAAAAACATGTAAGTTCGAATCAAAAAATTTTTTTTGCAATAGCTCCGGGAGGTTCTCAGGATCATTCATACACCTTAAAACCTCTTGGGAACCCCAACCTCACCCATTGGGGGCGAAAATGGCCCGAAATCTCCAAGTCTTGAATTGTATTTTCCACAAAAAAAAGTATTTTGGCATTTCGAGTGCACCTAGGAGGTTTTTTGGGTCGCTGAACACGAATCCGTAGCCAGATTTACTTGCAATTCATCGTAGGGGTGGTCAAATCGACAAAATTGGCCAATTTCGCACCCCTAATATGTTATTTTGCAATTTACGTGTTTTAGGCATTTCGAATGCACCAAGGAGGTTTTTTGGGTCGCTTATCACGAATCCGTAACCACATTTACTTGCAATCCATCGTAGGGGTGGTAAAATCGACGAAATTGGCCAATTTCGCACCCCTAATATGTTATTTTGCAATTTACGTGTTTTTGGCATTTCGAATCCACCAAGAGGATTTTTTGGGTAGCTGAATACGATTCCGAAGCCAGATTTACTCCGAAGTAATTTTAAAATGCAAAAATAATAAAAATTTAGAATCGTGTCAAATTAGCCATTTTTGTAAATTTCCCACTACTACGATGATATTTGAGTAAATCTGGCTTCGGAATCGTATTCAGCGACCCAAAAAACCTCCTTGGTGCATTCGAAATGCCTAAAACACGTAAATTGCAAAATAAGATATTAGAGGTGCAAAATTGGACAATTTCGTCGATTTTACCACCCCTACGATGAATTGCAAGTAAATCTGGCTACGGATTCGTGTTCAGCGACCCAAAAAACCCCTAGGCGCACTCGAAATGCCAAAATACCTTTTTTGTAGAAAATACAATTCAAGACTTGGAGATTTCGGGCCATTTTCGCCCCCAATGGGTGGGGTTGGGGTTCCCAAGAGATTTTAAGGTATATGAATGATCCTGAGAACTTCCTGAAGCTAATGCAAAAAAAAAATTTCGATTCGAACTTACATGTTTCTTTTTTTTTTATTTTCCGGTTCATAGCCTGGACTAATGGTTTATAGTTAGAGGACGGTTTAATGACCAATTCATCTCACAGTCCGAATTTTCGCCGGCTGCTAGATCTCGAGCTACAGCCTCTGCAAATTGTTTATTATTTGACTGGAGGTTAACCCTTTTCAAGTTGCGGTTACTTGAAAAGCATGCCATTCTTAAACACTTCCACCATGTGCCATCATTTTTTATCGTGTCCGTTTATCAGTCTGACTGATTGACCGAAAATGGACTGCAAGTTAACCCTCCCAAACCTGGTGGAAAATGTTTGGACCAAAAATGTTTTTTTTTTTCATTTTGTGGCTAAACCTTGAGGATTACAAGGTAACATGATGGCACCATGTTAAATAACTTTGTTGGAGGTCAAATAAAGATTTAAAATTATTGCCATCACTCCTTGCTTATTTCAACCCCCTAAAACCACCCCCGCCCCCCAAAACAAAAAAACCAGCCAGAATCTCAATAATAGACTAATTTATCATAAAATCAGTCATATCATCCACATTATTTATATTTGGGTGGGGGCGCTGTTTAGGGGATTTTGGGGGGTTGAAATAGGCAAGGAGTGATGGCAATAATTTTAAATCTTTATTCGACCTCCAATAAAGTTATTTAACATGCTGCCATCATGTTACCTTGTAATCCAAACATTTTTGGTCCAAATAATGGTCAATTACTCGGAAATGAACCAATAATCTTTGATGGCATAGGGTATCTGAACAATTGCCAACACCAATGAACATTATTTTTTAATTTATTTTCTTTGAATTTTCGCTAAAAAAATAGGTTTAAAGACATATATGAATTCAGCATATTAAAATTAAGCGCATCGTAAAAGGAAATAAACAAAAACTCGCATAGGCTTGATCGAAACTTCTGATCACTTTTAAGTGACAGAATAAAGGTTGTTTTTAAGTTGTTGAGATCCTCTGCACCATGTGGCTTGACCGCAGCAGAGGGATCTAGGAATATAAAAAAAATAATCTAAATTTCACTAGATTGACGTCATTTTTCTTTTTTGGGTAAGTAGTATATAACGGGGTATGCGACATTTTTTTATTGATCATTTTTATATGTTTTTTAGAATATAAATGGACGAAAACAACCGTCTATTCAATTTCTACTAAAAATCCTGTGAATAATGAAATTTTGAAAATTTTATATACAAATCATAATTTCAATTTGCTGAAAATTGTAAATATTTGTACATTTATACTTGACTATTGCATTTTGTATATAATTACAACCTAATATTTGATTCACTTTTAAAACAAATTTATTATTATTTTGAATAAATATCGCAAAATAATGAGCGCGACTTTTTATTCTAGCGGAATTCCGCGCGGGTTGCTAGTACTCTACATTCTTCTATAACAATTTAATATGGTCTATTTCAAAAAGGAAATTACAAGTTAGCCAACCCTCAAAAATTTAACATAAATAATCAGTAATGACCATAAGTGACCATAAATGAGTTCAAAATGCCCACAGGCTCGGTCACTGACTTTAGATGATAAATTACCTTACCTGGCTCCGGTCATTTATGGCTTAGCTTAGCTATCTCTAAATTTAACCATTACTATTGATTGCACTTTTATATGATTTTCAACAATTCAGGATATAATCAATTAACGAATTCAAACACGACAGAGCAGTGTTCGTTGCAGGCATGTATACGTACGTGACTTTTCTAGCCATGGGAAATGTTGGTTCGGTAAAAATAAATATTTTCGGCAAATCCTTGCACAGTGAGTAATAATCCTCCATAAACGTTTTTCTTACTTGCAGTTTGCTTCTCCAGGATTCCCATGCTTGGAAGAATTGTCTTTGGCAGGATTAGAAGATGATAAAACTACCACGTCGCGATCAGCGGACGACGATGCGATCGACAGAATTCTGAAATGCAGTACAAAGCTCCGATTGTTAGATTTGAGGGGTTGTATTCGTCTCACCGATTCCGGATTGGTTCGTGTGCCCGCATGGGATTTGGAACATCTGTTCCTGAGCGGTGAGATAATTTTTTTAAATTCCTAAATGATACGGTTGTTAACTTTCAAAGAAATATTAATTATAAATATAATGCAGTCAATTGGGTATAAAAATAGGCGAAACCCGTAATTCCTAGGGAAATGGATCGATTTTGATGGGACAAAATGCGTTCTCTTCAGAATGTCAACAAAAAAAAAATTGGCCACCAATAAAGTTGCGCAAATTGTTTATATTGCTTGTAAACAATAAATAAACAATTTAATTAGCTCATTTTTGAGATTACATACAAATTTCTAAAAAAATGCAATTTTTGACCTTTTTTGATCGGATAAAGACTATTTTTTGTTATAAATAATTCATTTATTATTAACAAAATAGATGAATGCGACCAAAACTCCGACTTAAGGGTCGTTTTTGAATTTTTGGTATTCTGAGTTCGATTTAATCGTCATTAACGTCGAATGTATACCCACAAATTTGCTAATTTGTTGTAAATAAATTATATTTATTATTAAATATACGAATTTGACCAAAATGTCGAGTTTATAGTTGTCGGATAATTTTGGCCTCTCTAGTACGATTTTATTGCTATTATACTCTTAAATGCATATATCAATTTTTAAATTGTTATAAACAATTATGTTTAATAATAAAAATCCGATTTTGACCAAAATATCTAGTTTATAGTTGTATTCGGATAATTTTGGTACGATTTCATTGCTATTATGGTCTTTAAATGCATACATAAATTTTTGAATTGTTAAAAAAAAAAATTATTCATTAACAAATAAAGAAAAAAGAAATGTGATATTTTGTACATTTTTATATAATATGCACACTCAGAACTTGATTTTTTTGACAAAATTGATGAGATCTTAATATATTTAAAAAAATCAAGCCACTAATTTTAAATAATTGTTTTTCCTTCCATGGCAACTCTCCCATACCTCCTTAAAAAAATTAATATGTTTAATTTAATATATATTTATTCATACTTTGCCATACTAAAACATCAAAATTTTTATTATTTTTTTCTAATCGCTTTTGAAAATTTCCACGAGAATAAAATTTCACTTTAATGGTAAAATAAACACGTGGAAGATAACAATCTGTTCGTTGACTTAATTTTATTAATATGAATTTTATAAAAAACAATTACTTACATTTGTGGTTTTGCTTCAAAGAATACAATTTCTGACCCCAATTTGTTGAAAAATTGGAATTGTCAAGAGTTCAACAAAACTCGAATTAAAACAATATAATTATATAATATATTCATTTAAATTTGAACACTATCATTTTGAAACAATAATCACTTACGTTTGGGTATATAACGCCAAAATAATATAAATAAACACAACGTCAAAAGTCTTGGACCCCCATTCATTCAGTCTTGGTAATGAAATGTTTTGTTCGAAAAACAAAAGATATCTATCAAAGTATATTGTTTGTTCAATTTATTTTACACAAACTGGGATACTAAGAAATGTATGAATTTGTTGAAAAAAATTATTGAATAAAAACAGTAACGAAACATGTCTTACACTGACTAATAGTCGGTATGACCTCCTCCAGGTTGGGATAACATGTTGACACGTCTGTGCGTTGAAATAATCCATCGGTTTATAGTGTCTTGTCGAATATTGTTCCATTCCGCTACCGCCGCGACGACTAACTCATCTGCAGTCTGAGGTGGGTTAATTCGATTGTGAATGGTTCTACTTATGTAATCCCACATGTTTTCAATCGAATTCATATCCGGCGAGTTGACTGGCCAATCCAATCTATTGATATGTCTTGCTTGAAGTGTATCCTGTACCCTTCTTGCGCGATGTGGTCGGGCGTTGTCGTCCATAAACATAAAATTTTCGCCTAATTCGTTACGTATGGGATAGATAATGGGCGTAATAACCTGTTCGACGTAAATTTGGCTGGTCATATTCTGTGGAATGTGAATTAATGGGTTGCGGCACTTGAACATTATTCCTCCCCAAAACATTACAGTACCCCCTTGATAAGGAGCAACTTCCCGGGGAAAATTAAGTCGCTGTTGACGACCTGGTTCTCTCCAGACTCTTTGCCGATTGTCATCACTCATCAGTCCAATTCTGGTTTCGTCTGTGAATAACACCCAGCTCCACTGCTGTAAAAGCCAACCCCTGTACTCTAGCGCCCATGGGAGACGGGCTTAACGATGTCTTGGAAGTAGAATCATTTGCATGATGCGAGTCTTCTTCGAACTGTGGGTGTCGATATAACATGACGAAACGTATGCTGAAAGTGGCTTGTGAGAGCTGAAGCTGTGCGGTGTCTGCGAGCATACTGCACCAAATAACGATCTTCCCTCTTGTTAGACACTCGAGGACGTCCACTACGTGGTCTGTTTTCCACTGTATCGAATTCTTGGTACCTGTGAACTATTCGCACAACAGATGATCTAGGAATGCCCAACATTTCCGAGATCTGATGATTAGAGTGCCCTCCATCGTGTAAAGCAGTAATTCTTACTCGATTAAACGCAGAAATTTCACGACCAGGCATGATAATCCGAAAAATCAAAAGAAGTTAATACACTAGTCACTTGGCTGAATATCCTTTAGTGCCACTGCTGTCAAAACATTGATAATAAAGTCAGGATTCATTATTGACATCTCTTTTTTGTCTTTTTTATACCTTAAATACATGTTACTTTTTACCACAGTAAGAAAAAGAATCGGGCTTAATCGAATCATTTGATATATAGGGGTCCAAGATTTTTGACGTTGTGTGTATATTACATACACAGATTTAATATTTTCACCAATCACTGATTAATTACAATTTATTAGATTGTCCATTAAAATTACTGATAAGACACGAAACAAGAATAATAATAAGAATATACTTTGAAATATCAATCAAGTAGATGTATATATACTATTCGTGATAAGTTTGAATGAAACCAATTATTTCTCAGTATATATGAATTATTTTACTTGCAGAATTAGTTCTGTGAAAAATTTGATCAGTATTTTTTTACACAAGGTGTCGAAATTATAAAACGTGGGTTTCTTTAACGAAACTATTTTAATAAAGAAATTGAAAAATAATTATTTATTTTCATACTGTACTTTTGACTGACACAGAATATGAATTTGAAGAAATTTATTTCATTAGGTTGTTATATAACCCGAACTCACACTTCTGGCTTGGAATTGATTGTTCAAAAGTGGAGTCATAGCTTGCTGGAAGTAGATCTGGCTTGGTCAACAGCTACGGAACCTTTGGATGCAGCAGTATCTGCTCTGGCAGAAAAAGGAACAGAATCAAGGCTAAGGTACAGTAAATTATTGTAAAAAGTTCCGATATTATTTTACTTATGAAAGACCATAAATGTTTTTCACAATTTTTGAATTTTGATCGTTCTATTTGTAAACTTCAACAATTTATAAATATTTAACCGTGCTTCGCTACGGTACTTATTTCTTTCAAAAGGTGTGGAAGGGGAATGGTAAGTTTTATCGAAATACCGGGATATCAAAAATTATCTTGGTCAAAGGGGGTTGTGGAATGTAAAATGAAATGTTAACCTTGAACCTTTAAAAAGGTCGCAATAGCCACAAACGGGGTCGAAAACTGTTTTAAATTGGTTAATTTTCGATAAATCGAATGACGTTCACGTGAGGAGCGCGTAGCTCTCGAGTTAGAAAAGTGCAAATCTTCGGAACATAGAACGTCTTTACGAGGACTTTTCCCATGCGGTTTTCGCTCCAAGTCGTTAGTTTATGAACCGGGCCAACTAAATAGCATAGTCTCGGGCCAAAATGTCGATTAAATAGGAAAATTTAATTAAAATAGAAACATGTACTCTCAGGCCTCAGCTACGCGCGTCTAACGTGCGACGTACCAAAGGGAATTTTCTAGCTACTAAAATATACCCAAAAGCGGTTAAAAGTTAGCGGCCTATAGCCGAAAACACTTTATTACAACTGGCGCCGGCCGCACGGGGCATAAAACGGCCCCGAATTAACAAGATCGAGGTAAAAAGTATAAACTCTAACTGACGCGTAGCGAGCTCCTCGAGGCATATGTCAAAATGATTACGTTTGTAGCTAATTACATAGGACGTCTGGCGTTCATGCAATTGTATTTTTATACAATTCGAACCTTCAAATTTCGATAGGCCACGTGAAAATCCCGGAGTCTAAAAGCGCTAGAGACTTCTGAGTGTTATAACATTCGTATAAAATTGCGAAATTTCTCACTTTTAGAAACTTCAAATTAATTAATTTGACACAAGTTTTGATAACGTAAAGTAAGACACACGTTTTAGATTCCACAACCACCCTTGACCAAGATAATTTTTGATATCCCGGTATCATGTAGGCAGTGCCTTACTCTGTGAAAGGTGAAAGGGGTAGAAAGTGAGTTTCTCTTGTTTTGAAGGTCGAGTGTGCAAAATTTCATCAAGATCGGTACTTAAAATAATGTTGTCAACAGTGGATGTCAAAAATACCACTTGAAACGCTGGTATCGGGCTGAAAAACAAAAACATTTTCACCGCTCTTGAGCGATTTGCAAATTTTTAAATTCATACTATTAGAGAGTGGTTTAGAGACACATTCAGATTTAGAAAGGTTCAACGGGTATTCCCGCCAAAATCCGTTAGACTGGTTACAATTCTTCCTTCATAGTATGTATAGTGATAGAACAGGAAATTAATGCAAGAACCTCTTATTTTTTTTGTAATGGGATGGATTTGAATGAAACCTTTTGCATTCGCATATGAAAAAAATGGCATTTTATTTCGTCTTGTATATAGCGATGCAGCATGTATGTGACTTCACCCCCATCCCTTGGAGATCCATCTGATAGGGTGCAGAATGAAGGGATATTCTTTAAATATAATTTCACGTGTTTTTATATAAGATTTCCTTATTTACATGGAAAAATCCGGCTCTTTTACGAAATAAGTAGGAATGTTCTGTTCACCCTCTCAAGGTAAAAAGGGGTTGAAAGTGAACATATGAATATGCTTTTATTACGTAAAATTGAATTGTAAACACTTTTTGTCTTGTCATATAATCAAAATAATTAATTACCTTAAAGTAACGGCTTCCACCATCGATTTTTTTATATTAATTACTTCAAAAATGGAAACAAATCAAAATACAATAGTTCATACTCATAATTAATAATTAAAATTGTAGCAAGTTTAGAATTTATTTATTACATAGTATTTATGAGAGGTTTCCCAGTTGTTACACCATTTGATTGGATTCTTAATAATTATTGATTAAAAAAGTGAAATTTCGTAATAAGAATTTGGTTTTTAACAATAATCTTGTTTTTATCACCTAATTGGTCCCCGATTGTAACTTTCAATATTTTCAGGATACTAAACCTCTGCGGGTCTTCAGTGAGTTTAGAACCAGTTAAGGCCGTATTGAACCACTGCTCCAAATTGCATTCCATAAATCTACAATCTTGCAGAGCTCTACCTAGAGGAATTAAAAGGCTTTACACCGGCAAAGCCGTTGAAGAACTCAAACAAAGCTTACAAGATAAACCAAAGACTGACAATAATGAGTGTGAAAGTGAACAATCACCTGCCCAAACCGCAGTGGTAGCACCACAAGATTGAAGTAATGAGTAAGGAGTAACAGAAAGCTGTGTTCAGATTTTTATACAATTGATAACTGAATTGTGATTGAATTTCTCGTAATGGATGGTATTGGGAAAGTTAACGTTTGATACTGAGTTGGGTACGTAGTTTCTTACTATTGTTAATAGTGAAACGAATCTCGCTAAAATAAAATTCACTATACAGAATGTTCCAGTTTATAATAGCAATATTTCAGTCATAAGTCCATCCGAGAGAATGGATATTTTCGAAAATTAAAATTTTGAATTCCTCGTTAAAATTAGAAAAAAAATATTCTTGCAAAATTATGATTTAAGGCACGAATTTTCGGACAAGTGAATATCTTTCAACATAGGGGGGGGGGGGTTCTTTCACCAATAAAACATAAAAATCTAGTATCCAGTCAGTTACGAACTTGTCAGCTAAAATGTGCCGGACAACCATTGGGCTGGAACCAAGCTTGTATTCACATTGATGGGTATTTTCTCCTAAATATTGACTCAGTTTCCAAAAACTTTAGGAACTTTCCGTGATAATTGATGATGTGATTAAAGGATGAACATTTATTTAAAAAATTTGTGAAAATTTCCAAATATGAATAGAATAGAAAACACGGTTTTGTAAATAATTTATTCGTGTTGGAAATTAGTTGTTCTGTAAAGGAATCGCTAAATATCAAGAATCGTAAAAGTTGAAAAATGCAAGTGTCAAAAATGAATTGTTACGAGTTTACATACCTCGAAATATTTTAACGGAATCGGTGTCATATTTCAAATCTCATTCGGTGGTCATAAGAAAACAAGTTTGTTATTTTCAATTGAAAACTGAACACAGCTTTATGGTTTTAAAAAATGGTCAAAATTCGAATTATATTTATTACATTTTAGGATATATTTATTTTTTATAAATTTTATATTGATATTGAATTTATTTGAAAGTTTTTAAAACGCAGAATCAATGAGGTTTCTTGAGATTGTTACATTTATGAGTTTGAAAAATGAAATGGCATAAATATTTTATTGTACCTGTCTTTAGAGAAAAATGGTTTAACACCAATTACAAACAGAATTTTATTAAATTTTTAAATATTGCAATTATTAGGGTAAGGAGGAAATCTTGTAAAGTTTTGAAATTACTATTTTCCTGAAAATAGTAATCATTTCTGTATATACTTATCTTTATTGTTTCGTCTTGATATTTATTTGACAAATTTATTAATTTTCAATTCATTTCAGACACACCAGGCATACGAACGTTGATAATTTCCGTTACCAACATTTACATTTGCTGTTTGTGGTCAACTTTTTTTTTGTATTGGAATATATCATAAGTTTCTGAGGGGACATAGCAAACATTTTACTTCAGTTTAAACATAACTCCATTCAACTAGTTTACAATATAAATCTGAAGTTGAAGAATGGAAAATTCTGTTCCAGTTGGTGTTCACTTAACAAACTTTGATAAGATTATTAAATGAAACTCAAAATACCGACGTTTACGCTGCTTTGTTGGTTATTTCTATCACATCATATTTGAAAAAAAAAACTGATTTGGAGGAATTGAACAGGATGTTCCGCCTAAGAACTGACATGCACAGAAATTCGCGTCGCGAAATAATTAGCTACTTTATGGTAATTTATCATATTGATGGAAATTCTCAGATTCAGCAAGTTGTTTATTGAATCTTTTCAACCATTAAAGGAAGGCTTTTGCATGTAATCATTGAATTGTTTTCCACCCGAACCCAAATGATATTTAGTTCAGTGAGCACATGGCACTATCAAATTCTGCTTCCGTCGCTGTCTATATGAAGCATATTTTTCAAAATTATGAAGTTTTTCGGTGCTTCATCAAGTTCATGTCAATATCGTTGAACTGTATTCTAAGTATTTTATAAAATTCCGCTGTTTATAGATACATTCCAGCAGTGTGGAAGATATAGCGCGCAGTCTTTGTGTATCCCCTACATGACCGATTCGCATACATGATGAGCCAGTAGATGAGAAGCGTTGCGCTATCACGTGGTTTCTGACGTCACGTACTACACAACTAGCGCTGCTTTGAGCGATAGTTGTCTTAGCAAGCACGTGACAATGGTCGATTTGCGGTGTCTCGAACTGGTCACAACCTTGGTGGAATAGGATCCTATAAGTGTTTTACCACTAATTTATTGTTAAAACTCTTAACTAGTTATCATTTGATATTGACAACTGTAAAAACTGCAGTTTCGATTTGTAACATTAAACAAATGGTAGAAACAGTGTTATTTCTTTCGGTTGTCACCAAAAAAATCAATAATTTGTTAAATTTTCAAATTTGGCAATTAACAAATAAGTTCCTTTTGCTTTGAAAACGATGATTCCAAAAATGTTTCAAATTATCGATACCAAATTCATACGTTTTCATATTCCATTCAATTGTTTTATTGATAGCTATTGTCAAATTTGAGGTTTAAATAATATTGTTGAACATATCTTTAATTATTTGGTTTTTAAAAATGATAGGAATGAAAAGTTTTTCAATTAGATTCCCAATAAAATATAAAAATATGTTATTCAAATCTGCCAACAAATAAAACAAATTGCGTAGAATTTTAAGGGTGGATCACCCTACAATCAGTAAGTAAATTTTATTCATCACTGAAGTCTTACATACCAAATATATACATGTAAAACTTAATGGATTAGTCAGGAGAAAATATTCAGAAATATACAGTCAAAAAAATACTCGTAAGATTTAAAAACTCTTGAATGGAGTAACGCTAGAGATACATAATATAGTTTATTTATCATCTTAAACAGTTTTGCAGTAATCATAAAGGAATAATCACAAAGTTTATAAAATACATTAGGATTATGAATTGAGGAATTCATCAATCCCATACTGTTAATCACATTCTTGTTTTGCTACTTGTGTCGACAAAGTTTTAGCTTTTATTTCATTAAATACTTAATGTCTACATCTTTCGGCGAATTTTGGCTAATCCCAAGCCTAAAGTAATGTTGGTGGATAGCTTCGCTATTACTCGTGAAATATGGATGCACTTCATAATTTTTTCTGAATTGTTTCGTTGACTCACCATCGATTACCCTTGTTGCTCACAAACCGTTTGCCAAATTTAGTTGAAGCGATACTGATTTTTTTGAAATTTGAAATCCTACAATTTCTCAGAGGTGCAACTTTGTAAAGAGCCGAATTGCCTCAAATCATCATAATTATATACCTACATGCGTCTGTTCTTATGTAGTATATCCTGTACACAGTTTTTAATGTTCCTTGTGTAGTTCGATCAAATTAAGCTAAAATGCGTTTAGTGGTAAGGTTTTTATGTTAGCTAGTTGTTTGAACAATGTACTGCAGAATTCAGGACTTTCAAAAATGTTTCCTAGATAGCATCGTTTTAAAAAGAGTTATAGAAGATATCAGGAATTAAATTCTTTATAGCAACAGATTATTAGATTTGAAAATTTTGGTGTATTTTCTAAGTTTCCAAAACTTAATAATTTTAAATTAATTGCAATTAACATAGAATATGTTTTTCTGTAAACACAGTCACGTACTTCGGGACATTAGAGATCGCCTAGCAGAAGAACTGCTGAAATCATTTTGCAATACGACCGCTACAATATATCCTGATACGCAACTTACCTCTCTCATGTCTAGCAGTGAACACTTCTCTACGCTCGTTCCGAGCTGGTATAAATGTATAATATGTCCCGGAGGAGGAGCCTATTAGTGGTCATGGCATTTCGTCCAATCAGACCCATTACGATCTCTGCGTAACGTTTCCATCAATTAGGGTCACTCATAAAACATATTCTATGTTAAAAGCAGTTACATGCCTTTCCGCTCAATTGGACTGAACTATATATTTCACCTGAATGTCTTATGCAATCGTTACGGTCTTGCTTGGATTTGTCTGAAGTTGATTGCTTTGTTTTATAATGTACTATTGTGAAAATCACACTGCCCAGTGAAGTTTAAAATGAAAACATCAAATTGCAAATAAAATGTTATATTTATTAGAGAAGGCAGTATGAGCTTAGTTTTTTTGTTGAAGATATATATTTAGGAAGCCTAGTGTGTGTACATGTGTAGATCTTATTCTGTTGTATATTATGTCGTCATACATCATATGTATCAATGTTTTCTAACAGTTACATTTCCTTTTTATATTTGTGCACTTTAATATATCCTGTACTAATATTATGTATATTATTTATATAAATATATGATAGGTTGAAGTAATAGAATCCTGTTTTTCCTTTTACTTCACAAAACGGTCCTTGCATGATTCAATATACTATTGAAAATTAAACAAACAATTATTAATAGATCTTTATTATAATTTCATAAAGTACAATAATTTGGTACTCTAAAAATAAAATAACAAGCATAGTACATACAAGAAGTTAACTAATGTTATTTCTAATGAAAGCAATAAATCATAATAAATACAGCCTGTTTAGATTAAAACTTTATTGTTTAGTTAAGACATTCCTTTAAGAAGATCACTTAAATAGGTTTCAGAATTTGTTACCTCATCCAACAAACCTGAAAATAAATAGAAATCTTTTAATCCTTAACACAGTACAATTTGAGAAGCAACTGAATATTATAACAGCTGGTGATACCAAATGCAGGTGGAGTCACCTCAGTTGGCATGGAACTGAGGTAACAGTTATTTTATTGTTGAAGTTACTATTAATATCAAAAACATTTTGTCCCATCTCTAGCAAAGTAGCGAAAGTGAAAATTTAGTGAAACTGCAAAAATGTTCTCACTTGTATGTACCTTCTATATGAGATCATTAAAAGAATTTTAGCTCCTGATTTTACATGATCATTCAAGCTTTCAGTTCTGGTTCATGAAAAATCCGAAATTTGCACTTTCTCTACTTTCCGTGATGTTTACATATACTAGATATTATTTTTCTAGATCAAATTGCCCACCTTTGATAACTTTATCATTATTGAAGAAAGGATTTTTTTTATATATATATATTGCAAGAGAGGAAAACCTTAGTAGGATAGAGTTATTTTTTAATGGTCTGATAAAAAAAAATTGAAAATGAAGAGGCAATGCATGTTTTTGGCAAAACAGACGAAAAAGAATTTCATAATAAGCGAGGCCTTGGAAATTGTAGTTATTGCATATTTTGAAGTCTATCGTGATAATTGGTTCAAGAATTGTTGGTCCGTTTTTTATGAGGTGAAAAGTACACGGAATTTATGGCTGAAATTTTGTATAATTTCTAAGGAAAACTGGATCTGTTAAGTAGACAGAATGTGCATTTTTAGCAAGATGGCACCTACTTACAACTACAGATTTACTTTATCAACTTCTGCGTATTAAATGAACGAAGGATAATAATAATCAATGAGTCAATTCAGCCTAACATCACTTATTTATAACCGCATTCACAAGAAAAGATACTGTTCGGGAAAATATGAACCTAAAGAAGACAGGACGATACTAAAGACAATTTGAACAGATTGGTAGTTTTGAGTCGGGCAGTAGTTAAGCTACTAGCTTAGCTAGATTTTTTTTCAACTTATTCAAGCTACTTTTTTATTCTGGATTCTTGTAATTGTAACTATAATCATTTTTTCCCAGTATTCATAAGTTACTTTTTAGAAGCTACCAAAGGCACTTTTTGGTAACAAAGTGACCTCCAGTAGCTTCAGTTATTTTTATTGAAAATAAACTACTTTTGCGAGTTGACTCCTTGTCAATTCTCCTCTCTCTCCCCACTATTTATCACCCAAATGCAAGAAGTATCTGGACTTTTATTTCAATTCATAGATTGCAGCCGTCTTGTACGACGTTCGGACAGTTTGGTTAGGATTCGTGATTAATTGCGAAAATGGCAGAAAATAAGACGAATTTCTTTTTACTGAAGTTCTTTTGGTGTAACCTGTGCCAATAGTTCGATACCCAACTAGTTCGACACTCAGCTGCGACTGCTTTGCAGAAGATTCTCAGGTACACATTCATCTAGTCCCATAGCAGAGATACCTTTAGTCTTTAGTACAGGATCAAAATCAAAAAGTCTCAGAAACTGTGTTGGATATTGTAAATTTTAACGAGCCTGCAGCAAATTCAGTAATATCTGCCTCAGCCTCAACAATTTAAAAGATTCCTATGATGGACTAAAAAATAAAATTAAGTTACGAGTTCCTAAAATATTAAGGAGATAAAAGACAAACCTTTCATAAAAAAGTATTTATCAGATATATAGCTTATAAATACTACTTCTTTATCGTCTTCAGCACCTGTGGAAAGATTATTTTCGTTTGCACGATTTATAAATAGCCCAAGGAAACGCGGATAGTCTTTTGAGAAACTAGTACTACTTCAACGAAACGGTTTAAGAGTAATATTGTACAATTTTACAATATTATTACCATTAAAATAATTTTTTTTATACTTATAATATATATAATGTATAATACTTTTATTTTTAAATAAAATGCGCATGTTTAGTTATTAAACTACTTTTGCATATAAATGTATACCTACTAGTTAATGTTTTTTTTAGAATATAAAAATGGACCCACACTTGCCCTAATCGTAATCTAACCTTTTACATTTTTTACATGAAAGGAACTTAAAAAATAGTTTATCCTAAATCAGAAAATCTACCAGATAGGTTGTAGCTTGTAGCTAGCTACTTTTTTACAGTAGCTCTCCTGGCTCTGCTTTTGAGCATCTTCTAATAAAAAAATTTGGATTGGACTTCATAACCTCATTAATTTACATCCTAGGAGAAACTCATTACAAGCTTTTTTGTTATAAAGTCTATTAAAAAAATGATATTTTACTTGGTTAATTCAAGACGTAATCAATGAGTGCGTCTTTAGCATTTGGCAATTCTTAATGAGTCTCAAATCCCCGAAAAAAGAATGTAGATGAAGATAGTTTTATGGTAGTATCAAAATTACTTTTGAAAATTATCTTAAACATCTCTTTTTGGGAAACAATGTGAAAAATCTACTAGTGCAAATTCGTCACTCACCTGCTACATCACAGAATTCAGCAAAAGAAATACATGGTAGTAGTTCTTCAGTATAGGCAGCCAATAACTTCTCAGAGGCCTTAATTAAAGCTTCATCGTTATGTCGAATGTAATCAGCCACGTTATTTGGCCATTGTTCATCAGTACCACTTACATTCTGTAACAATAATTCTAATTATATTTGTTTTTAATAAAATAGAAAACTAGGCATTACTAATAATTGTAGAAAGAGGTAAGTGACAAATCCATAATGCTGAACTTACTCTATTTAATCAGATTTAAAAAAAACGTCAAAAGGTTTTCAAAGCATTGTATAAGCAATATTAAATACCTTAAAAAAAAGTATTCAATTCAACTTGCTACAAACTGATACTCTGGATAACGAGCACATTATTACTTTTTAGGCACTTGCACAAAAAAGACTTACCTTTAGAAAATGTTCATAAATGCCGTCGATCAAGCCGAAGAAAACAAGATATGGTTTATAGATATTGTATTCCTTTTCGTTCTTGTCATTTATCACTTTGCTCGGACCGGTTGGCTGACAACTTCTCGCGTGTGCTAATACAATCAGCCTCCTCAAATGGGCCAATTTGTTTGTTTTCCATTGTTGATGTGAATGGAGCAGAATTGACATTGTAGCCCAGTACAATGGTCCTTCGGTCTCGTATGACGATTCTATCCATCTTTCGGTATTCGCAGATTCTAGATATGCCATAACACTACCTTCTTCTCTTTTACTTACACGTGTACTGAAAGACAAGAGGTGTTCGATTAGTTCGGTAAAAAGAAGAATTCGTAGTCGATAGCGCGTTTTTAAACTTAAAACTGTTTCAAAAAGTATTTTCATATTCATATGGACGATCACCATTGACAAAATTTGAAAGTTGCAGTAATATTACTGAATAGTGGATTCTTGTTAAATTTTATACTGAAATATTGACGGTACAATTTCGATATTCGTGGTTCTGTTCGTTTCGACGACGTGGGCATTTTTGATTGAAATTGGTACGATATGGACGCTTTATGCTATAATTAGTTTTTAAAATCCCCTTTTTAAATAATAAGTCTTCTGATGATGGTCGTGAGACCGAAACGTACGTAATATAAAGACGAAAATAAAACAAAGTGTTAATGTGACCTATTTCCCGAGAATTTTTATATGTGAAAGTTGTTCAAAATGTATTTTCATTCAAAACGAACGTTATTAGAAAAGTCCGATTTCCCACGGAAAATCGTGGTGGGAAATCGTGTTTAGGCATATTTTTCGCAATTAGTCGATAATTTGGCGGACAGTACGCCTTGAAGAAGAAATGTAATACCTCGTTGATGTGTCCAGAGACATAAATAACTGAGTATAAAAAATGAAAATTGTGGAAAATTCTTTGAAAATCATACATTTTTACTTCGATAACACCTTCAAACGTATCATTTCCTAAGTTTTTCTAGGTGTAGATTAGAAATTTGACAAAGTTATCTCAAAATAAGTATGCATTGGGTATATTTATCGAGAGTATACTATATATTATAGTTCTTTCGCCTACATTAAATATAAATCATACCAACGTACGTAACTGTGAGTCTCTTAGTATATGAACAGGTGAGTATCCAGAGTGTGGGGGTTTAATCATGACAACGTAATGCCATTCACGCGTAAGATGTTGGAGAAGAAATACTCAAAACAATAACGGTTTAGATTTTAGATATTATAACATTAATTATAGTTAATATGTTAATATATTAACATTATAGTTATAATGAATATTAATAAATCAATAATAATAAATATATTAATAATGTAATAATGATAATATATTAATGTAATAGAAATTGAAAAATTTATCATCTATAATAAACGTTCTGAATTCAAAAGAAAAAAAGATAAAATTAAATAAGAAAAATATAAAATTTACAATCATTTAAAAAAAACTGACACCTACGAAAACCTAGAAAATGACACGTTTGACACTGATATAAAAGTGAAAATTCTACAATTTTCCAAGTATTTTCCACAATTTTCATACTCAGTTATATCCCTGGACACATCAACGAGGTATTACATTTCTTCTTTAAGACGTACTGTCTGCCAAATTATCGACTAATTGTTAAAAATATATTTTCCGTGGGAAATCTGACTTTTCTAATAAGGTTCGTTTTGAAGGAAATTACATTTTGAATAACTTTAATTTAAAATATTTTTCAAGAAAAAGCTTAATTTTTTTCAACGCATTTTACTCGGAAACCGCGCGGAAAATCAAAAAATGTTGTGAATGATTTTTTGTGGGAATTTTTATTTCCTACAACTTTTTTCAATACATTGCTTGGTTTTTGAGATATTGGTAATAAATCATATATATACATACATATATATCTATACAACGCACCCCCGCGCCAGCCTTCGCGTCAGTGACATCAAATGTCAAAACTCACACTTTTCTATCAAAAAATTCCGCCGTACAGAGAAGTCTGTAAAATGAGTTCTTTTCGTCTAATTTGCCTGGAGTAATAGCTAATATTAAGTTATGTATTTAATCTAGGAATGTATTATGGTGTCGGAGCAAGTGAAATGTAACGAAAAATTTAAGGCGATTTTGTTTTCATCATAATAAGTCTTCTAATTTTTTAATTAATTTTTGTTATTTGTTTGAAATAGAAAACCATTTCAATATCCTTGGGTGCGATCTCACAGGGGTTGAATTTATACCTTTAAGTAATTCTTTTCATTTTACTGTGTCATTTGAAATTATTATTTGTGTGAATTTAATAACAGCATATATATTTCCTTCTATTTTGAATTTATCAAGAAGAATATTTTATTTGTATAAATGTCATTCTTATTCATTTTTAACTTAAAACATTATCCGATAAAAATAATAATACTCACGTATTAATAACATATAAAGCAACATGTATAAGATAAGGAACCATGTACATATTACTCTGTGGTCCGCCTCCTCCCGTATCTTCGTGGAAAGATTTCTCATGAGCGAACCTCAACAGCAACAATTTCAAATCGTGAATGGTTGACACGTGGCCTATATCTCTATGACTGGTACTCTCTTGCAGGTAGGTATTGTGTCTAGCGAGACAACTGGCAAACGCCGATTCCGGCACTTGGGGACCCCAAAGCGGCAGCAGTCCGTTACATTTGGTGTTGGCGTTTTGTAAAGCTGCCGATTCCCATTCGTCTCTGGCTCTCGCCAATCTGACTGCACTCATGTGACAGTCGATATGTACAATATTGAAATGGGTGACGGTAGAATAGCCCAAGGTTTTCCTAGGTTTACCTTCGAAATCGTCCAGGTTACATCTTTTGGTGAATGTATAAATTCCCAGTACTTTGGTCGGCTGATATTTATACCCTTCGCGACATATACAACATACCAGTCCCGATTCTTCTCCTAATTCGATATCTATTTGTTGCAGAATGGCACTTTTGGCAGTTACCTAGAACAATAAATTGATATGATGCTATCACTAAATGGAACAACATACTACATAAAAAACTGTAAAAGATTTCACACTGTGGATACAATAGAAAGCTTCAAATAGAAAATAATCATCCTTATCCACTAAAGTACTGATAACCTTTCGGCTACCAAGTAGCTGTCATTAGAGTAAACTAAATTATACCGGGATATCAAAAATTATCTTGGACATCTGTGGTTGTGGAATCTAAAACGTGTCTTACTTTACGTTATCAAAACTTGTGTCAAATTAATTAATTTGAAAGTTTCTAAAAGTGAGATATTTCGCAATTTTATACGAATGTTATAACACTCAGAAGTCTTTAGACTCAGGGATTTTCACGTGGCCTATCGAAATTAGAAGGTTCGAATTGTATAAAATTGCATGAACGCCAGACGTCCTATGTAATTAGCAACGAACGTAATCATTTTGACATATGCCTCGAGGAGCTCGCTACGTGTCAGTTAAAGTTTATACTTTTTACCTCGATCTTGTTAATTCGGGGCCGTTTTATGCCCCGTGCGGCCGGCGCCAGTTGTAATAAAGTGTTTTCGGCTATAGGCCTCTAGCTTTTAACCGCTTTTGGGTATATTTTAGTAGCTAGAAAATTTCCTTTGGTACGTCGCACGTTAGACGCGCGTAGCTGAGACCTGAGAGTACCTGTTTCTATTTTAATTAAATTTTCCAATTTATTCGACATTTTCGGGCCCGAGACTATGCTATAAAGTTGGCCCCGTTCATAAACTAACGACATGGAGCGAAAACCGCATGCGAAAAGTCCTCGTAAAGACGTTCTATGTTCCGAAGATTTGCACTTTTCTAAGTCGCGAGCTACGTGCTCCTCACGTCATTCAATTTGTTGAAAATTAACCAATTTAAAACAGTTTTCGACCCCGTTTGTGGCTATTGCGACCTTGTAAAAGGTTCAAAGTTAACGCCCTTGACAAAGATAATTTTTGATTTGTAGTTCATTATTGTTTCACAACTGAAATAAATAGGTATGAAATTTGTAGGTTATTGATGATGTCAGTGTGACAGTGACGTAAACGTAAAGTAAGACACACGTTTTAGATTCCACAACCACCCTTGACCAAGATAATTTTTGATATCTAATTGTGCCTGTTTAAATACTATTTGGGGATAATAATTTTAACAAGGGCTGGAGATAAATCAGAATTTAATAAATTGCTTTTTCATTCAGATTCATTTATACATTTACATATTTGTAGGTATTGTGTTTTAAAAGTGATAAACTTTCTTGAGAAATGGTGTGACCTATATTCAAAATATGTCCGGCTAACGCTAATTGTTGACCATTATTTTTTCCAGTACTTTGTAATACGTTTGAAGCTACGGTGGTAGCGAAACTATAGTCACATTCTCAATAAACTTGTGAAAATCGAAGTTGTAATAGTTGTTTTATTTAAGGTCCATTATATTTCTTCATTAAATTTTCTTCATACCGAGTTAAAATGTTGCATTTGTAAATTCTGGAGTCATTGAAATCGGAAACTTCATCAAAGGTGTTGTTTAAAAGGTATTTTAGCTTGTTCTTACATCTATAAACTAGGTGTATTACAAATTTATAAAACAAATTATGGAATTTATTAATTAGTAATGATTCTTGACCCAGGTATGAATTACATAAATTCTTCAGAAATTGGTCACACTAACACATATGCTTATTATTTTCGTCTTTACGTATGTTTCGGTATCACGACCATCATCAGAAGACGTATTATGTTTAAAACGAGATTTCGTACAACTAATTGTATCAGCACAAAGCGTCCTTATCGACACAATTTCAATTAAAAATGCCCAGGTCGCCAAAACGAACAGAAACACGAATAATCGAAACTGTAACACATTCAAGTTTTAAGTATATGTATTAAGACTCCACTGCTTAGAAAGTTTCTTACAATATACGAACAAAGTCAATATACGACTGAAACCAAAAAATATAACGCTCAAGTATCTACTTTCGAACCAGATGTTAAAGATAAAGATTTATGAGTTAATAGAAAAAGGTTGTCAGACCATTGGAAATACTACTATTTGAGCATTCTAACCTAAAATATACTTTAAACATTATAAAGACACACGTAGGAATTTGCAAAGGTTTTAATTCATTAAATTAGTATAAATCTTACTTAATGACTGAGTATCAGTTCTATGATTTACAGACTTGAAGTCACGATTTATGTGAATAAACTCCAGAATAATCTTTTATAATAATTGTTTTCCTCAGTTAAAATATCAACATTTTTGTAATCGAATTGATGGTTATAATCAAAACTTTAAGCAAGGGCAGTGGAGTTTTTGTTTCTTGTATTATACTTATGGCCATACATCCTTCTTTGTAAATATTGTTTAGAGATTCCTGTATAATTCCCATCACAATCTAAACAATTTAATTTGTATACTGCGTAGGTTTGTTTATCTTTAGGTATTGAAGGTTTAAGATTTGAAAAATATTTTCCAACACAGTAGATTTATGCGCAACATTTATATCATACTTTTTAAACATTTCTTAATTTTCTCTGAGATCTTGGGAATGTATGATAATGTTATAAAATTATCTGTATTACCGTTTTTGTTATTTATATATGACGTTCCATTATAGATTTTGTTTATTCTTTCTTTAATGATGGAATTGAAAAACGTTTTTGGGTAGCCATTCATTTCCAGTGTATCACGAACGATTTTTAAATTTTTGGGACAGTCCTCTGGGTGGGTCAATTTAACCGCGCGATCTATAAAGCTAACTTTTGTTATCTTATTGGTGCAACGGAATTGAAGTGAAGATAACTTTGAGACCAAACTTCTTTACTAAACCACAAAGTTTTTATTTTTCCATCTACATCATGCCTAATGTTCATATCTAGGAAATTTATGTTTTTATCCACTTCAAATTCACAAGTATATTGAAGTTTACAGTGGAAATTGTTGAATTTATTAATCACATACTGAATTTCAACATTGGGAACACACATTAGGCAATCATACGTCTTCTGATGATGGTCGTAAGACCGAAACGTACGTAAAGACGAAAATAATAAGCATATGTGTTAGTGTAACCTATTTCCTGAGAACTTATTAATTATTTATTAAGGATGTGACATAGAAGCTTTTGAACTTTTATGAACTGTTTGAAGGTAATAAATAGCTCTAATTTGATTGCGTTCCAATTTCCTTTTTTGTTTACATCAATAAATTGATTTCAGCTTATAATAATTTGAAAATCTTACCTGTCCTTTGTCGTTCGTTCTCATCCCCAATTGTCCAAGTTGTTTTTCCCTCATAGCCATGGCTAAACGCTTCTTCTCCGATCTAGTAAACTCCCTAACTTGTTCAATTTGTTTAGCTACTACAGGATTAGTGCACAGAGCTTCTAAAAGATTTTCGGCGAGTGACCCCACGTGTTCGTCCGACGAAACTTGTTCTAATCTGTGAATAATTGGGATCGTTTCTGCTGAAGCAACGGCCAACTAGTAAAAGAAAATTTCATTGGTATTCGTTAGAAATTTGTTTATTCATTGTATTGAAGATTTCTCCAATTTTAGATGAATAAATAATATAATATGTTAATCGTTATAAAGTAAACTATGGTGTTCATTTGATATGCTGTTTTAAGAATAAATAAACGAGATTACATTTTGATGTATAAACTTAACATGTTTCCATTGCACAGGAACATCATCAGAAGTATTTCTAACACCAAACAAATATTATAGGCAAATGCTATTTATACTAAATATAACCTGACCGGAAATAGGCTTCAAAACAATTTGAAGATAGGTGGTACCAGTAGGTAAAGCTATTAACGGTAGTCATGCCAGGCATCTGTAAATGTTTTTGAGTTCCCAGTAATTCTAATAATGTTAATTTGAAATATTGAATATTCAATTGCCAGTACCTCTTAAAGGCATTAATTTCAACAATTGTTGCGTTGACATGCGCGTCTATTAATAGTGCAGTCAAATGGGTATTGGACCCGTAAATCCTTCAGAATGTCATCAGAAAAAAGTTGGCCACAAATAAAGTTGCGCAAATTGTTTATAAGCAATAAATATACAATTTAATTCGTTCATTTTTGAGATGACATAAAAATTTCTAAAAAATGCAAAATTTGACCAACTCAGACTTTAGGGTCATTTTCGAATAATTTTGGTTCGATTTTATCGTCAATATCGTCGAATGTATATCCACAAATTTGCTAATTTGTTTTAAACAAATTATATTTATTATTAAATATATGAATTTGACTAAAACGTCCAATTTATAGTTGTTGTCGGATAATTTTGACCTTCTGAGTACGATTTTATTGCTATTTATGGTCTTTAAATGCATAAATAAATTTTTGAATTGTTTTAAGCAATCACGTTTTGTCAAAATAATCAAGTTCTGACTATGCATATTATATAAAAATTAATAAAAACGTCACATTTTTTTTTCTTCATTTGTTAATAAATAATTTGTTTATAACAATTCAAAAATTTATGTATGCATTAAAAGACCATAATAGCAATGAAATCGTACTCAGGAGGCCAAAATTATCCGACAACGACTATAAAACTTGACATTTTGGTCAAATTCGTATATTTAATAGTAAATATAATTTGTGGGTATACATTCGACGATATTGACGATAAAATCGAAATCAGAATATCAAAATTATCCGGAAACGACTCTAAAGTCGCAGTTTTGGTCGAATTCCTCTACTTTGTTAATAAATAAATTATTTATAACAAAAAATAGTCTTTATTCGACCAAAAACGGAAAAATTTTGCATTTTTTAGAAAATTTTATGTAATCTTAAAAATCAACTAATTAAATTGTTTATTTATTGTTTATAAGGAATGTACAATTTGCGCAACTTTATTTGTGGTCTGATGACATTCTGAAGACACTTTGTCCAATTAAAATCGATCCATTTCCCAAGAATTTACGGGTTTGGCCTATTTTTATAACCATTTGACTGCATTATAAACATAAATCCAGGGAAAATAACATAATTTGTACTAAAGCGGATAAAAGAACAGCGTGATTGCAAATTAACAAATTAAATTACGAAAATAAAATCGATAATTATTTAAAAACCGATAAATTTACAGCAGGCATAAAGAACGTTGTCGAAACATGTCAAGTTTACATTTAAAAACCTTTCCTTAATGTTATTATGAACTTACATAAAGTCGAAGCCAACATTACAGACAAAATTATTCTAGAAATTGTTTCAGAGGAGAAAATCAGAAATTCAATTCAGATTAAGCTAACTCAAACATTATAAATTCAAGTACAATTAAATCCAAAGTCCTAGTTTTATGTTATTCAATTTCTTTTCTGTGAAATATTGAAAAATATAGATGAAAGTTAATACACCTAGAATTGGTAATTTGATAAGATGAAATATTTTGTAAAAGTAGGAAACGTCTAAAGCTAGGTATATTAGTACTTATGGGTTAGCCTGTATATGAAGTAAATATCTTACCTGGGTATTTTCATGACTATGTGCCATTCCAGTGAGGAACCTGAGGATATATTTGAGAGCTGGTTTGGAAATAAACTCTTTCAATTCATCGCTATCAGTTCGTAGAAGGGTTGGTTTAACACAAGGAGCATGCATAGCAATATATTCAAGAGCATCTTTGACAACCCCCAATAGTATAATATAATCCTTCAACGTATTTCCAATAGCATTCTTATCGATGCCATTCGTTAGTACACAGAACATTTCCAATTTTTGTTGATCTTCATTGTTATGATCAATATCGTACATGTTGAAATCTAATACAGACTCGAAATGATCCAATAAAGTTTCCATTTTTTCTTTATTGCCATAAACTAACGCTGCCAGCACACGTGTTAAGTGCACCAGCACCGACTGATTATTTCTAACGCTAGGATGGGTCGTGCACGAGATGAGGGACTTTACATATTCTGGGCCACCAAATGTTTGAGATAATGTTTCAAATGTATCGTAAGATTCACTGGTAGCCTTCGAAAGGATGGTTTCCATTATCTGTAAATAATTTGAAGCAATGAATCTATCATTTTTTCCTCCGTTATTTTAAGAATGTTATATCCTTTGATGATTTTCGTAAAGCTATTTGAGTGATTGAAAAGAATATAAGTATACTTAAATAAAATAAGTATTAAAAGTTGGATTTTCACTAACTTAATAGTTAAATCGCTAATTGTAGCTCATTAAAAATTATAAAGATAAATCATCTCATGAAGATAAATGTGGGGGTTTACAGGCTGACATGTGGGTCTTGCCCTCTCAGATATACATTGGTCAGACAGGAAGGATCTTCAAAAAAAAGGATCAAAGAACATAGACGTAGTATCATTAATAATAAATTAGAATCAACCTTTATTTAAATATGGTTTATTCCCTGCATTATTTTAAGAATGTTGATATCCTTTGATGATTTTCGGAAAGCTATTTCAGTGATTGAAAAGTATATAAGTACACTTAAATAAAATAAGTATTAAAAGTTGAATTTTCACTAATTTAGTAATTAAATGTAACTATAATTTCGCTAACTGTAGCTTATCAAAAATAATAAAGATAAATCATCTGATGATTGTAAATGTGGGGCTTACAAAGTGAAATATGGGTCTTGCCCTATAATATACTTTGGTCAGACAGGAAGGACCTTTAAAAAACGGATCAAAGAACATAGGCGTAGTTTCATTAATAATAAATCTAATACATCCTTTACAGAACATTTAATTATGGAAAACTGTAACTTTGATGATAATTTTAAGATTTTACACATTTAGAATAAAAGTAATAAATTGAATTTGTTGGAATATAAGTCTGATGAACACTAATCACTTGTCCATCTATAGATTATCATTTAAGTTATATATTAGGTTAGTTCTTTTGTAGCGAGTTAGTATTCTGTAATATTTGTTTGAAGAACAGCAAAACAAGTTAAATTTATTTATTAAATTAATAGCAGTAATTTTATTTAAAAAAAAATACATATGTTTATTTAGCACTAATTTCTTTAGTTTTTGTATGTAGGTTTAGGCATTAGATATTCTATATATAAGTAAAGTAATTATAAGTATGTATCAGATGGTAAGCATTGCGGTTTTCCACAATATGAATGGAGTAATGAAACATTCATCAAAATCCATTGTAAAAAATTCTCAATTTCGCATATATTGGATTATACGCGATTTTTGCTATACAGATTGTCAATTGCCAAACCAAATTCAACAATCCACAGCTTCTGGTAATTTTTGTGAAAAAATTCTAAATATCTTTAGTTCCGGAAGGAACATTCAACAGTTCTAGCCAGAATATTCCAAGAGGTTAACGATGCAGAACTCGCGAAGATATTTTTTTCAAATTTAGTAAAGTGAAAATGCTTAAATTTAAAATACCTATTGTTCAAAACCAGTCCAGTATATTTATGGGAAATTGTGTCATTCAAGCGAAAGCCTTTACAATTCGCAGACCGCTAACTAGTTGCAGTGGGGAAGTAAGCCGGTGAAATCAATGTGGACATTTCGATCATGTTATTAGGTTATTCAATTGTAAAACCAAAGCAAAAGAATGAATACATTATTGCATAGTGCATATGCGAATTATTAATTAAAAATAGCAAGATGATGTAGATGTATGCAAATACTTTGAAATTCTATAAGTTACCAAAAAACCATTGTCAATACTCACATCCAACAACTGCTCAGTGATGGCAGCTTGACTAGAATCTGGATCACTATCAAGGCACATTTGTAGAGTGCGTAAAAACACTTCCATAGCGCCCAATTCAGGTTCTATCAGCACCTCCTGACAACGGGTCACTTTAACACTTAACCTGAACAGTTTTAATAACACTTGAACGAGGGGTCGAGCTCTATAGACATTTTGAATCGCACCCAGTCTTTTCACCATCACTTTGACACCATCACATTTTGCTAACACGTTGGCCATCTTGTACACTTCTTCGTTATTTACAGTACATTCTGTTTTGTTATCCAACGTTTCTATGAATTCTTCAGTTGCATCACCTAGTAAACCCCTCATCCTGTAAACCACACGCATTGCATCGTGATCACCGCCTTCGGCCAACCATACCTGATATTAAAATAATTATATTAGTTTTAAAGTAGTAAGTAATAAACAGTTTTCTTGATGTGATAGAACTTCTGATCAAGACAGCTTTGGAAGTAGTTGTGTCAAATTTATAAGGTTATTTTTATTCTGTTATTTCAATTATGCGAACAAAAATTAAAGACAGAGTAACGAATGCAAATTATTATGATTTATGATTTCGACGTCCATTTTAAATTACAAAAATTATAAAAGTAATAGCCAAAAAATACTAGTTTCTGTACCGGTTCACAAAGAGATCACAATATATTCAGGGACGGAGTCGGCACTGGTTCACAGAGGACACCTGTCCCTTTTTATTTGGTAAAGAAAACTATATCCCAACCTAACACTTGAAGATAACTTTCTAGATAACTGTTTCAAGTAAAAATATTTGTCGTGTACACAAAAAAAAGTATATACGCGGGCCTGAGGGCGGTCCTTGTTAGTATAAGACCTTGTACACGTGTGAGCATGCGTGTGACTAGTAACTATGCAGCTGCCGTCGGACGGATAGAATGGAATTTTCAAACAATTATTTTTTTGGCATTACTTTGGGTTTTTTTAATTTAAAATGGACATCGACAACATAAACGTAAATCAACACGAAAATGATATTTTTGAACATTTTAAACATCAACTTCATAATCAGCGACCAAAGAAACCCCTATAAGTGACCTATCACAGGATAATTTTAATGACGTGGAAAGATTTTCATTCCAGGTTTTCCACCAGTTGACCGCAAATTTTTCTGGTTTTTTGCTATTTGGAATCGAAATACGTGACTGTCAACCTCTATTACGTAGAAAACGTGAGAATGAGAAAATTTTCGTGAAAATTATCAAATTTCCCCGATTTTCCGTCCATTGAATGTATTTTCCGGGAAAATAACAACGGATTTGTGATCAGCGAGTCAAAAAACCTTCTACAACCAATTTTGGAGACTTAATTTTTTGGTAAAAATTATCAAGAGGGGTCGAGAATGGGGTTAATTTTGAGTAGTGGTGAATTGGTGGCGATTGGTATATCACTCAGTAGTCACAAATGACCTCCACGATCTATGGAACATCATGCAATTTTTTTTAGCGATACGACCGTCTACAGAAATTTTCAATAGTTTCCCAGCTTATTGACTATAATATTCTGGATAATAACATGCAGTTGTCAGACTTTGATCTTATTGATCAATTAGAATAATTAGTGCAATGGAAGTAGCCTTTAGTGAGACTGCAGAACGTGTTAATAACATCTCAGGAGACCTCTTTAAAGTACGCAAAAATATGCCCCTCACTATTGAAGATCTCAGTAAATTGATAAATGAAGGAAATCAGGATATCAAAAACGAGATCTATGCATTGAAGAATGGCCTCTCAATAGAAATTGACAGTTTGAACTTAAAACTGACAAACTGGAATGGGAAAATTTGGATTTAAATATATAATCTGGTGGTTTATGATTTACACGAAAACAATGATGCTGGTAAAGATATTTCAGAGTATTTTCAGAGAAATTTAAAAATCGACTTTTCAGAACTTGATTTTCGCAGCATTTACCGAATTGGTCAACCAGGAAACAATAAAATTCGCCCAGTTGTCCTTGAGGTTGTCAATTTTGAACTCAAATTAGAGATTCTTGCATTAGCAAAAAATAATTGCCAAGATTAATAATAAGTATATCACAGGATTTCTAGGCCGAAAATTATCGAGTTGGAAAATCTTTGATCAAGCATCTCAAGAATGCCAAATTGATTTCAAATTGAAGGTTCTCACCTCCAAGAGTTATAGCAAATCGATATCAATAACCAATTAGAGCCATGACATTCAGAAAGGAATTTTCAAGTATCACAAAATATTTTAGCAGAACCTTCATCATTATTATGATGAAAATCATGAGAAACAAAATAATAATGACATGACATAATGATACTCTCATCACATTCCAAGTGATTTTATCATCTCAAAACAACCAACCATTTGATTTTCACCAATTTGTAAAATAAATGAAACTAATTTGTGCAAACACCTTAACGCATATCATTTATTTATTAAATTAGTGAAAAGCAAACTTGTAGTACTATAAATAAAAAATATTCACCCTAATCCACTAAAAATACTCTCAAAGTACCTAGGATTTTTTGCCTACCAAGTAGTCATCATCAGAGTAAACTAAATTATAAATCAAAATGTGTTTGTTTAAATACTATTTGATTTTATCAAGATATTATTCTTTTTTAATCTTGATTTTCCTCCATTTCACTAACATTGAAATATTTTTGCTGAACATTTATTACTTATTATATGCATTTTTTAACCTTTGTGTGGAACGTCCTATATATTTTCATTATGCACTGTTAGCTTTTATCCCGAAAATTACACTTTTATTAAGAGTTCTACGAAAATTAAATATTTTAGCAAGCATTTAATACTGCTACAGCTACTATTTTTTTTATTAAACCAGTATATCGGGCGTAGAGATTAATTACCAAGAATTTGATTTATAGTGACTTTTTCGAGGATAATTGAAATGACTTACCTTTTTGTATACATCTTTAACGGCTAAATCTAGACTCATAATTTTATTATTCACTAACAATTCCATGCCATTGTCATCTTCCAACAAAGCAACAAGTTCACAATCTTGACAAATCTTGTTTTTAACGTCCCTCAACAGGGGTCCAAGACCACCTTCTAGACTAGAATACGGGTTTCCCAACATACGTCCTTGCAAGAAATCCTCTTGTTGCGGATCTTTCTCTAGGGTCAAGAAAAATTCCGCAACATCGTTTTCTTCGGGATAGATTATAGAGCACAGTCTCTCAAAAATGAACACAGGCGTTAGGATATCCTGTAATCCACACTTCTCAACAGTTTTTATGCAAACTGCCATGAAAGCTTTTGTTTCTTTTTGAGTACCTAAAATAAAATGTGTACATCTTGAATATGTTGAAAAGTGATAAAATTGTAGATTTGTGATATGGAATATGGTGGAAAATTATACATCACATTGAGCGCCATCAAGTTAACTACTCACCTGTTGTCATTTCCTCTAAAAGCTCCAACAATTTCTCCTGTGTGTCATCTATGAGTCTGGTGCGTTGTACAACCAAGCGCCTGAGCGACAGATATCCATTGAGGACATCCCCAACCAACTTTCTTTTATAAATTCTTCGAATGGCCGCGTCTTCCAGGAAAGAAGCCAACAACTCCGTTAGCTGGTTCAAGACGTAACCTTGCGCCAGATCAGAAGTTAGCGTGGTTTGTTCCAGGCGATGTAATTTTTCTATCTCTGTAGTGACCAAACTGGCGAGTACCGAAAGAACATTGCGATTGGTTAAGAATTGCTTCCAGGGTGGTTCTTGAATCAAAGTTTGGTATAGCGCTAGGAACTCGGCAGAACTTTCACCGGCGTAAGTTAATTCGGTCAAGCAACAAGTCATCAACTCCAATATCTGAAAATGTGAGGAAATTTCTTCTTAGGATATTTTCGGAACCCACATTTCGAAAAAGGAAAAAATATACCAATTGAGAACACATAACCAATATTAAAAAATATAATTCATAGTTAACTTCAATAGATATAGGTTCAGAAGTTTTCTTTCAAATAGAAAACAATGTGTTCAAATAGGTAGAAGTGATTTTCTCACAATGAAATGTAGAGTGCCACAAGGTAGTCTCCCGGGGCCTATTCTTTTCATTGTTTATATAAATTACCTATTTTCACTAATTAAGGGTGTAAAGTTCACTGCATATGCTGAAGATACAGTAATCTACATTACGGGAAAATCTTGGGAACTAGTAAGAGCTAAGGCTAAAAAAATTCTTCAGACTATAACATCTTGGATGGATTATAATTTATTGAAACTAAATATCAAAAAAACTAAATTTCTTTGTTTCTCCAGTTACGAAAACTCACAACCTCTTTTTGAAAGACTTCATGTAATTATATATAAATTGTAGCTGCAATTTATCAATCACAAAAGAATTTTCAATTAAATACCGGGATATCAAAAATTATCTTGGTCAAGGGTGGTTGTGGAATCTAAAACGTGTGTCTTACTTTACGTTTGAAATAATTATGTCACTGTCACACTGACATCATCAATAACCTACAAATTTCATACCTATTTATTTCAGTTGTAAAACAATAATGAACTACAAATTATGAAATAATTATGTGAACTTTGAACCTTTTCAGAGGTCGTGATAGCCACAATCCGGGTCAAAAACTGACTGAAATATTTAATTTTCCGTAAATCGAATGACGTTCACGTGAGAAGCCCGTAGCACGCGAGTTAGAAAAGTGCAAACTGGTTGTACCTAATACGGCTTTACGACGACTTTTTGCGTGCCGTCTTCGCTCCATGCAGTTAGATTTAGTATTGGACCGTGCCCGACGGCCCTTCTTTTTTTCGATAAATGTCCATTAAGTAGGAAAATGTAATTAATACAGTTTGAGCTATTCTCAGATCTCAGCTACGCGCGTCTAACGTGCGACGTACCAAAGGGAATTTTCTCGCGACTAAAATATACACGAAGGGGGTAAAAGCTAGCAGCCCATAACCGAAAACACTTTATTACAACTGGCGCCGGTCGCACGGGGCAAGAAACGGCCCCAAATTAACAAGACCGAGGTAAAATGTATAAACTCTAACTTACGAGCAGCGAGCTCCTCGAGGCATATGTCAAAATGATTTCGTTCGTAGCTAATTACATAGGACGTCTGGCGTTCATGCAATTATGTTTTTAGATAATTCGAACCTTCTAATTTCGATATGCCACGTGAAAATCCCGGAGTCCAAAGCGCTAAAGAGTTCTGAGTGTTACAATATTCGTATAAAATTGCACTTTTAGAAACTTCAAATTAATTATGACATAATTATTTCAAACGTAAAGTAAGACACACGTTTTAGATTCCACAACCACCCTTGACCAAGATAATTTTTGATATCCCGGGGTACTTAGGAATAACTATCGATTGTCATTTAAAATGGAGTAAACACATACATAATTTAAATAACAAATTGAGGAATATTATGTATATGTTAAAAGGTGTATTGACCAAACAACTATTTAAAAATGCGTACTATGCACTAGTACAACCTGTAATTATATATGGAATTATAGCATGGGGAGGTACTTATGACACCATTATTTCAAAACTATTTGTATGTCAGAAAATAATAATAAAAAATATACTTGGTAAATCCATGACATACCCCTCAAAAAACATTTTTATTGATTTTAAGGTTTTAACTGTGAGAGAATTGAATCTTATGGAAATCCTGAAACAACAATACAAGAAAAAAATTGCAATGTCATTATTTGATCATTATTATGAAACCAGATCAATTTCGAATTCACAGTGCATACTAGTAAGAAGCAGAAAGTTGATCAACCAAAAATTTTATTTACACTATTTCAATAAAATCTATAATTTATTACCTATCGAATTAAAAATCCTTCATGGCAGTATTCAACAGTACAAACAGAAATGTAAATTTTGGATATGTAACTCAAAAGTAGAGATCCTCAAATTGTTTCTTTGAAACTAAAAGTTACTAATATAAATAAATAAATATTCTTTCGATTTTGGTATTAGACAGTCACACACTAGCACTCTTTTGTTGTGCTTCTATGAATGTTTACTACAAAAATATTTTTAACATTATGTTTATTATATTTTACTAATGAAAGCATTTTTTTGTAAATCAATAGAACAATAAAATTATTCTTATTCTTAGATAAAGTACCAAGGTGGTAGCGAAACCAATTAAAAGTATTTATTAAATTAGCAAAAATAATAGTTAATTTATTCAAATTTATAACGGATTTTCATCACGTGATGGCTGAATTTATTCAATTATTTCATAATTTAGAACTGGAGAAATAATACAGTTTCACACTGCCTAAGAATAGTGACAATAATGAACTTATGACTAAAAAAAAACACTTGTTGAAACTCACCTCCTTTTTCCTTTCAGGACTGTTACACATCAACTCTACAATGTTACAAGCCATTTGTCTGGCTAGCCTTGAGCTTGGATTGAACATAACCGATTCTAGCCAAGTAGCGCCATCTAAATGTATGGAAGTGCGTTTTTTACTATGTTTCATATTTCGCCTCCATTTTCTACTATACTTCTCCATCAAGTAATAGGCTCGCACCTACAAATAATTACATTCATACGCGCATCTTTCATCGTAAAGACGACAACCGGTAAACTGAATAACAAGTTCAATCAACGCATTCTGTATCACAGGATGTGATAAAAATAATTGTTCATAAGTGAATGGTTTCAGCAAGTACTTACCTCTTCTCGATTAGATGATAGGCAAGTGTTGGGTCCATCAAACTTTTTAGGAAGTCGACCTTTCCAATCAGAAAATGAATGATTTGAATCTCCACGTAGCCATCTGAACACATCAACAGTTACTATTGGTAAAGGTGGTTTGGATGTTATATTATTTATTTTGTCCTGAAAATGATTCTTCATTAGTTGTCATAGTAGTTATTCAACATCGTTTTTGGGTCTTCTTTCAAATAAGAGACTCATTTGTATGCAGCTCATCGATTATTATTGATAATGATACCCTACATAATTAATTTATTCAATGCAGTCATTTCATCTCACGTTTCGTTCAATATGTAAGAAGAAGAGTAATCGTTTCTTCTTGGGAGAACCCCAAGAAACAAGAATAATTGTTAAGAAACTAGATATGAGTTAATACATTGAATGAAAAACACACATTTTAGCGTTAGCAGATAATAGGTCTATCAGTTCCAGACAGCTGTTTCACTCTGTAAAATTAAGATGATGTCACTCTATGCGACCATCTCTCCCAGAGGTTCAAACACCCCATTTCATTAACGGCGATACCGCCAGGTTGAATGTATCCACTGTATGTGATTTAATCAATCCAATGCTGACTTGATTCAAAGATTTAGATCTATCGATAGAAATGAATCGATTCAAATCGTCTAGATTATTTGGTGAATCGACTCAATGGTTTCGAAAATTCAATTAGATAACGATTGTGTTACTTTGATGCCGACCTCTACTAAGCGATGATTATAAATTTCTACCGCTTCAAATCCATGAATTATTAAACTACTTCTTTTATAGAATATCGGCTATTAGGCAAACAAAATTCATTTACTTTAATGTTTTCAATAAATTGCGTATTGCATAATGATTACGAAGTTATGAAATTTTTTAAACTTATACCATAAGCCCATACGAAAATAAAAGTATTTTCAATTTTTTGATTAATCGAGTTGAATTCGATTCATCGGTAAAAAAGAAACGATTACTTAGTGGAATCAACTATTACATTGCGATTCGAATCGATTCAACGGGTCCAACAATATCCCCGTCGTTTCTTTGAAAGGCGAAAAATCTTTCGATCAATGGATTGTGAACGATTCTTTTAATGGGACATCTATCTTCTGGTATATAGCGTTTCCAAAAGAGGTTTATATACCTCTGGCGGAAATGGTCGTATAGTGACATCATCGTTCTAGTATTCCCACTGATGAGTTAATGAGAGAGCGAAACAGCTGCCTGGAACTGATAGTTCAACCTACACATAGGTTACTGAACCACTTACTTTATTTTTCTTGGAGTTTGCATCTGAAGGTTTCATCAAACTGTGCAGAATTTTGAGGCACGGTAAAATTATAGACTCCATCACCAATGGACTTTTTGAATCTTCGCAGGCACGTAAAAATAATTGCATCATATATCTCAGCTTCAATTCCCAATTGCTATCTTCCTTTTGAACCATGGCGGCCAACAGATCTATTTCATGTCGCACACTGGTACCTAATTCCAGACTATTCATGTAGCCGTCAAGGCCTAGAGAAATTTTTTTCATCAGTAGATTGCATAATTCTTCCGTCGAAGTGGAATTGTCTGTGGTGAGTACGCACAACAGCTGTCTAACCTCTTCCTGTATCTGAACACTTCCTTTCCGCAAATTGTTACAGACAAGTTCTTGTATTAATTGTTTCGAGCACAAAACTTGACGGGTGGTTGGATTTGTGGCAAGGGCTCGTAGTAATGTGAGGCAATGTTCGGTGGCAGCTGTGCAACATCCGTAACATTTGCTGTTTACATATAAATTGGACGGTTGTGGTTGTTCTTGAGGCAATTCATCGGTGGTTTCAGTATCTTTCAGCAAAGGAGTAGATTTTGGGAGATCCATATCTCTGTGTTTACGATCGTAAGCCACTAACTCTTTTCGTGAGACTAGCACTTTCTGAATAATTTTACTTAGTTCTTCGAAAGAAGTTTTACATTCGTTGCAATACTGTTGAGCCAGAGCTTGTATAGTTTTATTTACCTGAAAAAATATAACAATATTGATAGTTCAATGGTGGAAGACATTACTTTGTGATAACTTATATTGATATAATAAAAAAACAATTTTACTTTGTTTTGAGCACATATATTATAGAACCAAATCGTGACTATAGTTTCGTCACTAGTATACATTAGTATCGTTTGAAGATGGCACGCTAGTGTCGAAACTATAGTCACGATTTGTTTCTATAATATATGTGACAAAAACAAAGTAAAAGTGTTTTATTTTATTATATCAATATTGATAGTAGTTATCTTATCGAATTCACAGAAAGAACAAATAGTCAAGTTAAACCCTACATAATATGAGAATTTTCATCAACATTTTAAATAAAAATTTAAGTTTTCGCCAAACATGGAGATGAATGAAATTTATTGAATGATCCACTGTTTTCTTTTATTTGAAATTGTCATTTCACTGATTTGAACCATGTATACGGTTTTCAAAAAATCATCAACTCAATCAAATTTGTTGGGTATGATTTGAATGTGTACACATTTAATTGATCACAAAAGTATATTTATCTTATTCATCACGAATTTCAAAATATTTCAAAATTATATTGATCTCATTCCTCAAGAAATTCCAAATATTTTACAAACATTTTATTTATTTCATTCAGGCCGAATTTACAAATATTCAACAAAATTGAGTTTTCAAACATTTGAAGAAAATTTTATATCACTAATTTCAAACTAATTAAAAAAAAATTATTTGTCACATTCATTACGAATTCTGAATATTTGAACATTTTATTCACCTCATTCAACACGAATTTCTAATATAAAATATTTTATTCATCTCATTCATCACGAATTTTCAAATATTCTAATAAAATTGTATTTATATTATTCATTATAAATATTACAAAATTCCGTTGATCTCAATCATGACGATCTAAAAATATTAAAACAAAATTTCATTAGACACGAATTTCCAAATATTTGTACAGAATTTTATTTAACCAACTTCCAAATAGTTGAATAAAATCATTCATCACGAATTCTTAAATATTTGAACAAAATTTTATTCATCTCATTCATCAAGAATTTCGAAATATTTTACAAATATTTTATTTATTTCATTCATCCCGCATTTACAGATATTCAACAAAATTGAGTTTTCAAACATTTGAAGAAAATTTTATATCACCAATTTCCAACTAATGAAAAAAATATTTGTCACATTCATCAAGAATTCTCAAATATTTGAACAAAATTTTATTCATCTCATTCAACCCGAATTTCCAAATTTTCCAACTATTTTATTTATCTTCTCAATATTTTATTTGTCTCATTCATTTTCAAATATTTTATTAAAATTATATTTATCTTATTCATCATGGATTTACAAATATTACAAAATTTCGTTTATCTCAATCATCACAAATTAAAAATATTCAAACAAAATTTCATTAATAACGAATTTCCAAAATAATTGAATGAAATCATTTATCACGAATTCTCAAACATTTTAACAAAATTTTATTCATCTCATTCAACCCGAATTTCCAAATATTCTAACTATTTTATTTATCTTATTCATCACAAATTTCCAATTTGAACATTATTTTATTTCTCATTCATCACGAAACCCCAAATATTTGAACAAAATTTTATTCATCTCATTCAATCCGAATTTCGAAATATTGTAACATTATTTTCATCTTATTTTGCTGAATAAAAACATAATCAGTATTTCATGATTTATCGTCGTTTTGTAGTTTCTCTTCTTCATACCAAATCTTTTTGTAGACGCTAAAAGTTCGATATCGGTTTCGTCTTCCTCACTTTACGTGGTTTAAGGGATGTATGATAATCGGGCTATCAACATTTTTCCTGATTTTAACGCATGTATCTGTTTTGAGCATTTCTAAATAGATCTACACTATTTTTGAGAATATGTTTGTGTGGAGACAATTGCGCCATTCCTATCAGCGGTTGTAGTGCAAGTAGTGAGGAGGCTGCATTATTTTGATTGTTTTGGTAGCGTAGGTGCAAAACCTAATGCAAAACAATTCTTTTTTACAAACATTATTTTTTTTACATGGCTTGATACTTATTCAAAGAAACCAGTCAATAGAGAAAAATGCGCATCTGATCATGTGTCATATTCCTATACCTAAATTAAAGTAACCAGCTACCGATCTTGATAACATTTTGCCTAATTGAGCTCTAAAACAAGAGAAAATCATTGTCTATACGAGATTTCGAGAAAACTACCCATCTCAATTTCCCACCCCTTGAAGCAAATAAGTACCAAGCTTGGTAAAATTTCGCCCACTCAACCTTCAAAACAAGAAAAAAGTAACTTTCTACATGAGATTTTGTAAAAACCCATTTTCCCGCTTTCCCACCCCTTGAAGCAAGTAAGTACATAGTGAGTTAGATAAAATGTTGTTCACTTGACCTCTAAAAAGGAAGTTAATTATGGATTAGTCTTTCTTAGTCCAGTTGGATATTATCTTCAAGAAGTATAAGTAATAGTTTCGCTCAGAAAAGATTAAAAGCATTCTTTTCAGCTGATTTAATTCAAGTCATTTATTTCCTAATAAAAAGCGAACAATGTATACTCATCGCGCTATTCCCACTACTCAGAGAGGCTGGCGATTTTACGATTTATCCTGGTTTAAAACGGATACAGTATTCCTACACTTATATTACCCATCTAATGTCATATGCCTTAGAAAAAAAAATTCAGTAATTACTAACCTTGATTTGAGCAACTCCTGCAGGTACAGGAGCAACTGCATTGGCGTTTGTTGTTGCATTAACTGCTGGTTCATCGTTTCTTTTATCCGATCTATGCTCACTGACTTTCAAAACCAAAGCCTGAAAATTAGAACAATTAGTAAACAATTTCACAATGGTATAAATTTAAAGACTTTAATAACATTGGAACAAAAATCGATACCTCAAGTGTAGGTTTATTTGCTATAAGTTGTTTGTAGACTCTATCAGCTTTTTCCAATAAAGAATTTATACTTGATACAGTTTTTTTCCGGTCTTCGTCATTCTCAATCGGCTCAACGGCACAACATGGTTTGGCAAATAGTGTAAAATCGAATTTGGCGTATTTGCAGAATCCGCAAGCATGACATAGGAATGGGTCTTTTTCGTCGTAATTAATAACTCTGAAAAGTAAATATTCTCATAAATATTTCAAAATAATGAACTTATCTATTTCTAATAATGAACGGGGAAGTTCAAAACAATCAAATTTTTAACACTCACCGACATTTATGACACTGGAATACATTCTCTCCACAAGTGGCACACACTCCAGGATTAGCTGGCACAGCCGCGCTACATCTTGGACACTGCAAAGTTTCGCTGGAAGCTTGGATATTCTCATAAAAGTCGGCGTATTCCACCATGAAGTTACACGCGACAATGGGTAACGGAAACTCAATTTTAACTTCCGTTTGCCCCGATTGTAGAGTGACTTTCTTAGCTTTGTGCCAAAGCGCTGGCTTATTCTTCAATTCAACTACGGCCTGCACGTTCCTATTGTTGTAATAAATATTAATAGTCCTGACCATTTTGGTTCGTTTCAGGTCTCCGATGCGCACTGTAATTTTGCTTATGATATGACTGTTTAAGAGTTTTACGATTTGTGTGGTCGTGGTAAATTTCGAATCGACTTTGATAGATCCAAGTTTGATTGCAGAGAAAGCCACTTCGGGATTATTACAGACTAAACAAGGATCAGACTCTAAATAATATCCATCAAGTTCTACAAATTGACTCATATGTGCGTACAAGTTAGCATTAGGATGATGGGCTAACAGTTCATTTTGTGTTTTGAGTACCGACACGACTTTTTCGATGTATTCCGAAACCTGTGGCGCTCCTTCGTTGCTTTGGGAGAATCTCAATGAGAAATAGCCCAGTAGATCTACAAATTGAACTGCCTTTCTTCCGTAAGCTGGTAACAGAGGCCAAAGTTGCCAAAGTAGTTCTAATAAAGATTCCTGTTCTTGTTTCTTCGAGTTCCTGCAAAAAAATATTACTATTATTCAAAACTTTTAACATTTAATTTAAAAATGCTGACAAATTGTTTCACCACACTGTGGCATTATCAAAGCGAGGAGTTATCAACTAAAGCTAAATCTAAAAATATGACCTTAAATATCAGGGATCAGAATGTGGTGCAAATTGAGGGATGGGGGTGGATAATGGTGGGAGTGTGTTTACAAAATTGTTAACAAGCGGTGAATTATATGTGTCGATTTGATCATTTAATATTACATTATTATTGTTTTTTGCGTGTTTCAAAATTTCTATGGATTCTAATATATTAAGTTTATGTCCTTTTTCCTGAATATGTAGAATATCAGGATTAAGGGTGAAATTGTGGTTATGTTCTAACAGGTGACCACAATTTCACCCTTAATCCTGATATTCTACATATTCAGGAAAAAGGACATAAACTTAATATATTAGAATCCATAGAAATTTTGAAACACGCAAAAAACAATAATAATGTAATATTAAATGATCAAATCGACACATATAATTCACCGCTTGTTAACAATTTTGTAAACACACTCCCACCATTATCCACCCCCATCCCTCAATTTGCACCACATTCTGATCCCTGATATTTAAGGTCATATTTTTAGATTTAGCTTTAGTTGATAACTCCTCGCTTTGATAATGCCACAGTGTGGTGAAACAATTTGTCAGCATTTTTAAATTAAATGTTAAAAGTTTTGTGTAAAATTTGAGTTTTATTCTCCAACTTCTGAAGTATTATGAATTTACACTACGTAAACGCCGAAACCATAGATATACTATTATTCAGATCAAAGGGCCCGTCTCATTTCCACCTTTCATTTAGTGATAGCTAAGCGAAATATTTAAGAGTTATTGATGTTTCCAAAAATTGAAACTTAAATTTGTTGTGTATGAACCTCAGAATATTTGTCGCAATTTCAATTCAAGGTGCATTTAGTTAATTAGAAACTGCCATTATGAAGCCCAGATCTTGGAGATGTTTTAATCAAACCTAATTTTCTTAGAATGTCACGAAAACTCCAGATACAGCATACATTGATTCAAAGTACCTTTCTTGAAGAGTAGCTAGCATACATAACATTTCATTTTATTCCAAAACAAATATCGCCTAGAAAATTGTGGATTGAGTTAGAATGACCTATATTGGTCAAGAGTCTTAGTCTTCATTAAGACCATTGTACCCATTCCACAGCGGACAACTCTCCAGTGTGTGTCCATCTGCCCAGCCACTACAGGTGTTGGAGGATGAAGAACACTTAAAGGAGTCTGACCATGCTCTTCAGTTTCGTTTGCGGCTTGGTTCAGGTTATTGTGGCTCTCATATACTGGTTTTGAGGGATCTTTTTCTTATGAATTGCTAGTATTGCAACTCTGCTGTCCATATGGATTTCAATGTCTTCAGTGCTGATTTTCTGGTTCAAGATTTTTTTACCCCAAGGCACACATTGCAGATTGGAATACTCTTGCATATTTCCCTAGGGGTATTGTTAGGGATAGGTTTTGGATATCAAATATCCGTGAATGCTACCATTATGATTTTAGAGACATAGTAAAGATGTGGATTTTGGCTTTTACGAACACTGAAGATAATTTTGAAACAGTGAAAAAAACATAGGTTTGTCAAGTGCTATGGATAGATAGTTGCAGCATGAACATTTTTCTATTCGTAACTATACATTTTTTCCAAAAAACTTTTGAAGAAGATGACATTTCACTCAGTCAGTTATCCTCTCTCTTAAAAAATATGCCAAGAAATCTAGCTCTTTGAAAATATCTCTTAATCGATTCAAAACTCTTAACAGAAAACCCAGATTTTGATTTGCAGGAAATAATTCAGAATTCACTAATAAAGAAAGCAAAACCGACCCTACTGCAGATGAAGAATGTGAAAGTGACCTAGACGAAGAGATTTTGTGTTCATCTGTGACAAAAACTATGGCGATTTGGCCATTGATATTTTCCAAATCATAATGAAATGTGAGAAGTAACAAAATCCAAAATTAGTAATTTGAAACAGACTTCCATTGTCTTTCGCAAAGTGTAATGGTTAATTATTAAAAAGTGGTTTTGAATGCCAGTTACATCACATTATGTTGACAAAAATATTGATATGTAAGTACATATATAGTACAAATATAATTGTTATTTCTTTCACTTAATTCCTCCGTTTGTATTCTTCAATTGTTGGGACAATTTTCTTTGGAGGGTATACTTATTCGATATTTCTTGCCGAAAGGTAATCGTGGTGATATCTCATCTGTTCTCATTGATTAAATGGGATATTTTTCCACTAATTGGTAATAAGGTATGGCTACCTTTTTCCTTCCCCAGTCCTATTGACAAAGTCTGAGGGCATCTTTGGTGGCCACTCCTTGAATAGTCAGGTGGAATGGTTACACCCCCATTAGTGTTCCTTGTGCAGCTGTGGGAGTACTTTTCATAGCTCCCGTGGCCACCCACGCCTAGGATGATCTTTCCCAGATGCTCCTGGCCTGATTTGGTCGTTCTGAGCTCTGTTCCTATCTACCACACCACCGAGGCATATGTCAACCTGAGTTTAAGTATGGCTTCGAAGATCCACATGATGGTGTTGGCGGAGGCCACAAATGTGTCCAATGGCCCTTAAAAACAACCAGAAGGCTTCAGCGAATTTGCGACACTGTTGTTTTAATTGTGGTTTCTTGTCTAAGATGCCTCAGGTATGTGGCTTCGTCACTATGATGATCACCTGCTAGAGCTCTGGAGGGTAATGTTTTGTACTTTCTAGTGAAAACTGCAATTTATGTTTTCTTAGGGTTAATCTTCAGCACTATGTACTGCACCATTTACTAATTACACTCGGGGCTGATTGGATCAAGCCCATTAGAGAGTTCAAAATTGTTCTTCTGACGATTAAGAGTATGTCATAGGTATACCCAATCACGTGACATCCTAGGTAGGCTACTTTCCTCCATCCTAAATTTACCATCGACCACTATGTTCCACATGATGAGTGAGACTTCACCCTGTAGGAATCTGTTTTCCACAGAGCCACTAATTGTCGTATTAGCTCTGAAGACTTATAGATTCCTGTTTTTAGCACATCCTGAATCCAGATTCTTACTAAACTAGGAACTCCTTTATCTTTAAGTGCGTCACAAATACTTTCGGTAGCGATATTTTTGAAGGCATCTATGTCTAGGAAGGCTCCTGCCGCATATCCTCCATTCTCAATCTTGTTTTCAATGAAGGAAACTGCAGAGTGTGAGGCAAATTCCGTCGATTGACTTTTTCGGCCCACAGTGGCTCAGTCGTTGATGAACCGATCGATTAATTTTATTTGGGGGTCTTCTGCATATAGGACGTTAGGCAAATAGGTATAAAATCCTTGGCGATGATGTAGCTTGCTTTCCCCGTTTTGGGTATGAAAACTGCTTGAGACATGCGTAATGTACGTGGAAATTGTGCCCCTATAAGATTAGCCCTTGCAAGTTTCCTCCAGTCTCCGTGGAAGCAGGATCGGGTGAATGCCGTCCACTTCTGGCTTGTACGGGCTAAAAGATCCAATGACCCACCCGATTTTCACTGGCGAGACGATATCGCGGGCGAGTTCCCAGTCCAATGAGTGGTCTGGTGCCTTTTCTTTATTCATGACCTTCGTATCGCTCACACTTATAGTGACCGCCTCACCCATGAGGTGACAGTGTTTGTCTTCCTTACTTCCCCGGTACCACTGTCCATTTGAATTCAGCTGTAATGCAGAGGCACACGGTTCTTTGTAACTCGTCCAGTTAGGTTCTGGACCACCAGATCAGTGCACCGTATATTGTCATGTTCCCATTCTTTTCGATTGATTTCAGACATTGGCAGAGGAAAATTCTAACAAAATACTCTCTAATATTTAAAATAACATATACTGGAGGAACTCAGTTTTTCGAAAATGGCCGATCGGTCAGGCAATGAATAGGAAAGTCAAGTCTACTACGAAACATAAATGTTTATTCGAATTATTAAGACAAAAGAAAAAGGTCACATACAATTTATAAAGACAAAAAGAAATATTCTAAAATACTTTTGAATTGAGCTGCATCAATTCAAAACAGTACGTTTATGGATTAAAACTTACTTGTATACAGCTAGAACCAGGGCGTGCGCTTGCCATCGCACGCTGGTTATATTAGTCTCCAGCATAAAGGTCTTAACGAATCGCGCAAATATTTCCCTGGAAACTTGTTTGTGAATTTGTTCCACCAAAGTTATACAGCTCGATTCTTCAAACAAAGCTTCAGCGGCAGAATCGTCAGATTTTTCTCGTTCCTTTCGCGACGAATTCGTTTTTATACTTTGATCGGTTTTCTTCATATTACCAGAGCTCAATACGATCGCGCATTGCAACAAGTGCAATATCGTGGGTGCCACACCTATAACAAGATATTCAATAAGTCAATTCCTCATTTCCAAATGTTGTTGATTTACCCTCGTCTAAGAGAAAACTGACTTGAAGGAGAAAAGGTAAAATATCGTCATGGTGAATACAAAACCTTTGCCAGTTTCCTGTTCTGCTAATGGCTATTTCTAGACAGGCTTTCAGATGTTCGACCAATTCCACCAAAGAATCGTAAGGCAGTGACAGTGAATGCTGTAAGTCTGTTGACGGTTGATAACCCCCCTTTGTACAACAGCTTTTAATACCCTGCCGACAAAAACATACTTCAGTTCTATTATACATAAATTCGATTTCTACTTTTGGTGTATTAAATTATGGCATTTAGCAAGCATATTTACTTCATTACAGATTTATAGAAACTTTGAAAGTCAACATTGACGATGGAAATGTAAAATCATAAATGATACGGCACTGTATTGCGTCTTCGAATGTTTTATTATTATTGTAATTGATTTGACTTTAGAGAGACGAATTGTCAATTAGAATCAATTCACACGATTTTGTATACAATTATAAAATCAGATAATAAATATATTAATTTCATACAGTCCACTTAATTATATCAAAACATTGGTCACTTCGACCGGGATGAATGGTGAATACAAATAATCAAGTAAAGTAAGAATTAGCAAGAAGCCGGCCAGTCGTGCAGAGCAGCAGTGGTCCAGTGCAGCTGAAATAAACAAATTACTAGTATCGTCCTGAGTACCTATTCCCTATAATATTGTGAGTTTTATCCTAATTAATCCTAATCATTCCTCATAACATTATCCATTCCTAATTGATTTAGAAAATACTGAGCCAGTTTCGTTGAATATTTCTATCAGTGTTTGTGGTATTGTAGAATTCAATATTCAATGTGACATATCATATTGATTGATACGCGTGTTTGATATTGATTTCATAATGGCGGATGCATTAAAGGTAAAACGGGGTATTATCAAGGGTAAAACAACTCGATTACAAACATACGTCAATTCTTTAGACATTTCTAATTTAAAAGAACAAATGGTAATCGAATTGAATGCTCGTATGGATAAATTTGAATCATCTTTTGACGAATTTAATGACATTCAGTTGGAAATTGAAGTGCTCATGCCATCAGACAATGATTCGACAGAACGAGAAGAATTCGAGAACAATTATTTTTCGCTAATATCACAAATCAAAACTATTTCTAATGATTATTATAAAGCAATGGCTAATGAAAATGTTGCTACAAATGTTTCATGCTCCAATTCAGTTCATACAATGTATCAGAATATAGTCAACAGTAATGCGAATCAAAATAGTATCAAATTGCCTACTATCAAATTGCCGACTTTCGATGGTCAATACGCGAGTTGGTTGGAATTCCGTGATTCATTCAAAGCGTTGGTAGAAAATAACTCGACTTTGTCAAATGTACAAAAGTTCTATTACTTAAGATCTTCTTTGGAGAAAGAGGCAGCTCAGATAATAAAATCCTTAGAGGTTTCGGCTGAAAATTATTCAATAGCATGGCAATTATTAATTGATCGATTCGAAAATAAAAAATTGATAATTCATAATCATATTCGAGCTATTTTTGAGCTTCAACAATTAACTAGGGAGTCACACGTAGAATTGAGGAATTTATATGATAGTGCTATCAAACATTTGAGAGCGCTAAAAACCCTTGGTCAGAAAACTGATTCTTGGGATGCTCTGATTATATACATAATTACAACCAAATTCGACGGAATCACACGCCGTGATTGGGAATCGCACAAACACAATGATGAGTTGCCAAATATGAATGATATGAATGAATTTTTGAAAAATAAATGTGACATTCTAGAAAAGCTAGAAATAAATAAATCAGAAAAAAATAAAAATTTCATTACGATCCGAAAACATTCAAATAGTTTTTATACTTCTAATAATAGTCAGAATAATAAATTTGAATGTTATTATTGTAAACAATCTCACATGATATATGCATGTGAAGCATTTTTGAAATTGAATATTGATGACAGAATTGCAGAAGTGAAAAAATTGAAATTGTGTTTGAATTGCTTACACAGGGCACATTTGTCGTGGGAATGTAAATCGCAAAAATGCAAAAAATGTGGCAAACCACACAATACGCTTTTGCATTTAGAGAAAGATTATTTCAATAAATCTAACACTGACGAAGTTGAACAGAATATGCACAGAACAACGAATACGACTAATAGTGTGAAAACGATTTCGGCTAACAACAGCAATACTCGAGCAATAGTTTCGCCGTCTTCGACTGATACATCACAATCAACACAGATGTCAGTTGTTCGACATTCTATAGAGCAATTAGAAATGCACAAAATTACAAGACAAGTTTTGTTATCAACTGCGATAATTTTAGTAAAAGACAAAAATAATATGAAGCAAAAATGTCGTGTATTGCTTGACAGTGGCTCGCAGAGTCATTTCATAACGGAAAAAATGAGCAATATTTTAGGAATTCAGTCAATCAAGGTTAATTATGTAATAAAGGGAGTAAGTCAATCTTTACAATATATAAAATCTCAAATCAAGGTGAACATTTCGTCTTGTAATTCTCAATTTAACACAAATATAAATTGTTTGGTTATTCCGGTAATAACAGATAAATTACCTCTAGTTTCGTTTGGTAAAGAACATTTGGGAATACCAGATAATATACAATTAGCCGATCCTCATTTTAATGAATCAAGAGAGATTGATATGTTGCTTGGTTCAAATGTTTTTTGGTCTCTATTGGGCAAAAGACAAATAATTAGAAACAATAATTTACCGTTATTACAAGAGACTAAATTAGGATGGGTTATTGTTGGAAATTTGAATTTACCAACAAGGACAACCGAATTATCAAGCTATTTTAATATTGATATGGGAAATTCTATTGATGAAAAAATTACTAAATTCTGGAAAACAGAAGAAATCAATATCAATAAATCACGATTATTGTCAAATACGGAAAAATTTTGTGAAAATCAGTTTTCTTTAACAACAAGAAGAGCAAAAGATGGACGCTTCATTGTACGCATGCCAATGAACCAAGACTTACTTAGTAAGCTGGGTGATTCTAAACAAATTGCAATAAATCGGTTTCATGCTCTTGAAAGGAAATTGAAAAAATCTAAGGAATTGAAACAACAATATAATGAATTTATTGAAGAATATAAAAATTTGGGTCATATGACAAAAATTATGAAAGATAATGAAAATAATAAGACAATAGAGTATTATTTTCCACATCATGCGGTGTTAAAGGATTCTAGTATTACTACTAAATTGCGCGTGGTGTTTGATGGCAGTGCGAAATCCGATAGTGGAATATCATTGAATGATGCACAATTTGTTGGTCCAACTCTTCAAAGAGATTTATTTTCAATTATATTAACTTTTCGCAAACATAAATATGTAATAACAGCTGACGTGTCTAAAATGTACAGACAAATTCTTATTGATAAAGATCAGCGTAGTCTACAAAGGATATTTTGGAGATCTAATTCTGAGAGTGAATTAGAATGCTATGAATTGAACACGGTGACTTACGGTACTGCTTCTGCACCGTACTTAGCAGTCAGATGTTTGTTCCAATTGGCATATGAAAATGAAGATTCATTCCCTAATGAATGTGAAATTATAAAAAATTGTTTTTATATGGACGACCTTCTGGCAGGTGCAAATTCAATGTCAGAAATCATAGAAATTCAAAGAAATATTTCAGATATACTTAGTCAGGGCAAATTTGATTTAAGAAAATGGTTAAGTAATGACCAAAATATAATGAAAAATCTTAAAATAAATTCAGATTTAGAATGTAGTATTTTACAGCTTGGCCAAAATCAAAATAATAAAACACTTGGTATATATTGGAATGCTCATTTAGATATCATACAATATTCAATTAAGCAAAATGATGTCTCAAAAAATATAACAAAACGAATTATTTTGTCTTGTATTTGTCAAATATTTGATCCGCTAGGATTATTGGGTCCCATAATAATTGTAGCAAAAATGATAATACAAGAATTATGGAAATCTAATCTATCATGGGACGAACCGATTGATCAAAATTTAAATATTAAATGGAAAGAATTTCAGAGAGAATTACCTATTTTAAATAAGATGCAAATACCTCGTCACATTTTAATTAGCGAACAAAATATAAGAATAGAATTGCACGGTTTTGCCGATGCATCGGAATGTGCATTTGGATCCTGTGTTTATATACGTTGCATAAGTTCATCAGAGCAAATTATGTCGCATTTACTTTGCGCAAAATCACGTGTTGCGCCCTTAAAAAGGTTGACACTTCCGCATTTGGAATTGAATGCAGCGGTATTACTTGCACATTTAGTAAAAAAAATCATTGATGTGATGGGAATTCATTTTCATCAAAAATATTATTGGTCGGATTCGACAATAGTATTGAATTGGCTAGAGAAGGCTCCAAATAGTTGGAAAACTTTTGTAGCCAACAGAGTTGCTGAAATTCAAGCTATAACACAAATTGAAGATTGGTATCATGTGAAATCAGTAGACAACCCTGCGAATTTGATATCTAGAGGATGCAGTCCTACTATGTTGATAGACTCAAAGTTATGGTGGTATGGACCAACCTGGCTTCAAAAAGATAAGAATATATGTTTTAAACAAGTTGAAATCGAACTAGGAGAAGAAATTCCCGACAAGCGATCAAGTTGCAATATTGTTATGGCCACAAATAATATTGACATATTCTCTAAATATTCTTCTCTGAAAAAATTACAGAGAATAGTGGCGTATATATTAAGATTTAGAAATAATACAAGATTATGTCGAGACAATAGAATTATTGGACCATTGACACAATCAGAATTGAAATGTGCATTGGATACATTATTAAGAATTTGTCAACAAGAATGTTTTAATTTTGATTACAATAACTTAATTATAGGCAAGCCTTTAAACAAAAGAAGTAAGATATTATCTTTAAATCCATTCATTGATAATAACAAGTTAATAAGAGTTGGTGGCAGAATTACAAATTCTAGGGGACAATATGATAAAGTCCATCCAGTTTTATTGCCTCATAAACATAAATTGACTGAACTAATATTGAAAGAGAGACATACAAATTTATTGCATTGTGGCGCTCAAGCACTATTATATAATATTAGAGAAAATTATTGGCCTATTTCAGGACGCAAATTAACCAAAAACATTGTGAAAAAATGTATCACTTGTTTCAAAAGTAATCCTAGAGGAATAGATTACCTCATGGGAAATTTACCTGAATTTAGAGTCAATCCGTCATTACCATTTTTAAACGTTGGAATAGATTATGGAGGTCCATTTTCACTGAAAGAACGTAAAGGTCGTGGAGCGAAATTCATAAAGGGATATCTGTGTTTATTCATTTGTATGTCCACTAAGGCAGTGCACTTAGAGGCTGTTTCAAATTTGACCACTGAATCATTTATTGCAACATTAAAACGTTTTATCGCCCGACGCGGTAAACCAAACAATATATTTTCTGATAATGGTTCAAATTTTGTTGGAGCCAATAATGAAATTAAACAACTTTATAAGTTTGTTGAATCAATGTCTGAGGTAATAAGTAATTTTTTAATCAACGATAATATTAAATGGCATTTTATACCCGCGAGATCTGCCACGTTCGGAGGTCTATGAGAGGCAGGCATAAAAAGTAGTAAATATCATTTGAAAAGAATTATGGGTAATGCATCATTAACATTTGAGGAATTTTCGACGGCACTAGCTCAGATTGAGGCCGTTCTAAATTCAAGACCCCTATCCCCCCTATCCTCTGATCCTGAAGACGTCACAGCTTTGACACCTGGACATTTTTTAATTGGAAGATCGTTGGTTGCTATCCCAGAACATGATTTAAGCGAAATATCAGAAAATCGACTCAACCGTTATCAAAAATTGCAAAGGATGTATCAACATTTTTGGGCCCGTTGGCAAAAAGAATACATTTCTGAATTACAGTCCAGGACCAAGTGGAAGCAGAATTTTTCACAATTTCTCAAAGTGGGAACCTTAGTATTATTAAAGGAAGACAACATTCCGGTGCTGAATTGGCAGCTAGGCAGAATAATAGAGCTGCATCCAGGTGCTGACGACATTACAAGAGTCATAAGTGTCAAAGTGAAAAATCGTGTAGTGAAAAGAGCAGTGTCGCGAGTCTGTGCACTACCGATTGATGATTGACCAGATTGTTAAACTATCATCAAATTCAATGTTTGAGCAATTCTCAATGTTACCATATTTTGTTTTATATTGTATTTACTTTTTTTTTGAAAGGCAATACTTTCAAGGCGACCGGTATGTAAAATCATAAATGATACGGCACTGTATTGCGTCTTCGAATGTTTTATTATTATTGTAATTGATTTGACTTTAGAGAGACGAATTGTCAATTAGAATCAATTCACACGATTTTGTATACAATTATAAAATCAGATAATAAATATATTAATTTCATACAGTCCACTTAATTATATCAAAACAGGAAAGGTGGTGCCAAAATAGTTATAGTAGACACGCCTAATGGTTTTAGATACATAATTACATTGAACATAACATTGAAAACTTTATAATTGACGTGAGAAAATTTATTTAAGCTTAAAACGTTATTGAAATCACAGTCCACGTCGTTTGAAGATTTCTCGTCTTGATCACAGTTAAAGCACTCAGGGTAATCTTGATTCAAGATTTTGTTTATTTATAGAGTAAGGGTCACATGCACTAGCAAAGTTGAAAAAATCTTATTTTTCCATACTCGTTCAAGATGCCCCACTCACGGTATTTTCTTCCATTATTCTCTTATTATAGACCATAGAATAAAATTTTCTGATACAAAGTTCCACCAAGTCTCAGTCATAATTAAAGCACATTACTGCTTGCTGAAGATCAGCTAGATTGGTTTGCCGCGAGATAGTCGTAACTTGCATGACATCGTCTTCCAACAGGTACCAAAGAGATAAAACTCATGATGTAAGTTTTTCAGTGACAGATGACAACTAACTGGAATCACTGTAAAGTTTTTTGATGTCAACGTTCACTGAAGAGTGGCACTGATAGATACTGACGAAGCTCTAAAATCTTGAATAATTATTTAATGGGAAACTGGTATATTGATCATAAAATTTAGATTTCGTATATATTAGTATATAGAATTCATAATTCTGAATAATTATATTGTTGTATAGGAATTTAGATAGTACCGGGTATAGACATCCGTGTAGTATAAGAATTAGATTTGCTTTCATTTCAATTCATAAACAGCCTATATTTGATTTCATTCAGAACCGTGCATATTTAGTGTCAACATAAGATAACGAAACAGATGAAAGCATAAAAAAAATCGGCACAGAATTGAGGAACTGGTGGAGCATCATTCACGCGAAATGAGCAAAAAAGGGCTCGGCTGGAGCTGGTGTAGGTGACTTGACCAGCACCTCGGTTGGTATAAAAAAAAGCCTCGCAAGCGTTGAAATAATAGGTCAGCGAAACAACGCGAAAGAAAGAGCCAGCCAGACAGCCACAGTAAGTCTTTCGAAGTGACCATAAACAATCATTTGTGTCGCCCAAAGTAAGTGTTCCGCCAGTTACCATTGAAGTATTAGGTAATTTTGCCAATTGAGTTAGTACATTCGAGTTCCATTGTTTTGCAAGTGGTAAGGCCTTGTAATATCAAATATCGTTTAATTAGTAATTTTAATTGTTGTATTGTACCTGATAAGTTTATCCTGTTAGATTTCCATAACGTCCCGATAAAATCAATTGTTTTCTGTACTGATAATCGTAAATTATTTAGTAATAGTATTGTGTCAGAGGGTGTGAATATTTAGAGTGAAAGGGAATCACGACACACCAATATACACTGCGCTAACCCGGAAATGAGGGAGTGTCGTAGATAGTTCACCGCCAGAGCCTCCCCGCTGTGTTTATCCGGAAGTAGGCTCTGAAGGAGGAGTAGAGTGAAAGTGAATCACGACGTACCAATATACACTGCGTTAACCCAGAAATAAGGGTGCGTCCACGGCCAGGGTCTACACGTTGTGTTAGCCCGGAAGTAGGCTCTGAAGGGGGATGTATGCTTGAGAGTCGTAATATCCACTGTACACGCTGTGTTTATCCGGAAGTAGAGTGGTATTGCTGACGAGGTAATTATAATTCTAGCACGCTGTGTTAACCCGGAAGTAAGAGTTATAATGGCCAAATTTTAGTGTGGGTAGTGAGACCGTTTTCGAGAATCTACGTGTACTAACCTGAAATAAGTACAGGATAGATGAATCTCAGTATTCAAAAGTACCAAAAAGATTACCGATATTACGCGGACGTAGTGAGGGTATTGCGGTGGAACCACTACAACTCAAATACTTGCTTTCACTTGCTCAGCTTGAGTGTCCCATGCACGATAATTAATTTGGTAATAATAATAAGTAATTAGTGCATGAATAGCCATTTTTAATACTCGCATGACTATTTGTTTTCAAGGCTATAAATAAGGAAATAGCATGCTTGGACCGCTTTCTTTGCGATTATTGTTTCTGAGCTTCTTTGTGCTTGCCCGGGGTCGGGATTTATTATTATTATATAGACAGTCAAATATTTATCACTGTTAAAGCTATAAATAAACTTATTATTGGGAAGTTCCGTGTTTGTTTAACATATCTTTCTGCAACATCATTTAAATAGCAGAGAAGTAACCAAGTATTGATTGCAATTAAAGCCTGCAATTCTAATACTATTCAGTCTACCCTATTAACCCCTGGTTATTTACTTCACCGAGACTACCCTGGAACAAGGCTATCCATAGGTAGCACTGTGATACGCTTTGTGTTGAGGGTCCTAGCAGAAGCCCTCAAGGAGTAAACCTTACAAAACATTTACAGGTTTCCTTATAAGCAGGTTGGTAGGACTCCTTAGCTTTAACCATTGCTTTGATTTCATCTTAAAATAAAAAATACCCTTGTATTTGCTTCTCTGTCAAGTTTACTGCCTTGTTATCTTGTGAGGCTACCTTCTCAATGAAATTAGCCAGCCAGTTACTGTCAGCGCTACGTAGCCGACTGAGAAAAGTACCAAACTAAAACCTTGAGGTATTTACCTCTTTTCCGTGGCGGTGGAAAAATGTTTTATTTGAACTTTTTTTTTGGCACACACAACCGTTTCATTGTCAACAATTAGAACTATTTCAATTATCAATAAGCATAGAAAAAATATCAATAGGAAATAAAACCAAATCAAATACCTTAATGTGAGTGCTTAATGAGTGCAAATCTCGAAGATGCCGATATTTCTCTTTGTTGCCACATATGAATAGCAGTAGCTTCCTAACTTGTCTCCTTACAAACGGTGCCTGGAAAGTCATCATATATTCACATAGATAACGATACCAACTTTTATCGAAGGCAGTCGCTATGGGTTCCGCTATTTCGGAGTGTTTGTGAACCTGATAAGGAAGTCTTAGAGCCATTTCTGTTACTAAATGTGGATAGGTGTGGAACACATCTGTGGCATGCTCTGAAAAATATAATAAATCATCTGAATACAATGCCTACCATTTCAATCACATCAGAGTGAGCGATCTAAATATAGCCTTGTAATTAAATATTATTACGATAGCTGAATCAAATAAAATTGCATTATTTACACTTAAAAACTGTACTTATGCCAAAATATTGTCAGGAACTGGTAATTTTGTGTTTTCATTTAATTTACATTTTCTACTGCATAAAGATGGTCATTACAAAAATAAAAATATTCAATGTAACTGGAACGAAAAGTTTTTGTATCTTAGTTATCCCTCAATTTCATCACATAATAATTTTTCGTCATTGGAAGATGACCTGTGACCAAAATCGAACAAGTTTCTTACTCTTTATAGTCGAGGAAATAAAGCATTCCACATTCCACATTCCAAACCCGGCGCAGTTGGATGGATTGAGATGTGGTTTTCTGCATTCGATTCAGAAAGTGGTTTAGAAAATTTGTCCGGTATTTTTTTTTGCGGAAAAATTAATTGCATTTCTACAGCAAAAAAAATGCATTTTTCAGAGTTCGAATTGGTATCTCGGGGGTTTTTGGAGTCGCTGAACACGAATATGCTATCAAGAAAATTCCCTGAGGTCCCCTTGGACCTCCCCGGGGTATCCGGACTAGATATCGATGAAATTAATTATAAAATTATTTTTAATGTTTGTTAACTGTTCAAGAGGCGATATAAAGGTTGCTAGTGATGATTACGACGTGAAAAAACTTTTATGCAATACCTGGTGTACCCTGAGCTCGGGTAACAACGTCATCTTCAAGAAATTTGTTAATTTTTCTTAATTAAATGTAACAAATTCTAGCTCTCGGGGATTTTCAAAGCCGCCGATCACGACTATGACACTCGCAATGTTCTACAAATTACCTGGGGGTGTTTCCGGGTCCCTGGAGCCCTCTGCATCTACGTCATCTTCTAGGAATTTGCATAACATTGTGAGTATCATAACGTGATCGGCGACAATAAAAACCCCCCGAGTGCCAGAATTTGTTACATTCTATGGAGAAAAATTAACAAATTCCTAGAAGATGGCGTAGATAAACAGGGCTCCAGAGAACAGAAAACACCCCCAGGTAATTTGCAGCACATTGCGAGTGTCATAGTCGTGATCGGCGACTTTGAAAATCCCCGAGAGCCAGAATTTGTTACCTTTAATGAAGAAAAATTAACAAATTCCTAGAAGATGACGTAGATACAGAAGGCTCCAGGGACCAGGAAACACCCCTGGGTAATTTGCAGAACATTGCAAGTGTCATAGCCGTGATCGGCGACTTTGAAAACCCCCGAGAGCTAGAATTTGTTACATTTAATTAAGAAAAATTAACAAATTCCTAGGTGTCGTGGTTACCCGGACTCAGGGTACACCAGGTATTGCAGAAGAGTTTTTTCACGTCGTAATCATCACTAGCAACCTTTATATCACCTCTTGAACAGTTAACAAAAATTAAAAATGATTAAATTAATTTCATCGATATCTAGGGCGTCAGGACGCTCGGATCCCCGGGGGGAGGTCCAAGGGGACCTCAGGGAATTTTCTTGATAGCATATCCGTGTTTAACGACCCCAAAAACCCCCGACATACCAATTCGAGTCTGTTTCACGCATTATTCACCAAGTAATTAATTTTTTTCACAAAGTGCACTCAGAAAAATGCATTTTTTGGCTGTAGAAATGCAATAATTTTTTTCCGAAAAAAAAAATAAAAAAATACCGGACAAATTTCCTAAATCACTTTCTGAATCGAATGCAGAAAATCGCATCTCAATCCATCCAACTGCGCCAAGTTTGGAAGGTTTAGCCTATTTTAGTGCTTTATTTCCTCGACTATTAGTGAATGAACGAAAACCACAGTAGCTGAGATTCGAGTTAGCATCTTGAAAAATAGTACCTTAAAGAATTTGAACACAAAAATATACCATCAGACAGAAGATGTGCTAAATCTTACTTTTAATTGCGAATTGCCAACTTCAAACATGAAAAAATTGTGTCCTTTAGTTCATTCAGCATTCACCAAATATATCACATGTAATTGAAATACTTTTAAATAAAATATCTACCTTTAACGAACTGTTTCAAGAAAAATGGAGTCATATCGGGTGGAGGGTGTGGTAAGTGCTCCTTCAATAAATTACCGCCCACAGTGGGTGTTGTTTCTTCTTTTCCCAAATTTTTCCAATATTCTAAAAGTGACTGAAGGAGTTTATTGCAAAAACTTATTATTTCTGCCTTATGTAGAACTGTTGCAGTAGTTTTTGAAACAAAGGTACAGTTATCAGGCAAGTTGGATTTACTTATTGATGTGGAAGAACTTTTACATCTGGACATGAATACACCTAGAAAAGAATTTTATTCCAGAAATCATTATTATAATGTTTGATGTCTATCATCAATCAGACAATTATAAGTTTCATCACGTTATAAAATTCAAAATAAACATTGGAGAGTTAATTTTGGTTGAACCACTTATTGAATAGGCAGTTAATATCATCAGCTCATTGGAGGTAATCAATAACCCCCAATGATATCAAGGTTAGGCCTCAATTCAATTCATAATAATTTACCGATCTCTTTTTACAATTCAGAAAAAACACAGCTGGATGTTTCCTGGTTTACGATAAAGTGAAGTATGTTTAAATTCTAGTCTATCAATAATGTAAAGAAACAAATTACTCACTCAACAGTCTCATCAAAACCAATTGCACCTCTTTTTGCTTGTTCCTGGTGCAAAACTCTTCAACGTTGGGCCGGGTCAGTTGAAGTTCCACAATAATTGCGGCCAACAATGCATTTAAACAAGATCTGTCCCTTTCAAAATGCCCATCTAAATCTGTAGTTAATTGCAAAACCACCTAAACATGAAAAACGTAAGTAAATTGGTTAGAAATAAATGTATTAGGTTATTGCCTGTAAGAAAGGTATCGCTCTGACTCCGTTCACGTTCCTAAGTTTAGGAAGATATTCGATCAATCGTTCTAACAGTTGCAGGCGCAAAATATGTAGGCGGCTGCTATTTTCCGAATCAGCTTCAGGATCAACTTCATGAGTCAGATTGTCGGTTTCAGTTGCCTATAAATGAATAAATTTACTTTACCAACACACAATTGTATTATAAATTTATGAAAGTTATCATATTTCAGATCGAACACAGAACGAATAGGGAATATGAAATATACCAACCGGGAAATTTGCATTGATAATCGAGCTTGTATCGGAACGAGACACCAACGTTATGGCCTCTTGCATGTTATCCCCATAAGCTGAGCTGCGACCCGAAACATTATGTTCACCTGTTATGCTTTCTACACCGCTACCACCACTTTCCGACCCAGCACTTCCTCCCTATGAAAACACAATTTTTAATTTAATTAAATCGGAAACGACGAATTCTTTACGAAAAAATTATCCGTCATCTAACCTGTTCTGCTGGAGAAGTCCGTAATGTAGAGCCGTCTGTAGCTGCCGTGCTACCCTCGTCATCTGAACCGGCGGCAGATGCTGTTGTGTCACTGAAGTGACCCGCTTCTTGTCCCTGAGCTCCTTGCCCTACTTGTCCAAGTCCCTCTCCTGCTAAAACCTTCATAAAAAGATAGAAAATACAGTAAAAAAGTGTTATGCACGCAGTTGAAAGATATAGCATGGTGGATCTTAAACAGGTGTTCAGCATAAGAACCGACACTGAGCAGAGGGCAATCTCTGTTTTAATTTGGAACAACCACATTTGGTACAATGTGCTGGTGCATCAAGTGCATGGGGAACTAATCGAATTCGCGTAGGTTGCACGTGTCTCCGAGCCGAATAGAACGCGCTGAAGGTTTTCCTACACTTGTTGGTAAAAGTGAATTGAATGATTCGCCGAATCATTCACTTGATGGGAAGTCGGTCTGTTCGCAGTTTTCGCAGCATTCGTGACATTTGTGGTGCTTCTAGCTTGGAATTTATTACTTTAAATAAAACAACTATTACAAGTTCGATTTTCACAAGTTTATTAAGAATGTGACTATAGTTTCGCTACCACCGTAGCTTCTTCGAACGTATTACAAAGTACCGAAAGGAAATTCAGTTATTACTATTAACAGAAAAGACTATATTGATAAAACTGTTTTTAATTTCGGTAAATGGGAAAAGTTAAAATCAGATCCAACAGACAAGTATCAGAGAGAAATCAAAGAATCTTTGGTACATACTGTAGTATTTTTAGTCAAAAAGAAAAACAGTTGTTAACCCTCATAAATCCACAACCACCAAAATTATATTCTTTTATTAAAATTCACAAAGAAAATAATCCCATCAGACCTGTAGTATCATTCATAACAGTCCCATCAGTCAAGATATCGGAGAAACTTTTAAAAACAATTACAACAAACACTAAATTTTTTCTGAAGTATAGTATCAGAAACTTATGAGTTCATCAATAAAATCCAAAATATTGTGATTCCAGATAATGCAAAATTTGATATCCAGAACCTTTTCCCTACCCCTGTCAGACACTTTGAATTTAACAGTTAATCTCCTAGAGAAAAATCATATGAACCCTTGTATTAAACAAGAGATAAAAGTGGTAGCGAAACTATAGTCATATTGTTAAAAACCTTGTGAAAATCGAACTTGTAACAGTTGTTTTATTTGAAGTTGTAAATGGATTTTCATCACTTAATGGCTGATTCTATTCAATTTTTGAAATTTATTATTCAAATACCTAAATAAATAATATACTACATAGGGTGGATAGGAAAATTTGTCTGCTTTCTTTGTTTTTTCACATTTATAACAGTTTTTTGCAAACAATAAGAAAGCACTTAAAGCTACGTTACGTTATCCATGTTTATGTCAAAGTCCATATTATTTAATTATAGTCGTGGTTCCGTTTTATTTCAATTGATAAGCACAAATTACAACTAAATTAGGCACTACGAACGCTTCGAGCAAAGTAGAAGCAATGAAATTCGCGCGAATGTCCTGAACGAGCATTTGTTTTACTTGTTCCTGTGGGCTTGGCTGGTTCTGTTAGTTCGGGCTGAAATGTACAAGTCTGAACGCACCATTAGGAATAGATTTGGGGTCAACCTCCCTCAAAATTCTACAGATTGTTATAATTTGAAAAATTATATTTCATTTTATGGGGGGAATCTTATTCTAAAAGGTTTTTGCAAAACTATCAATTTATACTTAAAATTGGACCTTAGGAAATAAATTGTTTCATTTAGATATTGTTTTGAAAATAGCTGAACAGTTTTCATATAGCCAACAATTTGTCACGTTAGTATTAGGTATCAGTAAAGAAAACTTGTGTTATATCATTTATTTGTTCTTAATGATGTGCTAAAAGTAAAATTTGTAGTATAAATTCATAGTAAACTATTGACTTTTTGTTGATTTCCTAAAGTAACATTGTTAACCTTCTATTTAGTTATCAAATGTTTCCTTCAAAATGACACTTTTTTGAAAAATTACAGAAATAATAACTTTACTAGATAGATTTAAACAATTCTATCCGATTCAATATTGATAACCTAACTCAGTAGACCTAGTTATTTCCAAATGTTGTAAATTAGTTCCAACACTTATGACTTTATGACATTAGACTAATAATATCAATAATGATTCTTGACTTATATGACGTATGAATTATATATAAAATTCTCGGGAAATAGGTAACACTAGCACATATGCATATTATTTTCATCTTTACGTACATTTCGGTCTCACGACCATCATCAGAAGACATACAGATCGCGCGGTTAAATTGTCCCACTCAGAGCACCGTCCCAGAAATTTAAAAATTGTTCATAATACACTGGAAATGAATGGCTACCCAATAACATTTTTCAATTCCATCATTAAAGGTAAAATAAACAAAATCTATAATGGAACGTGATATATGAATCACATTAACGGTAATACATATAATTTTATAACATTATCATACATTCCGAAGATCTCAGAGAAAATTAAGAAGTGTTCAAAAAAGTATGATATAAAAGTCGCTTAAACCTACTAACTGTGTTGGGAAATATTTTTCAAATCTAAAACCTTCAATACCTAAAGATAAATAAACCCACACAGTATACAAATTAAATTATTTCCATTGCGATGGGACTTATACAGGAGTCTCTAAACAATATCTACAAAAAAGAATGTATGGCCATAAGTATAGTACAAGAAACAAAAAATTAGAAAATTCCACCGCCCTTGCTAAACATTCGATTATAACTATCAATTCCATTACAAAAATGTTAATATTTTGACTAAGGAAATCAATTATTATAAAAGATCTGTTCTGGAGATGATTCACATAAAACGTGACTCCAAGTCTGTAAATCATAGAACAGATATTCAATCATTAAGTCAGGTTTTACTACTTTAATTAATTAAAACCCTTGCAAATTCCTACATGCGTCTTTATAATGTTAAAAGTACATTTTAGATAGAATGTTCAAATAGCAATATTTCTAGTAAGGTCTGACAACCTTTTTCTATTACCTCATAAATATTGCAGCATCTGGTTCGAAAGTGGATCCTCGAACGTTATATTTTCAGTTCAGTTATTCAATCGTATTACGTACTGTGATTCGATATGTCTAAAGAGCTCATAAGAATATTGCTTAGAAGCGGATTCTTAATTTATATACTTAAAACATTAATTGTTATAATTTTGATTGTACGTGTTTCTGTTCGTTTCGGCGACGTGGACATTTTAAATTGAAATTAGTGCGATAAGGACGCCTTGTGGTGATACAATTAGTTGTAAGAAATCACGTTTATACAGTTATACGTCTTCTGATGATGCTCGTGAGGCCGAAACGTAGGTAAAGCCGAAAATAATGTGCATATATGTTAGCGTGACCTATTTCCTAAGAATATTGATATATAATTAGTAATATCTGTTGTAATGTAGTACTTTTAGCTTCCAATACTACATATACAGATTGGATACTAAAAGCCACTGTACATTGAGGTTAGAATCGAATTCCTCCACGTTTTCATCGCTAATTTAAATCGCACATGCTCTAATGAATATCCTTACCTGTAATCCATGTAAATGTCCTTGTTCACCGCCAATTTCATGATCTTGTAAACTAAGAGCAATAGCCAATTCCACCATTGTTTCGTCGTCCGCATCTGGTGGAATGTCGATCAGAGGAGGAAAACCTGCAGCTCCACCCAACAACACTTCTAATGGGTTAACATTGTGATTGTCTGCCCCCAAAGATGGTTGTTGTAGCATAGCTATAGCTTCTACTGCATCTACTTCGAAAGGTTGTTGAATAGATTGACAATCATCTTCTTGACTAAGTTGCATTTGCGTAATTTTTGTCTCACTGGTCTCTTCTAAAAACAAACAAATATAAAAACTGTAAAATAAATATCTCATATTAACAAATGTTGATTTTTGGATTACTTACTTATTTGCGGTGTGTTACAATGTGGAGGACTTGGGATGAACACTCTTCGTCGTTTCATTTTGGGTTTCAGAACCTTACTCAGAGCTTGCTTGGCACTAAAGGCTATAATCGGGTCCTTGCAAAGTAACAGCTGAAGGTACACAGCTATCGTGATGTTACTGTAGGTATCACAGCTATTGAATGCATGAACAATTTCAACAATCGCATGAATCACTTGTTCTGTATGTTTCAGCCCAGGTATTACTACTGGAGCCAAGGTGGGATTTTCTGGATTCAAAGAATGAAGGGTCCAAAGTACCTCCATTAACTGCAATAGCAAGTGTTGATTTTTGGGGTCTCTAGACAACGGAGTTTTGACTTCTGGAAAAATTGAACATACAATGTACAATTTTGTTAATGACACGATGTATCGTATATGTAGCAAAGCTGCCTTATTAATTATCAATTACAATTCATTCAGATATCAAACATGTTGCTAAAATTCAAGCTGGGTTTTAAGAACACCCACTAACGTAAATAGAAATAGGATATTCTTTGTTGCCTTTTATTATGGACAAGTCAAGTATAAGAGTTCATTTCTTAGTACGATCGTTCCATCATAAATTAATACAGTTTGTTCTTTGTATCTGTGTGACGGAAACGAAATATACAGTTGCTGAATCCTTGTGCAGTCATCGTAATTTGTAAAATACCGACAAAGTTTTCAATAGGAAATCATAAATTATGAAGTTAACAGAAATGATTCTAAAGGAAACAAGTGCTTTACAGTATGTTGATAGTTGAGATATATTTTTATGATCAACTCGAAACGGCAATTGGATCACTTGCTATGGTTTAAACAAAGATTTTTTACCCTGTCTTTTGCTTTGAAGCTACAATCTATTCACGTAACCATAACATAAGACGTGCAGGACGCAGTCGTTTCTTATTAAATATGTAATTAGAATATTGAGTTGATATAATTTTCATCAATACCTAAATTCGGAGAAATCTAAATTAGCTCATAAAATGAAGGTCCCTGTCAACAAAAATAGAATAGTTCTTTTATGTTCTGCACACTAGACTGGGGCAAGTCTCTCTCTTATTGGGTAAAAGTTACTACCCCCAAACATATTAATAAAATAGGAGTGGTTATCCAAGATTATAAAAAATCAAACTCACCACACTAAAGTCAGTTATATTTCAACTTCTTGAGTTAAATCTTACTTTGACTATTTCACGATTCACTTGAATTATATTGTTAGAAAACTTTCCAAGTTTTCTAGTTAAGCTTGCGTTGTGGTGTTTATGGTAGAATTTTCGCTAAGTTCATTTAAAATCAAGTCATATCGCTTAATACACAAGATTTAGAATTCCTTGAATAATTAAATCATAATAGCTTTGTTTAACTCCTTATGGTTCATCCAGGCTGAGTTAAATTAGTTCATTTCATATTTAGGTTGTAATGAGTTTGATTTAAAATCAAGGATTGATTAATTGTTTTCTAAATTTAACAAAATTTTTTGATCAATACTTTAGTTATATTTAATCTTTTAACTTTTAATTCATTTTTAAAATTGTTTATTTCCTTTATTATTCTTAAATATTTTATATTTGTTTTGATTGAGTTTTTCTACTTAGCGTAATTTATAAACTACCTTCGATCACACAGTGCTTAATTAATGTGTTAGTGTCTCAACCAAAGAAGAGCGAGTATTACATATATCTATTGACCGTATTGTTGCCTGATTTGCCTAGATGATGAGGACCCGTAATGCGGGTCACTTTCTGGTTATCGGTACACGTACTGCAAGTTATATTGATATTAGTTAATCAAGGCAAATGATATATAAGAATGAATTTGATAAAATAAGTAAATTGATAACATTCAGTATTGAAAAAAAACCAAGGAAGGGCTCGTTATTACATATACTAGCAAACTCAATTGAAGAAATCTTACCCAATGGATCATCCAACACAACATCTTGAATTGATGTGTGCGAGTCTGCAAATTTTACCAAATTCTGTGGCCTAGCGGCTGCAATTCCTTTCACAATGAGCACCAAACGGTAGTAACTTTCTGCATCAATATCAATTGATTCCTTTGAAAAGTTCTCAGTCATTGTATTCAGACTTGTTAAAACGTGTTGGAGTAATGCTTGATCCTGAAATGAAAATGATTTCAAAATGGAACCAAAAATATTCAGCAAATAGATTACCTTGTAACTATGATATTGTTGTCGGGTGGAGTGTAATGAAGAGAGCAAAGCTTTTGAATGGATTTGGATTGACGGAGGGGTTGGAAGGGTCAATAGCTGAGTCGCAATTTTCAAAGCAGACAACTTATAACTTCCGAGTTTTTCTTCATTCAGGTGTAGAGAGAAAGATCCATCCAAGGCCTCCAAAATTCCAACAACGAGTCTGGAAAATAGAACCATATTAATTTTGGTCAATCTATACACTGACGCTTTAGAGTCATTATTGGAATCAAACTTACCTTTCTAATTTGGAAAGTGGAACAACATTGTTACTTTGTTGCTCGGAGTCTATGTTTGCTGAATTTATAGCTTGAACAGTTGTGGTATTGCTTGTGGTTATCTCTTCATTTTCCTCGGGCCATCCAAAAGCATCTTTAGTTTTCCCAAATCTGCATGAATAATGAAGAGTGATAGATAAATACTAAGTTATACCCAAAAGATTAAACCTTACTGTTTTCATAAAATCATAAAAAACATCTTTTTTGAGAATAGGATATTGATACGTTAATTTTCAGTTTCAACATTTAAATGTTGCTTAGAACTTTCATGACTCAGGTAACTTAAATTCTACTTTGCTCAATGATATAACATACACAATCTGGTAGTCATAAAAAACTCTCAAACATAATTGCTTGAATTCAAAGATAACAACTTAATGAGTTAATAGTATGAACATCAGTAGAGGAAATGAATGCATAAAAAGACCCTCATTTCTTATTTTTTTGTAATAGGATGGATTTGAATGATACCTTTTGCATTCGCTTGATTTTTGGACCAATAAACTTTGTTAACCTTTAGATTTTGGCGGTCGCACCCCCTCTTTTTGCTAGAGGGGTTGTTAGCAACCCCATTTTCTATCTTGCCGAGTTCTTAACCCAATTCCTTCAAATTTACATTTTGAGGGGTCAGCGATTACGAATTCGACGAGAACATTTGAAAATTCAAAATTTCGGGTTAAAATATAAAAATGCATTTTGTAGCCTAGCTGATGATTTTAGAGAAAAATAGCAAAAGTTCAAAAGTGTTTAGAATTCAATTTTGCATAAGAATACCTTATTTTTATGACTCAAATATCACCACCCCTTAGCAGACCTCTTAGTTACGCCCACGCTGCAAATCTAAAATTAACATTTGCAGCCACGATTTTGATTTTAGAGAAAAATTTCAAGATAGAAAAAATGTTCTAAATTCAGTTTTTTTTAGGAATTGGCCATTTTTAATGACATTTACTACCCTCCTCCACATTCCCCCCACCCCTAAAATTTGAAATGAATTTTCGGGCCATTCTATTGGTTTTAGGCAAAATTGACAAGACAAAAAAGTGTTTAGAATGCAATCTTATGTAATAAAAGTATATTCATATGTTCACTTTCAACCCCTTTTTACCTTGAGAGGGTGAACATCCCTTCTTATTTCGTAAAAGAGCCGGATTTTTCGCTGTAAATGAAAAATGGAAATGTTATATAAAAACACGTGAACATTATATTTGATGAATATTCCTTCATTCTACACCCTATCAGATAGATCTCCAAGGAGTGGGGGTGAAGTCACATGCTGCATCGATATATACACGACGAAATAAAATCTCCTCGGGTGCAGAGAGAAGAAACATTTCCATATTTTCATGCAGATATACGGCTTATGAACCTACGAAGCAGGGATGTTCATCCTTTAAGGGTGAAAAAGAGTTGAAAAGTAACCATATAAATATACTTTTATTGTGTAAAATTCAATTCTGAACACTTTTTGTTTCTTGATAGTATTTATTTTAAATGAAATATTTACACCCCCCCCCCCCCCACCTATGCAAAAATTCTACTGGCACAGAGGGATGTTCACCCCCCCCCTACTGTGTTAAGGGGTATGTAAGTGACCATACAAACTTATTTATATTGTACAATAACTCAAGACACAATAATTTGTATTGTATATGAACTTTATAATTTATGATGATTTTTCGTGATAAAATATGAAACAAATAGGCATTTTATTTCGTCTTGTATATAGCGATGCCGCATTTGACTTCACCCCCACCCCTTGGAGATACATCTGATAGGGTGCAGAATGAAGGAATATTCTTCAAATATAATTTTCACGTGTTTTTATATAACATTTCCCTATTTACATGGAAAAATCCGGCTCTTTTACGAAATAAGTAGGGATGGTCCATCCTCTCAAGGTAAAAAGGGGTTGAAAGGGAACATATGAATATACTTTTATTACGTAAAATTGAATTCTAAAAACTTTTTGAGTCCTGTCAATTTTGCCTAAAACCAATAGAATGGCAAGAAAATGCATTTAAAATTTTAGCCGTGCGGGAAAGTGGAGGGGGTAGTAAATGACATTAATTAGAACATTTTTTGTATCTTGAAATGTTTCTCCAAAATCAAAATCATGGCTGCAAATGGCAATTTAGATTTGCAGCGTGGGGATAACAAAAGGTCGGCTAAGGGGTCGTTGATGAGTGGTGATATATGAGTCATATAAATAAGGTATTCTTATGCAAAATTGAATTCTAAACACTTTTGGACTCTTGGTATTTTTCTCTAAAATCATCAGTTAGGTTACAAAATGCATTTTTATATTTTAACCCGCCATTTTGAATTTTCAAAGTTTCTCGTCGGATTCGTAATCGCTGACCCCTCAAAACTCCTTGAAGGAATTCGGTTAAGAACTCGGCGAGATAGAAAATGGGGTTGCTAGCAACCGCTAGCAACCCCTCTAGCAAAAAGGGGGTGCAACCGCCAAAATCTAAAGGTTAACAAAGTTTATTGGTCCAAAAATGAAGCGAATGCAAAAGCTTTCATTCAAATCCATCCCATTACAAAAAAATAAGAGGTTCTTGCATTCATTTCCTCTACTACATGTGCTATTCAACTTTTGGCATTGACACTCACATTTTTATACTATCCACCATGGTCACAGTTTCTGGATCTTGCGAAGGACCAAACATTATAGTTAACTTTTTGTCAGCCAACAGACTTTCTTCACGCGAAAATGGAATATCAAACCAACGGCTTCGCGTCACTGAAGTCGATATAATCCTTCCAAACACTTCGACAAACGATGGAGCCCTCTGAACATCTTGACTACCGACCAAAACTCTTAAACCCGTCATAACCATGTTATTGTCATTATTCGTTACGTCTATAGTAAATCCTAGTGGTTTATTGCAGGCCACATATAGATTCATAGTATTCAAACGATGTTTTAACTGAGCTGCATTATACACTTGTAACAAATCATTGCCACCAATATCTACATCATTCATGGGTTGGCAGTGTTCAAAGAAATCTACAGGAAAAGTCACAGAACCAGATATTTTACCGGATTTCGTAACTTTCTTTTTCTTTGATTTGAGTGAACCTACATTGATAGATGGCTGAATATTGGGCGACATCCAAAATCCTAGAATACATAAGTCATGTATAACATTCATTAACAGACAAACAAAATGAAAAATTTACCTGTTTCATCCATGTTTGCCATATACATTTTGAGGCTTCCATCTTCACAGAGCAATATGAGAGTAGTTCGAAGCTCACTACCAGAATTATGTCGAATAGCAACCATATCCATAATTTTAGATTTTGATGGTACAACACGTATTTCTTGAATCATTATCGCACCTGGCTTCAGCATTAAAATTACTGGATTATTACCTTGAAAAATATTAAAGTGATATTGGTACATTTTAATGTAATGTGATAAATTTCATAAAATTTTATGTAATTTAACAAATAGACCTTTAGGCAAATTAAAAAATATTTTCCTAAAGTGATCCAATTTGACTTCAAACTTACTGGCTTGCATGGCACAACATACGAGTCCTGGATGATTGGGAATTTCAGTCCATTGACAAAGAGGCTGAGGGGATGGATTTCTTGAGCCGTTACTCTTGGAAGTGTTTGTCGATGTTGTGGGTAAAGTTATCGGAAAAACAACAGTTAAACAATTATTCTTGGGAGTTATGGGTGAAATGAAACTTTTTCCTTGTCCATAACTGTAGAATAAAAGTCCTAAGGTGTGCGAGTAATGAATACTAACACCCCCACCGGCTACTTGCCCATTTACGTCCTAGAAATTATTAAAAAATTTGTAAATTGTATATTCACCAATTAATTGATTTATGAAATCGAAGTAGTATAGAACTATAGTTCGTTCAAAATCTACTGGCACTTTACTAACATTTTGATGTTATTCGCATCCCCATTGGCTCATCAGCAATATCGCTCCAGAGACGGATTTTAGTTAGGAGGTTTATTGTATTTATCTGACTGTAAATTAAATATGGTTTTATGTAATCTTCTAGTTTTCCCTTATTATAACTACTATATTTAATTTTTACCAAACAAGTACCCAGTCTGTAAGTTGAAATTTGTATTAGATAGTAAATACCCATTAAATATAACCACCGCCCAAGAGCAAACCTGTCCTTGTTTAGATGTACTGCCAGTTGGTTATAAACGAACTGTATATAGAAAAGTTTTTATATTGCTAGATATTAAATATGTGAAATTGCTGAATAATAGACCGATATAAGAATAACGCATTATTGTGGAAACTTGAATATCTTGCTATTTAATGATCCTAGATCAATTAGACAGGTAGAGATCTTATAAATCATGTTACTTGTTTTCGTGTGATTTGTCCTTTAAAAGTAGTGGACAAAATCTTCTTAGGATTTCTGACGTCCTGGAAGACAATTGTCTAAGTAAGAATGTAGTTACTAAAAAAATACAGTATTGAGTAAACACAAAAAATCAACGAAGATGACAACATGATTGCCAAAATATGTTTATATCAAAAATATTAATTACTATGAATAAAATTTCTAGAAGTGCTGCAGACTTTTTGAATTATTTTAGTGGTATTTAACTAAAGTGAGTCAGATGTCTGTAAAAATTTTTATTGTACAAGTGTCAAAGTCGAAACTGCATTAATCGCATTTTGCTCAAGTAGCGAGCAGGCATTGATATACGCCCTATATTCCATAACTGTAACTTAGCAAAGATATAGAAATGTTAGACTTTCCTATGACCTCAACTTGCGAAAAGTTACCTGGAAATCATTGATTCTACCAGGATCGAGTTACCAGTCATATGGCAAGGATTTCTATGGAAGTACCCCGAGAACTTTTCCCGATTAATTTCACGTGACGGTGATTTGTCATTGCCAGCGAGATCACCTCATCTTAAAACACCAATTTTTTTATTTGGCGATACCTTAAGAACAGGGTGTTTATGATGAATAAACCTCTAACTGTTAGTGATGAGAAAAACAGGATGTCCTGAAATAATGTTCATATACTTCAGGATCTTATCATTGTAAAAGATGGTAATCAGATGGATTTCTACATATACAGAAAACCCACTCAAAAAAAAAAGATATACTTCGGCGGATTCCGCCACACCATTTAATTATAAAATAGCCCCATTTAATAGTAGTCTTGTTCATAGATTATTGAACTTCCCTTTGAGACAGCAAAATTATAACAAAGTTGAGAAACTTCAGCCGATAGCGTTGGACAATGGTTACAACAAATCAATAATGTAAATTCTAAAGAAAAAAGGAAATTGGAATGCAACCAACTAACCAAATTAGAGCCACTACCTTCAAATAGTTAAATAAAATTCAAAAGTTTCACTTATCATCCTTCAGTGATTTGTAAATTCCACAATTTGTTTCCTTCGAGGGATCAGGGAGTTGCGAGAACGGGCCCTTTTTAGGCCGAAATATAGCCCTCTCAAGTCTATCTTTGATATGCTGGTTCTCAGCGCCCTTTCAGGGTAGTTACAAAACAAAATTTAGATCCCCCGAACTAAAGACCCCCCGTTAGCGACCTGATAAAGGGGAACCCAAGTTTCGAAAAATTGACTATCTTCTAGCTGGTGCCAACAATCAACATTTGATTCAAAATATATTTAGTTGTCTGTCTTTGACCTTCCAAATGAGCACTTGAATGTCAAAATTGGTCAACTAGGACCTAAGTTACAGCTATTTAAAGAAAGCAGTTTTACCAAAAAACGCGGTTTTCACGAACTTTGACCGACTTTTTTCTCTATGAACCGAAATTAACAAAACTTTGTAAGAAGTTAGTCGTGTAACTCTTCTATCACCCCAAAAAATTTGGAGCAAAATATTTGATTGTTATAGGCTCAGTGAATTTTTAAATATTGCGAAATATCGGTTTGCCTTATTCAGTGTTATTAACTAAAAACTCATTTCAGATGACGCAAAATTAACAAATTATAATATGACTCATTATTATTTGATGATTCAGTACGTATTATTCCACAAAGTCATTTGACATCACTGGCAAAGTTGTTTTAAGATAGTTTAAAAAATGTGCTAATTTTGAGAGAATTGTGCGACATCTACGCTTGAAATTGTAAGTTGTTGCTGCAATACGGGAGGCAGCAGCTGTTCTTTGTTATTAAATTAGTGCCTTGGTTAGTTGTTCAGTTATATAGTTCTTGTTTAGCTCGTAGTTTGAGTTTTATTTTAAGTTGTAGTTTGGTATTATAGTTAAAATAAGATTAATAGCAATGTGTCGATGAAATTCGTTATTAAAGTTCTCTAACTCTGTACCTTTTCTTCTGTAGTGTGTATAATTTTACAGCTGTATATTATCGACGTTTTTCAAACAAACTTATGTGATGAATTTTCTTACTATGGAAATTGAAACGTGCACGATTGGTAATTTGACAAGTACCTCATGTATAACTGAAGAACTAACCGATACACTAATTTAATAATAAAGAACAGCTGCTGCTCCCCATATTACAACAACTTACAATTTCACGCATATATGTTTAAAAATTCACTGTGCCTAGAGCAATCAAATATTTAGCTCCAAATTTTTTGAGGTGATAGGAGAGCTAGAGTCCTGATATCTTACAAAATTTTGTTAATTTCGGTCCATAGAGAAAAAAGTTCAAGCCAAGTTCGTGAAAAACGCGTTTTTTGGCAAAACTACTTCCTTTAAATAGCCGTAACTTAGGCCCTAGTTGACCAATTTTGACATGCAAGTGCTCATTTGGAAGGACAAAGACAGACAAACAAACTGAAATCTGTGAGATATATTTTGAATCAAATTTTGATTGTTGGCACCAGGTAGAAAACAGTCATTTTTTCAAAATTTGGGTTTCACTTTATTAGGTCGCTAACGGAGGCCTTTAGTTCGAGGAGTCTAAATTTTTCCTGAATACTAGAGGACAATACGAAAAAAATTAGCCCCCGCGGAAGTTTTTTGGTTGAAAGGGCGCTGAGAAACAGTATATCAAAGATAGGCTGAAGAGGGCTATATTTCGGCCTTAAAAGGGCCCGTTTTCCGGACCCCTGAACCCTAGAAGTCTTAAATTTTCGAAAAGGGCTGTATTTCAAAGGTGCATCAACATACCAGCCAATTTTCTGACCACGCGCACACCGTTCTGAAAATAATCCATGGATCTGTTCTTATAGACGTAACAACAAGCTAAAAAATCGTTTAGGCAGCACCATTGATAAAGTTTCTGACTTTTATAAATCCAGGATTTACAAAATCGATTGTGAATCGTGTTCACAATGCTATGTGGGTGAAATAAGAAGGAACATTGTAACTCGGTTTAAAGAAATTTTGCTGATGTAAAGAAAAATAATGGTGAAAAATCAGCGTTAGCCGAACATATTTTATATACAGGTCCCACCATTTCTCAAGAAAATTTACCACTTTTAAAACACAGTATGGACAAATATGTAGGTAATTTTGAAGGGAAGGAAATATTTATTAAATTTTGATTTCCAGCTTCTTTGCATAATTGTCCCCAAATAGTATTTAAACAGGCACATTTTGATTTCTAATTAGGTTTAATTTGGTTTACTCTGTTAATGGCTACTTGGTAGCTGAAAGGTCCTCAGCAACAGTATTTTAGTGGGTAAGGGTGATTATTTCTTTATTTTTATTGAAATTGTATCCTAACATGCTGAAACATTTATAATGCAGCATTTTCTGGTTTCAAAGTACGATTGTCAATTCAACTCCATTCACATTACAATCTGCTTTCAAAAACAAACATGAACGAGATCGTTGGCAGTTCAAACCGCTGACATAAAAAGAAACACTTACCGTTACATCCAGATGAAATACTTCCAAGGTGTTTGTCACATAAAATGCGCCATGTTTTGCGGAACTTTCTTCATTCAATACTTCATTGTAAATATGCCCAGGCGAAGACATCAATAGAATATGATAAATGTCATCATCATACATAAAGGTGCAGTCCCTAATTTTTCCACTAGGGACCAGGAAATAATACTGAGGACTAAGTGCGTCGCTGGATAAATCATAGATCTTGACAAAATCGGCCGTAACTAGAGCAAGTTTTGTTTGGGAACCCGGCAACCACAGTGCTTTGATAATAAAATTACCAGTTTCCAATTGAGGGTGTAAGACCAGATGATCGGAAACGGAACCGCTAGAGGTAAATGTCAAAATATGACAATCTTTCAATCCACAAACGGCTAAAAAGTCTTCGTTGCACAAATTACTCGAGAGCGACAAGACGGTGAACGGAATAGGTGCGGAAGCCAATCTTGTGAGGGTTAATTTTCTGGTACCAGAATCGGCTTGTTTCAACAAGGCGGATAACTGAAGTACGGTGATTTTTCCTTTCTCGTGTGAAACGGCCAGATGTTGTCTCTTTCCATGGGTCGAAGTCATGCAACACATTGCTACTCTTCGTACAATATGCGCCGAAAGTAACTGCCGAATCGTTTGACCTTGCTCCCCGGAATAACTCATCCTCACGTTTTCGAAAGCTCCTTCTTGCGATCCCAAAGTTGGTACCATCAGTTGGTCGGTATTGAGGTATTCTTTTTCGTCGCGATGCAGACGATTTAATGCTTTCGCTGCTCGTGAATGACATCCCACTGGGGAATTCAAATTACAGGTAACTTCTACGGCCGGAATGATGGTTTGCATGAATTCTATTAGATTAGCAGTTACCGAAGATGAGCCCAAATAGTTAATTATCCACTCTTTAGAACTTTCGAGTTGATGCGCGTTGTTGGACTTCTTTTCCTTGTACATTATTTTGTCTATTGCCATTGGGGAGGATGTTCTTCTTCTCAGAGAGCTAGGTAACAAATCGTTCGCAAATTTATCCGCATTTGCACCGGTTCCATCCGCGTTGGCATCGTTTACAGTCTGAGGGCTACGTTTAACTAATGCTTGGCAAGATCCGTCTTCTTTAGCACCGCAATCGCAGAAGAAATTTCCGTATTTAGCGTAACTCAAGTCGTGACCTTTGTGGCAGACTCTGGCACACACAGAACACACCCCAACACCGTCTAACATACGACAAGTGTGACAGTGATACCAGTGTTGATTCATGAATTCCTTTTGAGTAATCGTAAAGGTGCACAATTTGTTGCACAAAGAATCTTCATCGGAATCTTCACCGCTATCATCCTCTTCGTTCGCATCCTCTTGCCACTCTGAATCGACGTCTATGGGCGTTTCTCCTTCCCAGGGAGGACTTAGTGCTCTTACACCGGCATAAGTTTGTGAGGTAACCCCCGTTACGACTTCGCTAATATAATCTAAAATGCAACACGCGGCATTTAGCATCGTATTGGGTTTAGAAGTATCACCTTCCGATTCCAATTTGTCGAGCGAATCTTTCTGAGCAAAGTGATTTTTGCACAAAGCTACCCATTCCGACGTGGCGGGAAATAAGCTCATATGACCTTTGCCAGTACCGCCATCTGCCAACATGTTCATAACCACCATTAAATCCGTGAATCCCACCCCTTCCAGCACCGGTGAGAGAATTTGCGAACCAAGGGGTATCAGCGCTATGAGTATGGTTATTCCAACGTTTTCAGTGACGTTACTGCTTTTCTTAACGAGGAACGACGTTAGTGCTTGAAGTAATTGAGTATTTTCTTGAACCAGTGATTTTGCATCCTCGTTCGAACTCGGAGATGGATTAGTGGAATCGGAGCTAACACCTTGTGTGCCCGTCCATTTAGCTTCGTTAGTAGTTTCTTCTTTTATAGGAGTTGTGGTTTTTGAGGTTTCACTAATTTCCGGTAATTCCAAATTGATCGAACCTATTATAACTTGCTTCAGCCAGGCTTGTAATTTAGAACCTTCTACATTGGCCAATTTGCTCATAGAACCACATAAATAATTGAGACTAGGATCTGTCGAGCTTTTTTCAGCTGCTTGAAATAGTTTATTGAAGAAATGCAACACTCTGGTGCTGTATTGTTGCGACATCTGTGGATTCGCCACAGACAGTAAAACTTTAACCAAATCTCTGTCACCGGTGAAGAAACATTCCAAAGCCTGCCTTCCTGAAGACTTTTCAATTATTTTTTCGTAAAACTTTAAACAGCTATGTAATATTTTTTCATTAATATGAACATTACTTGAATTCGAGGTATAATCCACTATTAATCGATACGTGTGATCCAATATATTTAAATAAACTCGTTTTTGGTGCTCGTCAGTATCAGTATCCCCAATCATCTTGTCTAGTGTTTTAGAAACGGTGTCATACAGAAATGCAGTTTTTAGATCTAAAGTGATTGCGACCAGAGTTTCTAAAGTTTTATTTTTGGTGTCAGTGTTTTCAACTTTCGGAGCATGGTCGCATATAAACTTTGTGCAACATTGCAATAATCTCTTCAGTGATAGGTTAATGTTGAAAGGTGAACTTTTTGATAACGATGAAATATGTATTTCAATTATTTTCAATATGTAATTTTCTGACGGGACTATATCATTTTGGTACAAGCCCTGCAAGAAATAACAATCATTACTTGAGAGAAAATCGTTTGGAACGTGCGTTTTGTACGATAACAATTCGACTTTTCTACAGAAGCTATAACTGGTTAACTGAAGTGTAATTTTCCCAGGATACTTTAATTCAATCTACGCCTTTATATCCTTAAATCGTCTAAATAAAGACTTACCGATGACAAATCTTCTAAAGCTAAATTATTCCATTCTTGCTGCACTACAATAACTGTATGTGGTAACAGAGGGTACAGTTCTGTGGCCAAAGTTGTTGTTAGAGCGTTTTTGGTTGATGAAATTGCCAAGACATCATTCAGACCCTCCAAGTCATGAACAGAGTACTTAGTTGAAGAGTCACTTTGTTCCACAACTGTATGTAACAGGGACCATCTAAAATGAAATTTAACAATAAATGTAGAGGTATAAGTAGAATACTATCAGCTTTCTATTTGAATAGACTATAAAGAAAAAGCAGTGTCCTCTATCGGTCACCATATCTTTTCTTTATAAATACTAAGGGCACTTAAAATTTCAATTCAATGTACCCTGCTTTCAGTTTTGGCAATTGGTGCAGCAATAAAATGATGCTGAGCAACATATTAAAAAATGTGTACTGCTCACAGAGGAGATAAGATTAAAAATGTTCATTTATAGCACGAAAGATGTTCAAATATATAATTTAGGAATATAACATGAACCACAGTTTCGTGAATGTTCAAGAAAATGTTTCTTCATCTTTCAAGTAAAGTATATTTCAATGGCAAACATTACATTTATGTAGAAATAGTCAAATAGGAAGCACAATATATAATACAGAGGTTCACTAATAACATACATTTCACAAGCATGGACAGAAATAGAAACAGCCTACATAATATTATACAAGTGAAATATATATTATTTCAATTCATAAAATGTGAGTACAGTAGAACCTCCATTAACCGTGCTCCAGGGACCGGACGTGGCATGGATAACTGAAAAGCACGGATAATCCGAACATTTATTTCTTACATATGTATGTATGTACATAATATGTATTATATTATGTATGTATGTATATATTTATCTATTCATGTATGTACATTACGGTACCCCGAAAAATTTAAAAACTGCTGGGCTACCCCCTAAAATTGAACTTTTAGTGGAAACAAAATTTTCTGTGGTATTTAAAAAATTTTTGGACAAGATATAGAGGGCGCGCGCCGGTCGTTTGAAAATGCCGTTTTTTCGTGTTTTTTTGCATTCGATATGTGGTGCCCAGATATACTCTTTCAAGAACTTTAATCGTTGACCACTTATTTAAAGCCCTTCGTTCAAAAAGACGAGGTTAAAATCGTTATTTTTGCATTTTTTCACTTAATTAAGTTATAATTGGTAATTTCTTGTTCACAACTAGTATAATAATATCATTTTTTCTGCTAAGAATATCAAAAAAGAGACAAAAATTAAGAAATAAATAAATTTGTATTATTATTATAAATTTTTTTTATTATAACTATAACTAAAATAAAATGACAAAAAAAATGCAAAGCATATTTTTTCTCAATTTTTGACTCTTTTTTGAGATTGTTAACGAGAAAAATGATAAAACGAATTTTTTTATACGAGTTGTGAACAAGAAATTACCAATTATACCTTAATTAAGTGAAAAAAATGCAAAAATAACGATTTTAACCGCGTTTTTTTGAACGAAGGGCTCTAAATAAGTGGTCACCGATCAAAGGTCTTGAAAGAGGATCTATCTGGGCACCACATATCCAAATATAGGAATTTTTGATATGTTCTAATGGGTTGTACCAGCGTCGAATGCAAAAAAAAAAACGAAAAAACGGCATTTTCAAACGACCGGCGCGCCCACTATATCTTGTCCAAATTTTTTTTAAATATCACAGTAAATTTTGTTTCCACCAAAACTTCAATTTTAGGGGGTAACCAGCATTTTTTAAATTTTTCGGGGTACCCTAATGTACATACATACTAAAAAGATGACAGACAAAAAAATAGATCTCATACGTTCAAACCACGGTCGTACATACAGGCCTGGGGACTCGAGGCTGTTTCCTATGTGAGAAGTGGGCCAGCTAAGCGTCGACTGGCGCGTAGCACCAAAAAGGGTGGCGCAGTAGTCGAAATTCTCTGACAACTGTCATACTTGACTTGTAAACACAAGGAATACCTGCGTGTTTAGAAACAAATTACGAAATCGTGCATTGTGCCAAAATGCAAAACGGGGTACAAAAATGTAAAGCAAGAAACCTCTGTTTTTAAGTGCTGAAAGATGCGGAAATGCGAAAAAAGTGGATGCTTGCGATTCCGGATAGAAATCGTTTTACCGAGGTCTTTTATATAATACTTTTATTAGTTCCATAAGGCTACAAGGCATAGAACATATCCAATACAAAATAAAATAAACTAATATAAAAAAAAAAAAAAGATAAGATAAAATAACTAGTTGAGAAGTATCAGATTTTATCACATAGATTCCTCTACTGTATAGTAAGATTTCTTGATTAGAAACTGTTTTAATGTGTTCTTTAAAAGTCCAACAGGTAGAGCCCTAACACTTGCTGGAACATTATTATAGACAGATATTATTGAGCTATGAACATTTCTTTGTAAGTATGAAAATTGATACCTAGTCGGTAAGAGATTTGCTTTATAACGTGTATTGCATATGATCTCGATTAAAATCTACATATAGGTCCGGGTTATTTTTAATAAACATTACCGCTTCTAATATGTATAAGCAAGATAGAGTGAGAATGTTATTTGAAGAAAAGTGAGGTTTGCAACTCTCACGATTTTTGAGTTGTAGAATATTTCTTAACATGCGTTTCTGAATTACAAATACCCTGTCGGCATCGGATGAATTGGCCCAAAAAATAATTCCATATCTAATCCTTGATTCCACAAACGCATGATATGCAATGAAGGCGGTTCCTCTAGATACTAAACATGTTGAAATTTTCAGCGCGTAACAATACCTGCTTATTTGCCGAGTCAAGGAATCAATATGACTACGCCAGTCAAGCCTACTGTCAATCTTGATTCCAAGAAACTGTACATTATCAACAGATTCTATTTGAGCTCCATTATAAGTGACTGTCAGAGGGTCACTTTGTTTTGTATAATTAAATTTTAGGACGTTTGTCTTATTTATGTTTAGTTTTAAAAAATTATTAGAAAACCATTCCTCTAATACCTCCAATATCTGAATCATTTTCTCCTTAATTTCTTCCAAACCCAGTTCGCCAAGAACCAGGGATATATCATCTGCAAATTGCACTAGAAACTCTGTAATTGAAATTGGCAAATCATTTGTATATATTAAATATAGTATGTGTGCGAGCATGTATAACGAAAAAGGGGAAGTTATTTTTAAGGTGAGTAATTTTGACAAGAGTAACAGTTCTATTCCTCTCTCAAATCAGAATACTTAGTAACACTGCTTGCGATTCCGGAAAGAAATCGTTTTACCACTTCGATCCAAGCGCTAGCTAGTGGCTGAGCGAGGGACTAAGAGTTTGGCGACGCGTAAGAGACTCATGTCAAACATACGAGTCCCCAGACCTGTTTGTACGACCGTGGTTCAAACTAACTTTTAAATTGCATGAAAATATAACATAACAAAATATAGAATTCTACATAAGTAAACTTTTACACTAAATAAGAAAAATAAAAACTCTACATAGGTATGTTAACTTGCATTTACATACATAAAGCGGATATGTATTTCAGGTATGTATGTAGCTATGCTTTTGAAAAAAGTAGGGTCACTTTGGTCGGTGTTAAAATTCTTCGATCTTTTTTAATCGTCTGACGTATTTTGCGCAAGTTCAAAATGTCGATAATATCGAAGATTCTCGTTGCCCAACGTAAAACGTTGGCAGCTTCTTCAGCCTCTCCGTTAGTTACTCTTTCGACTGATACCGTCCCATCATTTTCTTCGTTTTGACTTTCATTTTCGGATGAATCAGGTTGTGACGTACCGGGCTGATTTTTGTCACACTGAGTCCACCTTTCAACTTCAGTTTTATCAATTTCTCTGAATTCATCGGCTTTGCGCACTAATTCAGTTATGATCGTTTTTTCATCATGTTCCACGATGCTTTCATCTTCCTCTAGCGTCATTATTTTGTAAAAAGCTTTTTTGAAGGTCATTTCTCTCACTCCACTCCATGCATTTGCTATTGTAAAAATTGCGTCTTTGATCGTGAACGATTTCCAAAACTTTATTAGATCAACTTTATCACAAGTTCTTTTCAATAGAGGCGTTTCATTGTCTCAATAACATCTTGATTCATTGGTTGAGCAATGGATGTAACATTGGGTGGGAAAAAAGAACAAAGAAGTTTCCATCATCAGAGCTTAGGACTGCCTCATTGGGATGAGAACGAGCATTATCCAGAAGAAGAAGTGAATTTTGTGGCAACTTTTCCTTCTTCAAATATGACTTTACTTCAGGGATGAACTTTTTACGGAACCAATCTTGAAAGATATTACACGTTACCCAAGCAGCTTGCTAGTTATAATAGTGAACTGGGAGATTGTGCGGTTTCATATTTTTAAAAGCGCGAGGATTTTTTGACTTTCCAATCACAGCCAGCTTCAGTCTTTGACCGCCAGACGCATTAGCACAACACAACACTGTTATCAGGTCTTTACTTTTTTATACCCCGGTGCACTTCGTCTCATTACTTGCAGTTTTTGTAGGTATTGCTCGCCAGTTATAGCTTTGAGAAGATTGTAGATTATTTTTTGTAATTATGGTCTCCGGCTCATAGCAAAATTCCACCATCGCTTCTCCGTCGGCATTGAGCTTTTCTCCTTGAATTGTAAACTCACGAATCCCTCGACGTTCTTTGAATCGATGCAACCACTTGGAAAGTGCTTCATCGAGTTGTTGAAAAGTTGATCCTTTCAATGATTTCCATGCAGATATGTTTTTAAAAGAGTCAGACTGAGATACAACATTTTGTACTTTCACTTTGTTTTTAATGATGTCGCGTATTGTTTGTTTGCCAACTTCATAGATTCGTGATAATGATGCGACTCTTTCACCCTTTTCACGTTTGATTAAAATCTCTAGTTTTTGTTCAATCGTTAAAACATTTCGTTGCGTTCAACACTGGTTGTTTCCCTTTTAAAAACAAACACACCCGTTGAGAATGTAGCAGTGCAGAAACTCGTCCCTAGCCCGCAAATAAGTCTAACACATTCGCCGTAACCCGCAACGGCAGATGAAAAGTACATACGTGATTCCCAGGGATTCCCCGAACACTGGTGCTATCGAAATTGTGTCATGCGCCCGTCGCGCTCTCGCGGCGTATAGAGAGCTGCTGTCAAGTGATTCACGTTAACGCTATTTCGATAAAACTTCGAAAATACAATTTCAACAATAGGAAATCATGGCACGGATAATCCGCAGCCCGGATAACCCGCGCACGGATAATCGGGGTTCTACAGTAATTTATTTTTCAAGAATAAAGTATTGGAGACTCCCACAAAATCTTTTTTCACAAACGAAACTTGCAGTCAATTCGAAAAGTTTGAAATTCGATTCTGTTAATTTCATATTAAGTGGAAGATTGCCAGTTAAGTAGATTTTGAATTTTGTCTTGAACCCTAGCAGTTTCAAATTAAACTTGAATAAAATAGATTGTATCTTACCTTGTACAATGAAGTATAGCTTGTGTGAATCGAAGGACATGAGGCAACAAATCCTGGACGTAAGTTCCTTCAGTAGCTGCAGTAGTAATAGTAGATGTTTCAGAAATATTACTTTCAGGTTCCTCTAAACTGACCTGAACCTTAGCGAGTAAAGCATCTAGCAGCATCAAATGTGATAACGGCGGTAAATTTTCTTTGGACAGTATGCCTAAAATAAAGTACATAGATATTTTTGAACAACTTGAAATTAACGAAACGATTACCTTTTTTTATATCTGGAGTGAGAGCTATTATACAGTTTTTGGCAATAGCTGCATCATATTTCAAATTATTTACGACATCGGAGACAAGTTTCAGCAGTTTATCGGTATGTTGCGTGTACATGCCTTGTTTCATGAGACAATCTTTCAACCATCTGCTAAAATTTTTATGAGCCGTACGAGGTCCCCATATCAAAGAATTCAAAAGGAGAGGACCAGCAGGTAGATTTTCCCCTGCTGCTAATCTTTCCATATAGGCTGCGGAAGGGGGCAACAATTGTAGTAACCTATAAAATGACATAATATTCCAATGGATCCCAAGACAAATAGTTTCCAACAAAACAAAACAGAAATAACACCACGTGTGGACCAGCCTGGATAATACATTTTACATACCCTAATGCAATTTTTACTCAGCTCTTGCATAAATTTCATAAGTGAATGCAATTTTAAAACAAATAAATCTGACATCTTAAATCGAGAAATCGTCTAGAAATAAATTGCTTCTTTATGTGATTTTATCACACGTTAAGATGTCTACCTCTATTTCTTTATTTGCATTAATAATGATTCTTGACCCAGATATGAATTATATATAAGATTCTCGGGAAATAGGTTACACTTACACATATGCTTATTATTTTCGTCTTTACGTACGTTTCGGTCTCACGACCATCATCAGATGACGTCTAACTGTATAAACGTGATTTCTTAAGACTAATTGTATCACCACAAGGCGTCCTTATCGCACTAATTTCAAATAAAAATGCCCACGTCGCGGAAACGAACAGAAACACGAACAATCGAAATTATCACACAATTAATGTTTAAGGTGTATAAATTAGGAATCCGCTGCTAAGCAATATTCTTAAAGAACTGAACTAAAAATATAACGTTCGAGGATCTACTTGCGAACCAGATGTTCAAGATTTATGAGGTAATAGAAAAAGGTTGTCAGACCTTACTAGAAATATTGCTTTTGAGCATTCCATCTAAAATGTACTTTTAACATTATAAAGACGCATGTAGGAATTTGCAAGGGTTTTAATTGATTAAATTAGTATAAATCTGACTTAATGATTGAATATCTGTTCTATGATTTACAGATTTATAATCGAATTGATGGTTATAATCAAGGAAGTGTTTAGCAAGGGCGGTGGAATTTTCACATTTTTTGTTTCTTGAACTATACTCATGGTCATACATTCTTTTTTGTAAATATTGTTTAGAGATTCCTGTATAGGTCCCATCGCGATCGAAACAATTTAATTTGTATACTGTACGGGTTTGTTTATCCTTAGATATTGAAGGTTTTAGATTTGAAAAATATTCCCAAACACAGTTAATAGGTTTATGCGCAACGTTTATATCATACTTTTTTAACATTTCTTAATTTTCTCTAAGGTCTCCGGAATGTATGATAATGTTATAAAATTATGTGTATTACCGTTTATGTTATTTATATACGACGCTCCATTATAGATTTTGTTTTTTCTTTCTTTAATGGCGGGATTGAAAAATGTTTCTGGGTAGCCATTCATTTCCAGTGTATTACGAACAATTTTTTAATTTTTGAGACGGTCTTCTGCGTAGGACAATTTAACCGCGCGATCTGTAAGGCTGTTTATAACACTTTTTTTATAACTTGTTGGTGCAACAGAATTGAAGTGAAGATAACATTGAGACCAAACTTCTGTAATAAACCACGAAGTTTTTATTTAACCACGAAGTTTTTATTTTTCCATCTGCAATAAAAACTTCGTGGTTTACTAAAGAAGTTTGGTCTCAACGTTATTTTCACTTCAATTCCGTTGCACCAACAGATTATTAAAAAAAAGTGTTATAAATAGAATTACAGATCGCGCTGTTAAATTGTCCCATCCAGAGGACCGGACCGTCCCAAAAATTAAAAAATTGTTCTTAATACACTGGAAATGAATGGCTAACCAAAAACATTTTTATTAAAGAAAGAATAAACAAAATCTATAATGGAACGTCATATATAAATAACATAAACGGTAATACAGATAATTTTATAACATTACCATACATTCCGGAGACCTCAGAGAAAATTGAGAAATGTTAAAAAATGTATGATATAAATGTTGCGCATAAGCCTACTACAGTGTTGAGAAATATTTTTCAAATCTAAAACCTTCAACACCTAAAGATAAACAAACCCACACAGTATACAAATTAAATTGTTTAGATTGCAATGGGACTGATACAGGAATCTCTAAACAATATTCACAAAAAGAATGTATGGCCATAAGTATAGTTCAAGAAACAAAAACTTAGAAAATTCCACCGCCCTTGCCAAACACTGCTTTCATTATAACCATCAATTCGATTACAAAAATTTATTTTAACTAAGGAAACCAATTATTATAAAAGATCTATTCTGGAGATGATTCACATAAAACGTGACTCCAAATCTGTAAATCATAGGACTGATATTCAGACATTAAGTCAGATTTATACTAACTTAATTAATTAAAACCCTTGCAAATTCCTACATGCGTCTTCATAATGTTAAACGTATATTTTAGGTAGAATGCTCAAAAGCAATATTTCTAGTAAGGTATCACAACCTTTTTCTATTACCTCATAAATTCCAACATCTGGTTCGAAAGTGAATCCTCGAACGTTATATTTTTAGTTCAGTTCTTTAGTCGTATTACATACTGTGATTCGATGTCTATAAAGCTTATAAGAATATTGCGTAGCAGCGGATTCTTAATTTATATACTTTAAACATTAATTGTTACAATTTCGATTGTTCGTGTTTCTGTTCGTTTCGGCGACGTTGGCATTTTTAATAGAAATTAGTGCGATGAGGACGCCTTGTGGTGATACGATTAGTTTTAAGAAATCACGTTTATACAGTTATACGTCCTCTGATGATGGTCGTGAGACCGAAACGTACGTAAAGACGAAAATAATAAGCATATGTGTTAGTGTGACCTATGAGAATTTTACATATAATTTATTTGCATTTTCAATCGTAATTTACGAATAATTTCCTTACTAACCTCCAACAGATGGTGTGACAATATTGAGTGGCACAAAGTCCCAAGAAAGTCATTTTCGACGCTGAAGGTCCAGATGAAACATGAGTAATGTTTAAAATTTCTATTAAAGCATCAAGCAGTAGGGGATATCGCAATTTATCAGGCGTTCCCAAGATGAAATTACAAGCCAATCCATCCAGTTTGGGTGAATCTTGATTATTATTTTCGAAGCTTGTCAAAACATAAAATCTCGGCTTCATTGCAAATTCGTCGGCAGCAGATACTTTTCTATAGTTGTCTTCGATCTCTTGCCAGGATGTATACATGCGAGTCATATTGTTTTCTTTATCTTTATCGGTGTTCAAATTAGTGGAATAGAATAAATTCCACTGTATTTGTTCGAGTAGAGACGTTGGAGCGTCATACAAGTGTTTCATGATATAATCAAACAATAATAACAATCGCGATAAATGTAATAACTGTGAGTCTCTAAGAGATCCTCTGGCAATTTCTGAACAACGCAATATGCCTCCAGCCAAGAGCAGAACTACAGACTTTTTCTGCATCAAATTCAATGAATGGAACAAATAAAGTAAGACTTGTGCGTGTTCCACATTCAGATCTTCGTTGTCTGAATCTAATACACTTTGTGGGGCATTTAGGACATTTTCAATTAAAGTGTTTACAAGGCGATGCCATATACTTATCACAGATGCTTCTTTTTCATTTTGAGTTCTCAGTAACAAAACCTGTAATAATGATTAATTATAATAAACATTCAATCAAATCAGTATTAAAAATGAATATTAATTTTGGATAATGGTAGGTATTTCTAGACGTGAATGATACATTCCTACAAAAATCCACATCCTCTGTATCCCAAAAGATTAGTCTGAAATGTTTGGAACTAATACTTATGGTCCTTCTAGCCAGATCAACAATATCACATTCTATTCGAAGCGAACATTTACATCAACCGACGTATATTTGTTTTGTCAGAATGAATAAATCACATTCTAATATATCGCGCCGCAGTGTAGAAAGAGAAATTTTAAATCTATGAAGAATCATCTACACTGTAATAAGCAAATATGAGCCAACATGTCACCACTGTATTTAAGAATATTATCAGTGGCACGTATTACTAAGGGAGGTATGGAATTTTTTTTTTCTAAAACTTTGCTTATAGTAGTCATTTTACCAAAAGTGGGATTTTTTTCCGACTTTTGGTTTTAGAGTACAGAAAGTTAGGAAATTTTGCGTAGATTACGAAAAAAATACCGAGAGAAAACCTACAATATAGGAAAATGTCGCTATTTATATATAGATACAATTTTCCGTGTTACGTTAATAGCTTTTTAAAACTATGCGTTTTAGGAGAAAAAGTTGTTCGGCATTAAATTTACCATAAGAATTGACTATCCAGATTTCAATTTTCTACGAATTTTCCACTCGTAGCGCGGGAAAATCAAATATATTTATATATTTTCAATTAATGACTCTATGAGAAAAAACACATTTAAAAGTTAAATATCGTATGATTGAGGTATATAAGGGTACATAACGTTACAAAAAGTTAAATAAATTTCCCACCATGTGACCAGATTTTCCGAGTTATGGAAATTTTCGACATATCATTTCTTATGTTTATTGGGTCACTAATAACGAATTTTGACTTGGTTTTGTTCTGAAAAGTCATGTAAAACATAAATTTTCCAAATTATGAAAATTATTTTTTATTTCAATTATCATGTATGACATATCATTTCTTATGTTTTTTGGGTCAGTTATAACGAATATTTGTTCTGAAATGTCATAGAAAATTTCTTATGTAAAATATGACTTTGTGTAGCAATGGATGTGGCTGCAGGAAACAGGGAATGAAATGTTCTAGTTTTTGTACAGTTTGCTATGGAACAGACTGTACAAATATTGAAGTGCATGAAGAGGATAAAGATGATCTAAGAGAAATTGCAGAAATAGAAGATTCGGATACTTGCTCTAGTAACGAGTATGCCAGAAGTGAGAGTGAGGACGATACCGACATCGCAGAGGACGATAGTTCTTCGGAAGAGGAAACAAACAGTGAAGAAAGCAGTCCATCACCAATCAAAGTGCCCAGATATACACGGAGACCATGATTATCAAATGATGAATTTATTATTACGAATAAACTTTTGTTTTATCAATAAATATCTAATATAATCAAATTCAAAAATTATTCTTGTCTCTTTTGTTACCTTAATTTTCCAAAATTTCCCAAATAAACGATTTCCATGTCTTATCAGAACAAAACTAAGTGAAAATTCGTTATAACTGACACAAAAAACATAAGAAATGATATGTCAAAAATTTCCATAACTCGCAAAATCTGGTCACATGGTGGGAAACTCATGACGATCACTTTTATTAACGTTATGTACCCTTATTTACCTCAATCATGCGATATTCAACTTTTTAAATGTGATTTTTTCTCATGAAGTCATTAATTGAAAATATATATATATATATATTCGGTTTTCCCACGCTACGAGTGGAAAATTCGTAGAAAATTGAAATCTGGATAGTCATTTCTTATGGTAAATTTAATGCTGAACACCTTTGTTTGAAACTTTTTTTCCTAAAATGCATAGTTTTAAAACTATTAACGTTTTTTGGCCGAAAAACACGGAAAATTGAATATATGTATATATAGCGACATTTTCCTACATGGGAGGTTTTCTCTCACTATTTTTTACTCTCAAACGAAAAGTCGGAAAAAAAAAGTCCCAAAACCCACAAAATCCAGTAAAATGACTGTACTATTACAGAAAAACAACAAAAATAGAAAATTTTCAATCACATAATAGTGAGTTTCGTGATGATGCAAATATATGAATAGTTAGCATTTTGTCACATATTAAAATAAATTTTTTAATCAAATAAGGAATTCAATGATCAAAGCTAAACATTCAACATATTCCTTTTCTTCAACAAATAAAATAAGTTGCATTGACCCATTATAAAGAATATTTAAAGCATTTTGGAGCCTATTGTGACCAAAATGAGCCTTGGATTGAATTTTCTGCAGAATTTCCTTTTTTTTAGAGGAACCTCCAACAATGAAGTAACTAGATACTTATATTAATTTGATTGCAATGATAGTCATTTTGATTTTCCAGAAACAACATATAATGGTGTACTTACTTGTGCCAGGACAGCCAAAGTTCGTGGATACACCTGCAAAGGCCAAGCATGAGGTATGTCACTATTCCAGGGTGATACGCCCAAATGATTCAATAAACAGGCTTGTAATGAATTGAAGCTACTGTGTGTAATTAAATTATGGGTGAATCTAGTTAAAGCACCCGAAAATTCACAGTAGAGTTGCCCTAGCTGAGCGCCAAAATAGACGGAAATCGTTCCCACTTCCGTTCTCGCTGTCTCGCGATCCAAGTCTCTGATTATTGCGGCGAGAATAATCATTTGTTGTTCGGTTAATCCCATTTTGACGTATCGCATCACGTGTGAACTCTTTGAACAAATGAAGTGTTTGTTGAGAAAATCAAAGATGCTAGTGGCTAAGTGAATGTAACCATGGGCCTCCCCTTTTTCTGGAACTATGGAATGATTTCTATCCGTTTGAGCAGATTTCGTTTCTGCATTATCAGATGTTGACGGTGTTTTCGATTCGGTGCTCTCGGGAGGTGCTAAAGTTTCTTCAAACCAATGACCCAATAGGGGTTCGCTATCATCGTCATCATCGGTTGAACTTTCGTCTGAACATAATATCATGTCTTCATAATATGTCGTAGAATCGGATTGACTGAACGTATCACCTTCTGGTGGATGAAGTCTTTTCAGAGTACAAGCTTTACGATAGCTTACGATTGCTAAATAAAAGAGCAGATGATTCAAAGGAGCAGCATTTATTACACGTGCCACCCTTTGTAATGCTGTAAATTGACCCATGATTGCCAATGGTGCTGGTTCAACCTACAAAAGAACGGAATAATAAAGAAAATAGCTCAAGTTACTAAGAATAACAAAAATATTATAACAATCAAAAGAACTCACTTGAACTACGGCTATATTGATAGGAATACTGCATGCCTCTAAATGTAAGTCTTCAAATAATTCCGACAATAAAGTTAAAGTACGTGTTGCTAATGCAACAGATAGAACACCAAAAGATTGCTGAAACTTTAGTAGTCCAGATCTGGCCGAAGTTGATTCTCTAGATTTGCAAGGACTTCTTCCTTTTTCTTCCCTTTCTCTCATGTGAGTAGTTTTATCAGTTCCCAAATTCGTAGTAGCTGTTAAATGTGCTTGGAGACCTGATACTAACACCCAAGCACCTGCCAATAAGTGGTTCTGATAGATATGTCCTCCTGCTCTCGTTGATGTCTTAATAGTATTGCCAATATATGAGTACATGTTCAATGACTGTTCCACTAATGCTACAGCATTAGTGTCCAGATCATCTTCCTTGAGGCCCGCCTGTGCCTGTGAAGTACATTTTGGGGATATTGCTGAGCCTGTACATAAAATGACACTTGCAGCTGCTTGACCAACTGCACAATAAAGAACTGCCATGCTTAAATGGCTCAATTTATCCAATTTGGTGGGTGTTAATGGCTCTAGTACAGGTAAATTTATAGCCGACATAGCTAAATTTATCTCAGTTACAGTAGTTACTAGCCTAGAAAAAATAACTATTTAAAACACCTAACAACTGAATTGGTTAAAAAACCAATGTCTTTGGAAAGGAATTTATATTCAATCAATTACCAAAATTTTCAATGTTTATCATAAATTCTGTTATGACCTGGTTCTCATGATAGTAAAAATACTCACCCATTTCTTAATGTAGTTGCTTCAGAGTGATTTGTTGGTATACTAAATGGTTTGCCGGCTAATGCTTCTTCAACTTTGGTTCGAGCTCGTTTAATTGTAGGTAAACTAAGGCATAAGTCAACTAATGTGTCTCCTGCTCGTAAAGCTTGCAAACTTTCTGTATTTGTTTTTAGGAATAACTTCTAAACAAAAGAAAGTACCTATAGAATGATTTAAGAAGTTCAGGTTTAGTAACTTACATTAATTTCTGAACTTGGATCACTACTTGAGGCCACATCTGTAGGATTCGGTTGTCCGCTCATCTGATCAATAGTAATTGTATGCCCATCTCTTAGTGGTAATGTTAATTGTTCCAGAATACTTGTAGATAAATCGGACCTATTTTTTGCACTTTCTTGTTTATTACATGTTTCTTTTTCGGTTCCTTTAATTAAAATATCCCAAATAAAACATTATCATTCCTTGATAATAATTATCAGATATAAAACGTAAAATTTCGAAGAAAAACATTAAATATGATAATTATCGTCCGTGAAAACATACATCACTTTAGAAAATTTGTCAAAAGGTTGATTGTGACAAAATTTCGGGTGTATATCATTTATAACCTGATATGTGAAAGTACTTTACTAAAATTCTCTATTAAAATTAATCAATCTTTGTATCCTTGGATTTATATAGTTTGTCGTTTGTGTTAGCTTATCTGAGGTACAAGCCAATGGCACTTCTATGATCAGAAACAAAATTTTTCTTTTTTTATTCACTCAAAAGTAATTAAAAATGTGTTCCATTTTATTTTGTTTCAATTCTGAATTGTAAGTTTCTGTTCAATAAATTATTCTTATTCTTATATAAGATTTCAATCATAATAAAATAAGTGATTTTATGGTAAAGCTGATGATACCAATAATAAATTTTTTCAATCATAGATTGTTATTAAGTTTAATAAGTTTCATTGACTTTCTGTAGTTCCCACAGAAATACATCATTCCTGTGGTACAGTATTCAGCTGTTTCTTAGTTGAATAATGTTGATAAATTCTAAACAGTAAATCTGATAGTAAAATCTTACAATCAATAACACCTTTGAGCAATTTATACAAAAAGAAAAGCTTTTCATCTACATAATTCCAACCTTGCGATACCAGCAAGCTCTGCTCTTATTTAATAAATGAAAATTTCATATGGAAAGCTCAATTTCCAAAGCAAAAACTTATTTTGTACCCTTTCTAGACTATTTATGAGTCATAAGCTGTAGGCCACAGTATCTTTCCTAAAATTCCAACATTCACTTTAATGGTTGATGGTAAATGTTACCTATCTACATATTTCTTAAAGCTAAGATCACAGCCGAATGTATTCATACTTACAACTAATTCTAGAACAATCTTATTTCTAGAAGAAAAGGCCACGATGTAAGGTTTATGAATAGATTAATAACTTTTTTGCCTGCTTTATATAATTATGTAACCATACTGTGTTTCTTAACTAAGATCATTCATATTTACAACTGATTCTAGAACAATCTCATTTCTAAAAGAGAAAATTTTTGTATGCTTGCTTTATATAATTATTTCCTTAGTAATAGTTATTATTTTGCCAATAATTGATACTGTCACCATTATACTTCTTTCAATTTAGGGATGGAATGAATAATATAATTTCAATACTGGAAATAATTGGAAAATCAACAAGCTAAATTTTAATTTCATATTCCATCATGTAAGTTTTACAGAGATGAAGCTAAGAACGAGGGTCACTTTTATGAACCTACATTTTCAAAGTTTTTTTGGCAGAAATTGCTCAAAATATCGGTGCACAACATATATACCACTGACAAGAATCATCAACAACTCAGAACTGTCCTTACCTGCTGGAGCCGGATTATTATGCTGTGGCAAATTTTCACCCTTCATGGTGTTAACAAGCACCAAAACTTCTGAGGAAGACAGCAAACCTGTTCCTATACACAACACTCGCACTGCATTAAGATAGCGTTCCGTTTGAGCACTATTTGGGTTTGATTCAACACTGACTGTCTGAAGGACACTTACAAGGTATTTGAGCAGAACTCGACAAGCTGCATTCACATTTTCTAATTGACTGGCGGACACTGAAAATAAAATTCGGTTTAATTACAAAATGAATATATTTAAAAGAAAGGAAACATGGAAAATAATAATACGGAATTAAATATCACGGAAGTAAGAGAAAATTGTTCCTCTACTTTTGCCAGCTAAAAATAAGTACAGTTAAACTTACAGTTGTTGGTCCGGATACTAATGTAATGAGCAGCTAATACCGCAAAGGAATTGAAGATCTCCTTGCTGGTTTCCTTTAGCCGTAGGATTTCCGACTCCCTAAAACAAAACTGTAATAAACAAAATGTCCATTACGTATTTTTTCGCTGTCAGAAGTTTATAAATGCGTAAAAGACTAATAAATTGACAATTAGCATTTCAAAAGCAAATTATAATCACCCTTTAATTATTGCTGAGCACAAATCTGTTAATTCCGCTTTGCTAGAAGATGTATAGTTCGAAGTTAAAAATGGCTTTAACAGTACAGACCACTCTACTCCGCCACTGCTATCGGCCATTGCATCGGCCATTTGTAAATCTAACAGAATGATTAAGTGAATTTTTGGTTACTTTCTATCCCAATGAAGGGGTTGGCAATACAATCGAACATTATTCATAGAGTAATATTCAAATTATATGTTGGACAGAGACAGTTCTCTCTGTATTGGATCACAGTTTTGGCCAACGAGGTATAGTATAGACCTCGTTGGTTTTGGCTAAGTTTTGATATCTAAAATTTTAATAATAATAATAATAATAGATATTTACATGGTAGGTATGTTATTCTACCACGAGAGATTTCAGGTAGGCGGACTAGACGAGCTCAAGCTGGTCACCCTTTCATTGTCCAGCTCGAGACCTACCGAACTACTTCCTACCAGACTTCATTTTTCTATCGAACCGTGGTCTGTCCTTGTGCCTATAATCTACAAGCAATAGAAAAATTCCCAAATTGTCTCCCAACATTCCACCGCTGACTCAAACGATATTCTTCGAACATTATAGGTTTTACTCTCGTGTAATCAAAGTATAGAAGAAAAAATTAATACTAAACTCTAATTTTTGGCTTTTACCAAAATGATCTATTAGTGCATACATTTCACAATCTATAACTGAGATTCATGAAATTCTAATTATAATTTCGAAGAATTTGTAAAGTTTCATTGTCCAGATTAGAAGGTGGAAATATTCAAAATATATTATTATAAATATTAATTATTATAAATTAAACAGTTGGAGGAACGTGAATTTGTTCATACGGCTTCTTTGTGTAATAAATTTATATCAGGTACAATTATTTAGATGAGAATTCTTGTATTCATCAGCTACCCAAACCGTTCATTGAAAAAGTCTTCTAATTTAGAATGGTATACTTTGAGATATGGAAAAATGTTTTACACATATTCATATATTTGGACGTTAATGTGTTACAATTTCAATTAACCGTGTTTTGTCAACGAGGTCTAGAGGTGTATAGACCTCGTGTTTTGTTCGTTGCAACTTAGACATAACGATGCTTAATACTCATTACATTTAGCTTTAGTTAGTTTTGATGGTCGAGAAACCGAAACATACGCAGAGACGAAATATAGTCAACAGGTGTTAGTGTGACCTATTTTCAAAGAATTTAAATACAATTCATCAATATATTGAGTTTACTCTGATGATGGCTACTTGGTAGTTGAAAGGTCCTCAGCCTTTAACAGTATTTTTAGTGGACAACAGTGATCATGTCTTATTCATAATTATATTAAGGTGTTTCAGACTTCTATGATTGGAACAGTGAATTGTTTGCCAAAATCATAGGGTGAAAGTTTCACTTATTTAATGGTTTATATTTTATTCACAACTGCACAGAAGGGCAAATTAAACTTTAGTTTACTGTGATTTATGCTAATACTTGGCAACCCTGGCATTGTTGATAAAATTTGACATTTGAAATGACGGATAACTAGAATTTGTAGGAAAAGTTAAAAAAAAGCTGTATGTAAACGAAAGTAACGAAACGAACTTGCATGTAGTGCAAGTTATTGGAGTCCAATGTCTATAGCTTTATTTTACAAATGGTCACATTAACAAGTTTTATCTTATATTCTTTATTACCTAAATGAATTTGAATGGGATCCAAAACATGGAAATGTAATAATTAGTTTGAATCTCGTCAAGTCTTATACTAACTACAAGTGATGAGTAATAATAAACGATCGAGGTAGTTAGAAATCGTCTGAATTGCCCTTTTGATTGCAGGTTGAAGTTATATTAAAATTATGGCGTCAGCATTCAATGATAACGATGCAAATGATGAATTGTGGAGAGAATGTGCTTGTTGGTTAACACGATGGGAAATGTTGAGGATTGATCATAGAGCTAACTTGCCGGGTGCTACTATAGCTGATCTAGCAAATATACTGAGGGATGGAGTATTACTTTGTAAACTGCTCAATAAAATAGATTCAGGGTGCATTGATATGAAAGATGTAAATCTAAAACCTACAATGGCACAGGTAATTTGCTACACCTATTTTGAGGTGTTTACTTTCACTTAACATGATCATCATTAGTATTAGCATATGTAATGTGATGTAAATAATAGTCTAAAATCTGCATTTTTTCATTCCTCTTAGGATGATTACATTTGAATCTTTTAAGTCGTAGAATATTACAATATTCCACATAATTAATTGGAGTAGGCTTGAATAAGTTGTGGCTGTTTAGTATATTAGAAGCAGTAATTTTTTATAATAATTCAGCCAGTAAGTTAAATTTTAAGATGAACAATGGTCTCATACATGAATGAGAATCAACTTTTTAGATGCATCTCCAATTTTACTCATATTTAGCAAAACCTGTATGTTTGTCCCATTGAAGAAGAAGGCATAAGTTACTAAGAAATGTACTGCAGCTTTGTATTATATATAGTTACCAAATCCAAATCACTAAATGGGTAAATAATTTTTTTTTATTTTTCAGTTTTTATGCCTGAGAAATATCAACATGTTTTTGAAAACATGTCTCAACAGTTTTGGCTTGAAAGAAGGTGATCTATTTGAACCCTTGATGTTGTTTGAATTTACTAATTTCCATAAAGTATTATGTACATTATCAAAATTGTCTCAAAGTCCTAAAGCAAAGGGGAGTGTTCCGTAAGTGCAAGAATTTTTATGATTTGATGGTTGTATCATAATGTGAACTATTTTTATAGTAGTTTTGCTGCTCAAAAACTGAAAACTCAAGAAGAAGAGGTTGTCTATCAAAGTTTGAAAGCTGTGTAAGTATCTTTTCATTTTTAACGATTTATAGGTATATATTTTGGTAATCATATGAATATGAATATTTGATTTATTTTATTATGACTATCTATTTTTGGTTATTAATTTCTCATGTCAGTTGGTCTGAAAGATTCAAATGATGACACTAGGTTCAGAAGGAAAGGTAAATATTTTAACTAAGTATCAGGAAATTTCCACCATATTAATTGAAATTAGACAATCTCTTTAGGTCTTGGAAAATGCACTTACAAAAACTGCAATAATTTAATTCTTTCAAAATTTCTTCAATAAATAAAATTTTAATTTGGGTAGTTTTCATTCTATTTGAAAATAGAAAGTGCTCTTTACCTCAAATATTGGGCAGCCTAGGATGAATTCAATTATAGCTGTTGCAAGTTCTGGAATTCATATTTCATTCAATGATGATAATTTTCTAATGATCATAATTTCATCAATTCATGGCTGTGATAAATATTAATGGCATGATGCATTAAAACCATCCTCTCTGGTCTATCTATTTATTAAGTATGGAAGTTTGATTTTTTGAAATGTCACTAATAATATTTATGGATGAATTGAACACTCAACATTTATATGAAATAATTATTTTTATATTAAGAGTGAAATGATTGTTTTTTTAATGGCATATGACACTTGAATGTGTAATTGAAACATGAACATCAGAAACGAAATACAAACATTTTTTGTACAGCTGCAACTTGAAATTAATCGACTAAATTACAATGTTATAAATAAATACTCTCTACACAATTTCAAAGTGTAAAAGTTAACTTGCTCTGTCATTACTATAGAAACGGCTTGTTGCAGTAAAAAAAGACTTGTTTTGTGGAATTTGCAAATTGCATATATTACAGATCTTAGTTATTTATAGCAAACATCAGAGAGGATTAGTCCGCTGGATATGCAATGGAAATAGGTTCCAAATAAGTAGATATGGTATATTTGCTGTAAAAACTTAGAAACCCTCAGTTATCCTTGCATCCAAAGCAGATAACATGCTTAAGTACAATTATTATAAAATATGAGCAATTAATGTATGTTGAATTCATTCCAAAAGAAAATAGTGATAGAAATACAAATTTGATGTCGCTTGCTCATATTTGTACACAAATTTAAAAACATGCACCGTGTTGATCACAATACTAGGGATATAACTTCAACAACAAAGGAATCACACCTGAATATAATGAATTGCGTTTACTTTATGTGATATGTTTTCAAAGGAAGTGTCTAATATGGTGTGGGACCATTCCTACCACGATTTCTAGTTTTTCTTTACATTGAAAATAGATAGTAATTTATTCACATTAGTGATTCAAGGTCCAATTCAAGTAACAATATAGCAGAACCCAGTTGGCTGCAGTTTACTATTCCTTGTCCTCGACCAGAGGACCGTGAAGAAGAGGTTTATGATGATTTATGTTATGTTACCTTCTCAGCCTCACTACCTGAGGTGGGCCTCAAATACTAATGCTGTTGCATCTCATGTGAACTTTGGCAAAGGGATATATTGTCCAGAACCATTACAATACCTTGTCTCAGTATTGACTTACGATTTATTTGATCTTTTGAGCAGTTTAGAACAAACCTCAAATGCTGTTTTGATCAAGGTCAATAATTCATTATACTAGTAATATGTAAGATATCACACAAAAAGCCTAAGTGGCTGTGGTGTGGTTGGTGAAAAGGACCAGTATCCAAGACAAAACCTAACTCCCTTCCTGAAGGAACATGTCATAGAACTATCTTTAAAGCCATTGAAAACATTTTATAAATTACATAATAAATGTAATATATTAACCTAACTCTCAACTCTAGGAATTAATCATATTCGTTTGATTGTCTTATTATTGAAACCCTTTTATAACTTACATCCAGAGATATTGCTTGGATACTCTAGCTATCAAGTTAAAATAGTGCTGATAAACTATAAAATCGATCACACTGCATATACACTATAACACTGTACATAAGAAACAATCACCCTCATCTTATCCACTAAAAATACTGTTACAGTTTACTCTAATGATGTTTCTTATGTATAGTACCGGGATATCAAAAATTATCTTGGTAAAGGGTGGTTGTGGAATCTAAAACGTGTGTCTTACTTTACGTTTGAAATAATTATGTTACTGTCACACTGACATCAATAACCTACAAATTTCATACCTATTTATTTCAGTTGTAAAACAAATTATGAAATAACGGTTTTAGTAACAAGAAAAACTAAATTACAGTAATTATTGGAAATGTCCCCCGTTCGAAAATAGGCTTCAATCATGAAAATTTTGTGCTGTGTGGTAAGAGGCATGATTGAAAAACAGGATTAGAAAATTTCAGCACAATGACTTGACAGATTCTGACACAACAAAACATATTCAAAAATTGAAAGTAAGACACGTTTTACATTCCACAACCACCATTGACCAAGATAATTTTTAATCTGTAGTTCATTATTGTTTTATAACTGAAATAAATAGGTATGAAATTTGTAGGTTATTGATGATGTCAGTGTGACAGTGACATAATTATTTCAAACGTAAAGTAAGACACGCGTTTTTGATTCCACAACCACCCTTGACCAAGATAATTTTTGATATCCCGTATCATAATGCTAGTTTAATAGTGCACTCATGATTGATTAATTTTTACTGCATTTATGGTAAATAATCAATAATGTATTGCTTGAATGATAACCCTTAATTTTGTATAGTAGTTTGCAGTATTTTCAAACTATTCAAATGTTGGTACTTACCTACATTCTCTGTTTTTATTTTGGGAAATCATTTTGAAGAACTCATATTTCTTTGGAATTAAGAAGCTACAAGATATGAACAAATAAAACAATTCATAAGTCCATGATCGAATAATAACAGAAATATTTTGAGTGCTCAAAAACACATTGAACACATCTCAATTTTATTCAATTAGTTGCATTAAATTGCACGAATCTGATTTCAAGAATCTTTTTGCCAAAGTTCTACCATGTTTTTAACATTTTATCATTAGATTGCTTCCTGTCGTAATTTTTGCTTTTTATATTTTAATTATATCTGTGCATTTGATTTAATTTTGATTTAATATCTTATTGTACACAAATCGAAAAATTTCATTTCTTTATTTTATTAGTAGTAGAAACAATTATGTTAATTTTGCATGGTTATTTTATGTTAAGAGAGCCAATAACATATGGCCGAATAAGAGGGCTCCATAATGACCTATCCACCGATGATATTTATCAGGATTTATGCGAAATCTATCAGGATTTGTGCTTGGTTGATATTAAATATAACCAACATGAGGTAGGTGCACTAAACAGATTGTGTTATCTAAAACTTTTTGAATATAAAAAAGTAAGCCAAAATATTTCTGTCTGTCCATGAAGTACTTTATTACATTTCCACTTGATATAATATTTTCTCGGAATAATAACGGCTTTTTGATGCTGCTACATTATGAAAAATTCAGTAGTACATTTTTTCTTCATGCATGTCACGTTTTCTATTTGATTAAAAATGTTGATGCATGTATAAGTGTAATTGATCTTTCTAGTAATATTCTCTACCTAGATTTCAATATTTTCTAGCAGCAGCCAACTATGGAGAAGAGGGATTTTGTGATTAAAGAACTAGTTGACACTGAAAATAATTATGTAGATGTGTTGAACAAGTTGAAGCATAATTTTGTGATTAAATTAGTAGATTTGATGAAAGCTCGAGAACATGAAATTGTATTCTATAAAATAGATGTGAGTAGAAACAATTTTTTGAAATTCGATTTTGCCACTATGAAATTCTTCAAAACTGATATTAAATATTACTTCAGGAGTTATGGAAGGTGCATAGTGATTTCAATAAAGAATTGTCGAAAATAAGAAACGATCCCACTGTTAAACTCAGTGCAATCTTCTTACAATGGAAAGAAAAATTTACAGTTTATGGAGATTATTGTGCTAATTTGACCAGAGCTATCAATACCCTTCAAGACTTGTGTGACGCCGATCAAAGTTTCAATCAAACCGTTGAAGTGAGTTAATTTTGTTTCAAATTTAATGCGATTGAAATTATTTTGTTCATTATTATTGTTTTTTACTTAGTATATAGTGTAAGGGATGTACTGCTATCGGACCAAGAAAAAAATTTCTGGTGGGTATGGGGTGGTTGTGTTATGTGGTGTGCGGTGTGTACGGGGGTAGATAAAAATTTGTACCATATACGTGTGATTACGATTTATTAAAGCACACATGTATACAAATAAATGCATCACTGAAAGAACACCTACAACAGTTTGCTGATGACAACTCCATAACGGTATCAATAGAGGATGCTATTCTAGAAAGGAAAATATTCCAAATTATTGATACTGCTGAAGATTGGTTTCACAAAAATAACTTCAGAATGTATAAAGATAAAACTCTGGTCCTCAAATTTGGATATACATCGACCATTAAGAGCACTTCGGCTCATATCGTTACTGATTTGGCGAACCATACCACTTTTTTAGGTATAATTATTCTTGATTCACGATTAGATTGGTATGAACAAGTATATAGAGTAGTGAGAACGTTATCAAGGTATTGCTTTGCCCTAAAAAAATGTACAGTTTTCATTAGATAAAAACGAATATCATAGAACATGTTTAATGGGTCTTTCTTCCCAACAAATAAGAAAGAATAAATTGATAACAAGGTCAGCATCCTCAGTAGACTGTCTTATATGAATGTGGTCGCAGTCACGTATACACTCCTCTACGCTCGATTGTTTCCGCGCTCGCTCGGCGCTGGTATAAGAGCCTATTGGTCTCGACCAATCAGACCTGTTACGAATTCACGTAACGGTTCTAGCGTAACGCATTCCATCAATTAGGTCCTCCGTAAAAACATATTCTATGTTAAAACATTTCAGTCTTAGTGAACACTGAGGCAGCGTTAAGTGCTTATCATGCGTTTGTGCAGTCAACATTGAGATATGGCGTAATTCTAGTGATGTAGAGCGAGTATTCTGCACCCAAAAAAGATGTGGCATCTTCAACCTGTCTCAAAGAACAAGTTGCAAAGAAATATTTATAGGAAATAATATACTTACTTATTCAAGTCTATACATTTATGAAGCAGTTATCTTCACTCATCAAAACCAGCATCTATTTCAGGAACAGACCACCAATCATGATCATAATACAAGAACAAAAAATAACTACATCTGCAAGAAACTTAATTATACATATCTTCAGAAAAAAGCACAAAATAGCATGATAAAAATTTATAATAAAATTCCCCAATCATTAAAAAAATTACCATCAAATCATCTCAAGAACAATTTGAAATCTCTACTTGTAAAACGAGCCTACTACTCACTGAATGAATATTTTACGAATATCTCCGGAACCGTTTATCTTACAGAAAACAGCTTTTGTGAGCATTTTCTACTCGTAGTAAGCTATGTTCTGTGCAGTAAAAATTTTTTTTTTAGTCATAATTGGTGAAGATTATGAAGGGGTAGTGGGTGTTTTTCTCCCCAACATCTACGCCACTGAAAAAAGTACAGTTTTGAGACAACCATTTGAACCGCCAATATTTTCTACAAAAAAAAGGTACTCCTGGTCATAAGCTCTTAAGTTGACTGTTTTCGAAAAAAATCTACTTTTATGTTGAAAAACATGGTCAATCCTTTGGTTTTGTTACTTGTTCTAACGTTTGAATAAATTTTGTTTAATTAGTAAGAATTGACCATGTTTTTCAACATAAAAACGGATTTTTCTCGAAAACGGTCAACTTTAGAGTTGCGTAGAAGTTGGGGAGAAAAACACCCACTACCCCTTCAAAATCTTCACCAATTAAGAGTAAAAACATTTTTTTCATCGCACAGAACATAGCTTACTATGAGTAGAAAATGCTTACAGAAGCTCTTTTCTGTACGATAAACGGTTCCGGAGATATTCGCAAAAAACGAAATTTTATTTCCAATTTCAACACCCTACCCTGTATCTCGAAAACGAAACCTTTTACGACATATGTTTATAGGAACTTTTCTTCTTAAAAACACTTGTTCTATCTCTTGTTGCAGTTTGTCTACAAAAAACTGACTCACCCTGTATAAAATTTCATATATTTTTCTGTATTTATATTGTATCTGAGCAAGAAAAATGAACTAAACTAAAACATGCGTAATTTGCACAACGAGTGTAGCACGATTTAAGTGGGATATAATAATAATAATAATAATAATAAATAACCTTCATTTTGTATTGAGTAAGAATAAAATACAATGTAAAAAAGAGAGAGGCTAAGTTTAGCTTATACTACTCATATTTAACCTCTAACAAAAATAAAATAAAGAGAAAGAAATATCTACCTTTAAGGTAAATAACTTATTATATATTTGTAGTTCTACTTTGTTATCGCTTTGTGTGTAAAAGTCTTTATAACCAAATATTTAGGACTCTTTCCTAACTTCCAAAATTACTTTGAGTAATATATTTGTCCATTGTTTTTGCTACATTATTTATAAATTTTTCAGATAAATCTTTGTGGTAATATGCCAGTGATTCGAGCATGCATTTCTTATCTAGTTCAAGTGGTATATAGGTATATTATTATCTACTCCTTTCAGTGTTTTAATAATTCGTAATATTAATTTCTTCACAGTAATATTAGCCGCTCCACATTTACATTTAATTATTAAACTGTCATGGATTTCACTGTGCTATTTATCAAACCGCACACCTTCCATGAATATTCCTATAATGTGAAAACAACATAATCTTACGCACAATTTATTAAATTGTTACTGCATGTGCATTTGTCCAATGTCAATTCTACTAAACAAATAAATATGAAATAGTAACAATTTCAACATATTGTATTCTTCTTACTGCCTTAATTCACAATTTTTGAACATGGTGACATTCGACTACCTGTGATTAAATGAATTAAAACGTGGTATTGTTGCACCAAATTGGAAATGCATGGTGTGAGGGGAATAGCACTGAGCCTCTTTAGATCATACCTATCAAATCGCTGCCTATATGTAATCAGCAAGTTAGATCAGACAGTTGGAAATATACAAGGGAGTACCGCAGGGATGGGACCTCTTTTGTACGTAGTATATACAAATGACTTACCTGATTATCTGCTGGGAAGTTCGGAACAGTTTGCTGATGACACGTCGATTACACTTTAAGTTTCTCCGTCTGATGCACTTGACGTGAGGGTTTTTGAAACTATCAAGGGCAAATAGTTGGTTCTCTGACAATAATTTAAAAATGAACTGTGACAAAACACAGTTAGTGCAATTTAGTTCTCAATTGAACGAGGAAATTATACTTAACAACTCTGTAGACACCCTCAAATCTGCGGTATTGTCCTTTTCTGGGTATTATCATTGATTCAAGACTGACTGGTCCACGCAGATTGACAAGGTGGCGTGGTCTCTATCAGGGCATTGTTTTGCCCTAAGAACTATTTCAGTACTAGTAAATATTCAAGCCTCCATGACTGCCTATCATGCTTTTTTTTTGTTGGGAGGTGGTTGAAACCCTTTATGGACACCTTATGGTCCTGTTACGTCCCATTAGGTAGTGTGGGAGTCCCTGAGTCCCGAACTTAATCACCTCAAATATACTCACTAAACAGTCCACCTCGTGTGGTAGGCTCGATCCTGCAACCAGTCACTTGGGCTTGACAGCCCATTGTATCTTGCCGCACCACTTTCTCGGGCCATCGGAAAAAGTCGCAAGATTCGAACCCGCGACCAGCAGCCACAGTGATCGATTCTTCTACCACTGAGCTACCAGGCCCGTGGCCTATCATGCTTATGTCCAGTCTACTTTAAAATATGGAATAGTTTTTTGGGGCAACTCTGGCGAAGTTAGAAGGTGTTCCCTCTTCAAAAAAGATGTGTTAGATGTATATTTAAGTTGCCTCAGAGAGAAAGCTGTAAACAGTATTTTGTAGGGAATGGAATACTTACCTTACATAGCTTATATATTTATGAGATAGTGATCTTTGTTTGCAAAAATCGGGAAATATTCAGAGACTACTTACAGAAACATGATCATGGGACAAGATATATAACAAATATAAGTTCAATAAATTGAACTATACGTATCTACAAAAAAACGTTGAGTTCACTATCCTGAAAATATTCAATAAATTGACTTCATCACTCCAAAAACTGCCTACTCTTATCTTGAAAAACAAGAGTTAAAGAAAATACTCATTCATAAATCATAATATACGCTTAATGATTATTTAACTGATCCTCACATAGATATTCTTTGAAATGTTTCTCATATTCCATAGAGTATGCTATTGCATATCTGTAGAATAATTTCACTAATTTTAATTATTGAATATTTCATTTTATTGCAGTTTTATATTTTAACTATTTACCTGTTATCTGACGTGTTCTACGCCACTTGAGGGCATATCTGTAAAATTGAACGAATAAACGATCTATCTATCATCACATAGCAATAAATTCTGCTTCTTTTCTTGACCATCTTAATGGCGGACAATTATATCGAGAGCAGCGACAAGAACTACAAATATTTGTTAGAAACAATAAATTAACTATTTTTTACATAATAATGTTCAATATGTGCGGATCATCGATCATTACAATACACATCCAAAGTGTCTAGATTGGCCCCTGCCAGCGCTAACAGTACGTCAACGTTCGCGCTCGAAGCTTTCAAACATAAAAATATTCAAAAATCGATGAAAATGAGCAGAATCTAATCAGTAGACGGCGTATTTGCAGGAGGTTGAGATATTTTTTGTTTTGTGGTAACCATCATAACAGCTATATTGGCACCTGTATTTTCAGAGTTATGAAAGAAAAGCAAATAATGGCAAATTCAAACTTAGAGATGTCCTTTCTGTTCCTATGCAACGAATTTTGAAGTACCACCTACTATTAGGGAAACTTATCGAAAATACTGATGTAGTAAGTGATTTTAACGAAAATTGAAATTCGGTATTCAGATAATCACTCGTAATATTTGTAGAACCATCCAGAATATAATGATTTGAGGAGAGCTAGAGAAGCAATGTTAGACGTTGCTGATTTCATAAATGAAGCCGCTAGAGACAAAGAACATCTCGATGTTATTACTAACATTCAAGAGAATATTGTTGATTGGGCACCTGGCAATGATATCAATTTAGCTGAGTATGGGAGACTTATCAAAGATGGTGAAATTAAATTTAAGTCTCATAATGACCAGAAAACGAAGATTCGTTATGTGTTCATTTTTTACAAGTGTATTTTAATATGTAAACAATCCAAGGTAAATTAGTTGTTTTAAATCTCAAGGAATATATTATTAGCATATAATATCGCAGAAAAATTATTACATATGCTTTGATGTTGCAGGGCCAACAATTTGCTTTTCGTGATTTGATTAATATAGCCGATTTTCACGTAGATGAGCCACAGAATAGGGCGATACTGAATAGAGAAGTACGATGGTCTTATAATTTTCATTTGGTTAAGAATGACAATGGCACTGCCTATACCTTTTTCGTTCGTTCAGTTGAATTGAAAGATCAAATGATTAAAGCCATCAACGATGCACTGTAAGTATGTAACTGGTAGTACATTTGTAAAAGCATCGCTATTTTGTCAAATTGAATTAGACAGAACATAAACAGTATTGTTTAGTTCTTTTAGGAACACCGATGTTGTTCAAATAAGAACTTTCATTTTAAATCACTTGGAAAAAGATGTTTTTATTCCAATAGAAAATGCAGTGTGCGGTTATTCATGGAACAATATATAAGCCAATTGACAGTTTTTTGTATCACATTTGCACACAATAATTGCCGTTCGATATCGCGAATAATACCTGTAATATTGTCTTCGAGCCCCTGAATCACTGCAAGAGCATTAGCGTAAACCTCATCTTTAACTTACCACCAAATAAAAATTCTGAAGGTGTAGAATCGCACGATCTAAGCGGCCAAAGCTTATAATTTCACGACCTACGTTTTCGAACTATTAAGAGGAAAATATAACACTGACCATGTAGCTGTGGAATCGAAACATCTCAAGTTATAATTTCGTTTTGAATTATCTTAAAAACCTGTCCATCTATACATATAGTCATTTTAGACGAGAAAACGGCAACTATTGGAATATCTTTGTACAGTTGATCTTTATCTGAAACTTCTTGCAAAATGTTTTTGATGCCCTAAGAATGGTCGCCCAGTCTCACCATGGGAAAATGGCACAACAATTGTTTTATTAACAAATTGACCGTGTATAAACAATTTAAATTAACAACTTTTCCAGATCTCAAGAAAATTGTTTTTTTGAGACACAAATACCCACTCGGGGGTTTTTGGGGTCTCTTATTACGATTCCGAAGTCAAAAATAACAGAATTGTTCATCATCACCTGGAAATTGGCCAATTGGCACCGGAAGTTGATGATATGTAACATAATTTATACCTTTTTCTTGCAAAAAATGGACTCAATTGTGTTTTTTGAGCTAGCAATCACTATATCGAATGAATGTAACGATGAACTGTGGATGTAAAAATAATAATAAGTAACTAAAACTTTTTATTTATTCATTGCCCTCAAATGTATGAGTATATATTATCATTAAAATATGATTATTACTGATTTTTTTAATATGTCATAGGAGTCAAATCTTATGCACTTCAACTTCCGGTTCCAATTGGCCAATTTTTGGACTGTTATAGATTGATATTTTATATTTGAATTTGGTATACTGATTGTTGGCTCAAAAAAATCAATTGAATCCTTTTTTGCAAGAAAAAGTTCCAAATTTTGGTAAATTCCATGAATTTCCGGTTCTAATTGGCCAATTTCCGGACGATTATGAATGATCTCGTTATCTTTGAGTTTGATATAGAGATTGATAGCTCAAAAAAACCAATTGAGTTTATTTTTTGCATAAAAATGGTCTAAATTATGGTGAATTCCATCAACTTTCGGGCGATTTTGAATGACCTTGTCATCTTTGGATTCGGTATATAATTGCTAGCTCAAAAAAACAAATTGAGTCCATTTTTTGCAAGAAAGAGGTATAAATTATGTTAAATAATGATGATGATGAATAATTCTGTTATTTTTGACTTCGGAATCGTAATTAGAGACCCCAAAAACCCCCGGGTGGGCATTTCTGTCTCAAAAAATTTTTTGGGATCTGGAAAATATGTTAATTTAAATTGTTCATAAACGGTCAATTTGTTAATAAAACAATTGTTGTGTCAATTTTCCATGATGAGACTGGGTGGCCAATGATTCTTATGACATCAAAAAAATTTTGCAACAAGTTTCAAAGATCAACTGTACAAAGATATTCCGGAATAAAATCTTTAAATGACTGTACTATTAGTGATCCTTATAGATTTACATAAGTCGAAGACAACTTCATCAAATAAATAAATATGTAATTACTGAAAAAAGGTTTCTACTTTTTAGAGATCGAATCCGTCCACCTGTCGTCAAACGAACGAATCACTCATTTGAATTATATTCATTTTCCAAACCTGAACAGTGTGATCATTGTTCGAAATATCTGAAAGGACTGATATTTCAAGGCTACAGATGTACCATTTGTAACATTGCTACGCATGATTGTTGTATTGGCTTGTTGGGAAGATGTGGGGCGTCGCATCGTAGTGTGTCGCCTGGTTTATCCCCACAGAACAGTGTGATTAATGGAGAAGACGCTCCCTTGAGGTGTAAACTGTGGTTCGTAGCAGAAATGGAAAGGGACAAGGCGCAGAGATTGTTAGAAACAAGGGAAAATGGAACGTATTTGGTTAGAGTTCGGCCTAAATGCGACGATGGAGATAAATATGCTCTATCACTTAAGTAAGTGGAACGTCTATGCCATTAGTTGTCGAGGAAATTTGCTTGGTGTATATCATATTCCATCATTTACCAATATATTCATTAATTGTTATTTTTCTAAAATCATTCACTATCTTTGTAGAATCATTTCAGGTATGGTTGGCAATTTACCAAGTAGGAACTACTATAAAATGCAAGGTTTTTATGTTATTTAGCCGCAATAAGTTTCCAATTATTAGTATATTCCATCCTGATTGTTTGTCTAAGACTCTAAGACTAAGCAAACTGAAATAATGTAGTGATACTTTGGGAGAGAGACATTTCACAATTCACTGATAATAGGTACACCTAGTCTTGAAAAAAAAAATTGAAGTGTAATATTTGAGTAGGAGAAAATTTTTAAAATGAGCCGGCACGAAAGTAGTGAAAATTCTGAGAAAATTTGGCCCAAGAACATTTGCCCGACTTTTGCGGCTATATCTTGGAAAATAATGGAAATGTCGAAAAATATCATCGGAGTGAAAGTGAAGTGCATGGAAGCCTGATCTTAAGGTCTCCACAGATTTTTCCGTAAATGTTGAACTTTCCGCATAAACGGCTGTTCAACATAAATCGTTTTTGTTCAATGCTAGTGTTCAAACCAATGCTACACTAAGTTTTCGTCGTAATGTTCTCTATTTCATAGGAATTGAATTTTCTAAGAAGTTTAGAGATATTGATAAAAAAAACGTGTCCGGAGGTTCGACATAATATGTGTTCTGTCGAGACCCAAAACCCAGCTTTGATCACATCATTTTAACGTAGAATACGTTTTTACAGAGGCATCCTATTAGACGAAATCGTCACGCGGAAATCGACACACGCATGCGCTTGTGGTAGGTGAGGTGGAGCCATAACGAAATTGTCAGTAGCTGGCGTTCTTTCAGCAGTGAGTGAACCGTGTGAAGATATTTGTACCGCAGAAAGCATTATTAATGAACAACGTTGTCTAATAGTAACAGCCTACATTTCACCCAATTCTTCAATGGAGGATATAGAGTGTTTCTTTCTAGCAAATTTAATGATGTATACTCCAACGTATTCTACGCATTTCGTTTTCGTGGAAACTATATCTTTTGTTGTTTGAATTGTACTTGTCCTATGTAAAAGGAGAACCAAGTAGTTGGAAGAGTTTCAATTTGGAATTAATATTTTCCGTTTTGTTATGTTCTTTGAATACTATCTTGGTTTAGTTTATTTCAGTTCGAACAACCTCTACGAATCTCGCCCATTAGTAGGAAATAGAAATTGTGAACATTTCTTCAAATCCTGTTTTTCTGAACATATATCTTTTGTAGGACTGAAGATAGTGTTAAACATATGAAAATATGCAGTAAAATTGATGCTGGTGCTAGAAAGTTTTTCTTGTCTGGAGCAAAATTTTTCAACAGTATAGAGGAATTAGTTATAAATTATCAAATGTACAGTTTAAAGGAGAATTTTGAAAGGTAAGTTTTTCTATACAATTCTAAGTATCTAAATAAGCTCACTACCTTCTTTCTCACTCAGTGATTCGTTAGATTCTCACAATCTCGGCACATAGATTCATTATATCAAGTGCATTTGTAATTTTGTTTAATAGTATTTTTTAAAGAATAATAACGCTGACTCTCCGCTTTTTATTTCTTTCATATAATTTTTTTGATGAATATAACCCGCGTGATTTACTCATTGATTGGATTTGGTTACAGGCTAGGTGAAAATACAAAATTGATGTGGCCCTTCAAACAAATTTATGCGATTGCTATAAGAAATTTTCAACCTCAAGAATATCAACAATTAGCTTTAAGGGAGGGTATGAGAGTGACAGTTGTAGCAAGAGAGGGTTATAGGGATGGATGGTGGAAAGCCAAAACTGACACAAACGAGGTAAGTTTGCAAATTGAAAACCAAGCTTATTGAACAACAGTGGTGCTGTGTTTCTTATATATTTTGAACAAACCAAGTTTTTGTGAAGCGGTTTTTGCAATGAATCTTACTACATGAGAGGATGTTGGTGGTGATACCGAGCATTGATATGGAGGATTTCATAGGAATAGTTTACCTAACATCATGTATCCTACCGCAATACAACCCCTCATCACCCCAGTCAGCGGAACCAGGATTGAGTCTTGAACGCATCAAAGGAGTTGATAGCTCTTCCTATTTTTCAACTTTTACCACTTTTACTGCCAGAGGCCAGTTTCTCCCCCAATGCCTCCCGGTGGAGTGGGTATCGCTCTCACACTACCAAAGACTAATATCCGGGAAACTGGCTTTCATCAACACCTCAAGTGCCTCTTCTGGGGATTTAGTGTAGCCCCATTTGCTTTTTCCAAGAACCAAAAACTACCTCCCCGGTTGCCTGCCAGTATCTTGGCTAGTTTTTCCGTGTCTGGGATGGTCTCAGTTCCAGAGCAGATTCTCCCAAGAAGTTCTTTGGAACTTTCTCAAGAGGTCCTTATATTGCCTCTGACTGATTTTGTGCCGATTCCAGGCCTCCCTGGACCCGACTTTCCTAGCTCTATTGAAGAACCGCCTGGTTCGCCTCTTGCACTTTTCAAGGTTCGTACTCCGCTTAACATCTTGTTAGAGATTATAGGAACCGCCTTTCTGGAGAAAATTCAAGCTTGAATTTTGGTGGTATTGATTAACAGATTCCCATTTTTGTCAGATCTTCATTCATCGCATCGAACTTTCTGTCTTGGTCCTCTGGCTTCGTTGTGTGATAGGGGGGCTCTAGATGAGAAAGCGGTTTGAAGTGTAGCATCATCTACAAAGCTGTGGGCGGGACAGGATGTCACTTCCAACAGATCGTTGATATAGACCAACAAAGTTGATGTCTTCAGAGGTCTCTGTTCAACACCAGCGTTAATAGCCTTTGAATCGGAGGAGTGTTCAACCACCACTTGGAGTGATCTATCTGAGAGGAAACAACTATTCCTATCCATGCATGTTATGTGACGATCGTGTAAGGTCTATTGCGATAACAAAAACTCAGTTTTTCATTCCATGCCAAGAGCTACTTTAAAGCTCACCAGTACTGTTCATATGTTTGGAGTTGCTCCCAAACGTATGCGCTCTTCGATTCTATTCAGCAGAAAGCTATTCGTCTGGTTGGTGATGTCACACTTAAGAAGTCTACTCTAGAACATCGTAGAAACGTTCGCGCTCTCTCCCGTTTCTATAAATATTTCCATGGTCGGTGTTCGTCAGAAAACTCGTCGATTATTCCATCAAAGAGATTCCAGGTAGACGGACCAGGCGAGCTCTAGCTAGTCACCCCTTCATTGTCAAGCTCGTGACATTTTTTTGTGTTGGTGTTGTTGAAAACCTGTATACTTTGACTATGGTTGAAACTCCTTATGGACCTGTAACATCCCATAAGGTAGTGTGGGAGTCCCTGAGTCCGAATTTAATCACCTCAGACCTACCCACTAAACACTCCACCTCGTGTGGTAGGGTCGATTCTGCGACCAGGGCAGTCTCAATCACACTTAGGTCTAACGACACATTGTACCGGGATATCAAAAATTATCTTGGTCAAGGGTGGTTGTGGAATCTAAAACGTGTGTCTTACTTTACGTCACTGTCACACTGACATCATCAATAACCTACAAATTTAATATCTATTTATTTCAGTTGTAAAACAATAATGAACTACAAATTATGAAATAACGGTTTTAGTAACAAGAAAAACTAAATTACAGTAATTGTTGGAAATGTCCCCCGTTTTGTTCGATGCACAAGTTGACGCGCATCCTCATGCTGTGAAAACCGTTTTGCAGCATTTCTGGATTTCTAAGGTTTTGCAGGCTCCTCTTCCATACGTTGACGAACGTCATTGACAACTTCTTCTGTACGAACTCTTGGTCTACCAGCACCTTTTTTATGAGTCACACAACCAGTTTCGCGAAACACTTCATCACAATTTGTAAGGCACGCATAAAAATTGTCCGGTAATATTGCCACGTTTGGGAAGTGCTCTCGAAAATTGTCCAAACTCAAACGTTGACTGTATTGCCAATTTCCATTAACTAGCGTACCCGTTCGAAAATAGGCTTCAATCATGAAAATTTTGTGCTGTGTGGTAAGAGGCATGATTCAAAAACTGGATTAGAAAATTTCAGCACAATGACTTAACAGATTCTGACACAACGAAACATATTCAAAAATTTAAAGTAAGACACACGTTTTACATTTCACAACCACCCTTGACCAAGATAATTTTTAATTTGTAGTTCATTATTGTTTTACAACTGAAATAAATAGGTATGAAATTTGTAGGATATTGATGATGTCAGTGTGACAGTGACATAATTATTTCAAACGTAAAGTAAGACACACGTTTTAGATTCCACAACCACCCTTGACCAAGATAATTTTTGATATCCCGGTATCTTGCCTCACGACATTTTCTGGTCATCGGAAAAATTCCGCCGTCGCTTCGCTGAGATGCCTAAGGTGTTTTTTCTTGGATGAACCGCATTAAACCGTGCTTTCAAACTGCATTCAATATGACGTAGTGAATAATGTATTTCAAGAAAATAAACCGTTTTGAAACGTCAATGGTGATTATTATAAAATTAAAAATGAATTTGCACGATGTTATTCCAATTTTGATTGATGTTCGACAAATTAACGTATTACTTCTGATGAATCAGCAGTTAGTAGAAGAGAGTATCTCTCATGAATTATTTATTTTCCACAATTTTCAACATTCAAAGATTGATAATTTTGCCGAATAATGGGTGGATAATTATCTGGATTACGACTTTTTTCCAGCTGTTCAGGTTCCAGAAACAGACTCTAAGAGATTTACTCTTTCGGATAGATGGTCCCGTATTGAATTTTCCTCATAGTGGAGGTCATCATACCCATTAACAAAGAAAATTGTTCTTCTGTGGAATATCTCTCAAAAAATTGTCAATGATCGAATGATCTGACATTTACTCTCTTTACTATTGCTTTTGGATTTCGAACCGTTCTTAGGGATGCATTCAAATAAGATTGAAACGCATTCATTGCTGACGTCACTGGTTCGACAAGAAAATGTTTCAAAGCGCATCGAACACGGTTCTTCAAGAAAAAACAGCTTTAGTGAGGTCTTACCTCATGCCTATAGTCTCCAATATTTCGAGAAAAATTCCAATGCCCAAGATTCCACTCGTGTAGGCAAAGTATATAAAAAAGCCGATAGTAAACGACAAAGTGTATCAAATGACGGAAGAAGCCTTGGTGTTGGACTCCGTCAAATGCTCTGGAGATACTCAATGCTACAGTCATCCAGGAACTGAAAAAGAACTGTGCTAAACCTCTACAGGGCACTAACTGTATCTGTATGTTTGGGTGGGTGACTGTTCATCCACCTCGGCAGTTTAGTAAACACTTTTGAGTAGGAACTCCTCCAATGGTGATAAGTGGTAAAAAGGTCCTTGGCCTAGGCATAAAGAAACCTCACAGGTTCCCATTACATTGATAATAATAATAATGCTACAGCTAAATATTCCTCATATTTATCAATTAATTAACTTGTTCATTCACCATATTTAGTAATTAATTAACTTTTAATTTGCAGATGGGGTATTTTCCATCTAACTGTGTAAGAGAAGAAGGTGACGTACGATTTGAATAACTTCCAAAAACTAGTCAAACAAATTGCAATAACAATGTATATAGTAATAATATTTCACAAATTTTATAATTAGAAAAGTTAAGATTTATACGTTATTATTCAAATAGTAATTTTAACATTTGGTTCTAAAAGATATTCATAGTGGAAAGATATAAATATCATTATGATCAACTTTTCAAGTCGACCAGCTGAAGTTACCCGATCCGTGCTTTTATAAAATAGCATATCGGCGGGCTCAATGCCGTCAGACACGTTTCGTAGTCTCACACTGCTTTGGCGCAATCACTTGTCCAACGTACAAAGTTAGTCACTTTTTGGGATGAGTCTTTCCATTATTAATATAATGCGGAATCTATCGGAAAACCCCAATGAACTCTATTAGCATATTTTACAATGAATTGGTCACAACAGATGTATAGATTTAGAATTTTGCTCATTGTCTGCAAATAGAGTATTATTTTGCACATGTGATATGAATAATTTGTAGATAAAATTACTAATTAAATATATTGCGAGTACATTATATTTATCTAACTGTAAAAGATCTGAAATTTGAAGTTGATGGTACTATTAATTTTAAGATTCCTTGAATTTTGTCCTTTTCTTTTGTTTCATTCGTTCAGTAAATAGTCCAGGCGCACGGTCACGAAAATCGTCGGAAAATCCTGAAAAATTTGATACGGCTGATTTTGATGTTACTTTATGTTTTTTGGGGTGCTGAATACGGAAAAATAGTTGTAAAATTTTGTCGCTGCCGCTCGAAAAGTTATGGCCATTTTTTTCCCAGATTTTGTGTTTTTTACGTTTTTTTCAATTAATTTGAAAACTTTAATCGAATACAAACCCGAGATCAAAGTTGTAGATAATTAAAATACGCGTAGAAGTCATTTGGAGGTTATGGGGTCCGTATTAACGCCCATTTTGTGATTTTTTATGGTCTTTTAAATATTTTTTTTGTTTTGAATAGTAAACTTGGAAAATCTTGGCTTCCGGATGGATTCCGCGTCACAATAGCTTGACATGATGCCGACGTTTCAGTTCAAGCCTCAAGCCTGTCCTGAAGATGCCACCTGCAATGTTTGGCGAAACGTCGGCATCAAGTCAAGCTACTTTTTTTTATCAAAATTTTTCCAATTTTCCGAGGTCATCTTTTTTGAAAGATGAGCTAAAATTCGGCATTTATATCAAAATGTCATTTGAAAGTTTTTTCAGATGGTATTGGTCAAAATCTATAATATGCGTGTATTCTTAATAAATGTAATCTACTTTACCGACGACCGTTTCATTTTGAAAAAATAGTACCCGACGAGATTTTATTTTGTCTTTGACTCGGTTTATATTTATTTCTATGATAGCTAGGAGGTCACATTTTTGAATTTAGGTAAAGATATCGCTTCAGATTACACTGGTTCTTGTTTTTTTTTATGATAGACCCAAAATTGGGCGTTGGATGGGCCCAAACACATTTTAATCGATATCTCGACTTTGACTAAAGCAAAAAAGATGTGCAGGTGCGCAAAATATGCGTATGAACCAGGGCTATCAGCACCTCTTTCCGAAATTTCACAACCTTGAAATTTTTCCAATTTTCCGAGGTCATCTTTTTTGAAAAATGAGCTAAAATTCGGCATTTATATCAAAATGTCATTTGAGGTTTTTTTTAGATAGTATTGGTCAAAATCTATAATATGCATTTTGATTTAGGTCAAAATATGAATTTTTCAGCAGCCTATCGCATTTTTACGGTTTTTCTGAAAATTCAAATTTTCGCGCCAAAAAAGAAAATCCAGTGAAAAGTAGAATAAAAATGTCAACTTTTCATCATGACCAATTATGTTTACAATTTTTTTTCGGTTCAAAAAAAATATTAAAAAAACTGAAAAAATCACAACATGGACATTCTCTTGGGCCCATAACCTCCAAATGACTTCTAGTCATTCGACGCGTATTTCAATTATCTACAACTTTGAATTCGGGTATATATTCGATTAAAGCCTTTGTTTCCAAATTAATTAAAAAAACTTAAAAACAAAAAATCTGGCCAAAAAAATGGCAATAACTTCTCGTGCGGCAGCGATAGAATTTTTTAACTATTTTCCCTGTATTCAGCACCCCAAAACACATGAAGAAACGTCAAAATTAGCCGTATCAAATTTTCAAACCAACTTTTTTGACCAGGCACCTGGACTATAACTAATACCCACTGTTGAGTTTCAACAAGTAGCATAAAGAGAAACTAATATGAGTGAAAAAAAACTAATTATAATATGACTACAAATATCTACAATTTTACCCTTATTATTGGTTGAATGAAATCTTATGAAAAATGAGAAATAGATTATTTCCACCAAAACACAAATTTGGTAAAGGTTACAGCTGACAATGTATTCAGTCTTTAAAGTTAATTTTTTTGTCAATTTTAATATATAAAAAAAATTTGTAGACTTGAATTGATTAATCTGACAATATTTTCATTTATTAACCAATAATTTGCTTCATTTTGCAATATACAGGATGGTCCAGTTTACATCATCATGATTTCACCAGCCAATAGTTTATCAAAAAATAAAGGTATTTTGTATAGTAAAATATGGTCGAATTTTGTTTCCTTGTTCATGTAAATAATTTGTTATAAATTAATAATGAAAAAAGGTAGCCTCCTGAAATTTTCCATAGATCTTATTCTTTGTATTCTTCATTAAATAGTGATTATAATTATTTTATTTAGAACACAGGCATGCGAACGGGTTTCCCCAAAAATACATTCAATGAAACGTACGCCACTGTTTTTTTATTCAGAACACCAACTGCAGAGAGGATTTGCCATTCAATTTAGAACCTTTTCTGTATCTTACAATTTTTTGATAACTCAACTCGAAAAAAAAACTTTGAAAAGCTTTTTCGTATTACGAAAAATTTTTTTAAAATAAGAAACAGTTGCATCTTGCTTGAATTTGACAGAGATCCTAAAACAAGTCAGAGAAGAGTTTCGAGAACTAGAATTCCAAAAACCACTATTTTACGAGTATTAAGAAGAGATCATAGACGACCTTTTCATCTACAAACAGTTCAGGGATGGCATTCAGGTGATCAAAATCGCAGAATGAGATTTTGACAATGGCTTTTGGACGCTGATTAAAATGATGAGAATTTCATTAACAATATTTTATGGACAGACGAGTTATGTTTTACTCGAAGAGGAATAGTTAACTTCCACAATCAACATGTGTGGGCACATGAAAACCCCCACGAAACCAGGCCACGGAATTTTCAAAACTAGTTTAGTATTAATGTTTGGATCGGTATTTACAATGGCAATCTCTTTTGCCCTTACATACTAACGGACCACCTTAATTCCCTAAACTTCTTAGAGTTTTTGGAGAGTCCCAATATGTGGGATGAAATTCCTCTTGATATGCCAAGGCAACCTGGGTTCCAACTTGATGCATGCCCAGCTCATTTTGGCCGAAATCTGCGTCGGTAGCTTGATAGAATTTTGAGGGACGATGGATTGGTCGTGGGGGTCTCGTTGCTTGGCCTCCGCGATCACCAGATTTAACTCCATTAGATTTTTATCTATGGGGTTAAGACATCGTTTATGCGACCCCAGTGCCTACCCGGGAGGAACTACTCCTTAGAATTCAGAATGCTTGTGTAAATATTAATAACAATATTTTAGTAAATTTAAACCATTCAGTCATGAGACGCTGTCGATTGTGCATCCATCAAAATGGTTCCCATTTCCAACAGCTCTTACATTACTTAATTTAATTGTGAACCTTGTCTAGTTGATATTTGAAGTATGCCTAATATTGTTTCCCCTCTAAGGAAAATAAATTTATTTTGAACTCTGGATAAGTTTTTCATTCACAAATTCAGTAATTGGTCACATGAGTCTTTCTAAAGTTTTTTTCGTTTTGAGTTGAGTTATCCAAAAATTGTAAAATACAAAAATGGTTCTAAATTAAATGGCAAATCCTCTCTGCAGTTGGTGTTGTGAAAAACAAACAGTGGCGTACGTTTTATTGAATAATGTATTTTTAAGGAAACCCGTTCGCACTCCTCTGTGTTGTAAATAAAATAGTTATAACCACTATGTAATGAAGAACACAAAGAAAAAGTTCTATGCAAATTTCAGGAGGCTACCTCTTTCCATTATTAATTTATAACAAATTATTTAAAATAATTTATTTCCTTTAACACCCTGTACATCAAAAAGGAAACAAAATTCGACCATATTTTATTATACAAACTACCTTTATTTTTCGATAAACTATTGGCTCGTGAAATCCTGATGATATAAACTGGACCAGCCTGTATATATAAATATAGAAATGTCATATTAGCGAGATACCAACAAAAAGGCTTAATTTAAGGTACTGTACTGGACATATTTAGTGTAAAAAAATTATTTATCATTTGTTAAGTTATTAAATTTATATTTTCTATTTATGTATAATATGTTTTAATTTTATTTCAATGTCGAATGTTATTCTCCCAATGAACTGCTGTTTTTTGTGAGAACCAATTGGATTCATAATAATCCATTTTTTCTGGATAATTATGTGAAATGCAAAACATGACTGAGTTCTCTCTATATACTGTGAACATCTGTATAATAAACATAAACAAAACAAAATCATTCTAGTTTGAATATAAATTGTTCATTAAAAAATTTCAAGAAATATCAACGATTGGGTGAAATGCCTTATACCTGATATTGTTAAATTATATAATGTGTATAATTATACATTCTTGAGCATGTAGTTCAATTATATTAATTACATTTCACACTTCACATATAAAAATACACATTTAATTTTATTTATTTTCTCGGTGACTTATTTATTTATTAATCAACTTTTTCCATTTTATGCCACTTGGAATGATATTATTTTCCATTTATTTTATAATTGTCTTGAAGTACATTTCACTAGATATGTTGGTGTATTAATTTCCAAAGCTATTAATATTATTTTATATTTTTTTGTTCCACTTTGGCTTTTTAATTTTTTTGTAACCTTGTAAATATCCAACAACTACAAAATTTTCTACATTTTTAGTGCCAAAAACATTATGCATGGGTGTAATTAATAATTATTACTGTTTTTACAGTGAAGTGAAGCTGTAATCTAGCCATTAATGAAATCATCGATTAGTTTAACAAATAAAGGAACTGATTGGATGTTTAATATTTCCCATCATTTTTTTTTCAGGTAAGGTTATAAAAACAGTCTTGTTAACTAGAAATATTTGAATTTTTTTTGTGCATTGAAAGGGGCGAATCATAGCTTTATTTATATATCTTGGCTCGAATGAAAATTTTATTAATGTTACCTTTTATGTATTGTACATTAAACTGAAATCGCTACTAATTGTATAAATTATCACTATTCTGTGTTTACGCTTGAGATTTAAAGATCATTGTGATATACTTATTCGCTATTAATTGTATAAATTATCACTTTTCTGTATTTATGCTTGAGATTTAAAAATTATTGTGATATACTTATTAAGTTAGCGTTTTCAGTGAGATGAAAATGAAATTTTGATGAATAATATGTTTGAAAAAATCCACGACACTATTTTATCTGTAACTTGACTGGTATTGATTGAATTTTGAGATACTTTAAACATGTTTTCAAATTCTAAATTTCAAATGCTTCTAGTTTCAAGAATAAACATTTTTACCTGAATATTATATTAAATAAAATTTCAGTCTGGCAATTTATGTGTATGTATAAATCACATTATGCATTCAAATCATTTCATACATATCATTGTTAATTTAATTCATAATCTTAGTAATGATCGATAAGATAATAAGGCATAATTTATTGGAATAGATATGTGAGGAGTGCTCAAAAAAATATTTTCATATTGTATTTTCAAATCATCTTTGTATCATTTGAAATTTAATCCTAAGTGCGTACAAGAATGAATCAATACGAAAAATGTTTTGATACATTTTTTGGTTTATAAAAAAAATGGCACAAAATTCCTATAATTCACTCTTGTGTTCCACATATCTTATAAATTGATTATAGTGTATGTACCTTTAAGGATGAATTATTTTAACTGTAATTTATTTGATTCATGTTCCCTTGCTACTGCAAATAAATGTAACAAAAAATGTACCCAAGTTCAAATATATTGTTTCTAAATACTTGAAAGTATTTTTGGCCTTTTTGATTTCAATTAATAGGTTAATTTTTCTGAGGGTAATTTGCAGAATAGTACCTTGATTCAATTGCGCCGTTCAAGACTGTTATTATCTGGGTATAGGAACTGAATTACATATGATGAAAGTTCTTTGCTTTTTATTCTAGGCCAGGTCATATCAAGTTTTTGATCTGATTTGCAAAACGATTCGATCAATCAGTCATTTGATCATATAAAACTTAAAAATAATCTACAAAACTTAAATTGGAATAATATATATATAGCACCAGATATAGATTCTGCAATAAATCATTTTCATAGACCTCAGCAGTAGAACGAGAATGTTTGAAACGTTAGTGATCGGTATTCTATCGAAGGTATATATAACCGGCTAATAGAATGGTAAAAAGACCAAATTATGCAACGCCATCTATTGGTAGATGACCCGATAAGAGTAATGTACCACATTGACTAATAGATTTCTCGAACTTCAAGACTTACATGGAAACTTAAATTACTGGATTGCATGAAATGCCGACACCCGGCCAAACTTATGTAACAATCGAGATGCAAATGGATATATGGATACATTCGTTTGTTTCTATTTGACGTTTGCCAGATGATGATCTCGTAGTTTAACATCTACACATATATGGCGTTCAATAATTTGGTCTTTGTACCATTCTAAGTCGGTTCGATAGAGGATCGATCAATAACGCTGCAAGCTTCCTCGTTCTACTGATGAGCTCTTTGAAAAGAGCGAACCCCTTGCATAGAACTATTAGTTTGATATGTTACTGATCGATCTAGACCAGAGAGACCTTATCAATTTGCCTATAACCACGGTCGTATACACAGGTCTGGAAACTCGAGGTTGTTTCCTATGTGAGCAGTGAGTCCGCTAAGCGTCGACTGGCCCGTAGTACCAAAAGTCCTCACATAGGAGTGTTTTCTGACAACTGTCAGAAGACTTGTCAACACAAGGAATACCTGCGTTTTTAGAAACAAATTACGAAATCGTGTATTGTGCCGAAATGCAAAACGGGGTACAAAAGTGTAAAGCAAGAAACTCCTGTTTTTAAAGTGCCGAAAGATGCGGAAATGTGAAAAAAGTGGATGCTTGCGATTCCAAATAGAAATCGTTTTACCATTTCGTGATCCAAGCGCTAGCTGGTGGCTGAGCGAGGGACTACGAGTTAGGCGAACCGTAAGAGACTGAAGTCAACCATAGAGTTTCCAGACCTGTGTATACGACCGTGCCTTAACACATCGGACGAGATACTCGAAAAACTTGATGATATCTACGATTTAAAGTCAAAAACTGATGTTGGTATATGAGGACTTCCATAGATACAACATTGATGAGAATGAGTCGATAATTGAACGTATAACTACGATGGACAATTTTGCCAGAAGTATTCTGGAATCAGGAAATCAGCTTAGTTATACAGCTACTATTACAAAAATATTAGGTACTCTCTTGTTGATGTAAATCGAATAGTTTTATCGGTATTAGAATAAGCGGCTTATTAGGTTGGTGTGCAAGTTACCATCATCAGCGAGGTAAAGAGTATGGCCATGTCCCATTTTAATCCAGCAGTAGCGATAATTCTGAAGCAGTGCATTGAAGCAAAAAGTGTTCCGAATAAAAAGTTAACGGTTTTGAGGGGACATCTGATGCCGTCGACTTTGCCCCCCAGCCCCCCGGAGGTGGCGGGAACGGGGCAACTGTCAAATCTTAAATGGAAACCCCTATTTTGTATTGCAGATTCGGATAGTGTTAAAGAGTAGGTGTGACAAACACACGGAAAAACACGCGAACGGACACGAACGAGACGTAAATCCGACCGAGCAACCTCCTCGTGGTACGTCTTGGGTAACGCTATTGCCGGCGGTTCTAATTGAGCTATTTCAATTTAATTATGCCATGAAAGATACTGTTGCCGTTGTCAAAGATACTAATGTTCTCATCAAGAAATTCGATTACTGTGTGATAGAAAATGTGATAGAAAAATGCTTTTAATTATTTTCTCGGTTTGCTAGTCAAAATAAACTTCATTTTAAAATAAGAGTAACCAGTTTTTTCAGACATTTCTACCTTTGTGGGGAAGGGGGGGGGGTAGTATTTTATCTGTGTGGGGCGGGGTGACAAAAAGGGGAACAAACTTGTCATGTTGTGAGTAAGTCTTAAGTAATAACAATAATCAATTATCTGATGATTTTTGCAATTTAACAGACACACAAACAGATTTTGACGTTTGCAGCGCTATCTATTACCAAATTTTAAAAACACCCCGAATAAAATTGACCTACTCTTTAACACTATCCGAATCTGCAATACAAAATAGGGGTTTCCATTTAAGATTTGAAAGTTGCCCCCTGTTCCCGCCGCCCCCGGGGGGCAAAATAGTTCAACCAATCAAAAAAAGCCAGTCAACGAATCTCTTCCTTGGAAGATAAAGGATTTAGTGGAGTAACATTAAAACCAGTTACTTAAACAATAGAACACAGCAAGTAAAAATAAATGTCTCTTTAAGTAACAGCAAAATAGTTGAATTCGGGATTACTCAAGGAACAATTCTAGGACCGCTATTATTTACTCTACATATAGATAGTTTACTCATTCTTCAATCTTTGGGCTCAATAATCAGTTTTGCAGACGATACTGCGATATTTTATGAAGAGAAAAACTGGCTAGATCTGAAGGCCATGGTTGAAATGGACCTAAAACTCATAAAAGATTGGTTCGATTACAAATTGTTGACTATGAATTACAATAAATCAAAATATCTACCTTTCCGTTGTTATTCTAATAATTTGCCACCATTTAACTCATTGAAAATTGGAACGAAAGCAGTTGTTGAAATATTTGAGGCTTCTAACGTACGTACGTAATATTAGTCTTGATCTGAGAGTTCTTCGAACACGAAACTGTTAATTGTGTTATTAATATTTATCATTCTGGGAACAGTGTATAAACTGTTAATATGGCGACGTTAATAACATTAAATATTATAACACTGCTATTATCTTGTGCGAAGTTGCGAACTCATTTGCTGCAATCTCATCGGATGCGAAGATGCAATTTCCTCCGTTTCCAGAGGTTTCAGCCAGTCATCCACTTCCACATACAAGCTTCACCCCATGTTGTTAATGTCATCTCTTACCACATAACTGGATGCTTTGTGACTTTATTAGATTGAGTGTTATTGATAGAGTCAATATTTTATATAAATAGACGTATATGTAAATTCTTGGTAAATAGGTCACATTAACATATAACATGTCAACAATATTTTCGCCTTTACGTACATCATCAGAAGACGTTTGAAAACTGATTTATTTCACGCGGAAGTGACGTGAATTAGTCCTTAAACGTCTTCTGATGATTGTCGTGAGATCGACAAGTACGTTAGGACATACGTTTTATGTATGTACATATATGTTAATGTGACCAATTTTCCAATAATAGAGGTAAAATGCTCCATAAACGTCAATGTTAAATAGTTACCTATTATACTTTCCGCAGACGAAGTCCCAAAGGGTATATTGCATTTACTCAAGCCTTTTCTAAAATCGTAAAAAAATGTCCTAGTGCAAAAATTCTTGCACCATAGTATTTTTGATCCAATTTTATGCAACTTTGATGAAAAAACGGAAGGTCCTATCATACTCAAATTTTGACAAGAAATCGTTTGCTATATGGTGACAAATACTATTCTTCTTCAGGCAAATCATTCAATAAACACAACCTGTTTTGAAGGGTTGAAAATTAAAAAAAAAAACGTTACCTCCAAAGCATACCTACATTGAATCGATCCAAAGCTTTCATAGTAAATTTAGTTAACTTGCTTTCACCTACATTTCAATAAAAACAATACAACTTACACCGTTCTTTAACTAACAGTTTGTAACAAGCGGCTGTGTGGTCTAGGGGTTAGGATATCGGAATCCCACTCAGTAGACTCGGGTTCGATTCCCAGAAGCGAATAATTTTTAAAATATGAAAGGGAAACTCACAATTAAGATTTAGAAACATGTTACAAGTAGCTAGAAGTTTGAATTTAAAGTAAAGTTCAATACTATCATAATAAGTTATGAGCCTGGGGTCCTGGTTTAGTTTAAACATAGCGGCAATGTCAATGTAAACGTTTCATGTCATCTATTAAACTGAGTTTATTTCGTTATGACAAATTTCTCAGTAGTCAAATATCTTTTTTATTTTGCCATTTGTTTTGATGGATCCATTCCCACAATATCATGTACCAAAATAAGAAATATCTTAATATATTGAGTATGGTGATATCCAGAACAAGTGCAAGTGATACAGAAATAGAAATAATAGTAGGCTGATTTTCTACTTACATTTAGATATTATTACAGAAAATGAGGAGATAAAAAAAGTAGTAATTTATGATTAATTACAATGCTTAATTGAAACAATTGGATATAATAGTTAACCAATTAAATGTCAAGGAGTTGAAAATTTTTTCAATAAGTATGACTTTCTAAAACTTGGAGCAGTTTTAATTACTAAGCGAACAGAATAATACATTCAATTAACAATTCATTCCAAATCGTATGAGTCAAGCGTTGTTATTCATATTCAAAGCGCTCAATGAAGTTCTGAAGACGGACATAATATACTATATTGTGTAAAGATTCTAGAGGGTTCTGCATAAAGATCGATTGTATAGCGTCACTTGATAGTATCATGCCAATTTACTCTGCGAATTGTGACTGAGGAATGATGAAGTCTTGAAATATTTATGGAGGGCTCTTAATTTTATAAACTTCTTGCGCTCGAAGACTTACAACTATGAAGAATATTTAGAAAGTGAAAACACTTATTTTCAATAATGCAAGCATTATTTTGTATAATAATAAATAGTGATTGAACTCTAAATCTAATTTTTTCATAAGAAACTTATTCAGTGGCGGTACTAAAGGGCACAAAGACCCGTGCCCATCCTACCAACAAGACAAACACAGAAAGGAATCCCCATGTAATTCAGTGCATTATTCCATTCCGCACATCCGGCGCATGAAATGCTAACGCTCAAAACTATGTTACGGGGAACGTTCTGAAGTGTCGGTTTATGACACAAAGCGGCGTATCTCCTGTTAACTTCTTGCCTTCATAGTGTACAACGTGTGAATTCAATTCGAAGACGTGACGTCTATTATCAATGATAAAAGTTAATTTTTTGCAAAACATAAAAAAAAACGTTTTATTTAATAATAAGAATATCTATGAAAAATACGAGTGGATGTGCGGATGTCCATTATGAAATAAACTATTTAGTTTAATGTGCTTAATTTTCAAGAAAGAGGTTAGTGCGTGGAATAAACAATGGTTGAATGATTTAAATCACATCGCGGAGAGTGCAAAGAAACAAGGAAAATTCTGTTCTAGGCAAAGTGGACATAGTGAACAGTTGGACAATGGTTATTTGCTACATAAAATTAAGTACAATGAAGTTGTGGAAGAAAATCGCCATATTTTGCGCCGTTTATTTATGTGTATTAAATTTTGCTGAGCCTTTGAATTGGTGTTACCACGCGCTGTTCCTACTCGCTGGATTGTCAAAAATCAAACTGTGAACATATTACTTGAACACCAGGATTCTTTCAAAGAATGTTTAGACAAAATTATTGACGAAGATGGGATGGATTCAGTAACTATTAGTGAAGCAAGTGGTTTATTGAAACATTTGAATTGCCCGGAATTTCTCTACTTATTAGAAATTGTTCATTTCATCATGTCACATGTTGAAATATTTAATCAGACTTATATGCGCAAAATTGACAGTGCTCAACTGCAAAAGGTAATTGGAAAATTCCAACAGCAAATTATTCGAATTAGAAATTCTACTGACAATGACAATCAAGAACGCAATAATGAAGAACCTGCTAGTTAAAGACAAAAAACGAGAGCGGGAGATAACAGAGCTGTTATTGTAAAGGAAGTATGTGACACTATTTTAAGTCAAATTAGGGACCGATTTGATTTTAGGGATCACTTAAGCGCAGCAAAATTATTTGATTCTCAAAATTTTAAAAGTTCTAGACTTATTCATTCCCACAAAAACATTTTGATGAAACTGTGAAATCTTATCCCATGTTGGACAGTGTAAAATAAAACAGTGAACTTTCAGCAATTTATGAGATCGATGACATGTGTGACGTAGGTTAGTGTTCATAACAAACAACAACCTTAAAAAAGGTTTTGACGGAAACATACAAACTGTTTGATATTATTTGTACAACGCCCATGTCGACAGCAGGTTTTTCCACCCTCAAACGCATTGAAATTCTTCTGAGAAGCACAATATTAGAAGATCGACTGAACGCATAGGCGGTCCTATCAATAGAAAAAAAGTTTGTTCAGTCTTTCCCGAATTTTGATTACAAAGTCATAGACTTTTTTCCAGCATGAAAAATAGGAGAATGGATTTTATGTACAAAAAATAGTTTTTTTTTATTGCCTACCCTCTTTATAACTCACGAGCCGCCACTGAACTCATTACAATTTCATCGACTTCTGAAACATTAAGTATGCAATTTATGAATCGTTCTCATATGAGTACTGAGTGTTTGAATGGTTGTGGTCTAAACCTCCGACTAATATAATTAGTCTGAAGTCTAAACTCCTTAATTATGATCGTAGGGAGGAAAATACTGAACACGTTATAGCGTTGGAAAGCAAAACGAGATTTTGCAGTGATTAGTCGTTTTGAATTGTGAGCGTGGGCGTGTACGTTATTAGCGCGCATGGTATCCATTCAAATATTATATTATTGTAATATGATAATAATTAGGTATTGCATATGAAAACGATATCTGCATTTTATCATTGTATAAAGTCGTATACTTATTGGAGTCGATTTAATTGGTGAAAATAATTCATAATTAACAAAATTAAACGAAATGTATCGATTACTATAATATATTGAATTTCACGTTAATTGTTTCTTCTTCAAGTGAGTTTTATCAATACATTTTTGCGAAAATTAACGTTTCGTTCAAATGCATTCAATATCAATATGTTAATTAAAATTAATATATTAAATATATTGATCAAACACTTGAAAAAGAAAGGTGGCGCCTGGGTGGTTTTTTTCCGAGTTGTATCCGCATGACTAATCTCTGCAAAAAGTTGTTTTGCTCTTTAACGTAATTAAGTGATTCTCAAAAGATAATAGAATATTGAGTTTGGTTTAATGTTTTACATTTTTAAGTTTGTTTACTACTTTTGCTACTTTTGAAAATCTCCATGGATTTCATCCTTCTATTCTTCATGGTATGTTGTGTTTTCTCCGCTCCCTAATCAAGACTTGCTCAACCACAGGGATGAGAAAGTTGGCTAAGCCCTTATCAAGAATTACCAGTGCTGGGGGGATTGGGGTGGTTGGAGGAGATGTATTGAAATAAAATGATAAGACTCCTATTGATTAGTGTTTGAGCCTAAATGAACGTGTTTGCCATGATGCCATAATATTTTAGATCTTCGATTTTCGGGTGAAATGGCCAAGAGGACAGTTTCTCGAAAATGCCTCGTTAAATTTTGATGGCATGACTGGCAACAGCAATAAACATTTTCCACCAGATCTGAAAGTGTAAATCAATTGAACCATTGTCAATTTTCTTTTGAGCTGAATGCAAAAAAAAAGCCGCGATAAAAAATGATGAATGATAGTGGCAGTCGATTTTCAACCTACAGCAAGTTCCAATCGTTCGAAAAAATCTCTTAAACGCCCGAGGAAAATTTATCTGGTCAATGAGATGAATTGTTTATTATTCCCACCACTCAAATAAAACTGTAGTGCCATTGGGTAATCAATCGATCCACCAAAATCGCTCTAGTTCTTAGAGTATACCGTGAATCACATCTATATAAAACTAAAATCATTTTACCTTCTTGAATTCATGTGTTTAAAATTATATCAAGTGCGTGGCTGACGATTGTAGGATATTTGGGTTATGATAATTAAAAAGAAGTATAGGGTTCTTTAGTGAATTTTACTGGGAGCTACAATTTCCCTATGGTCATAAAACCTACATAATTTAATTTAGTAAACATATTATGAATTTTGAACAATGCACACACAATGTTTCGTAATTCCCAAAACAATTAACCTCATGTAATAACCGAAAGTAGCTTTGATGCTTACCTATTACATATTGAACGATTCATATGCACGCTGGTTTTTTCCTTCATCAAGCGAAAGTAAGGGAGTAAATTTTATAAAGAAAAACTGTTCGAGTTTTTGAAACCAAATATTACGTATATCAATCACATTCTACCAAGTCGAAATCTTGAAAATTTCAAATTCAATTGTTTGGCTATCACGTCTAGATATCCTTCTACAAATACAATTATGTGTTACTCCTTGATTATGTCTCGATATTACTGACATCTCTTGTGATGATATAATGTCGGTCTTTAATATGTTCACATCCATAATAATAATTATGAGTGGAGCAAGAGGATGCATTAAGGAATTATTGCTCATATTTCTAAATAATGAAAATATTTATTACGATAATATATGTAGTATGAATAAATTAATCTTTTAGGTATCCTAGTGATTGTTTGTTTAGGTTTTTAAACGAATTGGTAAACAATTTAAGATTTTAAAATCGTCCGGTAGAAAGTGAACTACGAAGAGAACGAAATGAATATAATAATAACTATATTCGGAATTTTTTTTGCAAAAACATGTATCATTACAAAAAAAAAATTGTTGCATATATATATGCACCATCCACAAAGCGTTCCACCATACCCCGTGTGTGGATCTTAATCCTAAACAAAAATGATGAACTAAATTATGTATTAAGTTTATGTTTATTATATTCTTAAATTTATATGTAATTATTAAATTTAAATTCGAATTACATTCAACTATAGTAAATGTTTGTGGAAGTCTTGATATAGTTATAATGATATGCATGTATTTACTAATTATTTGTTAAATCTTCATAGATTCTATCAGAAAGAGATATTTTTATCATTAAATACAATTTTTTTGAATTCTTTATTACCAATTTTGCTGTGAGATCCATTTCTTTAAAAGTTACTGGCAGTAAATTGAAAGATTTCATAGCAATTTATAGGCTAGTTTTTTTGAATATAGTTTTGTCAATTTTACAAAGTTTTATACTTTTAATTAGACCTTTTACGCTTGAAGCAAGATAATTTTCTTGCGATTAATGATGCAGTAAAGATTCTCTTATAAATAATTGTCTTATATTTAATACAAAAGTATTGTTATGTATGATATTCAAGAGTCTTTGTTGAATCCGTTCTAATTTACTTAAAACATTTTGATATGCACCACCCCACCAATAATGCAATAAGCTGCTATACTATGAGACAATGTATGATATAGCATTATTAAGTGTTTGAATTGGGAGATTTTATGCAGTTTATAAAAGGTGACTATAAGATATACTGCTCTACTGATGATCCTCAATATATGTTGTTTCCCAACGTAGATTGCAATCAATAGTTATTTCCAAATAGTTTATTTGTGACACTCTTTTTATTTATTTTTCGCCTATAGATGAAGTTATGTGTATAGGTATCGTGTCTTGATAGGAGCCGAAAGACATGAAAATTGTTTTACTGAGATTTAGTGAAAGTTGATTTATTGCCAATCATTAATTCATTTCATCAAGCAGAAGTATCATTCGCTTCCTGGTATCAGACCAGCTCTCCGCCGTGTAGAAAACAACACTGTCGTCTGCAAGATTTGATAATGTCGTTCACGTACACAACGAAAAACAAGGGGTCAAGGATTGTACCTTGTGCTACACCCGTTGACACATATCTTGCCTCACTTTCTCTACCCGATATTTTAACCATTCCATCCTGCAAGTAGTCCTCTATCAGTGCAAAAGCCGGTCCCCTGATCCCCAATTTGTGGAGTTTTTCTAATAAAAGTATGTGGTTGACTGTATCAAAAGCTTTAGATAGGTCTAGAAATGTGGCAATTGTTTTATTATAAAATTAATTAAGCGGTAATTTTTTTATTACACTTCTAGTCACAAAAGCATTCAAATACATCAAGCTTAAAGACATAACTCGCAAGTGAAGATTTCATTCTCTTTTGGCTAAACCTCTGCATTACTCAGACCCACATTGCCCCATTTGGACGATCGTAAGAGAAAATTTTGTTCGATTTTCACGAATATGCCAATTAAAAAACAAGTTTGAGAAGAAATTCTGCATTGAATTTCCTATTTACATGCAAATTGTCGTTGCTGATTTCATGGAAGTTTTACTATCTTCCGCTTACAGAATAATCAACATGGTGTCATATGTTATTGCAGATTTGAAGCCTCGTATAATAAATTGTGTTACAAACAAAATTGTCTTCTTTATTCATTATATATAATAATAAAAATTATTTGTAATCTTAAATGTAATTCTAACAGTTGTAGTGTTTACCAAATGTTCGAAAAAAAATAACTGTACATAATTATATAAAATAACGAAAAAGAACATTGGATATCCAGCTTCCTTGAGAGATACTCTCCTACGTTGAAACTGAAAGTCAGTGTTATGTGGAGTCCCATTGTAACATGTTGAAAATTCATTTATACTTCTAATTTGATGAAACAAGTAGCTCCTGATTTTCATTGATTTTCAATAATTATAATTTTTTTTAAACAAAATTGTGAAGCAATATTCAATTTCTAAAATATCATTTGCAGGACAAACAAGATGCAATGATCAATTGAAGCTGCCTAAATGGATTTTTAGTTGGTTCTTATATCTATAAACGGGTTGTATTGCACATTTAGAAACAAATTTTGGAATTTATTAATTACTGAAGGATGATACGTGACTCTTTTGGATATTTGAAGGTAGTGGCTTTAGTTTGGTTGATTGGTTACGTTTCGTTTTTCCTTTTTGTTCAGACATTAAATTATTGATGAAAGATTTTTCGTAACCATTATCCAACACTATTTGCTGAAGTTTCTTTGACTTCGTTGTTATACTTTCGCTGACTGGAAACGTTGAATAATCTATGAACGAGACTATTGTGGAGGGGCAATGATGAAAGTCAGTTTATTAATTTACTTGATTCTTATTGATGAATATTACCATGAAAGAACATACGCAAGTCACTGCTGCCACACAGTCTTGTATTGTTAATATAAACATAAATATTCCATTAAAGTATAAGTAAGAAGTGCTATAGTCACTCATCTCTGATCATATGGCACAAGCTGAAACTATTTTTACGAATAGTGCTGTCAAGATCAATTAAGCTTATGCTAGGGCATTTGCACTTGCCCAAGAATGTTGAGATACTATGTATGAGAAAGCGAGCTAAATGTGATACATTTTTAAATATAATACAAAATCTGTTTAATAGACATTTTCTAGTAAAACAGTAACAATTGCGACCGCGACAAAAATTGAACAGGTTTACTCCACAACTGAGGTTTATAAACGATAATTTCTATGATATATCTTTGCATAACCTGGCTTATAAAAAAGCCAGTCAATGTAAAAAGAAATACAGTTCAGATTTACAACATGCAAAAGCACGTACTACACGAATCTACTAAATACGTCGTCAAACAAATCTAAATATATGTGGCATATTGTAAATAAAACGTTAGGGAATATTCAAGATAACTCAATTCCAGAAAACACATCGATAGAACACTTTCATTTTGAATGTAATAGTGTTTTCTCTAGTGTTATACCAAAAATGATATCTGAAATAGAAATGTAAGCGTTAATTTTAACGATCAAATAGTTCATTAGTTGAATTCAATATACCTATTCGACTGTATAACTGATGAAATCTGTGAGATAGTGAAAAATATCAAGCCTAAAAACTCGGGTTTTGACGGGGTACGCCCAAAGATACTCAAAATGTGTATCTCATTACTCGTTCTGGTATTTTCCCCAAACCACTAAAATTGGCTATTATTATTCCTACAATTATTAGTAACGAGTTTAAGATAAATTATCTAAACAAAATGGAGGATGCGCCGGGCAAATTATTATGGCGGGGCCCGACCACAGTCGTACATACAGGTCTGGGAACTCGTATGTTTGATATGAGTCTCTTAGGCGTCGCCAAACTCGTAGTCCCTCGCTCAGCCACTAGCTAGCCCTTGGAACGAAGTTTGATGTCAGGATTAGGCGTCATATCGTTTAAATTTCAAGCCCCACAATACATAGATTGATAGATAATAACCGCACATTTTAAGTAAAATAATTTTTCTCGTAACGCAATATTTACTATTCTGATTTGAGAGAGGAATAGAACTGTTACTCTTGTCAAAATGTATTACTCACCTTAAAAATAACTTCATAAAAGACCTCGTTAAAACGATTTCTTTCCGGAATCGCAAGCATCCACTTTTTTCGCATTTCCGCATCTTTCGACTCTTCAAAAACAGAAGTTTTTTGCTTTACACTTTTGGACTCCATTTTTCATTTCGGCACAATACACGGTTTCGTCATTTTTTTCTAAAAACGCAGGTATTTCTTGTGTTTACAAGTCGAGAATGACAGTTGTCAGAGAACACGGCTTATAGAGTGTCAGAGATCAATCTTCGACTACTGCGCGCCACCCTTTTTGGTACTACACGACAGTTGACGCTTAGCGGAGTCACTTCTCACATAGGAAACAGCCTCGAGTTCCCAGACCTGTATGAACGACCGTGGGCCCGACTTACCTTTCGGCGTTCGGTAGAATATGAATTTTTAATTGTAATTATGATAATATAAGCTCATAATAATATTTGAGAACCTAAACATATATTTTAGCGATTTGGTTGCGATCTTCAAAGATCTGGAAAAATAAGAAGAAGAAGAATAACATTCGTGGTATCTTTCAAATACTTATATCGTTTTGTGATTACCAGTAAAAGTGATGGCTTAATGTTTTTTGGCTTGGGATACTAAATATTATTGAGCTCTAAGGGTATATTTGATTTCATATTTTATTTCCTTCTACTGACAATCATAATGTACGATACGCCTCTTTACCAGTGGAGGGCAGCGATGATATAGTTTCCTCCAGTGTAATAGAACATATATTGACTAGGACGATTTTAGAAAAAAAAAATTTATTTACAAGAAGAAATGAAAGTATGTATTCATGGATTCAATTATATTCTTAGTTTCATCCTTAAGAAGAGGTTATATTTAGGTGGTGTTGAGAAAAACTGTTCATTCCCCCCTAGGGAGGGGAGTATATACGTTCTGAGAGGGTGGAGAGGACAGAAAACATAAAAAGATACGTGTGGCACTCGGGGACTGCCGCGGTAAAGCTATTGCATAGCATTTTTTCTCAACTTATGCAATTATAATTAAGTATTTATTTTTTTTAATTTATTCATTATTTTTTTTTCTTTGATATTTTAATTCAAGTTTTTTCTTCGATATTAATTCAAGTTAATTTTGAGCGTGGTGACCGATAAGAAAACAAATTTTTTTCTTTTATTGAATAAATGAGAAGTTAATATCGTTTAAAATATTTTTATTATCTTACAATACATGTAGGAGGTTATTCAGGAATTTGTTATCATTGAAACTATAGGTTTATGGTAACTGAATAACTGAAATAAGAGACATAAGTTTGAGACTTGATATCCTCTAAATATCTGGAAAATACCGCGTCAATGGTGGCCCCATATTTTGTTGTGGATTCTTGTGGATCATTATTCATTTTCAAATTCAATTTTTCCGAAAAAAAGTTGTCAACCGCTCTGATTTTTTATCAGCGAAGTTGATGTTGAAATCGTCAGCCAAGAGAAGTGGAAATTTATTACCATTTGTACCAAGTATTTTCGACCCTTCTTCAGTGTACTCCAGTAAAGTGCGATGAATAAAATGCTCTACCGCGTCCAATTTTGGATTCGGAGAAATGTAAATTGTTACCATGACCATGTATTTCAATATTCGGAGTCATAATATTAGTAACATTATTATTATTTTGGTAAATAGCTACCCCACCTTTTGGAACAGTATCTCGTTTCAATTGAACAATACAATTGAAATTAGGTATTTCAATCGGATTATCATGCGCCATGCAAGTTTCGGTAAGAAGTAACACATTTGTTTGTCTCGTAACTGAATCTTGTAAATCGTATTTGTGACTATTAAGACTTTGGCAATTGAAAGTCATTATTGAAATGCCATTTCTATTACTAATGAAATCTAAGACTCTTTGAGCTGTCGTCTGAACACTATTTAAAGGCAGTCTTTTGAATTTTTGCAACAAAGATGCAGTCGATGCAGCTTGCCTTCGATTATTATAAAACTTGAATGTAGAATTATCGTTTTTTGTCGTGATATACAATTTTTCAATATTAGTCACCCGAGAAAGCGCAACATAAACGAGTTCCTGTTATTTTTCGGTCGCCGCGCTCAAGGCCCGCGATAAAAGCTATATGCAATATATGCAATAGCTTAATAGAAACAGGTACTCTCAGGTCTCTGCTACGCGCGTCTAACGTATAAACTCTAACTGACGCGTAGCGAGCTCCTAGAGGCATATGTCAAAATGATTTCGTTCGTAGCTAATTACAGAGGACGTCTGGAGTTCATGCAATTATGTTTTTAGATAATTCGAACCTTCTAATTTCGATAGGCCACGTGAAAATCCCGGAGTCTAAAGCGCTAGAGTGTTATAACATTCGTATAAAATAGCGAAGTTTCTCACTTTTAGAAACTTCAAATTAATTAATTAATTTGACACATGTTAGGTGTTTAGGTCTTACATTATTTTTCGTTACGGAATTTCTTGATTCGGTCGCCGCGCTCAAAGCCCGCGATAAAAGCTATACGCAATAGCTTAAAATGTTCTGATTTTGCATTATTGCCGATAGGTCATGCGTAAATCAGTTACTTCAATTATCCCCAAAGTAGACGATTTCAAATCTGGGAAACGAGTGAACCACACCGTAGGTTTCCCTCAACCCATTCTCCTATTCGGTTAGGGTTGGTAGTGTGGTCGTACCATTTCTCTGAAATGAGACCATCGTGCATAAAGGACGTGTTATTTCTTGTTTAGTTAGGTATGTCATCTAGTAAATCAGTTAGTACATTCTGCAAGTATTGCAGATAACCTTCACTACTCAAACTTACAGGTAAGAGCTTAGATTCAACCCATACTTTATGATCAAATTTCCCGCAAATCGAATTATCGATCGAGCGAACAGCGTAACAGATAATTACATTTGTAACAAAAGCGAAAATGCGTGGTCTATTGCGCAGTGAAAGTATAATAGTAAGCACTCCCACCGCTAGTCTAGGGTGGTAGAACACCGGAGTCATCGGAAGAGACTCATTAGTATATAGATTATAACAGATTGATACACAAATTATAAGAGTAATTCAAATTGATCCAAAGTTGTTAACTGAACATTTTCAGTTGGAGACGATACATTCTTTGAATATGCTATCAATTTCACCTAATACGTTTATCCAGTTTTAAATTATAATCTAAAAATAAAATTTTGCGCTATAGAATTGATGAACAATGAATCCTATATGAATTAGCTTGAACCACTCAGCTAAATCTTGAAATTACGCCTATTTATGAAGTTGTTAATGTACTCATGATGTGGGATGGAAATAAACAATAAATGTATTTAAAGCACATTCTCATGAAACTGGACAAGTGCAAATTAATTATGAAGAGCTTTTGGTGTTTATCTAATCCGTGTGACACGCAGGAGTGCTTATTTTGCATTGGAGTGCGCGAGAACGAAAACAGTGAAATTATTATTACACATGCTTCTACCGAGCCTGGTTATGACTATTAATTGATATTTAAACATGTCACCGATTTTGGAAAGTCTGAAATATGTACTTCATTCCACAATATAATTGTTGCGTTATCATTCGATAAAATGTGTTCGTTATGAAATTTCTGATATGATGGAAACTGCATAATCGAGCATCATCTACTGAATAATAACATCTTATGTCATGAAGTAGAAAGTTGTGAACCATATATCACTAACCTTCCTAACTTGTAGGTACTGAAAATATATTGGAAATGGTTATGTGATATTCCGAAGAGATTCATCCTAAGTTAGATAACTCACAATATTCTATTTTCTTATGTCATATGTATGTTCATTGAATATAAACATACAACATATTTGTTATTGTATTATATAGCATAATAAGTTATGAGTCGACAAGGTTCTGACCGTGTGTGCATAACATGACTGTCAATGCCGACACGTAGGTCAACCTTCGCCGGACTATTAGGACAGGAGGAGAATTGACCCTTGAGAATTGATATTTAATTATATTAGATGATAGTAAGAATCAAGTTGATTAAGTGGATAAAGTTCATTAAGTGTATTAAGTTCAGTCAATTCTATAGAGTTTAAGTTAGTATCAGAAAGTACCATGTAGTGAATATTAAAACCATACTCCACATTTCGTACCCAGTGTAGATATTCCAACCATCTATCCCTATGTCTACATTCCATATGAAACTTCTACAATAACCCAGCACCGAACTTGTTAACTGATAAGACATAGCGTTCCTTGAAAGCCAAAGAAGGAACCCTTGTTCAGATATTATAGGGCGACACTGCCAGCTCTTTCATCAGTTATTATACCTATATATCAATTATTAGATAAGGCCTTGGAAATACCTTATATTATACTCATCATCATATTAAAGTTTCATTAGAATTGATAATATAAATTGTTTTACAAGGATCAATATTAGAACCTTTACCGTATTATCTTATGTATATATGAATTACTTATGTATATATGAATTACTTACCTACTGCAATCAATTGTTATATGTATTTATTAGCGTTATCCGCAAACAGATAAAAACGTGGTAAGACGTTAAATTATACATTGTCAGGGAAATATGATTCGAATGCAAATGTATGTTTTATACTTATAATCAGTGTGGAAGTGACACTTGATTTCTCGTTCATACCACTTCGATATCTCTTCTTCAACATGAAGAACGACTATTCCAAAACTGAGCTTAGCTTCCTTCGAGATATTTAAGCAGTGAATAATAGTTTTTTCATCTCTGTTAGCAAAATTTTTCGCTTTCCGACATTTCTGCGGGTAAAATATGTGTGATATGTATTTACTGGCTATTGTTCACAGACAGTTACAAATGTGGCAAGAGGTTGAATTATATTCTATGTCATGAGAAATTCATCCGAATTGACAAAATACGTGTTTCACTACTTCATATTTCACAATTATAATCAGTGAATAATCAACCCTACAACTACAAGCAGTTATAACCTTGAAGATGAGACTTCAAGATACAGCACAATGAAATGTCAAAAACTTATTTTCGTGAAGCTCACACCTATTTATGTTCACTTCGAACTGAGAAGCCAATTGCTTTTTAAAAATCTCTTGCACCTTTCTTTTCATGAAGCTTTATTTTCTTGTTATTTATGGTGCTGACAGCAGCTATTATTAGCAAGTATCTACTTTTATAATCCCCATCGACGCATACAGTTATATTCGATGCTAAGCTCATGAAGAATTTCAATGGCAGTTTTAGTCTCGAACGAAAATACAAGGTTAATTAATTAAAAGAAATAATATTCATTGTCAAAATAGGAAATTAGAAAGATCTGATGCCGTTCACCCTACCAGATCTATAAATTCGAACTGTATAAAATATCTAACGAACATTGTACGAGTTTTCAGTTCGATATAATTATATTAAGAGCATTTAATGGAGGATGCGCCGGGTATATCATTGTTGTTGTTTCGTTATCTATATATCATTCATCAGATTCATTTTTCTAGTGTTTTTTTTATAGTTTCTAGAAATCCGAATCATGTAAAATATGTAACGAACATTGTACGAGTACTTTTTTAGTTCGACATAGTTATATTACGAGCATTTAATGGAGGATGCGCCGGGTGCATCATTGTTGTTGTTTCGTTATCTATACATCATTCATCAGATTCATTTTTCTAGTGTTTTTTTTATAGTTTCTAGAAATTCGAATCATATAAAATATGTAACGAACATTGTACGAGTACTTTTTTAGTTCGATATAATTATATTACGAGCATTTAATGGAGGATGCGCCGGGTGCATCATTGTTGTTGTTTCGTTATCTATACATCATTCATCAGATTCATTTTTCTTGTGTTTTTTTTTATAGTTTCTAGAAATTCGAATCATATAAAATATGTAACGAACATTGTACGAGTACTTTTTCAGTTCGATATAATTATATTAAGAGCATTTAATGGAGGATGCGCCGGGTATATCATTGTTGTTGTTTCGTTATCTATATATCATTCATCAGATTCATTTTTCTAGTGTTTTTTTTATAGTTTCTAGAAATCCGAATCATGTAAAATATGTAACGAACATTGTACGAGTGCTTTTTTAGTTCGATATAGTTATATTACGAGCATTTAATGGAGGATGCGCCGGGTGCATCATTGTTGCTGTTTCGTTATCTATACATCATTCATCAGATTCATTTTTCTAGTGTTTTTTTTATAGTTTCTAGAAATTCGAATCATATAAAATATGTAACGAACATTGTACGATATAATTATATTACGAGCATTTAATGGAGGATGCGCCGGGTGCATCATTGTTGTTGTTTCGTTATCTATATATCATTAATCAGATTCATTTTTCTAGTGTTTCTTTCATAGTTTCTAGAAATTGCAATCGTATAAAATATCTAACGAACGTTGTACGAGTACTTTTTTAGTTCGATATAATTATATTACGAGCACTTAATGGAGGATATCGAACGAACATTGTAGGAGTATTTATTATTTTTCGATAAAATTATATTGTGGATGCGCCAGGAATCACCTAAAAATAATAAAAAACTAATAGTAAACATGAAAGAACTCAATCTGTGGATACACTATAACACTTTAATGGGAAACAATCACCCTTATCTATTAAAAAGTTAAATAGCTATTATCAGAGTAAGTCATATTATAAATCAAAATCTGCCTGTTTAAATACTATTTGGAATTAATCCCTTATATACACTATTAATTCCAAATACTATTTAAACACGCACATTTCGATTTTCAATTTCACAATACTTTAACAGTATTTTTAGTGGATAAAGGTAATTTTCTTATTATAGTGGAATGAAGTTTCTTTCACGTAGTTATTGAATGACCTAGAGGGGTTTTGATTCAAACAAAATATTCCAATGTTATTAATTTTAAAGCAAGAATATCAGAACATGTCTATTCTAAATTGAGGAAATAATAGCCGATTACCTAGATATCAATATTCATTAGTTATTGCAATCAATAGTAGCACCTCTGAGCTTCACAATATTTCACACTAGAATATAAGGATAACCACCATCTTTTCCATTGCAGAGATAATTATATCATTCGTGCTCTCGAAATAATTTATAAAGACACAACCTAGAAATTCTGGTGACTTCATGGCTTCTTACTGTTTACTGTTGATGACTTAGAGTTAATAGTGTTTTATCAAGTAATGTATTATTAGATTGAATCAAATAACTCATTACGTGGTTGAAAATAGATTAGAAATTGAATAAAATAAATATTAAAAGTTTGAAATTCACTAATTTAATATATTAAATGTAGATTCTTCAAACATGATATTGAAAAAATCAGTATTTTGTATCTGCTTGAGTAATCTACGGTGCAAGCGAAACTATTCACATTTAACGTAATAAATTAGTGAAAATCAAGCATTTGATAGTTATTCTATTCAAGTTTAATTCAATATTATTCTAGATGCTTCACCTACAATTTGTTCACTGAACCATCGACTTGATGTTTCTTTCTAGCTGGGAACATTATTTCTATTGATATAAGCTTAAATTGTCACAATGTTCTCATGTCGGCGGATCTTCATTTATTAGCAACTGTGAATGTGTAAATATTGTGTATTCAAGCCTCACTCGTTCACTATATCTCTCCTACTTATAGGTTTTCCTTTCTATGTCGAATCTGGTTTAATGCGTTTGTGTTTGCTATCTGTTCTATTTACTTCGCTAGGTTCGCGCGTTGTTGAGTTTTATTTGTGTGGGACCATTCTGATGTACTGCTCTTGTTATTTATTTCATGCCATTTTAACTCAGTATGTTTACAGCAAATTTCTCCAACTTTCTACACAAATATTTGTTGAGAATACTGGATTGCCAAACAATAAATTGCACTTAAAACTTTAGACAGATACGTGGCTTTTCTTCTTATAAGATTCTCAGAACATTCGCCTTCTACACATGAGTAATAATTGTGACGGTAGGAACAGAAACTAAAATAATTTCATATTTGGTACTCCGTTTGTTAGATTAATTTCTTGGAGCCTTGTTTATCCAAATACATAAGACAAAAGCTATATCATAAGTCAGCCGGAAGTGGAACCTTTAGGACATCTAACATCGGAAAAACCTCATTGTGTCTTACAGCTGTCTTGACGTGTACTTTGTAGATCAACTCATTGTTGGGAAAAAAGCAAGACAAGACCGGATTTATGGAACACTGCTTCGCTTGATGGTATGTGAAAGTACTAGGGATTTAGCATCCTAATGGCTAGAGAAAAATTGACATCCCTATCATTTTTGCTTGAATTTTTCATTTAGAGAGATAATTGTTCCCACTGTGATTGTTGGTTGGTTAACATGGATAATGACAAAATATTTTTTGTTATCGTACTAAATTAGATTCATCAAGTTTGAGTATCAATATATTCTCGTGAAATGAGAAATCTAAATTCTATATAGCTTTGTAAGTTATAGCTAGCCAAATGTATTGTATTGCTTTAGAAGATAGAGAAGTATAACGCTATAACCTACTTAACAGATTGGAAGAGAGATATACATTCGATTGAGAATTGCAAGGTGTCAAATCAGGAGACCTTGCAGGCTAGCGGATAACCGCCTATAATGCGGGTTTGGAAATGATAGTTCAAAAAATTCCTCAATTCACTAACTTGTATTATGAGCTTGGCAATCATCATGCAGGACCCAAACCTTGCGTAAATTCATATCAGGCGGTTTATAGTAAGAGAATCTGCAACAACTCGAGGTATTTCTAGCCATTTAATTCCTTCATTAAAAGGACCCAATAACATGATTTCTTGAAATTCTTGGCGACCTGTTTAATTTTTGTGGGTATTGGCTCCGTGTCCAATGTCCAATGAAGATTTTCCTGCCTCGCACTAAAGATGGATTGTGTCGACCATGCAATGGAAATGATGATGATGAAGCTTGGCAACCATCATGCTGGACCCACACCTTGCCTAAATTCATATCAGGCGGTTTATAGTAAGAGAATCTGGAACAACTCGAGGTATTTCTAGCCATTTAATTCCTTCATTAAAAAGGACCCAATAACATGATTTCTTGAAATTCTTGGCGACGTGTTTAATTTTTGTGGGTATTGGCTCCGTGTCCAATGTCCAATGAAGATTTTCCTGCCTCGCACTAAAGATGGATTGTGTCGACCATGCAATGTAAATGATGATGATGAATGAAAATTCATTTTCTGCCATTCCCATTGCAGTTTCACAAAATTCCATCCCACCTTCATAGTCGACAGGAAAATTTTCATCGGTTTTATCGACTTTATAAGAATGATTCTCATTCTTTTTAACGTATGTTTGGATAATAACATCAAGATTTCCTGCTATTTGTCGGCTTGATAGCTCGATATTGTCCTCAACCATTAAGCATATCAATATATCCATATCATTATTCAACGGTTATGGGGGCCGTATTTTATGTTCTCAAGTTTTATCTAATACATCCAAACATTTTTATACTATTTTCGAAAATAAATAAATAAATTATTCATAATTTTCCGTCGTGTTAGAAATTTATTTATGCTTTCATTCAGAAGTAGAGGAACTTGAATTATCAAAGTTAAGTCTGGCAAGTTATATCATACTATTAACTCTATAAAGTATGAATTATTTCCATTAATTTTCGTGGATTTAGCTGTTTTTTTTTGTTGAAAATCCTATTTTATGTATTTAGGTTAACTGTGAAACCATTTTAGTGGTGCAAAATAATATTTTTATAAATAAATCATAAAACAGATTAGATTGAATTAGATAAATTTGCTTACATATTTAATTCTATAATATGTAATAAAAAAAATAATAATAGAAAAAAAAAATAAAAAAAATGAATGTTTCAATTATTAAATAATATATTTAATAATTGAAACATTTTTTGTTATTAAATTCTTGACTAAAATTGAGCAAACATTTCAAAATCTCAAGTCTATTTTAGAATGATGACAAATCTGTGAAGAAATTTAAATATTCAAAATTTACAATTAAAATTTAAATCAACGTAATGAAAAGAGTGATGGTAAAGAATAATTTAGTTCATCATGTGAGTAAATATAACAAGTTTCGCTATAACAGCAAATAGATTAGCTATTTCACCACTCTCAGCTTCTTTCAAAGAGATAAATGTATCTGTTTTTAATTAATAGTTTTTCTAAAGTTTTATTTAGTTTCATTTTGATATTTGCAATGTTGATATTTTAGTTTTTATATTGACAATTGACATTTTTTTTAAAGATTTGTAGTTTTATTTTATTCGAAATATTTCAATTGTAATTTTTGACATTCAACTATACATTCTTCATATTCAACTTCATTATGAATCGATTCAGTATACTTGGAGCAAAATTCACAAAGCTTTTACTGCGCAATATATTACTGTATACATTTTATTCACGCTAAGAATGGAATGACGTCATACTCGGTTACTTTTATGACCAATTCACTTCAATAATTACCCTAAGTAAGTGCCGCGCTATGTTCGTCCAAGCAGGTATATTTCCTTTTTACAGTTGGCAACAAATTACAGAGTTGCCGATATAACCTGTAGATTTATTAAATTGATTTGGGAATCTAAATTTTGATGGAATTGAACTTCAACAGTCAGAAACAATTCTTCCTGGGGCTGCAAGTCTACTTTATTACGCCCGTGTGCTGTAAAAATTGCGAAACTTGTAAATTGTTTATATCAGTATATTAATCTAAAAAATTAAAGTGTAAATACGTCTGTGTATATCTCACGGAACATGGATCTTCAGAAATCATATTGTCGGTCATTCCTGGCAAGATTCTAGCACTAAAACTGTGATAACGGTGAACGTTGGTGGATCAGTGTAAAGTGTTTATTGTGGGTACTTCATGCTAGTTGTACAGCAGATTTTATTCCTAGTGCATAACTAATATTTTCTTCAACAACAAAAGATATCGATTATCATGGTGAAATGTTTCAAATCAACTTCCTAAGTTGCTTTTAAATTCAACTTTTATTGAATTTAGAAGAACCCTCCACCATCGTTGAAAATAATGAATAAACTGCCAACAAGCACCACCAAGAGATGTGATGTACAATGATGGTTGAATAGGAACAACATACCTACATCATGATAACATCTTTAAAATTCCGTTGTTAATCTTGGTAAGAATGGGTAAGCCATAACCATTATACGTAGCAGATAACTATGTCACCTGAAAAATATAACGAAGTCCTTCGTCTACCCTCTTACCATTACTTTTTGATCCCATTCAACACATGTTGGGTACAGCTAACTAAAACAGGGATCATGTTGGCACAGATGGTAGTTCGGCTGAAACATGAAACGATTTTTATTGCCTATTATTCCTACATATTTAACACAAATTAATTCATTATATTGTATAGCAACAGAGATATGAGAAGAAAAGTGATAACATATGCACAAATAAGTCATCACTACTGGCAACAAAGAAATTAGAGGATCAATGGAAATAGGCTAGGGAACAGGAAAACCAACACAAGAAATTTGAGCGAAAAACGAGGAAATAAAGTACTAAAATGAGTCCAACCTTCCTTCAATGGCGCAGTTGGATGGATTGATATGCGATTTTCTGCATTCGATTCAGGACTTTTCTGATTAGTTTTTTACTACTTTAATTTAAACAATATTGATAATCATTATGTTTAATTCACTTACATGAATTGATTTTACGGAAGCGCACACTCATCTTGGCTTTGAAATTCATACTGAAATGGGTTTTCGTTCTAAATGTAAGAGTAAGGTACCCTGCTGATTGACCATTTGTTGCACTTGTTACTGCTTGGCCACAATTTCGTACATCAAGAGATATAGAATAAAATTTTCTGAATTATGAAGATAACTTAGATAATTTAACATAGGATTATAAAGAACAATGTCATTGAATAAGAACTGTTAAGAGTAATTGCCAACCATAGCAATACTCTAACCGACAATTCTTACTTCAAAACGACTGAACTTTAGATGAATGTACGTGAATAGTTCATCTATGGTAGGGCATCTAATCGCATTGTTTTCATCAATCTAATATCCTTTCAGAGATTTATATTTACAAAAATATAAAAATCTGACGGAACCAAAGTGGTGTAATTGGTAAACACCCTGGACTAGACATCCAGTAATATGGGTTTGAATCTCGCCTATAGTTCAATGTTTTATGTTTATTCATCCTTATAATTCTATGTTATATACAGGGTGTTCCATCTCAGACGAGCCACCCCGTATATTTCTTATCCCATAGTGAGTGGAAAAATCTCCCGAAACACGTCGAATGATTTTGTTTGGGGGACATCTTTTGACGTATATTTGAGGCTTGAACGAGTAACCCCCTGATAGGGGGCGCTTCAACCCCTCAAAATTGAATAGGGGAGAGTGGTTGAGTGATACGTCATTTGAAACGTCTTGGAAGCCTCTTCACAACGGTGTATGAAAAACGTAAATTTGATGAACCGTTTTCGCCAACAATTAATTTTGTTGCTCGAATGCGCCACCATGAATATTTTGGTTATTTGTACAATGTACAAGCTCATTTTTATTAAGCCTTTTTACAAACTTGAACAATCTTCAAAAAAGCACATTCGTAAAAAAATTGAATTGTGTTGTCATGCTTACAATGAAAAAAATTAAATCTGCGTGTTTAAATCAAATGTTCAAATTGTCCTCCATTGACTTCGATACAATAATACAATCTTGACTGAAAACCGTCTCTAACATGGTTCAGCATAATTGGAGTTATTTGACGACACTCATTCACAATTCGTTGGCGTAGTTCTTCCAAATTTTCAGGCTGAGTCACAAAAATCTTGGACTCAAGATGTCCCCACAAGAAGGAGTCCAGAGGGTTCAGGTCAGGAGATCGGGTAGGTCACGCCATAGGGCCTCTCCTTCCAATCCAACGACCGGGGTATTGCAAATTGAGGTATTGGCGAACTGGTGCGGCGTAGTTTTAATTCCTGAATTAATTTAATTTTGTAAGGATGGAACTTGTTTTACGTTTTTCATACACCGTTGTAGAGAGGCTTCCAAGACCTTTCAATTGACGTATCACTCAACCCCTCTCCCCTATTCAATTTTGAGGGGTTGAAGCGCCCCCTATTAGGGGGTGGCTCGTTCAAGCCTCAAATATACGTCAAAAGATGTCCCTCAAACAAAATCATCCGACGTGTTTCGGGAGATTTTTCCACTCACTATGGGATAAGAAATATACGGGGTGGCTCGGTTGAGATGGAACACCTGTATATGATTATCTTCATAATTCAGAAAATTTAATTCTATATCTCTTAATGTTCCTGGCTCTTTTTTGGTCAAAAAACATGGTTCCAACCCTTCGAGGAAGGAGCAATTTTGGAGTTTTATTACTTTTATCAAACAAAAAGTTTCCACCGTATCCGGTTACATTATACAAAACTTTCCACCAAAATCACTATTTGACTCCACTATTAATAGATAAGTATGTAACATAAAATGGATGTTCAATGACTTCACTATATACAGATATATCTATACTCAAATACAAAATGAACTATAGAGAATATGATGAAAGAGAAAAGTTAACAATATTTAACAAGATGTAGACTTCGTGCATCCGGGGCACTTAGTATAATGTGTTTCTTGCATAACGGATTCACTTTACGTAAAAATCTATTAAGCAGATGAAGTATATTTATATATAGGTTCCTGGAGGAATTGTATTACTTAACGTCAACAGAAATTATCTGGTAACATGCCATGAAATTGAATCTTTTACTTACTTATAAGTTCCTGGCCTACTCGGAAAAGATATACACAATACCTACATAAACCCCATTATTCACTCACATTGAAATCGATGTATACGGTGAATAGAGAGTAAGACAGTGGCATGCGGTTTTGGAACCCGATGATAGAGACAGCTTATGCACACTAACAGGTTGCGTTTTCAGTCAGCATTCCACTTTCAGTCAGTTCCCGTTAGATTCGCGCGTGGCTTGCACGAAATTTGTTGTCGACAGTGCGCTTTCCTTGCTTTCTATGAATATTTAGAATATTTCAAACGAATCGTGCGACAATTGTTTGCTTTTACAATATTTATGAATACAGCTAATAATTATTCTGAACTAAAACATATCGTGATATAGTATTATAATTACTTTCGTGTTTTTATTCAGTGATTATTTTACTGTAGTGGAACAATTTTGTAGTGTTAACGACTCTGAAGCATTTGATGTGTGAAATGAGGTAAGTTGATTCGATTTTGATTTGAAATAACAACCGATTGTTGACTTGTTTGGTATCGAATTTCATATTTGTTCTCAATGTGCAGTTTGTATTTACTATTTATCTAGTTATTGCAATTTTTATGTTTCGGGACTACTTTATAATGTACACGGTGAATTTATCAAACTATTATTGTTTGATAAAGCCACCGTGTGGTGAAACATGTCACGTTTTGTGTATTTTTTATTAAGACTATAGACATGAAGCACCAAAATCATCCAAAGTTGTGAAAGTGTCAAACAAAATGTAATCCTGTCGGCATTTCATAATAAAAAATTACTTGATTTGTTGCAAATTTACAAATAATAATTTGTATTCCCGGTTTAAAAGTTTTGGACAAAATCGGATGATTTAAAATTCACGAAAGTAAAGCGTCCCTAGAGTTCATAGCATATTGTGTTTTTGATACATATCGAAAATTCGAACAAACTCAAATTGGAGAACGTTGCAAGTTTGTTAACTTGCATTCCAGATCAAGCAATTGTGTAACATTATGTGCCATCTTGCTATTTGTTTCATTTTCTCACCATCTCTATTCTTCTTCTTATCTCTAAGATAGTTCTGATTTCCACAAAAGATGTCCCATTCATTACTATGGCTCTGAGAGGATTTGAATTTTCAAATCACATATAAAAAGTTTCTCAATAACACATGCGTTTTATAATATTGATGATTTTCTCTTCTCAAATGGAACACTGATATTTTATCACGACCTTAAATAAATAGACCTCCAGTAGGTTATTTTTAAAGTGTATCGACACAATGAGATATTTTAATGTGAAAACGATTTATGTTTGGATTGCTGTTATATATTATAATGTGGAGGTGTATGTATGTATGCTTCATAAGGTATAGTTGTACGTGACAGTATCATAGTAGGGATTGTGGGTCCGCCTTCCCAGAGAAAATACAAGCTGAAGCTCAGGTTGCATTAAACTCTACCAGATTATCAGATCGCCATTTCATAACTCTGGTAAGATATTAATTTATTGCATCGACCTGTCTCTGTCTGACATTTCGGCTTCATTGTAAGATATCGAGAAGAAAGTATTGATATGAAGCAGAAACAAATTTGGTGCCAAGACCCTGTGAAACACCAGCGTTAATAGCCATTGTATCGTAGAAGACTCCGTCATACACCACTTGGTTGATGATTTGTCGTAGAAAATTTATCATTCATCTGTGAAGTGTCCTAATGCTTAGACACTGTATGGAGGATTACAAGAAAACACTTCAGAAAAGTGGGCGATATTTCCCTTTTATATAGATTTTCATTATCAGTAATAATCGAAAAACTCGTTATTCCACCAAGAGCGATTCAAGGTAAACAGACCAGACGAGTTCACTATGGTCGCCCTTTCGTTGTCAACTCAATTTTCTATCGGATCGTTGAGTTGTGTAACTCTTAGCCTAGTGATGTCTTTGCTGTTGCCTATAGCCTCCAAACCTTCAAGAAGTTTACTCTGATGATGGTTACTTGGTAGTTGAAACGTCCTTAGTAAGTTAACAGTATTTTTAGTGGATAAGAGTGATTATTTTGTATTTATAGGTGCCGAATTCCTATTCATTTCATGATTAAGTTACAAGTTATGCCTATAGATTTTGTTATCACTTATAATCTCCCTAGTGCTTGAATTAATTCCGGAAATTTTTCTGAAGGAACGCATTTTCTAGAAAAATGCGTGACTGAGGAAAAATTCCCGAATATTAATTCAAGGACGCGGGGGATTCGGTAAGAAAATTTCACACCTAAAATTTATTTGAAAAAGAATTAAAAAATCTGACATGTTTCATTTTGAAACTTACTTTTGCAACAATGAAGTTGGCAGGTTCTTACATTTTGACGTTTATGCGGTGACGCATGTTTTTGTTAAACGTGACATAATTAATGATAGTAGATACCTAACTAAAGATTACCTATATCCTCTACCTTCCTCACCATTTAGTTATATCAAACGTGTGAAATGTTATTAACTGTGGAAAAGGTTATTTATTTTTCATATAATTTAAATACTAAAATAAAGGAAATATGATATAATTGGGATAAATAAGTCGTTTTCAAAATATTGTAAGAAAATTTAATAAAAAAGTTTTCTTATTAACTGTTTTTTATTTATTTTCCGTACCCTCGTAGGAAAAATGTGGTACCTAATATATGTGTAAAGTGCCTTTTCCGCACTTAATAGGTAAACTACTATTTTTGTTCTCATTTTTGAATGTTTATTTGTTTCAATCAGAACAAAGTCATTAGATAGCTGCTCACCTAAGTAGGAATAATAATACTAGAAAAAACAAATGTACCTCTCAATTTAGTAACATAGAGGGCGTTCAGTTTTTCGAACAGAATATTTATCCTTTTGTTACATTTAATTTAACATTACTAAACTCTGAGGAAAAAGTTTTTGTTGTGAAAAATGATGCCAATAGATGGTTTGAATGAAACTATAATATTCCAGTTTTGGATAGTATTATTTGCGAAAAAAAATGTTCCTCTCACTTTAGTAACATAGAAGGCATCCAATTTTCCAACTGAAACATTTATCTTTGGACTACAACTAACTTAATGCTACTAAAATATAAGGAAAGTACGTTTTTGTAAAAAAACGATAAGCATATCCGGCGTCTATGGCAGTCTTTTAATGATTCGTAATAAAACATAACCATAGTCAAGTAGGCTTAGATTTGTGACGGCAAAATTGTCTCTGCTATACGTCACGTCGACAGCTATTTCTTAAACGTGCTTCTTTAGTTCACAATAATTAAATCATGGCAGTAAACAATCAAGAAACTAATTCTAAGCCCTACGGTGTTTGTAAATCTTGCTCTGAAATAGGGGACATTAATATGTCTCATAAAAATTTAAAGTATTTGCAATGTTTAATGGAAAAAACTGAATTAAATCCCCATTAAGGAAACCTTTTCTCAGCTATCCAGAAGATTTTGGAGGGAGATATCCCATCCTTTTTAAGAAAAACCAGAATTCAGCATAACAAAATTGCTTCCAAATATTACATCTATTATATTAAACATAGACATCTGATAGAAGTGGAAAGGGAAGATAACCATTATCCTTGTTATTCTCCAATACGAAGAGAAGAGTTCCAATCAGAATTCCAAAAATATTTAGCCTTAATGAAATAAATATTTGGTAAATAAATATTTGTATTTATTTAGTATTATAAAATGAATAAAAACATTAAATACCAAAATTTGACCCTGCATACTCATTTTCGGATCATATGATAGCTGTCAAGAAAAAATTTCCACTTATTAATTTTGTTCGCCTAGCTTGGCAGAATTTCCGAAAAATTTGACGAAATGAAAGTGTGTGATTGGTTTAGAATGACAGGTGTGAAATTTTCAGTGAAATAGTGAACCCATAATTGCGAAATCTTTCAGTGTATCAGTAATTCGGCACTTTAGTTTGTTACAAAGCTTACTTGCTTTTAGATTATTTCGAAACTGGTCTGATTTATCATGTTCATAATGATATTCCACTAGTTTAGTTCAATGTACACTGAAAGAGTTTTCAACTGTGGATACACTATTGCACTAAAGTATACGTAATAATCATCATGTAGTACTAAAATAGTATTTTTAGTAGATAACGGTGATTATTTCGTATTTATTAGTGTTGTTAGTTCAATGTATTACATGATATATCATAAAACCACTGAATCAAATCATTTATCAAGCTATACCATTGAAATTAGGGGGACATTTGTTATTCCGTTTATTCTTTTCCAATCCAGTACAATTTTTTCTTCACCTATGAAAAGCTTGTATCCAATATTAAAATCTCTTGAGTTACTCATTGAAAAGTAATATGTAATTTAATAGGGTATTACCAGTGGAAGCTTTGAACGATGATTGAAACCTCGAGTCGTATAGAGAAAATGAATACAGTCTCTTTGAACTTCTGAAGTTGATATTAAATATACCTACAAAATGCAATTAACTTTTATAACTTATTGTCAAGAGTTGCAGTTTTTTCTTTTCAGATTGATTATTATTTTATTAGTTTAGCGAACTACCAAGCTGGAATAAATTTGTTCGGAATTTCTAGATTTATATTTAGATAATAATCAGTTTGCAAAAAAATTAATAAAGGCTTCTATGCCATATCTCAATTGAAATTAATAATAGACCAAAAATGTCTCATAGATGTTTATCATGCAATGGTATATTGTCATCTTTCTAACAATGTCACTTTGTGGGGGAATTCGATAAACCACCAGCGAGTTTTCGTCGCTCAAAAGCGAGTGATTACACTAATGTTCATCATGGAAAGAAGGGATTCCTATCGACCTATTTTTGTATTAAACAAATTCATGACATCCCCCTCCATCTATATCTATGAATGCCTATTAACAATAAGAAACAATTTGAATAACTACAAAACAAATGCCAACTGTCATTCTTACGAGACTAGGCAGAAGTTAGCATTTGTCATCAAAATACATAATACCTACTTGTAAATATGAAAAAACCACTTCCTATATAGGCATCAAACTCTTTAATCATTTGCCCGGAAATATAAGAACTCTGGAATTGTGAAAGTTCAAGTCATCAGTTGAACCCATGCTTCTCAAGCATGCGTTTTATACTGTAGATGAATACATGAACAAAAAAAATGTTAGTGTGTCTAAATTGTCCTTAAAATTTTTGTGTGTTAATTGTAGTATCATTGTTATAATGTCTTTATTTTATCGATACTCGTTTTGTATCTCATTGTAACTTATGATTTTAAATGCTAGTTTTTATTATTCAATATGACGTGTCCTATCCATTTATGTAATTTGGCTACTGGACAAATAAAATATTCTATTCTATTCTATTCTATGAAAACGTTAGGAAAAGAATTCAAGAAGTAACAATAACCAACTAATTAACAATACAATGTATCAGCATAATGACCTTTCATTTGACTTTTTGTGACATTCACATGTGAAAGAACAGTAATTGGGCGTAAATACCATATGCAGATTATTGTTGATGATAATAGGGCTTAAATAGTGCTGATGTAGCAAAATTATATTATCTGCTCAAAAAGTATAAAAATCAATACATTTTGATACAATGAAACTTATCCATTTCTTTTTATCACTTATATTATAGAAACACTGACGTGACTATAATTTCGAAAGCTAGTTATTAGCTTCAACATCTTATATAACAGCAGCGAATATAGCTTAATTGATGGAACATTTCTCTCATTGTACCTAAATCTACAAATATATTTCTACAGCGTGTTCTATTTGAGACCCTTGTACCATAATAGCATAGAGCTCTCTGTAGTCTAATTTCAGTTTTTGATTTCGCCTTGATGTTAATGTTGGTTATTTATTCAATATGTGATACAATTGTTTGGATCAACTGATGACCATTGCCCGCTCTAAAGGCTTTACTACTTATTTGTGCAAGAATCGACAAAACGTCTGTGTAAACGGAACCAACAATGTGACAAGTTATGTTTCTAATTATATATCTCTGCTGCTTCACGAGAGAGAGGATTACATTTCACGATCGGGTTAACAAGTTAATTAATCTATTTCAGTTCCAATTTGTAATTGTAGATATATGGCTATCGATTATAATATTCACATATAAGCTTAGTTTTTCAGTTGGAAAATTTCATTAAACGTACAAAAAACGAAAGAAGAAGAAAGCGACAAGATAAATGGAAGGTACTCGTTAACTTATGCTATAACATTTGGCATTAAAACTTGTGCATAAACGGATTCACGGATACAGCTCGTTTCAATCTCAATGCAAGTAACGATTTCAACAGTAAACATTGTTGTGAATTTCAATTTTGTAATTACATAGTGGACGTAATCAGAACATTTCCTCTATTGTTACTCCTGAGGATGCACAAGTCATGACAACAATGTATTACTCTGCCATCTACTTCTACGTGGCTTCTTCCGAACTTCACATAGTTAACATTTGTTTATTTGATAATAATTATTCAAAGGACAAGGCCCAAATAATATAAACCTAAGATAACATAAGAAGAACATCAACTAAATATATTACCAGCAACAAAATTAATACATTAAGGAGACGAATCGAAACAGAATCGAAAATTTTAAATCAATAAGTACGTTCCAAAATAGTGTTTAACTTGGAGGATGATATATTAAAAATTTCAACGATAGGAAGAATATTATTGATGAGAGTACACATGTTCTTTATAGGTGCCTGGATAGGATATTCCGTCCGATAATAAGGAAATGTCATATTTTCTCTAGAACGGGTAGCACGACTCGGAACACGAAATGAGAAAAAGTAAGTAAGTCAGATGAGTCTACTAAATTTATTAATACTTTGCTGCCAAAATAATTATTTCAATATTAAGATCAACCAAATTTAGTTATGCATTATGATCAAAATCATTTTTATTTATACTCAATCTAAATAGTAAATTACTTATAAATTTACATAAATTTCATAATGAGGGTTCCAAATCATACTACAGTACTCAAAAGAATAAGAAGTACCAAAGAATTAGATAACATATTATGCAATTAATATCAAGAAAATCGCTTAATGAAACCACACAATCTGAAAGCTCTCTCGAAAATATTTTCAGTACGTAAATAGTAACGTGATTGATTATCAAAAGTTAGTAATGCTATCGACTTTATATAATTCCGTGCCTCCTAAAATATACAATGAATTTATAATAAAGATTCTTGACCCAGTATGAATTATATATAAAAATTCTCGGGAAATAGGTCTCATTAACACTCTGTTCTAAATATTCTTCTTTACGTACGTTTCGGTCTCACGACCATCATCAGAAGACTTATTATGTCTAAAACTTGATTACTTAAAACTAATTGTATCACACAAAGCGTCCAAATCGCACCAATTTCAATCAAAACGCCCACGTCGCCGAAACGAACAGAAACACGATTAAACGAAATTTACAAGAAAGAATGTACGGCCATAGGTATAGCACAAAAAACAAAAACTTAGAAAATTCCACCGGCCTTGCTAAACACTGATTTGATTATAACCATCAATTCGATTACAATAATGTTCATATTCTAACTAAGGAAACCAATTATTATAAAAGATCTATTTTGGAGATGATTTACATAAAACGTGACTTCAAATCTGTAAATCATAGGACAGATACTCAAAATCTAAGTCATATCTATACAAATTTGATCAAATAATATCTCTTGCAAATTCCTATATGCCTCGTTATAATGTAATAGTATATATTTAGGTAGAATGTCAAGTAAACCTCCTGTCACGACAAAACCTTTTTCTATTAGCTCGTAAATCTAACATCTGGTTTGAAAGTGTATACTTAAAAATCAAATTTTATTTGTCTCGTCTCTAGTAGATCACTTACTGTGTTGACATGAATACGCTTTTATTAAGAAATCTTCTTAGCAGTGGATTTTTGATAATTTTACTACAGCATTGAGGTTTACAATTTCGTTTAATCGTGTTTCTGTTCGTTTCGACGACGTGGGCGTTTTGATTGAAATTGGTGCGATTTGAACGCTTTGTATGATACAATTAGTTTTAAGTAATCAAGTTTTAGACATAATAAGTCTTCTGATGATGGTCGTGAGACCGAAACGTGCGTAAAGACGAAAAGTTACAACAGAGTGTTAATGTGACCTATTTCCGGAGAATTTTTATATACAAAGAATTTATATCAGTGACCTTCCTCGAAGATGTGATTTGGATATATTTAGTTTCATGTAGTTTTTTGTGCATCAACGTTTAGGTCGTATTATTAAGAAGACAGTCGGATGTGCTACCTCATGCTAACATATAGCTCAAAATCATCCGCGAACATAAGAAGGAAGGAATGCAAAATCTTATTATCAGGTATTAAATCATTTATAAATAAAAGAAAAAAAATTGGAGACAGAGACAGTCTTGAGTACCTGCAGAGATAATATCCATTTCATTTTATTTGCAACCTTGTACAACTACAACCTGGTTTCTATAGAAGTGCCTCAGTTTTATCGAGTAGTACCAGTCAGACAAATTTCAACAACACCATATGGATGTAGTCTTTTCAATTATTAAACGGGTCATAGCTCACAAATTTTCCGCTGTTATGAAAAAGTAATTGAATGTTTCTTATAAATCGGTTGAATGGTTTTTGAGTTTAATGTGGATGAACAATTAAACTTTTTATCTATATGAGACTTCTTTGTGGAATTGGGCGATATGCAATTTGTGAATGTGGATTCAACTATGACCTTTTTTCGATTAAAGATATTTGAAAAATGCATACTTATACAATCATCTAAATGACTATTGAAAAACATCCCTTATGTTCATACATTATAAAGAACGTAACTTACAGATTTCCTATAGTTTAGTGACATCTAGCTGTAAGAAGATACACCATGTTCTAAATGAAGAAGAGCACCATTTCTACTTATCAGTTCTCTCCAAACCCACTGACTTAGATTTGATATTATCCAAAAGATGACACTACTAATACATAGATTTGCTAAGAATAATATAATTATCTATGAAAGTAGTTGAACTAAGGCTCGATATAGGAGAATACTTTTGTCCGCCATTTTGAAGCCAACTCTATAATAAGCTTTTACGTGCGAAACAAATTCCAGCTATTTTATTGTGTGTACCTATCTGTGATCCATACAATTATCTTCATTTGAAACGTCGTGTGCATTTTATATATAATTGAAGTTGCAACAACAAGACGAAAAAGCCATTTTTATTTTGATCTAGAGTGCTCTATTTTTTACATTGTTTCGCTTCTTCCTAAATGAAAGGGGATTAAACAGTATCATTAGAAGTTAAAAAAGTTGAAATAATGTTTGAATCACAATTATACAATGAATTGTACTTATTTTATTTCAGAGACAAGTGAAAGGTCATCTAAGCTCGGAAGTCATTATAGACTTCTTTCAGTTATATTAGAAAAACTTATCAAGGCTCTGGATATGTATTTGAAATGATTGCACAATATTGCAGAATTGTTGTCCCTTAACCCTTTAGTCATGGATTATTTTAGAAGTGTTATGTTAAATCATTCAACAAAATACAGAAATTGGATTAATATAAATTTCTCAAAACATTTCCAAGCTCTCTGAAACATGACTTCTCGATTCGGTTACAGATGGAGAACTGAAACTATCTAATAATTATATTGTTCATAGGTGTTAGCATTTACTTATACCAGTGTACTGGTATGTGAAAGGAGAGGTGGTGTTCTAATTGAGGTGAAGTGTTAAATGTTAAATCCTAATCTTTTGAAATGATTATTATCAACGTCTATATTGCACCAAATCAACTCAATAGTACTGAATCCATAACGTGTGATGTAAACACTTCAGATGCCATCATAAGACTGGATATTGGTGATTATAATTTACATGGTTTGAAATTATCAATTAAGGACGCTTCAAACTTCATTAATACTGAATATGTGAATCCTTATTTCATATCATATGCATATCCTTACTATGTGTTTATTGCTCAACAAGGACTTTATTAACATTAGCCGATTCATTCATATAGATCTATTTTAATTATTTTAATTACAGTATCTTGAATAGTGGACTTCCGCTAATCTTGAAAAATCGTGGCTCCCGGATGGATTCCGCGTCACAATAGCTCGACTTGATGTCGACGTTTCGCCAACCATTACAGGTGGCATCTTCAGGGCAGGCTTGAGGCTTGAACTGAAATTGGTTCTACTGGTTTTTGTAGCCGTATTAATTGTAGGAAGAATCCCTCAAGCTACAGAGTTCTCTGCCTTCATTCCGGTGGTTAACTCCGTTCCGGCACCTGACTCTGCCGTTGTGTGATCATGTGCGAAGTGGAATTTTCGAGGATGGGTTTCCAAATTTTGGGAAGGTAATATCTTGAGTCACGGTTCAGTTTATTTGGATGTTTTAGGATTTTTATAGCTTCAAGGATTTTTCGCTGATAGAAGTTTGGGGCTCGGGCTAGGATTTCAGTATTTTCGGAAAGGATTTGATGATTAGTGTCAAACTTGTTCAAGTGCAGATCTGCTGGTGTCACGAAGCCTTGTACAGCACCCATGCCCTTTCACACGAGTAGCTACTGTACGACCTGTTTCACCAATGTAGACTTTACCGCAAGAACAGGGAATGCTATAAACAACTTCTAAGTGAAGATGAGGAAGGGAACCTTTGATAGGTTTGTAAAACTGAGATAATTTTGGAAGTGTGGAAAACCGGGTAGAAATATTATGTTTTTTGAGGATTTTGGAAATTCGATTTGTTATATTTTCAATATATGGAAAATAGGCAGTGGATTAAGCAGACGGAGGGGTTTGTGGCTCAGGTGGATTTGAAATTTTAGGCGAAGTGTATTTCTTTATGGCTTCTTGAATGTTGTAATGGGAGAAAGCCTCAAGCCTGCCCTGAAGATGCCACCTGTAATGGTTCGCGAAACGTCGGCATCAAGTCGGATTGTGACGCAGAATCCATCCGGAAGCCAAGATTTTTTAATTACAGTAGTCAAAAATTCATTTGAGTACCTTCACTGACTAGTATTATGACAAAAATATATTATGTATATATCTATCTATCTAAAAATTATACCCTAGACAGAGTACATTCAAATCTACAGCTGGATGTGGTTGACCCAATGTGGTAAGCGATCAAGATTCACCTTCTGTACAATATCTCACAAGCTACAACTACAGAAAAGCTTACTTTTGTAATTTTAATATTGAACCAGCTTCTATTCAGAAATAGATGCTCAACAGTGACAAATCTTATTTTTTACAAGTCATTACGGATACACCGTTGAATAGGGCCCAAGTTGATGCACCGTGGTTCTCAAAATAGAGTAAAACCTTCATTCAATTTTTTTTTATACTTTACTACACGAGAGGGACAACTATAATGTCCGAAGGACATCGTGTGAGCCAGCAGTAGAGTGTAGGGAGAGGAGATATACATTCTTATTTTTCTTGAAGGTTTGGAGGTTATAGGCATAGGGAAAGACCTCACTAAGTGAAGAGTTCCACAACTTCGCTGTTCGATAAAGAAATGAAGTTTGGTAGGACGAAGTTCGGTAGGTCTCGAGTTTGACAGTGAAGTGGTGAATAGTTTAAGCTCGTCTAGAGTCAGTCTAGAATCTCTCACGGTGGAACAACAGACGAGATTGCTGATGAACACCTACCATGGAAATATCTATAGAAAAGGGAGATATCTCCCACCTTCCTACGATGTTCTAGAGAGGTCAATGAACTCGTGTGACATCATCAATCAAACGAATAGCTCTTTTCTGGATAAAATCCAAGTGCTTCAGCATGTGTTTAAGAGCCGAACTCCAAACATGTGAATAATTCTCCAGGACAGGTCGAATCTGTGCTTTGTAGATTATGGGGAGCTCTTGACACGGAATAGAAAACTCCGTTGTTGTGAAGCGGTTTTGGCAATGGGCCTCACATGATGGTTCCATGAGAGGGTGCTGTTGGTGGTGATCCTGAGCATTGTTATGGAAGACTTCATAAGAATAGTTCTATCTGACATCCCAGTATTGGGGATTGTGGGATCCGACTTCCTGGAGAAGACGCAAGCTTGAGTTTTGGTTGCATTAAACTCTACTGGATCATCAGATCCCCATTTCAAAATCTTTGCCAGATCTTCATTAATTGCGTCAACCTGTCCCTGTCTCGCACGTAATTATAGATAATTAAACTTGGAAAGAGATGCTTACCGACATCTATGTAATAGCAAATTGATTATTCAACTTATGCGAAAACTCGAGAGAGGTCTCGTGGCACGCGATTAGAGGGGAGACTAGAAAACGGAATTCGATGGGAACGATCATCTTGGTGTGATTATTTGATGAGGTGAGTCTAATTATTATTGTTTGTTCATTTGTTACTAATTAGCTATATTGAAATATTATTATCGACAGAGAACACGTAATTTGATGTCTAATCGTATCTAAACCTAGTTGTAGATGTGTATATTCTCTGATCGATTATATATTGACTCATCCACGTGTTCACACCAAATCACTTTTACTTGCTCGAATCTTAATTAGATATTAGATATAATATTGTATAACATAGCAAGAAGTCGTGTGTTATATTGCTCTCGCTAATTTTCAATTTAATCATGATAAACAGTGTAAATTTTTCCTGAATTTTTGTGTGATACAACGACAGATTCTGCTTCGTCTGGGGAGTCAGTTTGTTGTTTGATTCTACGTGGATTTGGGTCGCAATTTTCATCGGAACCAGAGTGAGTTTTTCCGAGCATATTTGGGTTGTTATCTTGTTTCAATTTTTTGTGAACAAAAACTTGCTAGATTTACACTTACATCTTTCCCATTTCGTCGTTCCGAGTCCAGCAACCAATAATACAGAATATTGTTTCGTTGATGGTATGCCAACGTGCAGGATATGCGAGGGTAAATGCGGGAGATATGAGGATGTCTTGAGCTGTAGCAGTTGCTGTTCCTGTTATCATATTAAATGTGTCCAAGTTTCCATATCCGATTTCGAGCACATTCGGAGGGAGAAGGCACTCTGGAATTGCAGCCAGTGTGCTCCAGGACTTCCTAACCCCCAAGCTGTTCTGCCTTGCAGTGAACCGGCAGCGGCCGTGGCGGCTACTTCAATGGAAACCGTTATTATCCAGCTGAAAAACATGGAGAACTCTTTTTCCAGCGAGATTAGTGGTTTGAAGTCGATTATCTCGCAACTTCGGTCTGATTTGTTGTCGCAATCTACTATCATCGAATCGCTGAGGACTGAAATTAGGCAGATTCGTGAAGTCAGCTCCCAGGAGGAAAGAAAGTGCGGCTCTCCCCCCATCAGTTATGCTGGCATCGTGAAAAACAAGGCTCTGCCTGCCGTTATAATCCAACCCAAAAATCGCGAGCAGTTCGTTACCCAGACCAAGGTGGATATGAAGAGTAAAGTCGACCCTGTAGTTTCTGATCTCCAACTAACCAAAGTTAAACACGTTCGCGATGGAGGTATTCTGATCAGCTGTGAAACAAAAGAGGAGAATAACAGGCTTTTATCTCTAGCACGCAAGGAGCTATCTGATTCTTACGAGGTTAGGGAATTTAGCGGAATCCAACCACGGGTGCGGGTTACTGGTCTTACTGAAGAATATTTTGAAGATACACTTCTTGACATTATTTCTAAAAACAGTACATCTCTATTTCGGAATTCATCTGAATGTAAAATTATCAAATTTAAACCAACGAGAGCAGACAAAAAGGTATATCAGTTCACGCTTCAGTTAGATAGAGTTACTTACGAGCGCGTATTAGGCGCCGGCAATCTGTTTGTTGGCTATGACAGCTGTCGTGTCTATGATGCAATTGAAATTGTTCGCTGTTTCAATTGTAATGACTTTAATCATACTTCCAAAATCTGCAGTAGGGTTGTCTCATGTCCTCGCTGTGGTGGTGAGCATGCGGTTAAGCAGTGTGTTTCCACCTTACTTAGTTGTTCTAACTGCAGTGTTTTGAATGATAAAACCATTCCTTCAGATCATGCTACTTGGGATTACAACAAATGTGCGGCTTATATAGGTGTACGAGACAAGCTCCGCAATGACATTTTGGGATTACCCTGCAGGTAGCGGTTAGTTCCGACCATGTCAGTCCCTTCTAATGTGTCCCTCCCGTCTGCGACTGTGAGCTCTTCACAAATGAACCACCAAGGTTCCGGTGTTGATTTGGTAATTTATTATCAAAATACCCGTGGCTTGCGCTCCAAAACTACTGACATATTTAATGCTTCCATACGCTGTGAGAGTGATATTATAATTCTGTCTGAGACATGGTTGTGCGAATCCATCTCTGACAGCGAGGTACTCTATTGTAGGTATTCCGTGTTTCGCTGTGATCGCGATCCTGCATCCACGGGAGCCTCTCGAGGTGGTGGCTAACTGGTTGCAGTTGACAAAAAATACAGGTCTTCTCGCTTGAGTTTATCGGCTCTGAATTTCAATCTGTCCCCACGTACTGACATAATCATTGTTAAGATATCAGGAGAAATCTCGCATCGTTACGTCATTGCCTTGTATATTCCGCCTGCAACTTCGATTATGGAATATCGGAATGTATACGATGCGCTCGCTTCACTTCAGTACGTCTTAGATAGTTCTTCCATCATTATTGGTGATTTCAACATTGCGAAATATGCATCATATGTCGATGGATCCCCTTCCGATCATTGTGTGTCCAATTTTGTGAATTTTATCAATTTTGTGGATTACCATCAGCATAACTTCATTCGTAATTCTAGTGATAGAATCTTAGACCTTGTTGTTACCGGCGGTAGGTGCAGTGTGGAGCGATCCTTGGAGCCCCTTGTTCCGGAGGATGATCATCATCCGGCGCTATCTGTTTTGGTCGATTTTCAATCTGGTGCAGGTATTAGGAGAGGTAGTGAGTTACCGTTTAAATCTGTCAATGCGTATAATTTTCGCAAAGCCAATTTTTCATTATTATACGAAAGTTTGAGGCAGGTTGACTGGACGGTGGTGGTTGAATGCGTTGATCCTGAGGATGCTTGTTCTCTCTTCTATGATTTATTATATTCATCCCTCGATAAATTCGTTCCTAGGTTTGGCTGCGTCAAGAAAAATATCTACCCTCCGTGGTATAACAACCACATAATACGGTTGATTAAAAATAAAACCTCGGCCTGGAAGAGATATAGGAGATTCAAGGATTTGCCAGCTCACAATCAGTTTTCCATGCTTAGGCGTGAACTCAAAAGGGCAACCAATTCGGCCTATAATGAGTACATTGTCTCGATTGAAAACAATTTGAAGCAGGATCCTACGAAGCTTTGGAATTTTATTAATTCAAAGAAAGGCACACGCGGTTTTCCCGCTGAAATGGACTATGGCGATGTGAAGTTGACTACCCCGCAGGAAATTTCCAACACATTTGCTCATCTCTTCAGTCAAAGCTATATAACTCAACCCACTTTAGCGAATTTAGATTCGGAGTCTCTAAGTAATGAGCATGATATATCCATTCTTTATTTCTCCCAAGAGGAAGTTGAATTCGCCCTCAAAAAGATCAAAAATAAATCTACTTCAGGTCCCGATATGATTCCGGCGTTTCTACTAAGAGACTGCGCACCCATTTTTTCAGTACCCCTCACTCACCTATTCAATAGGTGTCTTACGTCCAGTACTTTCCCGCTAGTATGGAAGCAGACGAAAGTCTGTCCGATCCTCAAAAGTGGTGATAGAGCAGATGTGCATAATTATAGACCTATAAGCATCTTTTCAAATTTTGCTAAGGCCTTTGAGAGTCTTATATACGATAGAGTATATTTCAAAGTTCATTCACGCCTTCTTAATATACAACACGGTTTTGTAAGGGGTCGTTCCACATCCACCAACCTGGCATCTGTCACACAATACATCGCTGAAAATATGGATTCCGGCTTCCAAGTCGATGTTATATATACCGATCTGTCCAAGGCCTTCGACAGGCTTGACCACAGACTTCTGCTAAGTAAACTTGATGGTATTGGTTTCTCTGTGGAACTCTTATCTTTCATCGCCTCATATCTCAGTGATAGGCGGCAATTTGTCGTGGTAAATGGGCAGAGATCGGTTGAATATCTTGCTTCTTCCGGAGTCCCCCAAGGATCAATTTTGGGACCACTATTTTTCAACATCTTTGTTAATGATATTTCAATAGGTCTAACTGTACTCTGTCTTTTATATGCTGATGATTTTAAAATGTTCTTCGTCATCAAATCCACATTTGATTGTTATCTACTTCAGAGAAGTCTTGATATGATGGTTGTTTGGTGTTCAGCGAACAAGCTATCTCTTAATGTTAACAAGTGTTGTGTTATGTCTTACACAAACAAGACCAACTTGATCATATTTGATTACAACGTAGACGGTACTATCCTTAAGAGACCAGCAACCTATAAAGACCTCGGCGTAATTTTCGATCCCAAACTATCCTTCATTTCTCATCTGGAGTCTGTGATGGAGGCTGCTAACAGACTACTTGGGTTTATTGTGCGAAGCTGTCGTGATTTTTCAGACATAGACACGCTCAAATTGTTGTTCATAACATTTGTGCGATCGCGGCTTGAGTATGCATCTGTGGTTTGGTTCCCTGGTTATGCCGTTCATAGAGATGCCCTGGAATCTGTTCAGCGCCGCTTTCTGAAGTACCTGTCCTTCAGGACAGACGGTTTTTATCCTATCAGGGGCATTCCTAATTCTTTCCTGTTAGATAAATTCAATATGTCATCCCTTTCTCGCAGAAATAATTATGTACTCCAGTCCAGTCTGTACAAGTTGCTTAATAACCTAATTGACTGCCCCATGCTGCTGGAAAGAGTCAATTTTCTAGTTCCTCGGCTGAACTCACGGTCTGCAAATACTTTCTACCTCCAAAGTCCTCGTACTAACCTACTTAAATTATCTCCATTATTTTGCATGTGCCATGCCTACAACACCAATGACACTAGTACTAAATATGATATTTTTAATTCTAGCCTAAAACAGATTGCTCGCCTACTGCGATGACACAATATTCATATTTTACCAGCTCTTTCTTTGTTTTTTCTCTTTGTTCATTTCTGTGTTAAATATTTTTGGTTATTCTTTCTTTTGATTTTGTCTCCTCTCGGACTAGAATATAGTTTTATTTAGATTTAGTTTAGATAATAATTGTTAATTTATATATTTTTGTATGCATCGTCCTGATCTTTAATTGGGTTTTTAACCTGTTGATCAGAGTAAAATTAAATAAATAAATAAATAAATAAATAACTTTCACTGTTGTAATGTAATATAAACGTAGAACTGTCATGTAATGAATAAATGACGGTGAATAGGCTGTTCCGCTCAGTTGTCTAGTAGACCTGTTATGTTGCTAGTTAAAATTAGCTTCAAAATTTGGTTCAGAAAATAGTTTTTCCGTTTCTCATTGACCGCAGTAGGGATTTTTGAACTAATTTGATTCAAGTACTCTTAAAATAGATACCTATGTGACACTAGAAAGATTCGTCGAAATTGTCCTGCGGTCGGTTTTAAACACAAGTAACAATATAATTACCATGAGTGAACCATGATAAATAGAACAATATCCGAAGTTCCTACAATCCTATATACCCTTAAATTTCATATATTGTGTAGTCTAAATGGTTTTGACAAATGTTTTATAGAAATTACTACACACTCAATCGTTCTTGACAGGTCCATAAAAGTGTTTTCGCCCCTTGTAAATTCGCTGACGCATCCAGTACATGGATATGATGAAAATGTAAATGGATACTGACAAATCCCTTACACGACGATAAAAGCTCATGGAACATTCCTTTCATTCTTCAAAATGCGAAAAGCGAAATTGTATTCTCTTAACTGAAATGGAATTCACTATCTGAATTTCATACGAATATGTCTACATGTCCAGTTATATGATATTGAACCGTGAAATTATGCCATTTAGTACCAGTAGGTGAACTGATTATATATATTTATGAGTGCGATGAAAAGATATTTTACCTGTAGGTAAAACGAATATTGCATTCAACACAGGAATTTAAATGCTAGTTTTCTCTCGAGTAGGAAAAACCCTTTCTCAAATAGTTTCATCTTTGTACTCTAATGGAAAATGCAAGTCTGATAATGATCAACTTGAAGATATGAAATAAAGGAAGTATTGTTCACTAGGATTGACAATTTATGACATCTCACTATTTTCTTCAGTTTCTATATTTCTCTTCACATAATCTGTATACGTGATTCCCTAGAAAATTGTTTGCTTTTTAAATTTTGTATCATTTTCCTCGGAAGATCAATGTTATAATTCTTCAACTTGTTCGGAATATTTCAAACGAATTTTTGACAGTTCCGTCCAAATTTCCATGAGAGAATACATGAGCATATAGCATATAGAAGCATATAGAACAGTTCAGAACAATGTCGAATATACATCAATATTGTACCTGAAATTTTGGTTTGGTCTCAACGGTACCTTCACTATAACTCAGTTGCTCCAACAAGTTATAAGGAAAAGCGTTATAAAAAGCCTTACAGATCGCGCTGTGAAATTGTCACACACAGAAAACCGTCCCAAAAATTTGAAAAAAATTCGTAATACACTGGAAATTGATGGATACCCAAAAACGTTTTTTAACTCCATCATTAAAGGAAATAAACAACATCTATAATGGTACATCATATATAAACAATATAAACAATAATAAAGATGCTTTTATAACATTTTCTCACATTCCGGAGAATCAGAGAAAATTAAGGAAAGTTTAAAAAAGTATGACATAAAAAGTTGCGCATTAACTACTACTACTAACTTTGTGGGTAAACATTTTTCAAATCTAAAACCCTTAATACCTAAAGATAAAGGTATATGAGTTAATTTGCTTAGATTGCGATGGGAACAATATTCACAAAAAACACAAGTACATTACTAAGATCTCACAAAAAAAAACAACTCAATAAAAAAGTAGAAAATAAACAAAAAACAACGGCATAAGTGATCAAGTTGCCTCAGGGTGATCAACTTTCCTCAGACTACGGTATCTTGTCAATTCGAATAAACTTTCAATATAACGACCTATATAATTTGACGTCTTCATCTGTTTCTTATTAGTTGCAATATATTTTCCGTTACTATGGGTAAGAGAAGTTAGTGATTTATGGACAATAGTTCATTAATTATGCTTTAGAGCACTAATCATTCTTTTAAACAGTTCTTTCTAATCTTATTATCGCATTTTTACATTATCAGTATTCTACAAGACACAATTGTTAAGATAACGGGTCAGTCTGCAGATTTCTGTGATATTTATCTACTATTCAGAATAAGAGGTTTTTTGGGGAATTGAATTAACATATTCCCGAGTTCATGCCCTACAATGTTGTCACAGTATCGTATGCTACAAGAGGGAAGTCGAACACGAGATGCTTAATATTTTGATATCCCGGTGCTCTGTAAACCGATTTAACCTTAACTTTATAAGATGTGGGAGGAAGCATTCGGAAACTTTTAAATTACGAGATAATTCCTTGCTTAACAAATTTGAAGCTTTTAAGACGTTCAGATCTTATTCCAATTTATGAAATCACTCTAAAAATACAACGAACGATCCCACGTCCTTGTAACTCAAATCAAACGGATCTTGATACATTGTGTCGGCCCCGGCGGTGAGAAATATTTAAAATTGAATTTCTCGTATTTTCAGTCAGGTTTTTTTACACGGAGTAGTTTCAAGGACGAAATGAAGGACTGAATCCAGATAGAATCTTTCAATACGTTTCATCCTTGATCCCAGATTGCATTCTCATTTCCTAGCGGTATCAATGCAGATTTATTCACTTTCATTAATCATGAACTTTGGAGAGAAGTAATCCTCACATATACTTATTGAAAATACGTACATCCCATTCAAATCCATCCATCTTCTGGGTTTCTTTCAGAATTCCGATACTTCTCATCTATATTATTACAGTGATTTGGGATATCTAGAGGGGTAAGTTTTTACGTGTAAACCGAAAACGCGACACAGTAATTAAGGTTATTTACAAACAGGTTATTTCTAAATTACTTTAGAATATTCTGTATGGGTGATTCTCCTGTGAAAATTAATGGGAGTCTTCACTATATTTTTTTGTAAAAAAAAATGTTATTTATTTTCTTGCTCTGGAAAAGTGAAAACGAAAATGTTGGTTGATAATTAGAACAAATTGAAAAACATTTCTTATTATTTATATCGGAATATATTATTTTATGAATAAGTCTAGTATGCGTGTAAAATGACTGAGGGCCTTATTCTTCAACAAATAATGTCCTTTAAAACAACAATTTATTCTTGTAATAAGAACTGTTCATCATAAGTACGTAAGTAACAAAAATAAGTAAAAACAATCTGATAATGAATCTAATACAATAGTTCTTGATTGATAATTTGTACAAATAGAGAAACATTTCCTATTATTTATATCGGAATATATTATAGTTCTTGGTTGACAATTTGTACAAATTGAAAAACATTTCCTATTATTTATGTCGGAACATATTATGGTTCTTGGTTGATAATTTGTACAAATTGAAAAACATTTCCTATTATTTATGTCGGAACATATTATAGTTCTTGGTTGATAATTTGTACAAATAGAAAAACATTTCCTATTTTTTATATCGGAATATATTATAGTTCTTGGTTGATAATTTGTACAAATTGAAAAACATTTCCTATTATTCATATCGGAATATATTATTTTATGAATAAGTCTAGTAGGCTAGTGTGAAATCTTAGATTCAACAGAAAAAAGTCGCACTGAACAATGATAATCACTAGATTTTAATTTGAAATAAATTAGATCTTCCTCATTTTTTATATCTTCAGAGTATATTTAATATCTTGCATCAATTAGAACATTTAATTGAATGAACTTCTCATTTTTGCCTAGGATCCTTATAAACATTTTAGTATAATGGAAATGTAACAATAGTTCATAAATATACTGACAATTCATCAAAGAGTGAATAAAATGAAACTTTTTGTACAAATAGCAAGTAATTTCTAATGCATGAATGGGCATCGAATTTTATATAAATCATTTCCAACATGTTGGTTGCCGGGTGATTCGAATGGCGTTATGAACCGAGAGTTCAATGTAGTCAGTTGTGAGATGTGACATTGGTAATTATTCGTAACTCTCTTGGTTTTTTTACAGCTTGAAATATTCAGTACATTAACTGCATATTTTACCAGAACAATAGGCCATTGAAACTAGAACAAAACGTGTTTGTTTATCCTTTGTATGATTACCTTCTGATTGCAAAACAGGAAATCTAGAATGTTTAGGATGTTTCATTCACACCGATATTCAGACAAATGATATCGTTCATCTTCTGTTTTCATCTACTGCTTCGATTAAATTGTAGGTACCTACTAAAAGTCAGTTGAATTTTGCTTCATAACTTCAGAACGAAACAGATTACTGGAAACCTTGAAGATTTTCTGTAGTTGGAATATATTCAGGATAAATTTTAATTCAAACTACACAACCTGTTATCAATGTGGCTATTTTTCTATCCGAATACAACGTCGGCACGATTATCTCCCATGTTTCGTCATTCCTTATTTTCAATCAAGGAACTTGATTATCAAGTGATTTTGGTTCATTCTGCTTCATGTACCAATAAAATATTAGAGCTTAGGCTTTATAACGAAATAATTCAAGTTGAGTGTCCCGTTATGATTTAGTAAAGTGGTAAACTTCCTCTTGCCGTATCCGAAAGTGAACATACAAAATTACCTTCGGTCTTTCCATTTATAATGAAAATGTACCAGAATATTCATTATATTTGAATTCTGTTATTGACATTTTTAATCGCCAACGAATGAAAAAACAGTCCAGGAATTTTTCTGCTTTTAACTGTTTTAGAATTTATTTACGGTTTTGTTTTTGTAATCTGCAATTGTGTTTAATTAAACGTTTTCATAATTTTTGAAAGAGATTGCCATTTTTTGCGGATGTTGTAAGTCGGAAGCCACTCATAAACCTAATCATCAACATCAAAGCCCTCAGATTTCTATGTAGGCACGACTTTTACTTACACTTGAAAGTTTTCATTAATTACACCGTCAAACTCTTTCACATTCCTTGTTGCTATCTACGAGGGCAAGGTGAAAAGTCCCTGAAAAATGAAACAAGGAATGATTTATTTGGTTAAAACTTATTTTAATTCTCAACATAATCTCCTTGTAGTACACTTCATCCAACGTTTTTCTAATTTTTGGATCTCTGCCAATAATACGATTTCGGAAGTTTGGAAATAGATAGAAATCGCAGGGGTCAAATTTCAAGATTATGGCGGATGACAAAACGATTCGTAACGCAATTTATGCCATTTTGCCATCGAGACTGCGGACCTGTGCCCTGGTGAGTTGTCCTGGTGGAAGACAGGGCCGGATTTAGAGATTTAGAGTTCCCACAAAATATATTGAAGAAATTTTGGATTTGAAGAAAAATTATAAGATGATTTTGTTAATATAGTAACAAATTCATAATTTTTGAGTAAATTTATGCAGAATTAGAATTCACATATTTTAATTATTCATTTTACATTACAAAAGCAGGAAATATTGTATATTCAATATTTATGCAATGGCAGGTAGAAGTTAAAATAAGCTATTTCTGATGTCACATTGCTTTGAAATATTACATAATAACAGGTTCATTGAAATTAGTTATTTGAATTTTACCGCGTGTTTATTATGTTGCCCCGTATTACAGATAAGTTTCTAGTCCTTTGATATTACAATTGCATTACAATTTTGTATTGTAAAAATATGTTGTGGCATTTAATATTATCGTCTACCATGGGGGCCCCCACCAATCTTGTGTCCACGGGCACTTACCACTCTCAAACTGCCCCTGGCGGAAGAGCATATTTTCTTTGCCAAATGTGACCGCTTAGCTTCAAATCGGCATCGAATCTATCCAACAGCTTTGCATAATATACGCCGGTGATCGTTTTGCCCTTTTCGAAGTAATCAATATGGACGATACCATGTGCATCCCAAAAACTGCCATCATGACTTTGTTGACCGGAAAACTCACTTTGGTCTTTTTCGGCTTCGATTTGCCAGGACAAGTCCACTGTTTCGACTGTTCTTCAGTCTCTGGTGTATTGTGATGGATCCATGTTACGGTTACGAAACGGCGCAAAAACTCCTTCTTATCGGAGTGTTTGGCGATGACACTCCTTTGAAGTTGTCACACGGTCGCGCTTGCTGTCAAAATTTGGCAGATAGTTTTCTCATATCCAAAAATTTATGCGAAAAGTTCCGTACTCGTTCGGTTGAGATGCCTATAGCTTCAATAATCTCGTGCACTTTAACTCGCCGATCATCCCATATCATACTATGTATTTTATAGACGATTTCTGGCGTAAACTCAATCGGACTAGCAGGTGAGGAGTCACCATAATGTTTAACAAGCGATGCTTTGGTTTGCGTAATGCTTCTTCACCCAAGAAATGATGTTTAATCAAGATGCAAAATTCACTTTTTTCCATGTTTACAAAAATATTCAAGGTTGCTTGCTTACGATGGGTATCAAAATAGAACTGAATTACATATCAGTCTGAAAATTTTAATGCGTTATAGTTGAAGATGGTACATCACAAATATCACATGGGATTTTCGATTGTGACGCCATCTGCTTTATTTTTTTCAGGGACTTTTCACCTTGCCCTCGTATCAAACAGCTTACGTTTGAAAAATTTCTGTCAAGACAACATTCACTGTACTCCCATTATTCGTAGTTAATAGTGATCTGGACATTAATATAATAACGAAATTCAATAATATTAATTGAATGTAAGAATTAACAATTGTAATAAAAATGTTGAATATTATGATTCACAATAACAGAAATTTGTTTAAAATATGTTGCACACTTTCGAGTAGACATATTTAGCTTGTTTGCTGGATCAATAATATGACGTCATGGATCAAGGTCAGCTATTGTTGCCATGTTGAGCAGATTTTCATGGTTCTTGAATGCAACTACCCATTTGATGAAATAAACTGTGTTACAAACAAAAATAGGAGTTCTTTACTTATTGTATTAAACAATATAGTATATTTGTAATTTTTAATGTTATTCACAAATTTTTGTAGTCTTTACCAAATATGTGGAGAAAAATAAAGTACCTACTTACTGGCTTGTATCTAAAATCTAAATTCAATGGTATAAAAAATGTATAATTTGGTATTAAATGACGGATAGACAAGTCGGTGGAGTAAGATGTATTTGTCAGAAAGTTCAAGAAGGTTACTTTTTGAGAGTTTGCTCGATCGATTATTAAAATACACCTGAGAAATGTAGATAAAAGTATGGAAACTTAACTTTCAGCTTCAAGTCAATATTATTAACTCATATTGTGATCTTAAAGTAAGTATTATCATTTATGGAAACAAACACTCAAAATGCCCGATTATTAAAACCTTCAAATCAATGCATTATTTTCGAATCTACCCTCGATACTGCCACTATTTTAGTAGGATGATTATAACACGTCAACAAATAGAAGCTTGAAAGATTAACCTTCATATTAATCATCTTTGATCATGTGGACGTGTATTTCCTGTTGCATACTCATGTATTAATGATACTGATATGCAGTGGCGGCTCCTCGAAGGAGGCTAAGGAGGCTCAGCCTCCTCACCAATTTATCTTAATGATCATTCTCCATTTTATTTCCTGTTTCTCTGATAATTCTTTAAATTTTACAATTAATTCCCCGTTCTCAGTGGTTATTTTCAATCCGGCACCAGTGGTCAGAGGCTAGATTCTCTATATATCTCAAACGCTGAGCATGTGTTGTTCAACACAGTTGCCGTTTTTCCGACCAGTCAATCGCCAAATAGCGTGAAACGGCGAAAACGGCAACAGGGTAGGGAGGCTAGCTTTTCGTATCCATTCGTCGGTCGAATGAAATACGATTACTTGCGCTCCCGCCTCCCGCTGCTAGAAGAATGCGGTTAGTTGTTATTTTTATTCCACGAGGCGTAGTAAGGTTAAGTAGTTAATTTTTAAGTTATAATTTATCTAATCGGAATCGGTGAACGTTAAAATTATGAGTGACTTAGTTGCAGAGTTCTTAGAAAATCCATTTAGTGGATTAACATATGATAGAAAAGTGTTCTTCAAAAACAAACGGCCTTTACCGGATTTGAAAGGATTAGTGATGGCAGGGAAGTATCAAAATCGATCGTTTAATACTGATAATTATAAAAAATATGTATGGTTAACGGGATCTGATGTACACAATAAATTATATTGCTGGTATTGCTTGCTATTCACATCAGATACAACTTCATGTTGGGGGCACTTGGGTTATAATGATTTGAAAAATTTAGCTCGTGGCCTAGAAAGACATGAAAAATCGCAGGAACATATTACATCGTGTATTAAGTTTAAATTAACCGGTAAACAGAATATTGTTAATGCGATTGATTCTACACGAACACGCGAAATCGAAAATCATAATAATACAGTTAAAGAAAACCGCGAAGTTTAAAAAAAAAATCATTGATTTCTTATTGTATTTATCATTTCAAGATTTGGCTTTTAAGGGCATGATGAAACTGAAAATTCAGTTAATAAAGGTAATTTTAGGGAATTGTTAGATTTGTTTTGTAAATACGACAGTAAGCTTCGCGATTTTATTACTAACGCGTCAGTATTTGCAGGCATTTGTTTTGTTTTATGCGGGTATAATGGTTGAGTGTCACCACGCGAAATAAGGTTAGATTAGAATTCGTCTGTTCGGTAAATTATTAATTGTAAAAATGGACAACTAGTGGAAAGATTTTTAGGGTTCTACGATGTTAGTTTGGGAAGGACAGCGGTCAATTTATTCAATTTTTCAATGGAAACATTTCAACGATTCGACTTTGCGAATAAATCAGACTTACGACGGCATCTGTAATGGCGGGACATTTAAACGGTCTTCAAACAAACGTAAGTTTTAAATAACATAGTAGGAAACAGAATTCCCTGTAATGCTCGAACTCGATGGAATTTTACATCACATGCAATGTTTAGTTTACCATCCATAAAAATAAAGACAAATTAATTGAAATATTTGATTTTATATTAAACAGTGATGACTTTTCAACAGATCAGGTTTCATTGAATGCTGCTGTTGGTTTAAAATCTTATTTAGAAAATGAAGAATTTTTGTTATTTCTTGATACTTTTAAATTAATATTTGAACAAACTGATCCTATTTTTCGAATTTTACAACATAAATTCACTAATATAATTCATTCAAGAGATCGTTTAACACATCTCATTGATAAAATTCAAGTTTCCGTTAAACAGAATTTCATTTTAATATTTTATTTGGAAATTGTTCAACTGATGAGGCTTCTCCCGTGAAAAGGAGGAAAACATATAATTTGATAGACAAGAAACTACATTATAAACAACTTTTTTATGAAATTTTAGATACTATTAAAGGTCAAATATTGAGATTCGATTTTCCGATTTACATGAATTGAAGTTTTTCGATTTGACGAATAGAAGATTTTTCGAATCTTTTTCAAAAGAGTTTCTCAATACACTTTCAGATAACTTAGTTCTAAAATATAATTTTTTTGATAAAATAGTGCTGCACATTGAATTATGCGTTGTATACTGGGATAAAGATATTTTAGGCCAGTACGACAGTCACGCCGATATGATAAAATATATGATAGATAATGATTTGCAACAAGTCTTACCTCAGTTTTATAAACTACTTTGTTTGACAGTCACCATTCCTGTCACGTCGGCATCGGTGGAGAGATCATTTTCTACTCTCAAACGAATTAAAACATACATGCGAAACAGAATGGGCCAAAACCGTTTATACAATGTTAGTTTAATATCTATTGAAAAAGATTTAGTAAAACACTTAAAACATAATGATACATTTTATGATAATATTATTGATCATTTTTCGTAAATTAAAGACCGTAGAATTTCGTTAATATATAGAAAAGTTGATAAAATTAATAACAAAAAACAAAATATGAAAAATTCCAAAAAAAAAAGAAAAAAAATTAAAAATCCAAAAAAAAATAAAAAACAAAAAACGAACAAAAAAAAAAATTTGTGGGCAAGAGAAACTCTATACCTCGACGTTGGTTTTTGCTGGGTAACAATCAATTTTGTCACTGAAGGTTAAATTAATTGGCTGAATAGAGTATATTTTTACAAAAACGTTTTATGTCCAGCCTCCTCTCTCAAAAAGTTCACGAGCCGCCACTGCTGATATGGGTACATTATATGGAATAAAGAGCATAATTACTTTTATAGCACAAAATGAAAACACATTACTTACGATATTAAATTCACTTTTTAATTGAATGAAAACCGAGTGGAAGTAGCATATATTTCACAAGAGGTATAGATGATCATCAGGGATATTGAAAAAGGAAACTTCCGATAACTAAGAGTTTCAAATACAGGTTTCAAAAATTAATCTTCAGATTAGGAAGTATATAGCTTTGAATCGATAACATTTATTCGTATTAAATGTGTAAAATTATAAATTTTATTTCGCACTATAATACACTACAATTCATTTAACGATTGCACATTAACAATAACATAGAATTATTCACATTATCAGTTTGTCGAATAGTTTTTGCCCACATTCCTGGTCCAAATTGTTTTCGATTTAGAGCCGATGATGCTTTTGATGAAATGATCTGAGTTCTTTATGTCTTTCAATCAAACCCTTTCTTAAAGGAGCACCACTTTCTAGTGTAATGCATTTTCTCAAAAGATGACCTATTCTTTTCCCACATAAACTTCTAGTTGCCTTGACAATGTCATTGAAATATTTTGGTTCAATCCTTTCACTTAATGTTCGTGAACTAAATGTGTTTCTTAATACAATTATTAATCTGCTTAAATGACTCACTGATTGCCGTATCAATTCAGATTGTTGCGTTCCATATTTTTCATGCAAAAACGCTCCCAATCTCAATAGCAACATGTCTTCTTTGCATACTTCTGTGATTGGATCAGATCTGAATGGAGCCAGTATAGCTTTGCAAAAATCTTGCTCAGTTCTAGGTCTTAAAATATCAAACAAGAGAGCCGAACTTTTATAGAGTGGTCCTCTTCTACCCTCAGAGTTTTGAGTTCTCACATTATTTTTCTTCATTTTGCATTGTCGAAAGTGATGTCATGAATGTTTTTTGCCATAAAACGTAGACAGTATGGGCAAGGTTCAAAGTCTGCATATGATAAATGTGAATTTGATTCTTTTCGTCTAACCAGAATCAACTCTCCTTCTTTGTTTGATAGTATATATAATTTCTCATCCTGGCCTCGTAACGTCACTTCAGAATTCATGTTCCAACTGAATTCACACACTGTACACTATGGAGGCATGACGTTTACTGGAGATACGGCGCTTTGTGCCCCAAACCGACGGTATAAGCGCATATGGCGGAAATAACAGTAGTCAGCCGAATCATACTTGGAATAGGTACACTTCGGAACGTTCCCCGGAACATAGTTTTGAGCGTTAGCATTGAATGCGCCTGACCTGCGGTAAAATAATGCACTGCACTTGCGAATTTCTTTCTGTGTTTATCTGGGTGGTTGGCTGTGCCCTTGTGCCCTCTAGTACCAGCCACCACTGACACCTTGTGACGACTTATTGAACTTTATTGAACAAAACAAACCTAACTAATCGTGCAATAAAGAATGACGTTTACACTTGTATCTTGAATAACTATTTCAAATATTTACATAATTTATTTTCGCTTAAACCTTTTTACTCAAACTGAATAGCGATTTCTGTTCGATTCCCATTGCTAATTGTTTTCATGGAATAGTTATTAATTGTTTAGTGCGAGTTTAATCATAATTACATACCAAAATGAAATATGTAAGTGATGGCTCAAATTTCACCCACAAATGTTCACACCGCGAACTTTTATAATGTCACGAGTTTCAGTTTTCCATATTCACATAGTGCAAATAACGCTTGTACAATAACAATTCTGTTACAGCTTGTACTCTATTTTTATTGGGTTTAATCGAGCGAAATTTCTCTAAACAAATTAGATTAACTTCATAATTTGAACGGAAAGTGGATGTTTCGAACCGCACACGAGGATCCCCTACAAAACAGGTACCTAAAGCGTTCTAAGAAGGAAAAGTAACTAATCTAATATATGAGCTCTTTCGTGGAAAGTTAGTGCTTTGTAATATCTGTTTGAAGAAACTAAAGTGTTACCGAAATTAGTTAACTTGAATAGTAGACTTCCGCGTATAGCTTATCTTGAAAATTCTTGGCTTCCGGACGTTTCGCCAACCATTACAGGTGGCATCTTCAGGGCAGGCTGGAAGGTTGAACTGAAACTGATTCTTCTGGTTATTTATTGTAGGAATAATCCTTCAAGCTACCCAGTTCACTGCCTTTATTCCGTTCAGGTACCTGACACTGCCGTTGTGTGATCATGTGCGAGGTGAAATTTTCGGGATGAGTTTCCAAATGTTGGGAAGGTGCTATTGTGAGGATTAGCTCTTAATGACTGGGGACTGTTTGCCATAAGCTGATCGGTGGTCCTTTTGGGGGCATAGGAATTGAAACACTCACTTATGAAAGGGTTGCACTTTACTGAACGTAGAGCTCGACGTCATAATGACTTAATGTCTAGCTCCACACAATAACAATGATACTGATATAATCAATAATAATACAGTCAATAAAGATTGTCTATTTAATGTAATCTTAGTATAGGGTGTCCCAGGTTTTAGTACCAGAACTTCAACAGTCGATAGAAAATTTGATTTTGAAAAAAAAAGTTCCTATTAATATATATGCACAGACGCTTAGTTTTTGAGGTACAGGGTGTTGAAATTGGAAAAAAAAATTCGTTTTCTGCAAATATCTCCGGAACCGTCCATCGTACAGGAAACAGCTTTAGCGAGCGTTTTCTACTCATAGTAAGCTATGTTCAATGCAATAAAAAATTTTTTTAGTCATAATTGGTGAAGATTTGGAAGGGGTAGTGAATGTTTTTCTCCCCAACTTCTACGCCACTACAGTTTTGAGACAACCGTTTTAACCGCCAATGTTTTTTTCACAAAACAGGCACACATGGTCATAAGCTCTAGAGTTGACCGTTTTCGAGAAAAATCAACTTTTATGTTGAAAAACATTGTCAATTCTTACTAATTAAACAAAATTTATTCAAACGTTATATTAGAACAAGTAACAAAACCAAAAAATCGACCATGTTTTTCAACATAAAAGTTGATTTTTCTCGGAAACGGTCAACTTTAGAGCTTATAACCAGGCGTACTTTCTATGTGTAGAAAACATTGGCGGTTCAAATAGTTGTCTCAAAACCGTACTTTTTCCAGTGGCGTAATCTCGTATGGATGGAAGATTCCTATACCACAATATCACGGTTTAGATTATTTGGATGTAGGATTAGGATTTCTATCGCTTCAAGAATTTTTCGCTGACAGATGTTTGGGGCTTGGGCTAGGATCTTAGTATTTTAGACAAGGATTTGATGATTAGTGTCATTATGTTCTGCAAGTGCAGATCTACTGGCGTGACGAAGACTTGTACAGCGTTATTTCAAATGAGCAGCTACTATACGACCTGTTTCATCAATGTAGACTTCACCGCAAGAACAGGTTATTCAATAAACATCTTCTAAATGAAGAGGAAGGAGGACTTTCCGATTCAACTTCCATAGTGAGAAGGATATTGGGATGTAATAAGTTTAAATGATTGAGGAAGGGAACAAGATTGCTTGAGAACAGACGAGTCAGTAGCATCTTGCTCGAAAGTTTTCATAAAGATATTAGCTATGACCGGTGGAAGTGAGGAACCCATGGTAGCTCCCGAAGACTGCTCGTAAAACTTGCCATCGTACAGAAAATATGTGGAAGATGGGTAAAAATCAATTAACGGTAGTAAGTCCATTGGCATGTTTCTGGCAGGTAACAGTTTAGAAATTATGGAAAGGGTGTCTGGAATGAGAAGATTTCGAAATTAGTTAAAATTATTAATTGAATTAGTGAAATTAAACTTTTAATATATATTTTATTTAAGCTTAGAATGAATTTTCATCACGTAATGTCTGATTATATGATAATTAATCAATTTTTTTGGGACGAAATATCATTTGGCAAGGGACAACTCAATTCAGGTCTGTATGTGCTTCGTATAAATTCCACTTGAAGTATAATGAATTTTCTGTAGTGATACCAATTAACATTCATCATAGGTATCGTATACTCGTATTATATTCTTTGTCATCGGAGGAATATAATTCTATCCATCTTCACGTTCAGAATTTGGCATTTTCAATTCATTCTCCTATATTAAATTTATGCCAGACTGAATTAATGAGTACCGCACCAGTTGCAGAAACTGTGAACTTTACCCTAGCACATAAATCGTTCATGAAAGTAAAAAGGATTTTGAACGTATTATGTTTTTGTACTTGTATGCTTACTCTGTTTTACATATTTCGTCGACAATTTTATTGGAAACTTGCCAACTGATAATCATCATATTTCACGAAATATGTGGAAACAACGGTAAATCTATTTTCCGATTAAGGCTGAACATGATTACTGGTGAAGTCGAGAACAGATTGAGTTTAATTCAGTGGTGTACAGTGATTTACAAAGGGCGAGCGAAATTCGACAAAGATGTGGATATATATGGGCGTTCTATTCATAGAGCACCTGTCAGATGTTCAGCTAGATCATATGCATGTTGCATTCGAATAAATTATTTCACTCCATGATGTTGTGTGTTGAGCATAAAACAATTATCTGAAGATGCTGCCAGAACTAGAATTGAATCAGAGTAGATCTTGTAACTTCATTAATCATGGATCAGATTTAATAGATATTAAAAATTCCCAAATCAATCTATAACCGTCTTGCGGGCATCGCATATTATTAGACATAACCCACTACAGCGCTTTACTTGTATCTCTTGTAAAATAATACTATGCATCTAGCTCGCTCTAACTCAAAAGATTTTCTCATACACTGCCGATTTGAGCTTACTGTATATACCCTCAGACGAGACAATAACAATAATTAATACGAGCTTCTGATATTGAATACGAATATTACTTTACTAACTGTTTTACTGATTGATTTAAATATGATTTGTTCATAGATGTATTTATAAATATTTCAAAAAATCGATAGTAAAAGCCGTTACTATATGGTAATTCATTATTTTGATTGAATGAAAGAAGCCTTATTGGCCACAATTTCGTACATTAAGAGATATAGAAATTTTTGAATTATGAAGATAACTTAGATCATTTAACATAGGATTATAAAGATGAATGAACGTAAAACATTGAACCATAGGCGGGATTCAAATCCACATTCTTGGATGTCTAGTCCAGCGTGTTTACCAAATACACCTTTTAGGCCTGTCAGAGTCTCATATTTTTGTAAATATAAACCTCTGAAAGGATAGTAGATCATTGATGAACACAATGCGATTCGATGCTCCGCTATAGATAAAGTATTCACGCACATTCATCTAAAGTTCAATCGTTTTGAATTGAGGAGTGTAGGTTATGAGTATTACTATGATTGGCAATTACTCTGACAGTACTCATTCAATGAGAGCATTACGGTTCTTATATATTTCAATAGAACTGACACATGTTCTGGGTAAGTATAAACAAGTCTAAAGTTTCCTTCGCCTTATTGGCCACACTTTCGTGTAAGTACATTAAGATAAATATAATTACATTTTCTGAATTATGAAGATAACATAGGATTATGAAGATGAATAAACTTAAAACATTGATCCATAGGCGGGAATCGAAGCCACATTTCTGGATGTCTAGTTCAGCGTGTTTACCAATTACACCAGTTCAGTCAGATACGATTATATTATTATTATCAAAAATAAAGAACAAGGAGTTCAAACCATCATCATTCACATCTGCTCGGGCATGGCTATTGTATGTTTGATCTAGTAGGTAAGTTATATCATTTACAAAGATAACCTTTACCTTCTCTCTATGACAATTCTTGAGTTGTCCAACCGTCCAACATACTTGTGCTTATTCCTTATTATATATTTATCAATATGGTACTACAATCATTGAAGAATGATTGTTCTGAGTTACGCAAATTTATCAAAAATATAGAAGACGTATCTTCTTCAGTAATTAATATCTTATAACAATCTAATTTTGTGGATAATTTTAGATCAGATAGCGTAGACTTATCAAGGGACCAGAGTTTGAATTTTAATCCCGGGATGGATCGGAAGTTGTGAAATACAGTTTATCATGGGGATGTCAGAAACGATAATAGTTACAGTTTCGGTTCAAGGGGAAACAGTTGCGTAACCAAAGAACTATTCATATGGGATTGGACAATTTTCAATATCATGTTTAATTTCAAGTGTTTTGTGAAAACCTAAATTCTTGATTCCTCATTTCATTTACAAAATGAAAAACACTTCTTCCAATCAAGTGTTTATAAGCTTTTTCATGAAAACGTTAGTTTTGGCATCCGAACTTTTGTTTTTGATCGACTATCATCAACTTTTTTTTGAATACGGCTCTGTTTTCTAATTTTTGAAGTATTTTCCGTACAACAATCATTGATGCATCAGTTCCAACAAAAGTTAAAAAAAAATTCAGGAACAAAACCTGTATTAGTCAGAAATTATTGACATTTGTCAGCCTAAGGCAAGGAGAATCGAACGTTTTTTCAATAATTGTTGAAACAAAAACAAACAAATAACGAACGATAAACAATCTTCAATAGGAGAATTTCACGGGTAGCTAAGCTCTAAAATCTTGGCTCCCATATGAATTCCGTTACGCGGTAGCATCACTCGATGCCGACGTCCGCAAACCATCCCAGATGGCATCTTCAGGGCAGACTTGAGGTTTGAACTGAAATTGATTCTTCTAGTTTCTGTGGCGATATTTATTGTCTAAAAATTTCACTCTACATAGTTCACTGCCTTTGTTCCTGTGATTGATTCTGCACTGAAGACCCGCCCTTGTATGGATCATGTGCGGAGTGGAATTTTCAAGAATGGGTTTCCAATTGTTCAGAAGGTAATATCCTAAATAATCTAGACCGTGATTCTCTGCATTAGACTGGCCAATCTCTTTACTTTTGCTCTACGGCTCGTACATGAAATTTTTGATGAGTGCTCAATCTGATCAGAAAAATAATCGAATCACATGTTATACATCAATGATTGTATAATGAAAAACACCTCAAAAATGGATAAAAACAAAACAGAGGAGGCCGTATTAGAAAAAAAGCTAAGCAAAAACGAAAAGTAGGGTATAAAACTGGCATCCACCTTAAGAAAGCTTGTAAATAGTTGTTTGAAGAACTGTTTCCATTTTGTTCCATCTTTGACGGTAACACCTGGAAAAATAAAGAGGAAATCAACAAATTAGGATTTTCCAAAATAGCTTGAAAATCAAAGATAATATTGGAAATTTTATAATTCCATATGAATGGTCCTTTTTCGTCATATTTACTTAAGTGTGACATTATCTTTTATTTGATATTGTCCAAGCGCAGAGAATTGAAATATAAAACATAATTCTCTTCCATGATTGATCTTCCCACGAAGAACCCAAAAACGTTTGAAATAACCATGGACCGATGAGTGAACATACATTTTCGATATAATATAAATTTTACTCTCAGTCGAAAACTAGGCAGTCAAAATTGCACTTTTAGTCCTAAGAATGCAAAAACAAACCTGAATAATCAATTGAGGCCCTTATCGCTACATTTTTATGAGTAAGGTTTCACAATATGATATTTATTATCTCAATTTAGATTTTGCGTTCCGGCACCATCAGAAAGATGTAATTGAGCGATTCTGTGGTATCTAGTTTAACACAAAGAAACGAATTGTACTCAGCACAATGATAGGCATGTTAAGGTTTGAATGAACATCACAGTAACTGATACTAATGATAGTCGGAACACAGGAGTGACAGCTGCAAATAGCGTTTAAGCTGACTATAAGCTGTTCAAAGCTTATATCACTAATGGATTCAATGTATAGGCACCACGATTTGGGCCATCCTACTTGTTTATTTCCAATGCCTTAGTTTCCGGAATTATGCTACGAAAGTGATGTTAAATCACCGGAACTTGCATACGCTTATGAATATTTTCAAACATGAAAACAGCACATATTGTTTCATTTAGGGAGGAATACCTGGTGTTCCGTCAAAAGCACCATGACGAATGCGCCCAAATATAAATCCGAGAAATTATGTTTTAGATAATACTCCGTGAACATACATAAACCGCCAATGAGAGTATTGAATTCTGAAATAGGGCTGCCTTTTTCTGAAATTGATCCTTTTACCACCAGCACACTTAACTTGTTTAAAATGCCAATATATTCTCTCTTTTATAAATGGATCCAATATTTTCTTTAATTTATCTGAAATAACACAACTTTTCAATGTATCCGTCAGCTCTTCTTCCGTTTTTTTCGGTACAAAATTCATCGCTATAGTCAAAAATAATATTATTGACCACAGTAAATACTATTTATCATAAATAAATTCTCGGGAAATAGATTCATTAAATCTGAATCTAAAGATAATATGTTTAGCAAGGTGCAAAATATGAAGGCGTACGCTAAATTGTGCAATTCTCTTCATAAAACTTGTTCAAATTTGTGCATTAAACAAGCTTGCACAAATGTAGCAGAGGTTGAAAACAAAATTAAGCGCGTTAAGCAAGGAATTTTGATAGCAACTTTAACACCCAAATTCTTTCAAAACACAATTTCGAAAAAAATTCATTAAAATCAAAGCCAATCAATCGAAAAAGATAAATAGTTTAATGGAATGCAAAACTAATGAAAAACAAAAAATGAATAGCTAATGGTTAAAAAACCTAACAGACACAAAAATTCCGGCTGAGGTACAGCATACGTTAAGCTTAGGTCCAAAATTTTCATTGCCTGATAATAATAATTGCTAATTTAGAATGCTGAATTAGAACCAAAAATTTAGAAGGAATGAAATGAGAAGTAAAATTTGTAACATCTTGAAAAATAATAAGAATAGACCGAAAGCAGTAATGGGTATAGCAATGAATCGTTTTAACTATCACGCAACAAAGACAAAAGAGTTCCTAAATGCTAACCCTCAAATATTAGATTTGAACCGTCATAATGCAGAGATGACTACGGAAACAGAATAGGAAATCTATTAAATGATTTATAAAAAATTTAATCTGACCCTACATTATCAGTACAAAATGACAAATGAATATATTAATAAGTAGATGGTACAAAAATAGGATAACTCCTATTGATTTGAAAAATAAATTAATTTGCCATAATGGGCAAGCACTTCATCTATGTGCTTCCAAAACTGCATAAAAGTGATATACATTTAACACCCATTGTGAGTAATATTGGAGCACCTACCTTGAATTTATCAAAATTTCAATCAAATTAATCTAATTAACAATATAATAGGAGGAAATAAATTTTATGTGAAGGACTCATGATAGTTTAATGAGCTTATAAATAATCAATCCGAACCCATAGATCATCAATTAATTTCCTTCGTTGTTTCTTCATTTACAAATATAAAAGTCGTTTTGGCATTGAGTAGCATCAAAAATCAAAAGGCAGAGATTAAAAACCACACACCTTTAGATCAAGCTGAATTTGTAAATGCTTTGCTTAGAAAATGCACTTATTTTCAATACTATGAGCAATATTTTGGACAAATATTCGGTGCAGCAATGGGATCTCCTATTTCAGCTACTATTGCTAACCTAGTTATGGACTGCCTAGAGCAATCTGTAATAAACTCATCCGATTTTCAACCCGTATTCTTTAAACGGTATGCCCAATGTGTGTTCCCAATGATAATATTCTGTACGTGATTAATAAATTTAACAATTTCCATTGTAACTTTAATTTACTTGTGAAATAGAAGTGAACAAAAATATAATTTTCCTAGATATGAACATTAGGTATGATTCAGATGGAAAAATAAAAACATTGTGGTTTACTAAAGAAGTTTGGTCTCAACACGATATCTTCACTTTAATTCAGTTGTACCAACAAGTTATAAAAAAAGTGTTATAAACAGCCATATAAATCGCAATTTTTCTATAGTAATTGAAGTCATCTCCTATTCTACCTAAAATATACTTTTAACATAATAAAGACGTATCTAGAAATTTGCAAGGGTGTAATAAATTGAATATCTATAAATTTGACTCAGTACTATGATTTACAGAGTTAGAGTCACGTTTCATGTGAATCAGTTCCAGGATAAATCTTCTATAATAATTGGCTTCTTTCGTCAAAATATTAAAATTTTTCTAATCCCATTGATCGTTATATTCAAAACAATGTTCAGCATGGGCATATTTGAGTAATATGAACGGTAATGAGGATAATTCTATCCATACATTACGGAGACCTCATAGATAATTAAGAAAATAGTAGTATGATATAAAGGTTGCGCAAACTTTGTAGGTTAATTATTTTCCAAATCTAAGTCCTTTAATACTTAAAGAAGAACAAACTCACCCAGCATATAAATTGAATTGCTCAGATTCCGATGAGGCTTATACAGTATAGTACTAAAAGCAAAAACGTTGTTAACAAATTAACAAAAAAGATCCAAATTTCCTAAATATTCGAGATTAGAGTTATTTTCGGATAATTTGAACCTTTCAAACACTAATTTGATGTATATTTTTCAATTAGTTGCTAATATAATTAGTTCATAAATAATTTCTTGATTATCAAATTAACAAAAAGTCAAAATTCTCTAAATATTCGAGATTAGAGTCATTTTCGTATAACTTCAACTCACTAAACATGAATTCGAAGTCCATTTTTTAATTAGTTGCAAATATAATTAGCGAATAAACAATTTGCTTATTGTATATATAATATTTCAAAATTTTGTCTTAAATTAATTAAAACTAATTTGAATATAATTTGAAATGTTTTTTTTTATTTTTTTCAGAATACAACCTTTCCTTGATATCAAAAACATTTATCCAGGTCCTAATCATCCGAAAATCTAGAATATTTAGGAAACTTAAATTTTTTGTTAATTTGTTAACTAACAAATTGCCTATTAACTAATTATATTAGCAACTAATTGAAAAATGGACATCAAATTCGTGTTTGAAAGTTCCAAATTATCCGAAAATAACTCTAATCTCGAACATTTAGGAAATGTTGATTTTTTTGTTGTTAATTTGTTTATCAAATTTTTTTTATTTATCAACAAATTATTATAAACATTGAATAAACACTGTTTATTGGTCAAATAAATGAAAAATTACACTCTACCTGCTTAAAATCAATAGAATAGCGTTTAAAAACTTTTTTGCTACTATTTATTGTTTATTTACAAAATAAGCAATTTGTCAAGGACCAAAAATGGTGAAGCTTTGATCTAGGTGTTCGGACGAATCGAATGAGCCCTCACAGATCAAAATAGGTTAATAAGAAAAAACTTTAGTAATCAAGTCCTTCGTTTACTGGACTATATTTACCGTGTGTAAATGAATATTTTATGTTAATTTTAAATTGAGTAGCTCTTGTTCGAATTGAATATCACATGATCTAATTTAAATAAACAAATATTAATAGATATAAGGTAACGCAATTTATGTATTATTCTTATTAAAATCATTATACCACAGTACTGAATAATATGCTGAAATACATTATTTTCGTTGAAATTAACAATTTTTAACCAAGAACGTATATTTGTTAATACTTCCAGATGGAATGTTTGAGTTCAGCAACTGCATTTTTTATATTGAGAGATAACGTACGTAACAAAATGAATTTTTGAAAATAATTAATTTTTAATAGAAACAATTACTTAATTGTGTAAGATATCGTTAAAAAAACATAATTTTCAAGCAAAGCAGAGATCGAGATGTTCTTATAAGAGGCACCAGAGAAGACTTATTATTAAATATTATTATTCCATATTGTTTCAATAATATTTTCACGTTATCATTGATAAAGTGTATACTTATTGTTTCAGATTATTCTGATGTTGGGTATACATAAGCATGTAGGAGAAGTGAATTATTGAGTTTAACAACAGATGATATGGTTTCAGCACATTCATTTTTGCCAATTTGAATTATATAAATTATATAGGAAATATTATGCCTTACGTTCAGGTCACATTGTTAGCTGCAGATTCAATATCATATATGATAATGGCAACGAGGATCATTTGCTATAGTACTGGCCGATTCTACTGCTGATTTGACCTATCTTGAGAAACATGGGAGTTGGACGGTTCTTCAATAATTATCCTGTGCCTAAATGGAGAAATTTTACGACCTGCAAGAGCGATAAATTCTCATAATTGTACAATCTGTACTTTAATTGCTGTTAAATGAATCAATTGTTGAAAAACTCTTAGTTATTAAATTACCCAATTTTTATTATTTTATTGAGTTCTTTTGTAATAAATATTATAGGTGAACGAAAAAGACTTACGTCCAGAATGGAAATCTCTTTTACACCCTGCAGATCAAAAAAAAATCATTTTGACACATTGACAATCTTTAATGATAATTTTCGAAAAAAGAATGTTATCGGTTACTTCTATTTTACGCTGTTTGATAATCTCCTAGGATTACGATGACTCGTTAATAGATAAATGTATATCACTGATTCTAATTTAGAAGTGATTGTACATAATAATATGATGCCAGGTCTACCCTCTTGTTCAACTACCGAAATAATCTCATTAGGTATTCAGTAGAATAACGTTACACAGAATAACATGCTCTAATAATTTTCATATTGCATAATAGAAAGCGAATTTGTTCTCCCTACTGTTCGTACTAACGAACGTATAACAGGACTCGTTTCTTCACCATAATTTCTACTCTAACTTATCCAGAAAGTAATAACATCATATTCCGTTGAATGTAAATTAAAGTCTATTTCATACTTGGCATTTAAAGCAATTACCATTCATTTCAATTTAAGATAAATTACTTGCATGGTTCTATGTTTATTAATGTTCAACATAAATATTTAGCTGCTACTGAAAATTCATGATCTAGAATAATGAGAGTTACTGTTTCAAATTTATGAAATAAACTAAAAAAAAACTAACGCGGGTGAATTTTTACAGTTTATTGATTATGACTACTCTTTCCACTTATGTGAATATTTATCTGCCTCTGGTTCAACTCCCCTATAAAGGGCTCATACGGTGTACTAACCGAGATCACTGCATAATTGAATATGTGTATTTCTCGACCGTCTTCGGTAGTGTAGTGGCTAGCATGGTTGTCTCTCCCTCTGTCGACCCGTATCATGCCGTGAATATTTCAGACAAAAGGCGGTGATATTCATTAGGTAAGATAATATCTGATCATGCCTTCGTTTGGATGGAAAGTGAAGCGCGCTCCGAAGACATCGCAGCAATCGCGTCAGACAACCCACCGGTCGGCAAGTGACTTATGTGAACAATATCAGTACAGTTAAATGTTTTAAAAAATTCACATTCCTGCAAAAACTAATTTCTCTAAAATTGGTCGTACAATGATTTGGAGACAGGAGATGAGTGAAAAAAATAGACGAGTGGCATCCTTCCCCATTTTGGTCTCCATTTTGATAAACTTCAAAACTGATTTTATTGTTTTCTATCACCTATAGACACACAGATGAAGTAGTCGGATAGAGTAACATTTCCACCCCAATCATTTTTCCCTCTACAACATGCTTCCGCTAGACGATAGAGGATGATAAACGATTTTTGGTAGCTCTTACCCAATCTCACGCCTAAAATATACACTATACGAGTTAAAATCGATTTCGGAGTTTTTCCAATATATGGCGACGATAGGACGGGGTGGGGTGCCTTTATGTTGGTTTTGACTCAACTCGCGACTTCACATCCATATGCAGACGATATTCGAAGGGGCAGTTTTTGCAAGATTAAGGTAGGTACCATTTTGCTGTACTATGTCATCGTTTACATGGTTGAGTAATTAAAAGTACGTAACCAAATCCAACTTAACAAATATTAAAGCATTTTATTTTAACTACCTAGTGAAAACTTGGTAAGGTTTTAAAGCTTTCTGAAATTCAGTGTAGTGTTTTGTAAGCATGTTAATATTGAAAAAGTGTTGTGAGTTAAAATTCACTTTGAAATTTGAAAGGATGTACAACTTACTTTTAAAGATAAACTTGAGCAATTCTTTTTTTTTATCAAATAAAGAATATTCTCATTATTACCTATTTCCATTTTCAGAAGAAAAGGTTATGTGAAGTATTGATGACGATGGTTCATATACATGATTACTTAAGATTAAAATCAATCGTCGCTCACCATTTTGTTCTGTCAATGATTCTCAACATGAAAATTATTGATTTGATTCATTAAACTTCTTTTGGGGAACGATATTACAGTATTCGCTATACTAAGTTATGGCGAAATTTGCCGAACGTCTGCATGAATTGATCCAATGAATTCCTTTCTCTAGTTAGCATGTTTGGAACACCATTAAAGGTGCCTGCCCACTGATAAAGCAGTCACGCAATAAGGCGAAACGTTTTGAATAAAATCAAAACCAGTTACACACACTGTAAAAGCAGAAGGGTTTGACATAACACTTCCTGCTGTAAAGCAAATCGTTTCTTCTCTATACTGACACACATTGATCATGCAATCAGCTTTTTTTGCAACGGCGTTGAAGGTGTGTCAGTGCATTCGACGGAGGACGGAATTGCTACCTTGTGTCTTTATTGGCTATATTCACAGAGCAATAAAATATATAGAGAGAGCTTTCCAAATAATATATAATGTTTGAGACATACCTGAATTGGTTCAAATCGCTTGTAGCCTACTTTCCTTTCGTGTTCCGAGAAATATTAAATCTCTTATCCTATAAATTCCTTTCATCACTATTTACTGTCTTGCGCTGCAATAAAATACTCGTTCTTTCGGATATCTGTCGAGGTTTTTTTTCCAACAATGGAAGTTATGACAGTTAGTAACTCAGACTGGAGTTTCTATACCCTAAGGAAATTATGTACTTGGAAATGTTATATTAATTAATGAATATTAAGAGATCGAGAAGTTATGTATTATCTGTATAGATTTTCTCGAATGAATAACGTGAGTTCCTGAGTTCAATCTATTTACTCATCTAATGAGAGTAGCTTTCGAAGCATTGATTAATTACGGTGAGAATATGCCATGGAAGGTTAGTACAAACAAAGAGATTTTAACACACGTTGAAAATTGATATACGAAGCATTTGAGGGCATATTTAGATTGGGTCACTGATACGAACTAACTGTATTATGAGGGTCGACGACAAGTTACAAGATCGGAAACAGCGATAGCAAGTTTGGTGAGGGGCTTCATGTCAGGGATTAGAAATAATCTTAGTATATGCCTATATGGCGAATATTGAACAATATTTTCTGGTCAAATATGGATGCTTAACTGAGATTGAAGATACAAAAGTCTTAGTTAACCCCCTCCTTTTCTTTGCCGAGTATTTCCAAATTTTGTCGAATAATGTACAGGGTGCATAAATTTCGATCTTTTTATAGGGAATCTCGTTAGGTATAAGAGATACCAAATGTTGAACGCCTATCCTCGATATCTCGATTTTGGTAAAATGTCAAAGGTAAAATCCAAAATAGACTATCGTCTTTTGTTTTCGAGTTATTTGATAAAGCTCGATTTTTCGGTTTTCATTTTTCAGGTATACATATATATTCTTGTATTTGTATTCTTGAACCATTTGTAAATGTATGTTACGTTTTCTTGGTATTTTGGTTCTAGAATACTACTAAAAAAAACATTTCTCCGTTTAGGCGTTTCGATATTTTATACATATCTTTATCGAAAATGTAACAATGTAATTAGTGTTTCCATGTAATTTAGGAAAGTACAGATGACTTCGATTAATGAAATGGATGTGCAGCCTACTCGTGTTTTCTGCAGTTTTAATGGATTTTAAAACACACAAGTCGACCGCAGACGCATTTCAATAATCTAAGTCATCCATTTTTTTCTGTATTACCTGGAAACACTAAATAACATAACAATTTTTGATAAAGGTATAAATTAAATGTCGAAACGCCAAAAAGAAAAAAACCTATTTTATTTTTAGTAGTATTAAATATTTATTTAATATTAACCTATAGGTTAATTATTCAATTGTTATTTGTATTGCTATGACTGTTGTGAATCCTTCTAGTTTGAGCCGTCAAATTCAAGCTGAATCTAGTGTGACACAAGCGCGAGCATTGTCAGTCTTGAAAAAAAGTAAAGTTAGGCCTTCTAGAATTGGGAAACAACATTTTGCCGATATAAAAGAAAATAATGGTGGAAAATCAGTGTAAGTCGAACATATCTTAAATATAGGTCAACCCATTTCTCAAGAAAGATCATCACTTTCAAAGTAACTTAGAAGGGATGGAACCGAGAAACACATTTATTAAATTCCGATTTATCCACAGCTGAGGGTGACCACTTGTTTATGTTATTATCCTAGAATTGTATTCAAACAAGCACTTTTTGATTCCTAATTTAGTTTAATCTACTTGGTATCCGAAAGGTCTTCAGTATTTTAACAGTATTTGTAGTGGATAAGGGTGATCATTTCTCATTTATAGTGTTATCCACAGTGTTAACTCTTTTATACTTTATTAGGGGACATTTAATTGTTAAATCAAAGATTCAAAAGTCTTGGTTAATGCCCTCTCCCTTAATTTGCCAAGTATTTTCAAATTGGGTCGAATAATGTAGGTACATGATGCGAACATTTCAATATTTCAATAGGGAATCGCGATAAGTATAAAAATGAAACACCCATCCTCGATTTCTTTTTTGTAAAATATCCAAAGTATAAACTCTAATATATTATTAGTGAACATTTCATTGTTAAATTTAGTTATTAATTCGAATATTTTTAAGGAAAAATTCATGATAAATATATGAGATTGATTTGATTCACGACGGAACAATAGTTCTTGTGGACTTTTCCTAAAGGTTTTCTTTTCCAGAATGAATTAATTCTGATCAATCGATCACTAAATCTCTCTCACTTTATATATGTATATGTATGCTTGTAGGAACCGAAAATATATTGTAAACGATTTAGAAACAGGTACTGGAAGACGTTAAATTTCACTGTGTCTCACATTGAAAATTCATTCAAATGTTCTACAAAATGTATTTCACAATTTTGTTTCATAATT